>CAWUFW010001703.1:485000-1685000 GCA_963921515.1 Calotriton arnoldi | reverse complement strand
TTGTTCCAAACATACATTGTAGATGAACCACCGGAAGAATACATTCCATATGAAGACATTGAAGTCCCGTTAATTTACCAGCAGCAAAAAAACTGGTTTAAAGGCGCCCTCCCACACACGACATCTGTCGTGAGACTCGGTCTGCTCAGCATAGAAGGAGCAACATGGCCGATCTTAGCGACATACACTCCACATCCCGAGATAGATACACTACCAGTGGGTGTATGAAGTCCGTACAATATACAAAGACATAGTCAGGCTATACAGACACATTGTCCAGTTAGCATGCAAACATTAACAGTCCAACCTGGTAGACATGCTCCAGCCGGTCCACACCACGCAATACCTACAATTAACCCACAGACACTGAAATCAGTAATAGGGACAATACCTTCCAAACGGGAGCAAATTCCGTTTTGGATAGCACAAAAAATGACCCAGCTGGAAGCAGTGTTTCCACATATGGGTCCGCAGGAAAAACACAGAATGATAACCATATTCTTGCCAATGGGGATGGTTCCCTCGATTGAGGATTGTACCACTTGGAGAACAATCTTTGCTGCCGTTTACATCAGAGTACACGGTACCCCTTCCTTACCAGTTGTTCCTGATGTATTAAAACAAATACAGAACGAGTATGGGGCAGGACCTGCCCTGGACTTTGGAATTAAACTGATGGGTAATTTTGCCCAAGTCTCCGCAGTCATGTTGAGTAACATAAAGGGGGAGGCAGCAGGATGCTTGTTTCCGGTTCAGGGAAGACCTGCCTTGGCAGTTCGGGCTGGACTGTTCCCATGAGGCACAGGGTCAAGACTGATTTGCATATAGCTGGGTCTAAACTGAGGTGGCGAAGTGAGATAAAGAATGATAATGGATTCAACCCAGATCTGTGACTGGGGGTGAGTGTCTGAAAAGTTTCAGTGCTCCGTCCATCATCTCCTTGTGTTTGCTTTGATCGCCCTAAGTTGGCAGGGTATGCCCAGACGTGGGTCCCTTGCTCACTTTGCCACTGGATTCAAGCTAGCCTGGCTGATGAAGGGTGTTACCCAGAAACCGGTCCCAGGATGCTTGTTTCCGGTTCAGGGAAGACCTGGCTTGGCAGTTCGGGCTGGACTGTTCCCATGAGGTACAGGGTCAAGACTGATTTGCATATAGCTGGGTCTGAACTGAGGTGGCGAAGTGAGCTAAAGAATGATGATAGATTCAACCCAGATCTGTGACTGGGGGTGAGTATCTGAAAAGTTTCAGTGCTCCGTCCATCATCTCCTTGTGTTTGCTAGGCAGCAGGAGTGGCCATACTAAGGGAAATAGCTCCTATCAATAGGAAGCAGGAATTACCAAAAAGTATCGAAGAACCCTATGCTGCCTTAGGTAGAGATAATTTGGGAACCAAAGCCGGGAAGCCACAAATGGCGGGTAGTCCCGACAAGGACAACTCGAAGCAAGCACCCACTTAGTCTAAAAAGAAATGGGAAAACAAAAATTCTAAAAATAATAATTCAGAAAAGAATTCACGATCAAGGGGTGGGTCTCCTCAACGGGAGTCCTCTAAAAAGATGTACAACCTTACGGAATCGTGATAACATTAGGAAACCTGATAGGTATCAGGACACTGATGCACGTTCCTTCCAGGGTTCATCAAAAAACTCGGAGAGGGACGGGCGATCAGAACAAAAGACTGAAGATCGACCAAAGACAAAAAGGGAAACACATCGCACTTCAGATTATATTATCAAACAGGAAGAGCAACCTAAAGCAAAGCCTCAATTCAAAAAGAAGAAAGTAGCTGGCTTAAAGATTAGACATGCCCAGGTTACTGTGGACTCAGCTTCTGAACGGGGAATGGGCTCTGATGATGCTAGACAGCGCTGCAGAAGTAACAATAGCTCGCCAGAACCTGAAGGATTTTCTGGTGACAGCAGTATTGAATGAACATATCACTGTGGAAACACCTGATACCAGAGTGAGTGTCCCGCATAGACTATACAAAATTACACTCCAAATAGAGGGAGACATCTCAAGAAAAATGAAGGGTCTCTTTTGGGAGAACTTAACATTTGGATATGACATACTGTTAGCAGAAAAAGATTGGCCGCCTGAATTTGTGATGGATTGCCCAAAAGGGGAAAGAGTCATTTTACCTGCTTTCTCCGACCTCGTTCCAGTATCTTTAAAACATTCATATGCGCAGGAGTGGGCGCTAGTGCTAGAGCTAGCTCCGGCATTATACCGTAACCATGTAGGGTGGGACGTGGAGTCTACCTACCACGAAATCCCATTAAAGTCTACTCCAAATCCACAGCAACAGTACCCTATTAAGAATGATGCAAAGAAACAGGTCAAAGAAATCTTAGACCAACTTGAACCAAGGTGTGATCAAGACTTCCACCTCCCCGATGAATAATCCTCTTTTTCCAGTAATGAAACCCAACAACACATGTTGTCTAGTTTTAGATTACTGACATTTAAACACTTGCACGCGAACATTTGCAGTTCAAAACGCACACAGTGCCGCATTAATGAATAACATTGTGCGGAAGAAATATAAAACAACATTAGATATCTCAAATGGATTCTTCTGCCAGAATATAGCTCCAGAAAGCAGATATTTGACAGCATTTTCTGCAATCGGCACTCAGCGAAATTTTTGTCATTTGCCTCAAGGGTATAAGAACAGCCCGGGGCTATTCTCGGCAAGAGTGTCAGAAATATTACAAACATGCGATGAAGAGGCAGTGTCCTATGTAGATGACATCTATCCGACCAACGTTGAATTACTTGAACACTTGTGCAGGGTGAACAATATAATTGTTGGATTCGCCAATTTGGGCTACAAATTTAATTTTAAGAAATCTAAACTTGCCCATCTCAATGTCCTAATTTTGGGATATGAGCTGTCAAGTGAGGGCAAGAGCCTGGCAGGAAACTTTTTAGAAAAGTGTGCGCTGCTCCAATCTCAAAAGACTCTAAAAGGTTTGCAATCCATCTTAGGATTTCTGGCAGAACATACAGTCTAGTTTACGCAGAAAGAGTAAAACCTTTTTACGACTTAATTAGACCTGATTTCAACTTTAATCAGTGGACAGAGAAACACACAGATACTCTCCGCTCAGTTAAGGCTGATATGATGGCATCTAAACATTTACACACATGTGTGAATACCACGAACTTGGTGATCCGGGAGGTCCCGGGTTTATCAGGATATACTTACCTCACGTTCAATGAAGGTGAGACAGTCCTAATAGCATACAAATCACACTTATACACAAATGCTGAAATGCGATTTGCGGCAACAGAAAAAATATTGACCGCAGTACAGACTGCTGTAGTAAGAGAAAGAGCACTAGCACAGGGGAAACGCATAATCGTTGTTACCCCGGTACCAACTTTAGAAGCTGTTACCAAAGCCAGCATTCTAAATGCGAAGGCACTGCATCCACGATGGATACAATGGGCTAATTCTCCCACTGCAACAGAAGTAGATTACAAATATTATCCTACACTGAAAACACAAACATTCCTGCAGTATGAACAAGAATACCCTCTCCCGAATGAAATCTTGCCTCTAGAAAAGTATGAATACATCATTTACACTGATGGATCTGCTCAGCCTGCCATAGGAAGTAAACAGCAATATAGCGCTGCGTGTGCTATAGTGAAGGGACGTATGCGGGACGGTAAGTTCCATCCCAGCAATACGACTACACAATCTCTAGGAGATTGTACAGCGCAGTTGGCAGAGCTGAAAGCCCTCATATTGGCACTACAGTATACGGATCGGGAATTCCCCACACTGATAGTGTGCGATTCGTTCTACTGTGTGCAGTCTTACAAGGAATATCTTCATTACTGGGGCCAGAATGGGTTTAGAGATTCCAAGGGTTGCACAATTAAACATAAATTGTTATGGGAACAAGTGGCAAAGCTGCAAGCATGCCTGCCACGGGCTCAAGTTATTCACACCTTGAGTCATCAGCATGTCGGCGTACACGTTGAAGGGAATTCACTGGCTGATGAAGCCGCCAAGGCGACAGTGCGAACCGCTACCGTTGCTGCAATCACTCTGTGAAGGGGAGATAGAGCCAGAGGAAGAAGAACCCATCCCCTGGCATATTCTCCGCTTACCTGCTTGCTCTCCTTCTTCCCTGCAGCCCACCGCCTTAGACGATGCTCCATGGAAACAGGAAGTCAGAGCGTGGGCCGGCCCCGACGTCACCGGCGTGGATCCTCACGTGACACCTGATCCGCCAATGAACAAGAAGGGAGGGCTTCTTAAATCCCCAAAACCGGAAGAAAGTTGGTTAGCAAAATCCCCGGTGAGAGACTTTCACGAATGAGACAAAAAGGAGATCACCGACCTTTCGGGAGAGGAAGCAACGCCGCCTAAACCCACCTATTTACTGAGTAGCAGTTGGAGAATCAAGAATCCGCGGGGCTTCAACCACTCCTTAACATGGAGGCTCGAGCGACCGGGAGAAGGGACGCTGAGACAGAGAACTGGAGGTCCCGGCTTACAGACAGCCTACAGAGACGCGGAAGAAGTGCAGCTGCCAAGAAGAGTCCCACGACCGGCCCAAAGTCCCGCCACGTTTCTGGAGAAACGTGGCTCAGCCAGGTACGCAGTCGTATGTTTGGCCGAGGGGAGGGTGGCAAACGGGGTAGGAGAGTTAGTTCCGGTCTTTCTTCTGGAGGCACAAGTACTTGAGTAATCCACTCCTTTCCTCACTTGAACCTAACCACTTGGCAGCACGATTGTTTGAATCAACGGTGTGAGAGTAGAACACTGAAGACATTTTACGTTTATCTTCTCTTTCTTAATTTCTTTTTCCTTTCGTTCCTTGACTCCTATCTAAAGAAACAGGAGGGAGAGGAAAGTTACACTAAGGAAATCAGCAGACTGGAAGCGTGGTTCTCGCTGGCTGGTCTAAGCATTGGTTTGCTTTCTTTATTACTATTTCGGGCACGGGTGATTCAGAGCACACAGGAGGCTCCGTATTCTACAGGCACGGGTGTCTACATCGTGGTAACAACCTACAGAACTTAAATTGTTCTATACATAAAAGTGAGACATAAGTGAGAAACAACTTTTCTTACCTGGCGTATTCTCTATTGTCCCGAGGGACATTCCCGAAGACGTCGTGGGCTCGCTCGGTGAACCTGAAAGAAAAAGGGAAGACCTGAAGAGGGAGCTCAACAAGAGACTTATTTGTTATTTCTGCTAATCATTTCCGTTACATGAGTTAAAAACCCCAGTATCTTCTACACAAATAAATCAAGCATTAACCTAAGAAGGACGTTTACTGAGTCTAATTCCCATTACAAACCCACAAACTTTACACACTCGTTCTAGCACGAGGATAGACGGAGACATACTGATAGCGGTCAACGCCTCAAAGAACGGCTCTGCCGTTACGGAAGGCTTTCCACTCAAATATTCCTATAAATTAGATGCGCAAAACACACTGTATGCTCAAATTCCAGGAGTGGAGGATAGAGTAATACCAAACACAGATCGCAGATTAGGTTTAATTCTAGCTGCACATGAGGGTCTGGGATCACACGCAGGAGTCGCTGCAACAATTTCATTATTGAAGCACTGATATTGGTGGTCAGGTTTGTCTAAACAGACCAAGGTTTATGTCCTAAAGTGCGACATGTGTCAACAGATGAAAGGTTCTACCATCGCACGACCACCGCAAACACCCCTGCTCATTTCTGACAGACCACTTGCATGTGTCTATTTGGACCACTGCGGCCCTCTGAATTCAAATGAGGCCTACAAGTACATCTTGGTGGCAATGGATTCATGCTCTAGATTCTTATGGGTTTGGCCTCAGCGTTCGGCTGACGCTCGAACTGTTATAAAGGATTTACGAGTCTTTATCGGGACATACGCAATTGGCACGTTACATTCCGACCGCGGCCCTGTGTTTAGCTCACGGGCTTACAAGGAAGCCATGGAAAGTATGGGCATGGCCTCGCGGTACTCCTCCCCCTACCATCCCGAGGGAAATTCAGTGGTGGAGAGGAAAAACCGGGACGTAAAGCAATCCTTAACAGCAAGGGTATTAGGTGCGGGCGGTAGTTGGGTCAATCACCTATATGGGGTCCAGAGGGCACTCAATAATATGCCAAGAAAATCCTTGGGAGGACGTACCCCCTATGAGATCCTGTTTGGGACAAGAATGTGGGTACCTGACCTCGATTGTGCCAGCACAGTGGCAAATACGAAACCATTTGATTTGAATGATCGTTTGACTGTTTTACAGGAACTCAATGAATTCCGGGCATTACAAAGCAACATCCAAGTAAAACGCACCGCCACTGGGGAAGTGAAACCAGTTCCGGCAAGACCTGTTTGGGTTCTGAAGATTGGGGATCTGGTCAGAGAAAAGATCGTGGACAAGAAGGAGTTTGGTCCTTCCTACAGAACACCTGTACCTGTCCTGCCGGCAAAAAAGAAAAAAGATTTTTCTCCATTGATCTGATCAAACCACACTATGTGGCTGATTCTTAACAGCAGGCCGCGTGGAATCCTGAGTAGCCGCTGATCTCCTCTTGCTACTATACAGGAAGTTCAGATGGAAAGACTAATAACCTTTCAAGACTCCACTGTGCAAAATGAAGGAGTATCAAATAAAGGAGTACGAATTACACCTGGTGAAATTGAACAACATCCAGATGAAACTGAAATGCAAATTTCAATCCGGCCCAACAATGAACTTTACGTCAACATGCCTTCACAAGAAGCTACTGCCAGCTCTACAAACACTGCTGAGCTCCCAAGGATAGATCGAACTGCGTCTGGCTACTTCATCAACTTTGATGACTTTTCTTCAGATTCAAGTGAACCTGAGCAAACGCCACCCATTTCTAAAAAAGAACAAATGCGACAATTCTATCTCTGGTTGAAAAATACTTACTTAGTATAACCTTGGTTGCACCTTTGGTTTGCATTAGGGATCCTGTTCCTGTTAGTTTGGATTGGTGTAGTAACTGTCTTTTTCCTGCTACTGAATGGACATTACCTTCCACAACGGTAAGACTGAAGCTCAGTAAGTTCCTCACCCACAATTGCTGTTACAGATACTGACTGGAAATACCCACATATAGGATATGTATACAAAGGCAGGGTCTGTGGAGCTTATACCTATGGTGATGTTATAACAGTAACTCAAAGACAATACTCACAGTGAACAAGAAACACCACCTAGGTAGTCAGCCGTGCCCACGGATCCTGGCGATCAAACAGGAACACGCAAGGCAGTAACAGCAAAGGGGTAGAACTAAACACAAGCACAATAGACAAGGAGCTAGCAAGGAGGAGTGCTTAACAGGAAAGGAAGGAAATCACAGGGCACACTTGGCAGAAAGCAGGTAACAAACATACAAGGTAACAGAAGCGAGACAGCAGAATAGAAAGATAGCAAACTAGAACTGGAACCAAGGAAATGAGATGAAAGGCAGGGACGGGAAAAGGATATACAGAAAGGGAGGCTACAAGGGTATACTAGAATAGTGCAGGGTCAGGAAACAAGAAAACAAAGTAGCATAGGATGCAGTGCTGGGGCAAGAATTGAGCAAAGGCTCAGGAGTCAAAGTAGCACTACAGGTCAGGAACAAGGAAATGTTACGGCTCAGGAATCAAGGAAGCACTGCAAGCAGTGCTGGTTCAGGAAACAGGAAAATGGCTATAGCTCAGAAAACAAGGAGTCAAGAGCGCACTGCAAGCAGTGCAAGTCAGGCACAAGAAATAGCTGAAGCCCAGGAAAAGGAACAGAGACTAACTATAGCTCAGGATACTAGGTAGCACTGCAGACAGTGCTAAGGCAGGCACAAGGAAAATAGCTATAGCTCAGGAACACTGGAAACCAGGTAGCACTGAAGGCAGTGCTAATTCAGGCACAAAGAATAGCTATAGATCAGGAAACAAAGAACAAGGATTATCTATAGCTAAGGAATCACTGGAAACAAAAAGCTCAGGGAGCACAGGAAACAAGGATCGGGTTCACCGGTAAACAGCTTACAATGACCAACACTGGGCTGAAGGGAGCTGGGGCTTAAAAGAGCTCACTGTAATCATATGCAGCAGGTGTGAGCAGGCTAGCAGCAGCCAGCCACAGGTGAGCTGAATTCCTCCACCCATCCTTGGCCTGCAGGGGTGGAGACTAAGCAGTGAGCAGGGAATCCTGGGTAATGGAGTTTTCAGGCATGAGTAGGCTGGCTTCACAAAACCCGGCATGGATTGGGAATAGATGCCAGTTCCCAATAAGTGTCCAAATGGCTGGAAGTCAGGATTTGCATGCAGGGGAGGGTCTGGAAGTTTATTAGAGGACTGGAAAGTCCCCCAGTTCAGCCCCTGGTGGTGGACACGGGAATGCAGGGAGCAAGTCGTGACAGTACACCCCCTCCAAAGACCCTCTCCCGGAATCTGGAACTGGATTCAAGGCCGTGGCTCCTAAGAAGTAAGTCCATTTCCCTCATAGATGTAGTGCAAGATGCCAGCGGACTGCAGAAAAATGGTGACGTTCTGGAAGGTTTTGTCTCTGAGGCTGGTGATTCGGTCTCTGGATGTATTGAGAACTCTGGAGGCTGGCAAACCGGAAGCACAGGGTCAAAAAGTTGGAAAAATAGAGGCTCAAGTGCTGAAGGCGGGGAGCCCGGAGGCTCTGGTGTTGAAGGCAGGGAGCCCGGAGGCTCTGGTGCTGAAGGCAGGGAGCCCGGAGGCTCTGGTGCTGAAGGCAGGGAGCCCGGAGGCTCTGGTGCTGAAGGCAGGGAGCCCGGAGGCTCTGGTGCTGAAGGCAGGGAGCCCGGAGGCTCTGGTGCTGAAGGCAGGGAGCCCGGAGGCTCTGGTGCTGAAGGCAGGGAGCCCGGAGGCTCTGGTGCTGAAGGCAGGGAGCCCGGAGGCTCTGGTGCTGCAGGCAGGGAGCCCGGAGGCTCTGGTGCTGCAGGCAGGGAGCCCGGAGGCTCTGGTGCTGCAGGCAGGGAGCCCGGAGGCTCTGGTGCGGGAGGCAGGGAGCCCGGAAGCTCTGGTGCGGGAGGCAGGGAGCCCGGAAGCTCTGGTGCGGGAGGCAGGGAGCCCGGAAGCTCTGGTGCGGGAGGCAGGGAGCCCGGAAGCTCTGGTGCGGGAGGCAGGGAGCCCGGAAGCTCTGGTGCGGGAGGCAGGGAGCCCGGAAGCTCTGGTGCGGGAGGCAGGGAGCCCGGAAGCTCTGGTCCTGGAGGCAGAGAGCCCGGAAGCTCTGGTCCTGGAGGCAGGGAGCCCGGAAGCTCTGGTCCTGGAGGCAGGGAGCCCGGAAGCTCTGAGCCTGGAGGCAGGGAGCCCGGAAGCTCTGAGCCTGGAGGCAGGGAGCCTGGAAGCTCTGGGCCTGGAGGCAGGGAACCTGGAAGCTCTGGGCCTGGAGGCAGGGAACCTGGAAGCTCTGGGCCTGGAGGCAGGGAGCCTGGAAGCTCTGGGCCTGGAGGCAGGGAGCCTGGAAGCTCTGGGCCTGGAGGCAGGGAGCCTGGAAGCTCTGGAAACTTTACATGAAAACAAGGTAAGGGCAAAGTGACACATGGTTCATAGACTTTCAGCTCTGAGAATGGTAGTAGACTGTAAATGGTAGATTCGCTGCTGTCAGTAGGGACTTCTTCACAGGTCCTTGTAGTATTCGGGACTGTGATATCTACTGGACTACAGAACTGGGTAACCTTGTGTGAAAGGAGAGCAGACATGCTAGAACCAGAATTCTTATTCAGCAAGCTGAGTATGGTATCATTCTCCTTTTGCACTGCTGACACAGACAGTAAACCTGGATCCGAACAGAAAAGCAAGTCAGGATCTGGCAAAGAGGTGTTTGAAAGCCAATGAGTGAAATATTGTGAACGTAAATGTCCATTTCTCAAAAGAGGATTTATTGTTTCAGGACTAGGGTGGACATTTTCACAGTTGCTTTGCACCTTACAACACGCTGAAGTTCTTTCTGCTGCTAACAAGATTTGCAGATATTCATTTTCCTCCTGCAAGTCACTGGCTGACATCAGGTGAAGATCAGGGTCACAGATTGAATAAAAATCTAGCATAGAAGGATCAGCCAACCACAGGGAATGATATTTAGCACGTAAAAGTCTGTTTTGTTCCAGGAATTGATCTCTAGGGTTTAAGGGCTTTCTGGATCTGTTGCTAAACATCTTGGCAAGAACTGACAGGGTGGGTTCTGAGAAAAAGTGGTAGCTAACTGAACGCAAAGGAACCTCATAAGTGACCCTGGAAATGAGGGTTGGTCATTCTGTCGGGGTCTGTCCGGGACTATGTGGGGAACACAGTCAGGGACTTGGGCAAGGACTGGGAACAGGGTAGAAAACAAAGACAGAGAGGAGTACAGTGCTGCCCAGGAGCACACAGGAAGTCAGAGGAGAAAAGGGATCCAAAGGGGAAGCCTGTAGAGGTGAACAAGAAGGGTGAGACTCGGAAAGGAAGGGCACTCATGAGGCGGCTCAGCATTCAGAATCACTTAAACCCAGGACGGATGTGCAATACACTTAAACATGAAACAACGTTAACAATAAAGGGGATGTGGGGTAAAGCACTCAGGAGCTCCACACGGTAAGACTGAAGCTCAGTAAGTTCCTCACCCACAATTGCTGTTACAGATACTGACTGGAAATACCCACATATAGGATATGTATACAAAGGCAGGGTCTGTGGAGCTTATACCTATGGTGATGTTATAACAGTAACTCAAAGACAATACTCACAGTGAACAAGAAACACCACCTAGGTAGTCAGCCGTGCCCACGGATCCTGGCGATCAAACAGGAACACGCAAGGCAGTAACAGCAAAGGGGTAGAACTAAACACAAGCACAATAGACAAGGAGCTAGCAAGGAGGAGTGCTTAACAGGAAAGGAAGGAAATCACAGGGCACACTTGGCAGAAAGCAGGTAACAAACATACAAGGTAACAGAAGCGAGACAGCAGAATAGAAAGATAGCAAACTAGAACTGGAACCAAGGAAATGAGATGAAAGGCAGGGACGGGAAAAGGATATACAGAAAGGGAGGCTACAAGGGTATACTAGAATAGTGCAGGGTCAGGAAACAAGAAAACAAAGTAGCATAGGATGCAGTGCTGGGGCAAGAATTGAGCAAAGGCTCAGGGGTCAAAGTAGCACTACAGGTCAGGAACAAGGAAATGTTACGGCTCAGGAATCAAGGAAGCACTGCAAGCAGTGCTGGTTCAGGAAACAGGAAAATGGCTATAGCTCAGAAAACAAGGAGTCAAGAGCGCACTGCAAGCAGTGCAAGTCAGGCACAAGAAATAGCTGAAGCCCAGGAAAAGGAACAGAGACTAACTATAGCTCAGGATACTAGGTAGCACTGCAGACAGTGCTAAGGCAGGCACAAGGAAAATAGCTATAGCTCAGGAACACTGGAAACCAGGTAGCACTGAAGGCAGTGCTAATTCAGGCACAAGGAATAGCTATAGATCAGGAAACAAAGAACAAGGATTATCTATAGCTAAGGAATCACTGGAAACAAAAAGCTCAGGGAGCACAGGAAACAAGGATCGGTCTCACCGGTAAACAGCTTACAATGACCAACACTGGGCTGAAGGGAGCTGGGGCTTAAAAGAGCTCACTGTAATCATATGCAGCAGGTGTGAGCAGGCTAGCAGCAGCCAGCCACAGGTGAGCTGAATTCCTCCACCCATCCTTGGCCTGCAGGGGTGGAGACTAAGCAGTGAGCAGGGAATCCTGGGTAATGGAGTGTTCGAGGCATGTGAGCTGCAGAGCTCACACTGTGCATTAGATCGCCATCTGGTGTTGGGTTCGGATGCTTGCACTTTGTTGTTGTCTTCGAAGAAGTCTTTGTAGTCATGTGATAGGTGACTCCTCCTTAGGACAATAGTGCGCATGGGCACCGACTCCATCCTCAGATTGTTTTTTTCCGCCATCGGGTTCGGATGCAATTTCGACACTCCGGTTCGAAACTTGTTTTTTTGCAGCGTTTTCCACTTTTCAACGCCTGATACCGACATCGACATCTCGACGTCCCTTCTTCGATCTCCTTTCCAGCCGTCGACGCGGGCCGTCGGGCCCATCGACGCCGTAAGGCCTACTGCCCATGGAAAGGACGCCATTCCGAAAATGCCCCCAATGTGGAGCAAAGTTTCCTCACAGTGACCACCACCAGGTCTGTAATCGGTGCCTCTCACCAGACCATAACGAGGCCACTTGTCCGGCCTGCGCCTCCTTCCGCTCCAAGAAGACAATCCGCGATGGTCGAGCCCGAAGGCACATCATGGCGCACAGGTCCGCTCCGGAACCCGTCAACATCTTCGACGAGGGTCCCGATGTTCCGGAAGAAGACTCCGAAGACCTCGCTATCATCTCCGAGGCAGAGGACTCCGACAGTTCCATCCCTTCAGGGCAGCGTGTGAGTACTACTGCCCCTGCCCCAACCCTCCCTGCAAAATCGAAGGCACCGGTCAGTACTTCGCCTACGGGCCCCAGTCGAGACCGTAAACGTGTTTCGGACGCCCCGCCTTCGGGCTCGGCACCGAACAAGAAAACAAAGCCTTCTAGTTCCTCGGCACCGACCAAACCACATGTGCCCGTTACACCGGCACCTTCGGCGCCGAAACACAAAGACCACCCGGCGCCGAAATCCAGTTCGGTCCCCAAATCCGCCTCCAAGCACGCGGATCCCTCGGCACCGAAACCGAAGCTACTCGACACACCCCCTAAACTAAAGCCGGTCGAGCCTGTAGCTAAACCGAAGGACGCCTCGACGCCTTCTAAAGCAAAGGAACATTTAAAGAAGCCACCACCACGTTCGGAACCGAAAAGTCGGCGCCGAAAACTAATATTCAAGGAGAGGAACTGTTTACACCGAATCCCATCGATCCTAATCAACACAAACTTTATATCAATCCTAAAACAGGACACATTTCCTCTGTGCCACGTCACAAGCCTGTCCCTCCGAAGAAGAAAGACTCTTCCACTTCCCCTATGCCTCCTTCTTCCCCTATACCTCTCTCTAACACCCCTCCTCTCCACATCCCTATCACACCTCCTCAACCTGCGGATTCTCCCCCACATGAGTATGAGGACAACATGGGGTACGGGGATGACCCTCATAATTTATATCTGGATCCAGATAATCCACCACAGGATGACTGGGGTTATAATGACCCCCCAGACCCTACAGACCTCCCCAGCCCTCCACCTTATCCCACAAAACCATCTCCACCAGATGATCACATAGGTTTTGGGCAACTCATACATAGGGCGGCCGTTTTTCATGGGGTGCATATTCACACCGACCAACCAGAGGAAGATTTTCTTCTAGACACTTTTGAACGGTCTCAAAAAACTGTTCAAACTTTGCCCATGATCAAGGGTGTCATTAAACATGCACCTGAAATTTTTAACGACCCGGTCAGAGCCAGGATCCTTAATCCTAGAGTGGATAAAAAGTATAGACCTGCCCCCGATGACCCCACCTACATCAAAGGTCAGCTCCCCTTGACTCACTGGTCGTTTCTAATGCCAGAAAACGCGCCAATTCCCAAACTTCAGGGGATGCTCCGCCCCCTGATAAAGAATCCAAATTGTTAGATTCCTCTGGCAAACGCGTAGCTGCGCAAGCCACCAACATCTGGCGCATCGCTAACACCCAAGCTCTACTAGCTAGGTACGACAGGGCACACTACGATCAGCTAGAAACCCTCCTTCAACATCTACCTGATCAATACAAAACACAAGCCACTGACCTCATTCAAGAAGGCAAACTTATTTCCAATGCCTCCATTAAGTGCGCCTTAGACGCAGCCGACACCGCCGCTAGGTCAGTTAACACTAGCGTGCTTATCAGACGACACGCCTGGCTTCGCATTTCAGGTTTTAAGCCAGAGGTTCAGACTACCATACTAAACCAGCCATTTAACCAAAACCAACTATTTGGTCCTGCTGTCGACACAGCACTAGAAAAGATGAAGAAGGATACTGACACTGCCAAATCAATGGGAGCATTGCAGTCCCCGCAGCAACGTGGCTCCTTTCGCCGCTCCTTTTACAGAGGGGGCTCCAGGAATACCACCGCAGACAGTTCCTCTTCCTATCGAACAAACACCCAAACCTCTCCTAATAGAGGATACTTTAGGGGTGGTTACAGAGGCAACAACTCTAAGGGCAGAGGTCGAGGTAATAATAACAACACCCGTACCTCCACCACTCCCAAACAGTGACTTTCCTCCACTTCCCCCGACCACAACACCCCTGTCGGGGAAGGCTATCACAGTTCCTGCCTGTCTGGAACTCCATTACAACAGACAGGTGGGTGAGACAGATTATCCAACATGGCTACTGCCTGGAGCTAACAGCTACCCCCCCACCATACCACCCAGACAGCGTCCAATGTCCACAGACCATCTTACACTTTTACAACAAGAGGTACTTTCCCTGCTTCAAAAGCACGCCATAGAGCCAGTGCCTCTGCTACAGCAGGGCACAGGGGTTTACTCCCTGTACTTCCTCATTCCCAAGAAGGACGGCACTCTCAGGCCTATTTTAGACCTCAGACCTCTCAATCAATACATACACTCAGATCATTTTCACATGATCACTCTCCAACAAGTGCTTCCCTTACTACAACAACAAGACTTCCTTGCCACATTAGACCTCAAGGACGCCTACTTCCACATTCCCATACATCCTGCTCACAGGAAGTATCGAAGGTTCGTTCTCAATGGACAGGACTACCAGTTCAAAGTACTCCCATTCGGAGTCACCACTGCTCCAAGAGTGTTTACCAAATGCCTTGCAGTAGTAGCAGCGCATCTACGAAGACAACAAATACATGTCTTCCCATACCTGGACGACTGGCTTATCAAAGCCAAATCATCCAACCAGTGTGTCCAACTAACCCACCAAACGATACAAACATTACACAACTTGGGGTTTACAATAAACTATACCAAGTCCCACCTTCAGCCCTCCCATGTCCTTCAATATCTGGGAGCCACAATAAACACTTCCACTGCTCTAGCTTACCCCAGCCCAGCCAGGATAGCCAGTATAAAAACCCTTGTCCCCAGGTTTCAAATGCAACACTCTCTTCCAGCCAGAGTGTTTATGCAGCTCATCGGCATGATGGCATCCTGCATTTTTCTCGTCCCTCATGCAAAACTTCAAATGCGTCCTCTACAAGAGTGCCTAGCGCGCCAATGGAACCAGGCTCAGGGACATCTTACAGATCTGGTGTTGGTGGACAGCCGCACACATCGCTCTCTGCAGTGGTGGAACACCAACAATTTGTCCAAGGGGCGGCCGTTCCTAGAGCCGGTTCCACAAGTAGTACTAACCACGGACGCATCCCTTACAGGATGGGGAGCACACCTGTTACACCATACAACACAGGGCAAGTGGACCACTCAGCAGAAGCTGTTCCACATCAACCACCTAGAGTTACTAGCTATATTCCTAGCTCTCAAGTCCTTTCAACTCCACGTACAAAACAAAGCTGTCCTGATCCGAACAGACAACATCACAGCTATGTACTATATACAAAAACAGGGGGGACACACTCTCCACAACTGTCCCAACTAGCACAGGACATTTGGAGGTGGGCCATTCCACAAAACATATACCTTCTAGCAGAACACCTACCAGGGGTTCACAATCAGATTGCAGATCTGTTAAGTCGACAGACACAACAGATTCACGAGTGGGAACTACATCCACAAGTTCTTCTACCTTTCTTCCAGATGTGGGGCCAGCCAGAATAATGTATAGTACCATACCATACCAGTAGTGGTCCTTTGTTTCAACAACACATTTGGTGTTGTGTTAGGAGATTTATTTACACAGGTATTTTTTGCTTTAGTTATGACCGAGCCCCATACAGTCAGTTACACAGAAGACGAAATCAATAAATTACTACAGATTCCATCGCTATTGAGTGGAGATCAACCAGCCACTAAAAGCACAGATGTGGATAAAATAGAAAGACTTAAACAACTTAAAAAGAAAAATATCCGAACCCAGTTGCACGCCCAGGTTTTTTTTTAGAACATCTAAAGAATAATACCATTCCAGCTGGGTTGCAAGTGAAAAATATACCGGTGATCTTTGTATTTGATAAACCGTACTTACTAAAATTCAGTGGTGTAGGCACGAAGTGCTCCAGACACTGGATTGCATTATCAGTAGAGACGGCTTTAAGAGTAAACAAAGAGGAGTTAAAAGAGATCAAGGAGCTCGAGGAAGAAATCATAGGTGACTCAACCATTGCAGATACAAAGGCATTACTTGAGTCAGTAGAAAAACTATTGCAGATTTTAAAATATACACTACCAATCAAAAGACGTCAAAAGTATCGAGGGATATAAAAAACTTTAATATCGAACAGGTATATCCCTACTTAAAAGAAGATTTCTTTCTGAATAATAATCCAAGCTCATTAAACCTACAATACAGAGGACGCTCTCGTAGAAAATTTATAACTTTCTCCGATACCTCTTCGGATTCAGATCAAGGCTCATATACGAACTATCAACCATATTTTCCTTACCCAAGAGCTCAACCTTTTTTAGGCAAAGGCAGGAACAGAGGGAGAGGGGACGGAGGAATATGGAGAGGCCAGAATCAGGATCCAAATCAATACCAAAACCCGTTTCTTCAGAACCCGGAAGAGGATATACAGACGTTGAGACTAAACAATGAGGTGGGCAATAAAGATGAATCCATTCCAATCTATAACTTGTCAAAACATATTCCATCGGAGACAGAAATGAATTTACTCTATAAGGGTCTCTCTTTTGTGCCAATAACACTTCAAGATCCAGTGGATACAAAATCAGAGGTGTTACAGTTTTTACGTAAAATTAGATTAAAAACATTTTTTTCAGTGAGGAACACAGAGGAACAGAACAATACGAGTGGATTAAGAAACAAATCCCTTTTCTGCCCAGAAAATTTGTCTATGCCAACCTAAGTCTTAGCCTTTGAGGACCAAATCTTGCGAGAATTGGACTCTCTTAATGGCAAAAAGATCTTTTACAATGCTACCTGTACAAAAAAGGAATTATCAGCCCTTAAAGACTTATCTGATCATCAGGCTATAGTAATCAAGCCAGCAGATAAGGGGGGAGGAATTGTCCTTTGGGACAAAGACGATTATGATCAGGAAGTCTTGAAACAATTGTCCAACACCCTTCATTATAGACCACTTGACAGTAATCCCTCCACCAGACTAAGAGCCCAAATATTACACCTAACAACAGAAGCCTTAGATGAAGGTTGGATTTGTAAAAATGAATTTGAATTCCTTAACGATGACAGATATAAGACACCGAATATGTATGTACTGCCAAAAATACACAACACTGACAAACCACCAGGGAGGCCGATTATTTCGGCATGTGGCTCCCTACTAGAACCACTTGCCAAATATATCGATACTTTTCTGATCCCCTTTGTTAAGAAAACAAAGTCATATGTACGCGATACTTTGGATCTTATATTCCAGATTGAAAACCTCCCCTATGATAAAGATAAACAATTGTTAGTATGTTTTGATATTGAATCATTATATTCTAACATACCGCAGGATGAAGCATTGAATGTCTTACGAAACACACTAGACAAGCGAGAACAACCGCACCAGGTACCAACAAACAGAGTTCATAGTATCTCTAGCCACAATATGCCTCAAGAATAACTTTTTCAATTACAATGATTCCCTTTACTTACAAGTAAAGGGAGTCGCCATGGGGTGCAGCTTCGCCCTGGAAATAGCGAACCTTGTAATGAACGAATTCGAGAAGCAGTGGATATATAGTGACACCAATCCCCACAGGGTACATATTGGACATTGGTGTCGCTATATAGACAACATTTTTATGATCTGGGAAGGGGACGATGAGACCCTAGTACTGTTCCATAATTGGCTTAATATGAGGTCAGCTGATTTAAAATTCACAGTGTCAAGTGACAGAGAAAAGATTAACTTTCTTGACGTTTGGATTCAATGTACCAATAGTGTACTAGAAGTGAGTTTGTATACCAAACCGACGGATAGAACTACCCTGTTACACTTTTCCAGCGGACACCAAAGAAGCCTGAAAGAAAATTTGCCATACAGGCAATTTCTTAGAATTAGGAGAAATTGTATGAACAAAAATGATTATTTCACACATGCTGAAATACTAAAGAACAAACTGTTAAGTAGAGGGTACCCACGTAAACTGGTCAAGACTGCCTTAAAAAAGAGCATGGTACACCCCTAGAGACGAGCTATTAACCTCGAAACAGAGACCCGAAGCTGCACCACTTACTTGTGTCCTTACTTACAATCCAAAGGCTAACAAAATTAAAAAGATCATCTTGAATAACTGGAGAATGGTAAGCCACTTAGGGCTTCCGAAACCCCTGTTTGCGTTCCGAAAAGGAAAAAACCTCCGTCAACAATTGGTGAGAGCTGTTAACCCAACTGAAAAAAGAATAAAAAAAGATCTAAGATGAATGTTGGGCCTACCACCAGTGGTTGGGCACTTTAGATGCCACAATTGTGCCGCATGTCAGTTGACAGTAGATTCTAAGCAGGTTACAATAAATGGGCAACAGCATATACAAACAATCTTCTCCAAATGTAACACAAAAAATGTTATTTACTGTTTGAACTGCCCCTGTAATATGTTCTATATAGGGAAGACAAGACAACCGGTAAAAAATTGAATCCTGCAACACAAATCCAGGATCAAATGTAAGATCCAAGGAGCTCCCCTGGTCGAACATTTTCAAAGCTATGGTCACACTGAAAACGAAATACAATGGTCAGTGTTGATTGTACTACAAAATGTAGACAGCGAGACTACCCAAAGGAGTCTGAACCGATTAGAAGCAAGACTAATTGAAAAATATCATACTGCCACCACAGGTCTAAATGACCGAGACGAAATGTGGGCCCTTTTACAATAAATATGCAAATCTTCGTTTGTGAATTGGTGTAGGTCATCTGTTTAAATTGCCTCATACAATGTTATGAACTAGTGAAGCAAGAAACTGTATATTGTAGGTGATACATCCCACTAGTTTTATATGATGGAGCTTGCTTGATTTATCAATGTTTACTGGTTTCGTTTTCAACAATGCCTGTGGTACCTTTGTACAATGACTGAATAATGTAATGTGAAAAACACCAGCACATCTGAGCAATGTTTGTACATTGACATGACTATTAGAATGTGAGGAGCAGCAAACAGCAAAGAGACACGTGGTGACGGGTATATTGGTGTGCACTATTGTTGCAAAGTCATCCTGTGCCCTGGGCACCCCCCAACTTTTTGCTGACTGGTACTGGTGGTAACTGACTCTGACTGACCCTGGGCTTTGCCTAACCAGGGCCAGTGCTATGCGGAAAACACTTAGAATACAGTGAAAACACCTACATACACTAGGGTACACTATGGGTTGGGGTACCCCTGTGATTGGCATGACCTACCCTATAAGTCCCTAGTATATAATAGGGCAGGGGAATTGAAACTACCTATCAGTCCCTAGTATATAGTAGGGCATGGCAGTTTAGAGGCCAGCAGCCTTCTGCACTTGCATGTGTGCACTGCTGAGGCCTGAGGTCAGTTTTAAAAGCAGCCCTGGGTGCCATGACTGCTTTTAAAAAGTAAATTGTGCCCTAACTCGACATTGGTATTTGGGGCACTTAACAATGGATAACCTACAATGTTATGGCATATTAGGAACCCCCAAGGTCTCCCCTAGGTGTCCCAGGGGTGGGGAGTCAGGTATCTATAAGGTAGACCCTTATAACATGAGTTTTATATGCCCTGAGTTAAGTGAAATTTCACATTTCACTCCCCACATTGTGATAAAGTGCTGCCCAAATTCGACTTTGATGCTAGGAGCACTGTGAAGTGAGGATCTGCAATATTATTTCTACAGATTCAGAACCCCTAAAGTCTCACCTAAGTGTCCCATGGGGTGGGGGTCCTGTAGATATAAACAAAGTACTTATAAAATATGTTTTTGTAAGTCCTGGTGCTGGAAAAATGGCTCAAGTCATTCTTCCCATTGCAAATCCCCTGCTCCATAGGTTAACATGGTAGGAAGTTATTAACTAATAACTCTGGGTAGGAGAGGGCTAGAAGTACTATTCAAAGACTTCCCCGAATGGTATTAATAAATCCCACAATATGATATTGTTGAATTTCTCCTAAAGTGTACATACAAGAAGTTATAAGACTTTCTTGTTTGTAGGTCCCGATTCAGCCTTCCCGTGGTCTGCCCTGATTGGTCGGAGTCAAGTGGACTAGCCAGGCTGCCTTGAAGAGGTGATAAAGAGCCCCTGGGGTTAACCAGCTCTGCTGGCAGGGCAGTGTGCTGTTCCACAGGAATGCCAGGCCAGGGGGAGGAGTCGTAAACCATGGTCTTCAAAGAGGAGAGCAGAAACCAGTGTCATTTACAACTCTGAACCTTCCACCTCAGGCAGATGGTAGGATTAAGGAAGGTATGAGCAGATGCAGGGGGAGAGTCTAAGTAAATTAGCCATCCTAGGGGTGTGTTTAGCCAGCTCTTACCTCCCTGCTGGAAAATCAGCCATTATGAATTTGGAAGATTTGATGCACTCTGGGACAAAATAATGCCACACACTACAGGATGTGGTCATATCTTTGAGGAGTTACCCTGCTCCCATTGGTCAGGAGTGACCTCCTGCCTGACCCAGAGAACTTGGAAAAAGTATCTGAGAGGGGCAGAGCCCTCCAGATCTGCTGCTTGGAACTTAAGAAAGCAAGACGCTGCCATGCTGAGAAGTTGGGGTGCAAAATTCTAAGGCCTGCCCTCTGAAGACTGCACCAGCTGAAAACTACAGCCCTGTGGATTACCTTGCTGCAAAAGAACTAAAGAGTGGACTCCCTGCAAGCTACAGGTTAACAGAGCTCACCTGGACCATCACCACCATGGATCCTAACTGGAAGAACTACCAGTGGATTTGTAAGGGTTTTGTCCAAGTGGATTGTGGGAACTGAAGTCCTCAACTTTCAAGGACCATCTTGGAGCTTCCAGACCCTTGGAGTGAGTTTGAGACACTTTGGGACCCCTTGAGGAACTTCAGGAAGAAGTTCAAGAAGTTTGGAGCAACTTTGAAAAAAAGCTCCATAGAGGGACCGACTCAACCTGGCCAGCCAAGCCGCCTGCCTTCAACTGCGAGCCGGCCAAGCCATCCAGGTTCGTCCCGCTAAAAGCTCCGTAGGTCCCACTTCCAGAGTTTGACCAGGAGAAGAAGAAATCGAAGGCCGGCGAACCCTCACCGAATCCGGCCTGGTGAAGAGCATCGAGGGACCCAGCGAGAAAAAGCTCCGTAAAAGTTTCTAAGTCCGAACGAAGAAAAGGTGACCGGGAGCAACCGCGAAAGCCAAGCCGCCTGCCTTCAACCGCGTGTCGGCCTGGATCCTGGGTTTGCCCCGCTGGAACGCTCCGGAGGTCGGACTTCCATAAGTTTGACCGGGAGCTCATCGCAAGGCTATCCGGCGAACCCTCACCGAATCCGGACTGGCTGAGAGCTTCGAGGGACCCCGGGAAGAAAAGCTCCAGAAAAGTTTCTAAGTCCAAAGGTAAAAACTGTGACCGGGACCTACCGCGAGTGGTAGCCGTTCAGGGCTCCATCGCGGTTGGCCTGAAACTTTGACTTTGAGCCGGTCCATCGCAACCAGATATCCCAATGAAGCGCTATATGTTTCTAAGTGCTATATAATGCTAAATCTTTGAAAATTCATATCTCCGGTTCCCTACATTGGATTTTTGTCGTTTTGGTGTCATTTTAAAGATAAAAATATGTCCTATTTTTATAAATTGGTGTTGGATTTTTATTATGTGTTGCGTCTTAATTATTTACTGAATTGGTGTTTTTAAATGCTTTACATACCTGTCTGCTCGCAGCCACGTTACCAAGGGTTGAGCATGGGAATAATTTTCTAAGACCTATGCTGAGTCCTATTATGTGTTAGTGGCCTTATTGCCAGTGGCAGACCTACATTTGCCCCTACCAATAATCCACTTTCCAACATTTGGTGCTCAGCGGTGTGGATGAGGACTTGCGTTTAAAAAGTACACCTTTCAGTAAAGTGAATTAAGATTATAAAAATCCTCTAAATTGCCTTAGAACAAAACTTTTGAGTTTGATTTTTGGAATTTGGACTAAACTGTTTTTAATCCATAGTTTTGATTTTTCCAAATTGTTCTAAGTCTGTTGTGCCTAGTTGTTGTGACCCAAAACTAGGGAACCATGGAGCTGGACCTGGCTAAACTGTCCCAGTTTAAGATAGCTGATCTTAGGGAACAGTGTAGGCTTAGGGGGCTGCCTGCTACCAAGAAGCTTAGGAAGGCAGGGTTGATTGAGTCCCTAAAGGTCTGGGCTGGGGGAGCTGAGGAGAGTCAAGGGGGGATAGAGGGTGTCCCCCCCCAACCTCATCCAAGAGGAGGTTGAGGATGATGCCTCTTCCATTTTATCTAGTGTTAGCCATATGAATCCAGATGGTGGGAGTGGGGAAAGGTCCCTTACTCAGGAACCACCACTGTCCCTTGCAGAGAGACAGCTTGAGGCTCAATTAGCTTTGATTGCCTTGGAGAAGGAAAAATTGGAATTCGTTAAGAAGAGATGGGAGAGGGAGGAGGCGTTCAAAAGAAATGGTGGCAGTGAAAATGATGAAGATTTTGAAATGTCCAGGGGTGGTGCAATTGATCCTAAACTTCCCAAGGGTATAGTGCCCAAGTACACAGAGGGCAATGACATTGACAGGTGGCTAGCAGCTTTTGAGAGGGCCCTTATAATGAGTAGGGTCCACTCTAGGTATTGGGGTGCACTCCTGTGGAAGTTGATTCCAGTAGCTGGGAGGGATAGGCTCCTGACCCTGAAGGGAGAGGATGCAGAATCATACCAGCAGATGAAGGCATGCTTAGTCAAGAGATTTGGTCTGACTCCAGAGCAGTACAGGGTGAAGTTTAGAGGCACCCAGAAATTGAGTTCAAAGTCTTGGGCAGACTTTGTGGACGTTTCAGAGAAGGCACTGGAAGGCTGGATTGTTGGTAACAAAGTTGACACATATGAGGGATTGTATAATTTGTTTTTGAAAGAACATATTTTGACTCATTGTGCAGAAGAGAAGTTACGCCAGTATCTAGTAGACTCTAAGCTGACAGACCCCAGAGAGCTGGGTGAAGCAGCTGATGAGTGGGTGAGAACCCGGGTTTCCATACAGCACCAGGGGGTGACCAGAAGAAAGGAGGACAGGTCCCTCCCCAGGGGAAAGCCCAAGGGAAAGAAGGTCAAAACCAGAAGGAGTCCTCCAAAGACCCACAAAAACCTGCACAATGAGGGGGGGCCCCGAGGCAACCCAAATCCAAAGGGAGGTGGAATCATGGAAAGAATGGTAGGTTCTTTGATCCCTCAAAGGTGGGTAAGTGCTTTGACTGTAACCAGCCAGGGCACAAACAGGGAGATGCTGTCTGCGCCAAGAAGCTCCCCCCTGAGGGGCCATCCACGGGGATTGCCAGTGTAAGTATAGGGGTGGAGAGTGGTGCCCCAGAGAGGGGTAGTCAGGTGGTGGAAGCAACCTTAGTGTCCCTGGGTGGGGTGAATATTGCAACCCTTGCTGCCTTACCTCCAAACATGGACAAGTACAGGCAGAGGCCTAAAGTGAATGAGACTGAGTTTGAGGCTATCAGAGACACTGGGGCTAGTGTAACTATGGTCCTGGATGAGCTGGTGCCTCCAGAAAGGTTGTTACCTGGTGAGTTTCACCAGGTGACTTATGCAGACAGCACTACCAAACTCCATCCTATGGCTGTGGTGGAGTTGGAATGGGGAGGTGTGACAGGCCCTATGAAGGTGGCTGTGTCAAAGTTGCTCCCAGTCCAGTGTTTACTGGGCAATGATCTTGAAGCCTCTGTGTGGTCAGAGGTGGAGAGAGGACTCCATATGTAAATATTGGAGCTCCCTCAGTGGGTATGTGCTGTGACTAGGTCACAGACTAGCCAGAAGGGAGGGGCTGGACACTTGGACCCTGGAACAAAGGGCCAAGCATCCAAGGACAAGGGTACTGGGCCTGGTGAGGTAGCCCAGGGAACTCCAGAGGTGCAGGCAGAATCTAACCCTGATGGGGAGGATCTGGCCTCTGAGGGAGGGACTCCATCCCTGCCAGAGCTGTCAGATTTGGCAGAACTGACAGGAGCAGGTGGACCCTCCAGAGAGGAGTTCAGTAAGGGACAGCGTGACTGTCCCACCCTTGAGAGCTTGAGGCGGATTGCTTCTAAGCAAGAGGAAGGGGATGACAGTAGGTTTCACAAACTCTACTGGGAAGATGGACTGCTTTATACTGAGGCCAGAAACCTCAAGGAGGGGGCCACCAGGAGGTTGGTGGTGCCCCAGAGGTACAGAGAGTTCATCTTGACTTTGGGTCATGATATCCCCTTGGCAGGAAATTTGGGACAGACAAAGACATGGAACCGGTTGGTGAACCATTTCTACTGGCCCCATATGTCTGAAAAAGTAAAGGAGTTTTGCAGCTCCTGTGTCACCTGTCAGGCCAGTGGCAAGGCAGGGGGCAAGACAAAGGCTCCCCTAATACCACTGATAGGTATTGAAAGGGTGGGGATGGACATTGTTGGTCCCCTGGACCCACCTACTGCATCAGGGAATAGGTATATCTTAGTGGTAGTGGACCATGCCACTAGGTACCCTGAAGCAATCCCTCTTAGAACCATTGATGCTCCTGCAGTGGCTAGAGCACTGCTTGGTGTGTTCACCAGAGTCGGTTTTCCAAAGAGGTGGTGTCAGATAGGGGCACGAACTTCCTGTCCAGCTATCTGACTGCTATGTGGGATGAGTGTGGTGTCAACTACAAGTTCACCAACCCCTATCACCCACAAGCAAATGGTCTTGTTGAGAGATTCAACAAAACCCTGAAGGGCATGATAAATGGGTTGTCAGAGAAACTCAGGAGGAGATGGGATGTTCTCCTCCCATGCTTACTGTTTGCCTACAGGGAGGCGCCACAGAAAGGGGTTGGTTTCAGTCCCTTTGAGTTGTTGTTTGGACACCCTGTGAAGGGGCCATTGAGCCTGCTGAGAGAGTCTTTAGAGAAGCCTCTTAAAGAAGCCAAGGACAATGTGCTTGACTATGTGCTAGGCCTGAGATCTAGAATGGCAGAGTACATGTACAAGGCAAACAGGAAACTGGAGGCCAGCCAGGAGCTCATGAAGCACTGGTATGATCAAAAGGCTACTATGCCTGAGTATACTCCAGGACAATTGGTGTGGGTGTTGGAGCCTGTGGCTCCCAGGGCCCTCCATGACAAGTGGAGTGGGCCCTATCCAATCTTAGAAAAGAAGGGTGAGGTTACCTATTTGGTTGACCTTGGCACCCCCAGGAACACTCATAGGGTCCTGCATGTGAATAGATTGAAACCCCACCATGACAGGGCCGGCATAACCATGTTACTGGTCACTGATGAGGGTGTGGAGGAGGAAACTGAGCCTGTGCCCGACCTCCTCTCCACTAATGTGCAAGATGGGTCAGTGGAGGGGGTGATACTCTCTCCCAAGTTGACAGACCAGCAGCACAGAGACTGTAAGCAGGTGCTGGAGCAGTTTGCTGGCCTGTTCTCTTTGACCCCAGGCATCACTGAGTGGTGTGTGCACCACATTGACACTGGTGACAGCCTACCTGTCAAAAATAAACTGTACAGGTTGTCTGACCATGTCAGAGCCAGCATTAAAGCTGAGGTTGCTAAGATGCTGGAATTGGGGATAATTGAACCGTCTGAGAGTCCATGGGCCAGTCCCGTGGTGCTGGTACCTAAACCTAATCCTCAGGGGGGACCCAAGGAGTTAAGGTTCTGTGTGGACTACAGAGGATTGAATGCAGTCACAAAGACTGACGCTCACCCTATACCTAGAGCTGATGAGCTCATTGATAGGTTAGGGGATGCTAAGTACCTGAGTACTTTTGACTTGACTTCAGGTTACTGGCAGATTGCCCTCACTGATGGAGCAAAGGAGAGGTCAGCATTCTCCACACCAGAGGGACATCAGTTCAAGGTAATGCCCTTTGGCTTAAAGAATGCACCTGCCACCTTCCAAAGGTTGGTGAACAGGGTCTTGTCTGGGTTGGAACAGTTCAGTGCAGCTTACCTGGATGATATAGCTGTATACAGTTCTACCTGGGAGGGATCACTTAAGCCACCTAAGGGAAGTGGTTCAGGCCATGCAGCAGGCAGGCCTGACTATTAAGGCAAGCAAGTGCCAAATAGGGCACAGTTTTGTGGTGTACCTGGGCCACCTGGTAGGTGGGGGCCACGTACAGCCTCTCCAAGCTAAAATCCAAACTATTTTGGATTGGACAGCTCCTGTTACCCAGACTCAGGTCAGGGCATTCCTTGGACTGACAGGGGACTATAGAAGGTTTGTTCAAAATTATGGGACCATTGTGGGGCCCCTAACAGAACTCACTTCTAAAAAGAGGCCCAAGAAGGTGGATTGGACCCCAGAGTGTCAGAAGGCTTTTGACACTCTGAAAGCTGCTATGTGTTCAGCAGCAGTGCTGCTTGCCCCCGACTACACAAAAGAATTTGTGGTTCAGACAGATGCTTCAGAGCAAGGGATTGGGGCAGTGTTGTCACAGCTAAATGAAGAGGGCCTTGATCAGCCAGTTGTCTTTATTAGCAGGAGACTTCTTCCCCGAGAGCAGAGGTGGAGTGCCATTGAGAGAGAGGCTTTTGCTGTGGTTTGGTCCCTGAAAAAGTTGAGACCATATTTGTTTGGGACTCACTTTCGTGTTCAAACTGACCACAGGCCTCTCAGATGGCTCATGCAGATGAGAGGGGAGAATCCCAAGCTGTTAAGGTGGTCCATTTCCCTACAGGGGATGGACTTTACAGTGGAACACAGACCTGGGGTTGCCCATGCAAATGTGGATGGACTTTCCAGGTTTTTCCACTTAGCTGACGAGGACTACCAGGGTGTAGGTTAGTAACCCATCACCTTTCGTTTGGGGGGGGCCATGTTGCAAAGTCATCCTGTGCCGTGGGCACCCCCCAACTTTTTGCTGAATGGTACTGGTGGTAACTACTGGTGGTAACTGACCCTGACTGACCCTGGGCTCTGCCTAACCAGGCCCAGGGCCAGTGCTATGCGGAAAACACTTAGAATACAGTGAAAACACCTACATACACTAGGGTACACTATGGGTTGGGGTACCCCTGTGATTGGCATGACCTACCCTATATGTCCCTAGTATATAATAGGGCAGGGGAATTGAAACTACCTATCAGTCCCTAGTATATAGTAGGGCATGGCATGGCAAAGGTCCGTAGGTCCCACTTCCAGAGTTTGACCCGGAGAAGAAGAAATCGAAGGCCGGCGAACCCTCACCGAATCCGGCCTGGTGAAGAGCATCGAGGTTCCCAGCGAGAAAAAGCTCCGTAAAAGTTTCTAAGTCCGAACGAAGAAAAGGTGACCGGGAGCAACCGCGAAAGCCAAGCCGCCTGCCTTCAACCGCGTGTCAGCCTGGATCCTGGGTTTGCCCCGCTGGAACGCTCCGGAGGTCGGACTTCCATAAGTTTGACCGGGAGCTCATCGCAAGGCTATCCGGCGAACCCTCACCGAATCCGGACTGGCTGAGAGCTTCGAGGGACCCCGGGAAGAAAAGCTCCAGAAAAGTTTCTAAGTCCGAAGGTAAAAACTGTGACCGGGAACTACCGCGAGTGGTAGCCGCTCAGGGCTCCATCGCGGTCGGCCAGAAACTTTGAGCCGGTCTATCGCGACCAGATATCCCAATGAAGCGCTATATGTTTCTAAGTGCTATATAATGCTAAATCTTTGAAAATTCATATCTCCGGTTCTCTACATTGGATTTTTGTCGTTTTGGTGTCATTTTAAAGATAAAAATATTTCCTATTTTTATAAATTGGTGTTGGATTTTTATTATGTGTTGTGTCTTAATTATTTACTGAATTGGTGTTTTTAAATGCTTTACATACCTGTCTTTGAAGTTAAGCCTGTCTGCTCGCAGCCACGTTACCAAGGGTTGAGCATGGGAATAATTTTCTAAGACCTATGCTGAGTCCTATTATGTGTTAGTGGCCTTATTGCCAGTGGCAGACCTACATTTGCCCCTACCAATAATCCACTTTCCAACAACTATTTTTTAGGTCGAGCATTCGAGACCTCTTGTATATACTTTAGTATATACTTCTCTTAGGCTTAAAGTCATTCCCCCTGCTTTTCGTTTGTTCATTTCAGTGTCCTTTAAAAATCCATGCTTGCTAGTGGTCAGTCCTGCTTCTTTGTCCCTCCTTTTGCTCTTTCGTTCCTCCCACACAGCAGGGACTGATTACAGTATGTTTACGCTTTAGTTCATCAGTTCTGAGGGGGACTATTTTCTTCTTTCTTTCCTGCTCATGTTACACTGTGGGTGCTTGTTCAGCTTCAAGCTTGTAGCTGCATGCATTTTATTGCAGCATTCGTCCCACCCACCTCCTCCCATGTCCCTGACATTCTTCAGCATTCATCCTGGTGTTGCTCTTCTCACCCTGTGGCTCCTCGAACATCTGCTCCCCCTTTAAACCCTAATAAAAGACAGCTCCCAGGCTCGGCTTGTTTTGTTTTCTTTCAGGCCAGCCCAGGCTGTTTTTGAAAGTCAGCGCTTTGTGTTTTCACTTTTGTGTAAACAGGGCTGTAAACCTTATCTCGTAGCTCACTGAAACTAGCAGAGGAGCCCAGCTGCCTCCGTCTGTTTCCAGGAGTGCAGGCGTTTAAATAACCACAAAATAATTGGAAGGCTGGGGATTTTTTTTAACGAAATGCATGATGCATGTTTTACAATTGTCTCCTGCTCCTGTGCCAGTGCATAGCATCTCGATAGTCACGTGGTCGCGAGAGCAAGAGCGGCGGGTGAGCAGAGTAACAGAGTAGCGGGAGTCGCAGGAACTGCGAGCCGCGGGGGAACATCGCCGAAATCACTGGTTTAGAGACGAGCTAAAGACGTGAGGAAGCGAGGGGATGGCGATGCGGCGTCCCGCTGCCTGGGTGAGTGAGTGCGGACAGCGGAGAAAACCTGCGGAGCCATTATGGCAAAACGCTAATCGCCCCCCTCCCCCCCCCCTAACACTCCGGCCTCGGCTCTATGGGCTTTATCTATCGGCTCTAGCTCGCTCTGCTTAACCCCCGCCAACCTCCTGCCACCACCCACCACCCACCAAAACACTACCATTCTCACTCTGCTACATTAGGAGAGGTAAAGAATTTGGGACTTTGGGAAAGACTCTCACCGGAAAGAACCTCGCCGGGGGGGGGGCGCAGGGATTGCGGGTGACTGGTGACTGGTACCTGTCGGTGAGCGTGGGATGCAAGCGCGGCTGCCCTTTAGCAGGCGGCCGCAGCAAGTGTGTGCCCCTGGCGTCTTGCGGAGGCGGCCTGATTAGTTCAGGTGCAGCCAGCAACTCAGCCTTGAGTGCCGCGTTTGCCCCCGCCCTTGTTCCAGCTCTCCACCGCCTCATTGTATTCATCCCTACACCACCCTGGTTGAAGTCATAAAGTAGGTTTGGCAACGACTCCAACCTGACTTTAACCTGCTACAGATTCACTCCAGGTTAAATTTGCTGTGTTCAGCTTACAGACCATTATTACCAGTAACTTCACCTATAAACAGAAAAAACAGGTAGCCAGGGTGCGGGATTGGAGATATCAAGGCCGTCCCTTAGCAGCTCCTTGTAGTCCCAGTTACCCGGCCAACCCACCGTCCATCATCCATCAGTTCCCCAGGTGGGACATCCAACCGGCGAAACTGCAAAACAATCACCAAAGCAATCACCCTCCTCATAAACGAATAAGCCCTAAAGACTGCCAACCATCAGGAAGACGCAGGGCCGTTCTCAGTAGCAAAAAGCCCCTTAGAATGAGATCGGGGCAAGTAAGGAAAGCTCCAACAAGGCCTACCAAAAAAGCGCAAAGACGAAGGCAGCATCCTCAATGGCCCTCATGCAAACTCAATCACCCGTAAACCTAAATCTAACATCAGTTTTCGACTCAGGACATGATCATCTGATTACTGACATGCCGGAATCAGGCCAGACAGAGCCCACAAACTCCACGATAAAAAAGGTCTCATTAAGGGATTACTTCAGGAATTCAGCACCAGCGATAGCCTTGAGGAAACAATCCAGTCCCTCTGATAAGTTTCAGGCTCCCTTTCCTATGAACATAGAAGCTGCGTCGCATCAAATTCTGGTTCAGCCCACGATTCATGCGGCAGTTGGAGGGCTTGACAGCCCGACACCAACAAGCCTACCAGCAATAACAGAGTCCTTTCTAACAGACGCCTTAGACGCTACAGATGACAGTCGATTACACCAGGCCTCTGATAAACAGACAGCCCAAACCGAACGGGCATCTCTTCAAGCTACCATCTCCAAAGATGCATTTCTGCCAACTCTTCAGCCTGCCCCGAACTCGAGTCAGTTCTCCCCAATAGCACTAAAATTCCCAACCTCAACCTTACCGGATTATCAAACAAGGAATACTAGAGTTCTGTCACCACAGGTCATGATCCACCCATGTGCCCACTTCAGTAATCCCAACCAGTCATATCCAGAAAGTTCTCAAAACAACGCTGACCAAGGAGATCAAACGGTCAACCAAGAGTGGCCCAACTAGAATGTAATCCTCACTTCTTTAGATCTATCATTCTTCACTAAGGAACCTAACAAGTCCACCGTGCATGAAAAGCCCCCATCAATTATTCTTAATGGCCTATGGTCTCAATTATTGCAAACCCTTCAAACCACTGCCGCAGCACTGACCTACCATTCAGATAAGATGGACCTGCAGGTGCACCTTTTAAACACACTTGCGGTGTACACCGTTGTTATTGATCAAAAACTGGAGGCGCTTAACTCACTCATCATAAAAGCCCAATCCCAAGCCCAACTGGTTCAATCAGTATGCTGCTGCTCCCCCATAATTGACTCTCTATCGTCCCTACCTCAATTTCTCTCCTCAGTATTAACGGAAATTAAGAAGCTACCAGAACCGGGGCTTCATGACTCCTCGCCTCAGACTTCCAGTTTGGTCCAGGATCCTACCCCTCCGGAAGTACAACCCCGACCATTCTCCCCGTACCTCGCGGAGCCAGCTGATGGCAACGTAATTCTCACAGAATCAGCTAACCTTCACAATACACACCGGCTGTCAAAACGGGAAAAAAAAAGACAGCGGAAGAGCCGGAATAAACAAATAACGGAAACCAAAAGCTCATGAGTTAGTTATTCCCCAAAGACCAATTCAGAGTCCACCACGGGAAGAGCAAGCTATGCCAGCTACGACAGGAGCAAATCCGAGCCCGCAGCCAATGGCGCTTGAACTGGTTACCCAGAAAGAACTCTCACGACAGAACAGTCAATCAGTAGGGCCAGTTCAAGATCTACGGCCCCCCTCGCAGTTACTCACTCAAGTAAAACCTGGCTTTAATCAACCCCCAACAGTGGCGCCAGCACCCAATATAGGGCAACAAGGATCCGTAAATCCTCAGACGCCATTTGTGGACACCGGCGCCAGCATTCCACTTATAGTGGAGGACAACAACATGGGTCCACAGTGCACAGTCAAAGAGCAAGCCCTTGAATCCCTTAAATTTATCAAATCGTCACCAGTTGGTGCCCACAAGCAAAAGACCCTCTGTTTTACTTCCAATCATCCATTACCGAGAACTGTCCCTTCAACTGCCCGCCATAGCCACAACTAAGCTGCCCCTTGAAGAAAATTCAAAACAAACAAAGCCGGCAACGATTGATGAGGTCTTCACGCAAGCAACCAACAGCCCAGACACTAAACTGCTGCTAATCCCAGAATATGTCTCAAGAGGCCCTCACGACATTCTCAATCGAGGGAATATTCTTAGACTCTTCAAATCATCCCCGGACTTAAGTACCCCGCAATCAAAAGTTATAGTTGCGATTGAATTTATACCAACTATAGGATCCAATATGGGTGAAGCAACCCAACTCACACTAGCATCTCCAGCAATTCGAGAATTGGTTCAGTCAAAAACCGAACAATTTAAAAACTGGGGCATAAAAATCACAACACCCAGTGTCCCCCCCCCTATCCATCAATATTAGAAAACAACCAGGCTCATTGCCTCAGCACAACTTCGGACCCTTTTTCAGTTCTAAAGTCAGCAAGAAGCCATTCGCCAACAGCAACTCCAGAGCATATATTCAACCAGCAAATCCCTGAGAGGGTAGATTGGTCATGGTTGCCAGGGGCTCTATCAAGAAGCCGAAACGATTGAAACATCACTAACCATGGCCTAACAATATGCTCTTGGAACATTAACGGATTTGGGCTGAAAAATCAATCCGCAGCCACCCTCGTTTAAAAAAAAATTTTTTTAGAAACTTTATTTTTCAATTTTCCATAACAATACAATGGCATCTGTAACATATATGCAGGCAGGACATGGCTACAGTAAGTATTCATAAATTCTAATGCCGCACCAGTAATAAAAAGGACAAAGTACATAGGTAAATCATGCAAAGGTCCAGCAGTGTGAGGGAAACACCAGGCCCAGCGCCAGATCCCAGCATTAATCCCAACTAGATCAACCCTCGCAATCCTCTCTAGAGTTGGAGCCACCTGATGTATCCGAATCTTCCTGCTCCACACTAGCGGTATCTCGTGAGGAGGACCCCCCCTCTGCGAATCCCTCTGTGCACAGGGCACGCCAGGCTGTCAAATCATCCTGCAGCTTCTCATCCGTTCGGGTAAGATTCATATGTACCTCTTCGGCTAGGGACCACTCTTGGACATCCTTAAGCCAAACCTTCAATTCAGGGACCCTCTGCCCCATCCAGGTTATAGCCACCCTGCGCCTAGCAAGCACCAACATTAATTGTAAAAGTTTATATGGGAGCCTCTTCCTCTTGGGCTTTCGTACCAGCGCCAGTAGGCAGTGTAGTGGTTCTAGTTGCACCCGAAGGCCCGTTGTGGCCACCACCTTCCTCACCACTCCGACCCAGAACCGCTGAACCAGTGGGCACTCCCAGGCTAAGTGTAGGAAACCTGCATTCTCTGCGGCACACCTGGGACAATTATCACCCCTATTGCTATCAATGCGTTTCAGGGACACCGGGGTGAGGTAAGTGCGGTGTATATAATTAAAGTGGGTTAATTTAAACCTAGCGTTACATGATACCTTACATGTGAGTGAGCCAACCTGTTCCCACTGTCTCCCTTCCAGCGGGCCCGCGAGGTCCCTCTCCCCAGCGGTCCGAGACGGTGGTACCAGAGGGACTGAATCCTGTTTCATCGCTTTATATAGGAGGGATATCCATTTACGGCTCGTGCCACATGCAAGCATAACATCCAGCGTGTGAGTCACTGGGGGAATGCCCGGGTATTGGGGCCAGATGGTTTTAGCCACGTCTTGGATACCTCTGAACTGTAAAAATTGGCCATGACCCAGGCCAAAGCTCTCCTCCGCCTGCTCGTATGTGATGAAGGTTTCGTTGGGATACAAATCAGCCAGCACCTCACACCCTCCCTCCCTCCAGACCTGGAACGACGTATATCGTCCCATATCTATGAAGGGGGCCAGTATCCAAATCGAGAGTTCCCGATGAAAGGGGGCCCTTCTCAAGACCTTTTCAGCCGTGTGTCTTACGATATGGGGTAAAGCCGCATCTGATCCTCTGCCCTGCATCAACGCCTCCTGAAGTGTCCGAGTATCTGCCCTAACCAGCAGGAGGCGCTTCTCCCAATTATCCGTGTCCGTAAACCAACGGGCCGCATGCTGTAGGTGGGCCGCATAATAATATAGGTCGAAGCGAGGGGCTTCAAGGCCTCCTTCTTGGTAACTGCGGACCATGGTGCAGAGGGCTACTCTTCTTCGATGACCCGCCCAGAGCAGAGACATAAGCAATGTGTACAGGGTTTTAAATACCCGCGGCGGCAGAGGGCAGAGTGAGTTCTGAAGCACATAGAGTACCCTGGGGAGCATCACCATTTTCGAGATGGCCAAGCGGCCCATGAGTGAGAGTGGGAGAGTGCTCCAGAAGGACACAGACTGCCGTAGCGTCGTTATTACGCGGTCCACATTTCGACTCAACCCCTGCGCGTCCGTAGAAGTCACCTGAATTCCTAAATACCGAAACCCCTCTCTTTCCCAACACAACCCCAGGTCTGGCAGGTCCTCCAAAGGAGCTCCCACCAGGCCCGCCAACGGGAAGATTAGTGACTTGCCGCGGTTCAGCCGCAGTCCCGATGCCTCACCAAACTGGTCCAGATGGTATAACAGTGCCGGTAGGGCGTCACAAGGGGAGACCAAGTAGAACAATGCGTTGTCCGCATAAAGGGATATAATATGACTTGTGTTTCCCAATTTAATACCCCACTGGGCCATATCGGCTCTAATCCGAACGGCAAGGGGCTCTATAGCCAGGGCAAACAGTAATGGCGAAAGAGGGCACCCCTGTCGGGTACCCCTTCCTAACTGCCACTCCTCCGATCGCGTGCTTCCGAGCTTAACCCTAGCGCATGGGGCCGTATATAGAAGTCGAATCCAACGACAGAAGGCAGGTCCCATCCCCGCCGCATGCAGGACCTCAAGGAGATATCCCCAATCCACTGTATCGAATGCCTTGGCGAGGTCAATAGAGACCAGCACCATCTGGTCTTCCCGGCCCGCACCTCGTGGAGGACATGAGACAGCCGCCGCAGATTCATGGCCGTGTTTCGTCCCGGAATAAACCCACATTGGTCCTCATGGACCAGGTGGGTCATGTGTGGTGCCAATCGAGCGGCCAAGAGCTTACAGAGGATTTTTATATCAGTATTAATCATCGTGATCTGTCGATACGATGAGGGATCATGGGAGTCCCCCCCTGGTTTTAAAATCATACAAATGTCCCCTTGCGTCATGCTAGGCGGGAGGGTCCCTCGTTCAAAAGCCTCATTATAGACCTGCAGGAGAAGCCGGGGAAGAGTATCCGCGAAGGCCCGGTAGAACTCGGACGGAAATCCATCGCTACCCGGAGATTTAGCGTGTGGAAGATGCTGGAGCGCGGCCTGAACTTCAGGCAGCGTCAGCGGCTCATCTAGCTCCTTGCACGCTTGTTCAGAAATGGAGCACAGGGTCAGCCCACGAAGATATGTGGAATAGGACGCTTCACCAATTGCGGGATCCGCAGTATATAGTACCTGAAGGTGCGTTTTAAGTATTCGCAATAACCCTACCTGCGAGTGCACCAATCGCCCAGCAGAGTCCCGTAAGGCTTCAAGTGCTGCAGGGGCGTGCTCTCTACGGAGGATCCAGGCCAGGAGACGGCCTGACTTGTCCCCTTCTCTGTGGAGGCGCTGCCTATATTGAGTGAGCGTGTATTTATCCAGTCTATTTAAGATATCATGGATACGCACCTGGGTATCGCGTTCCCTATCTTCCTCCAGTGTATCAGCGGCTTCCGAGGTCTGTAGTGCTAACAATCGGTCCTCCTCCTCACGCAGTTCACACTGGAGCTGTTTTCGGACCCCGTATGTCACGCTCATGAATGCCCCTCTGACTACTGCCTTCAGTGCTTCCCATTTCGTGGCATGGGTCAGGTCTGTCGTAGCCCAATTGAGGTCCACATAATTTGTGAGAGCCGTGCCCACATGGTGCCTCCCTACTTGGTCCTCTAGGATTTCCGTCTGCAGCCTCCAGGTTCGCGGGCGATGTATTGGGGGTCCCCACTGCACTACACAAGCTACAGGGGTATGATCAGACAGAAAACGTGCCAAATGGGTCACCTGCAAGGACATATACGCTTCAGGGTTTGCAAGTAAGACCCTATCCAAGCGACTATATGTGTTATGGGTGGGAGAGAAGCAAGTGTACAATTTCTGGGTCGGATGTCGCTGACACCATATATCCTGGGCGCCTATGTTCCCCATAACCTCCCGCAGCTTCAGCGTCATCCTAGGTTTCGTGCCAGTGCGGGGTGGATGTCTATCTAGTAGGGGGTCCAGGACACAATTAAAGTCTCCCACCCAGAGCAGAGGAACCTCCAGTTCTGAGACCAGGACCTCCTGCAGGGACTGATAAGAAGTCCGGGTCGTCCGTGTTTGGTGCATAAATATTCAGCATAGCGACGTCTCTACCATCTAATTTGGCTCTAAGGAGCACGTACCTCCCTTAAATATCTGCTTCTACATAGTGAACAGCAAAAGGAACCCCGGGCGCCACCCAGACAAGGACCCCCCGAGCATAACTAGAGAAAGAGGAGTGAAAGAACTGGCCCCGCCACTTTTTCGCCAATTGTTGCGCCCCTTCCTCTGTAAGGTGGGGTACCTGAAGGCATGCTATCGAGACCTGATGTCTGCGGAGAAAGGAAAGGACCATGTATCTCTTGGTGCATGTGCCCAGCCCCCTCACATTCCAAGTTAAAATTTTAAATCCCATGTAGATGGTGACGTCCAAGCGCTGGGCGGGCCATATCCGGAGCCATTACTAAAAACCTGCGCCCTATCTGCAATGCATACAATGCCATTAAAAACACAACAAAACCGCCCAGAAACCCCCCTCCCCCTCCCACGAGCAATTGACTGTCAACATAACATGCAGAAATGCTCTTCCCGTGCTGGTGCCAGGACGTGCACAGCGATACCATGAGCCTAACAGGGCTAACTACTTCAATGAAGAAGAGAAAAAAAAAAAAAGAAAAAGAATCCCCCCCTTCCCCCAAAAGCCGACTCCCGACCCATACCAACCGCATTTTTAACAACAACCGATTCAAAGTCCCGAGCCACCCAGCTAAATTCTCATACGAACAATCCAGGACAAAGTGAGCAGCAGGCCCCCCGCCACCACACCCAGCATCATTGCTACACTCATAGCTGAGCCACCCCCCCCCCCCAGAAGCCCCTCACGTTCCCCCACCCCGCCCCACCCCCCCATAGTATGAAAACAGGAAAAAAGAACATTCACCCGGGGGACAACAAGTCCCCAAGAGTCTCGTATTCTGGGCCGGATCCATACAGGCAGCAAACAGGCAAGGCGCCGGGGTCGAGACCCCCGCTATCGTACATGGAGACGTCAGATGGCCACGGGCCATATCCCCACATCCGGGAACCAAGCAGGATGGGCCAACTATATCAGGATAGACCATCCGCGGCAGGAAGCTGATCCACGCCGGTTTCAGGAATCACTTGATCAGCGGACAAAAGAGTATCCGGTACCAGAGTGACCTCAGATTTGTCTGCCGCCGTTGTCCATGCGGGAGATCCGTCTGAGTCCGAGGAGTCCACACGTAGAGCTCCATCGTCCCCCACTGTAATCCGCTGTTGTTGTCCCTCCTGGGTGCTGACCCCGACCCGGCCCCCACGCCTGCTCCTGTGTCGTCTCTTCTGCCTAGTACCCCAGGTGCTCCGAGATCCCCTCTGGTCGGGCCGCGGGAGGGCCTCACCCCGAACCTCAAGCCACTCCCACACTTCCTCGGGAGAGTCAAAGAACATTGCCTTCCCCTGTACAATCACTTTAAGCTTTGCGGGGTACAGCAGCATATACTGCAGATTAAGTTCACAGAGCTTCTGTTTGACGCTCAAATAGGATTTTCGCTGCTCCTGGACTTGCCGGGTATAATCAGGATAGATGGACACCTTGGCATTATCATATGTGAGGTGTGCCGCCTCTCTTGCTGCCTTTAAAATACAATCCCTGTCCCGATAGTTCAGGATTTTGGCGATGAGGGCTCTCGGAGGGGCTCCCGGCGGCGGCACCAGCGCCCTATGGGCCCTCTCTATGACGAAGACCTCAGAGAGACCCGTAGGGCATAGTTTCGTTCGAATCCAGTCTTCTAGAAACCTCTCCGCATTGCCCTTCTCCGAGCGCTCTGGGATGCCTAGGACCCTGATGTTACTACGGCGGGCCCTGCCTTCCGCCTCCTCCGCTCCAAGGCACCAGTGGCCGTCGTGAGCTGGGTAACCTGTTGCCGCAGAGTGGTCACCTCTCCCTGCAGTTGGATAATGTCCCCCTCCGCCGTGGAGACCTTCTCCGCCACTTTCCGTAAATACGCCCGCAGTAGGTTCACATCAATATACACAGTTTCGATTTGCCTCTCCAGGGCAGTGCGAGAGCCTTGTATAGCTGCCATTAACTCGGCCCGTGATGGCTCTCCAGGGCCTTCGCTCTCACTATCCCTGCCCCGTCTGACGAGTGATCCGTTGTGTGGGGAGGCGTTGCGTGGTATATTGCATGATCATGTTGGAGTTGGTGGCACGCGGAGGTTTATCCTTACCCATCCTACAGACTTCTGTTCAACAATAGTCCTCACCCTATATCCGACTGGCACCACAGGAGTACGTATGGGGGAATTATCGCATCACCACGTGTGCCACACCCTGGTGGGTTATACAGTCCAGACTCCGGGTGGTCAGCAGCCCTCCCACGGGCGCCAGGGGATCCCCTCGGTGGCGCAACTATAGCAAATTTACTGGGGTAACCCCCCTGCTCGTCCAGGGCCACTCACCATTGCACCAGGGCCCGGCAGGTCCAGGCCTCCTCCCATTCACAGTCGGGCCACCGCTACAGTCTCTGCCGTGACGGTCACTGCCGCCAGCAGCCCACACCATCCGACCAGTCAAGGGACTGCAGGAAGGGCCAGCAATCGTCACCAGTCGCCACCGGACACCCCCGGGAGCAGCCAGGCCGCAGGCGGACACCCCCACTGCTGAAATCAAAGGCGGGACTCAGGCCGGGCTCCGGGCGCCACCCGCCGTGTCCGAGCCCCCACGTGCTCGTGGCCCCGTAGAAAGCTCAGCGCTATGCGCGCTTCAACCAGGCAGGGAGGGCACACCACAAGTCAGTGTTTCCCCAGGCCGGCACCGATCGCCGCCACCATCCGGGGTCCCCCACCGAAGTTCTGCAAGTAGGGTCCAAGGGGGGTCTGCCCGTATCCCGCCCGACCAAAAGAGCCAAGCCCAATCGTCCCCCCCCAGCAGCTTTACGCCATCCTTAGGATCATCGATGCAGGATCGGGAAGCGCCCAAGTACGCCGCCGTCAAACATTGCACGCCCGTCGGCGTCGCTCACAGCTCCTCACCATCAGGGCAAGCTCCGAGCCCCAGGGGTGGCGTCCGCGGCGAGCAGCTTCACCGAAGCCAGGCAGCATCCAAGGGGGGCCACCAGGGGCCGCGGCAGACCTCCGGCGACTGTCCGGTTATTCAAAGCCCGGATTTCAATAGCGAGAGCACAGGCCGCATCCCCAGCCTCTTGTAGTCTCCGTCGCCGGGTCACAACCCGTCGGGGCGACTCAGCCGATTATTGGAGCCGGGTCAGCCTCGCTGAGAACGCGGGGGCCCGCCGCACCTCCAACGCCCTTGGCACTCACCAGGCGGTATAGTGGGGGACTCGGAGACAGGATATTCCAGGATATCTGCGGTCGGCCGGACGGGAGCCGAGGGAGCTTACGTCCTGTCGGCCATGTTGCTTGGCCACGCCCCCCACCCTCGGTTTTTAAAGGAACATTACATCATTCTCTTACAGGAAACCTGGGCAGTAGATAGCATCCCCATAGAAGGCTACCTGGAATTTACGTCATTCGCCTCAAGACAGTCGAAGTTTGGTAGGCCGCGTGGCGGCCTCTCGATTTATGCATCAACTAAATTATCCCAACGCATCACACAGATAAAATTTAAGGAAAACTGGCTCTCTGGCATAGTGTTAGGAAGTTTAACCACTGATAGGCAGTTGCTTCTCCTCAATGTTTATATCTCTCCCTCTACCATCGAGAAAAAACCCAAAATGGACTGTTTAACCAACATAGTCTGCAATCTACTAAGCGAGCACGGCAGCATACCTACTATAATATCAGGAGACTTCAACACCAATCTCCATTGCAACTCTTTAGAGGACATAGGGATCGATCCCCCAATGGTTCCCTCACATTTCGCTCCACAGTCGACTCCTACTGGAAATAGACCATCGAAATTGGGGGAGTACGCAGTTATCCAGCTTAGCAGTGTAGGATTCACCGTACTGAACGGGCGTCTTCACACGGACATTCCCCCTGCCTGGACCCGTTCAGACGGTCGAACACACTCCTTCTTGGACTTCACTTTAGGGAGCAGAGAGATACTTCCCCTGATCGAGAGTTATTACATCGCATCACAAGGCGAGAGCGACCATCGGCCACAAATTATAACACTATCCGCCTATATCCCATGTCACCAGGAACTCGCTCATACCCATTCAGATTGTCAAATAGAAAACCTAAAGCGAATAAAATGGTCGGATGCCACGGCTCTCCCTATGATGGAAAAATGTAGAGCTCTTCTACACTTACCACTGGAGTCAGATACTTCGGTTATTAGCAGCTGGGCTAGCTTCATAAATCAACTATTTGAAGACTCGCCACCAAAGCGGAGCATTAGGCAACAAGCATTCCAATTTCAGCACAGCATCAGCAGAACACCACCTCCTCATCAGTGCACCAACACCAGTGCAGCACCACCTCAACACCAGCGCAGCACCATCTCAGCATCAGCACAGCACGACCTCTGCATCAGTGCACCAGCACAGCCTCAACTCAGCACCAGCACAGCCCCACCTTTGCACCAGAGCATCCCCAACTCAGCAGGTATTCATCTCCAACACAGCACCACTTCAGCACCAGCTCAGCACCACCTCAGCATCAGTGCAGCATCACCTCTGCACAGGACCACCTCAGCATGATGCAGCACCACCTGAGCACCAGCAACACCTGAGCACCAGTGCAGCACCACCATCTCATCATAACTCAGCACCACAGCATCACTCAGCACCACCTCAGTATCACTGAGCACCACCTCAGTATCACTGAGCACCACCTCAATATAACTCAGCATCACCTGAGCATCACCTCCACACCAGCACACCACCACCTCAGCATCACCTGAGTATCATTCAGCATCACCTCTGCACCAGCACACCACCACCTCAGCATCACTCACCACCATCTCAGTCTGCCCTCCGTCCGCTGCTGGTGTTGTAATTCAGGTACTATTTTCCAACCTCCTGTTGTTTATTTCCCGCCTAACAAATAAAAACCTATATCAAACAAGCATTAGAACAGACAGGAAGAAGTTGCCACAATTGCAAGGACAAAAAAACGAGAAGACATTTTTTATGTTAATTCTTTTTCAATAGGGTCGTTCACTTGCACATAATGTCTTTTTAGTTATATATATGATAACAAAAATAACAACATAGCTTAAAGACATTGGCAAAGCCATTAGCTCTGGCTAAACACATATAAGGTCCTAAAGGCGAGACCTATTGGCTATGCCAATGCTTGTTTTATATTTATTTTTACATTTTGATTTGTATTTGCCTTTGCATTATTTATTTTACGTTCTCGGTTCCGGTAAATAACCAGTAGGAGAGCACTTTTAGTAAAGTTTGAAGCAGGTTAATAGTGGAACGTGGGCCCATAGTTTTTAGTCTTTCTTCGTTTTCCATGTATTACATGGATTTAAACGTAGCGACGCATTAGTTTGCGTCACGTAATCCACATTGAACGAGCAGTACTGCCGCAGATGACTCTTCCTACGCGAGGTGACCCATTTAATTTTACGGTAAGCGGAAAGCGCTTCAATCTATTAGCCATCCAAGACAGTTTGCGGTAATATTAAGCTTCAGTCGTAAGGGGTACTTAACCCCCTTGTCTGTATTTATTTATTATCTCTTTTCCAGACGTAGACACTGGGAATTTCTACCATAGAGAGTGGCCCGGTACCTCCGCCACAAGTGAGGCCCCCTTCCGGGAATACGACCGGCACACCAATATTGTAGCCGAAAAGTATGTATGCATCACAAGATATTGAATATTGAACCAGTGTTGTGGTCTTTAAAACATTTTTTTGTACGGTGTATTTAAATAGGTATTTTTATTTGGTTTTATAGAATTATATCCCCTTGGGACTATTGTGCAATTTTGGCACTAGTTATTATCGGGTCGTTTTGACAGCTGGATCTAATAAAGGTTAGTGTCAATACCTGGCGGCGTGGACATAGTCGTCCCCTTTTCTAATTTTCTTAACAATTCACAACTGCATGGATTGGTGGGGCGAAGGTGTGCACTTCAAGACAATTAGTTTTAGGATTGCACTTCCATTCACTTTACTTTAAGTCTGTTTACATTTTATATTTAATTTCCAAATAAATGACGTGTGCACAATGTGACAAGCGCTTACTTTATTTTGCGTTGTTGTTGCCGGATTTAGTTAAAGGCTAGGGTTACTTTTTATATGACCAAGGAATAGGTTTTCCGTATATTGGCAACAGTAACTCCTTTACGTTATTATTATTATTTTCGTTCACTCTCCTTGTACCTTCACTTTGCTTACTGCTGCTCCAAGATAGGGCTCCGCGATATGAGTTGATATGCTAATGATGCTAACATTCCTTTCCCTGTGTAAATACTCTGTCTCCTATTAAAATATATATGTCTATGTGTATTTATGTAAATACAAGGGATATATTTTGTTTATTGTAGGTTTCCTTTTGCCCCAGTCCTGATGAGGCCCTAATTAATCGGGCTGAAACGCGTCAACACCACATTTTGGAGAAGCCCCTAAAAAATCAGAATTGAGTAGAAAGGAATTGTTGAGCACAGTCTAATGTTTAAAGAGGATTTATTAATTTTCCCTCCTTTGTGCTTACGTATATGGGCTATCTTCGTGAATACGGATTGCGAGTGATAATTAGTGTTCTAAAAATCTTTTTTTGCATCCGTAATAGCAGATAGGGTAATAAGGAATCATATATTTTTTGTACAGATACATGTGTGATTGTTTATATACATTGAACTTTGTGTGTATACATGTTGTGTATTGATTCTTTACATGCTGTGTATTGATCCTTCTTGATAAATATATATATATAAATATAAACACAACTTTGGATCATGTGCTGGTGCTGGTCTTTGAATATATAAAGAAATCATTTGGACATATAATTCCAAGTGAAGGATTAATTTAAGTGTCCTTCTACAATAAGAGATTCTTAGATCCATTCCGCCGCATCATTTTTTGTATTATCAGTGTCTTTTTGCCCAGATGCGGGTGGAGTATTAGGGCGAACCCCCTTCTTTTGAACAGTCTTTCATTGCACTTAGTTAAGTGTGAGGGTTTCAGCTGTTTCACAGCTGTCAAATAGCCTCATTCATTACGAGAGCTGTATATATATATAAAAAATAATGTATAGTACCATACCATATCAGTAGTGGTCCTTTGTTTCAACAACACATTTGGTGTTGTGTTAGGAGATTTATTTACACAGGTATTTTTTGCTTTAGTTATGACCGAGCCCCATACAGTCAGTTACACAGAAGACGAAATCAATAAATTACTACAGATTCCATCGCTATTGAGTGGAGATTAACCAGCCACTAAAAGCACAAATGTGGATAAAATAGAAAGACTTAAACAACTTAAAAAGAAAAATATCCGAACCCAGTTGCACGCCCAGGTTCTTTTAGAACATCTAAAGAATAATACCATTCGAGCTGGGTTGCAAGTGAAAAATATACCGGTGATCTTTGTATTTGATAAACCGTACTTATTAAAATTCAGTGGTGTAGGCACGAAGTGCTCCAGAGACTGGATTGCATTATCAGTAGAGACGGCTTTAAGAGTAAACTAAGAGGAGTTAAAAGAGATCAAGGAGCTCGAGGAAGAAATCATAGGTGACTCAACCATTGCAGATGCAAAGGCATTACTTGAGTCAGTAGAAAAAACTATTGCAGATTTTAAAATATACGCTACCAATAAAAAGACGTCAAAAGTATCGAGGGATATAAAAAAACTTTAATATCGAACAGGTATATCCCTACTTAAAAGAAGATTTCTTTCTGAATAATATTTCGAGCTCATTAAACCTACAATACAGAGGGCACTCTCGTAGAAAATGTATAACTTTCTCCGATACCTCTTCGGAATCAGATCAAGGCTCATATACGAACTATCAACCATATTTCCCTTACCCAAGAGCTCAACCTTTTTTAGGCAAAGGCAGGAACAGAGGGAGAGGGGACGGAGGAATATGGAGAGGCCAGAACAAGAACAGGATCCAAATCAATACCAAAACCAAGACCCCGATTTCTTCAGAACCCGGAAGAGGATATACAGACGTTGACACTAAACAATGAGGTGGGCAATATAGATGAATCCATTCCAATCTATAACTTGTCAAAATATATTCCATCGGAGACAGAAATGAATTTACTCTATAAGGGTCTCTCTTTTGTGCCAATAACACTTCAAGATCCAGTGGATACAAAAACAGAGGTGTTACAGTTTTTACGTAAAATTAGATTAAAAAAATTTTTTTCAGAGAGGAACACAGAGGAACAGAACAATACGAATGGATTAAGAAACAAATCCCTTTTCTGCCCAGACAATTCGTCTATGCCAACCGAAGTCTTAGCCTTTGAGGACCAAATCTTGCGAGAATTGGACTCTCTTAATGGGAAAAAGATCTTTTACAATGCTAACTGTACAAAAAAGGAATTATCAGCCCTTAAAGACTTATTTGATAATCAGGCTATAGTAATCAAGCCAGCAGATAAGGGGGGAGGGATTGTCCTTTGGGACAAAGACGATTATGATCAGGAAGTCTTGAAACAACTGTCCAACACCCTTCATTATTGACCACTTGACAGTAATCCCACCACCAGACTAAGAGCCCAAATATTACACCTAACAACAGAAGCCTTAGATGAAGGTTGGATTTGTAAAAATGAATTTTAATTCTTGAACGCTGACAGATATAAGACACCGAATATGTATGTACTGCCAAAAATACACAAGAACACTGACAAACCACCAGGGAGGCCGATTATTTCGGCATGTGGCTCTCTACTAGAACCACTTGCCAAATATATCGATACTTTTCTGATCCCCTTTGTTAAGAAAACAAAGTCATATGTACGCGATACTATGGATCTTATATTCCAGATTGAAAACCTCCCCTATGATAAAGATAAACAATTGTTAGTATGTTTTGATATTGAATCATTATATACTAACATACCGCAGGATGAAGCATTGATTGTCTTACGAAACACACTAGACCAGCGAGAACAACCGCACCAGGTACCAACAGAGTTCATAGTATCTCTAGCCATAATATGCCTCAAGAATAACTTTTTCAATTACAATGATTCCCTTTACTTACAAGTAAAGGGAGTTGCCATGGGGTGCAGCTTCGCCCCGGAAATAGCGAACCTTGTAATGAACGAATTCGAGAAGCAGTGGATATATAGCGACACCAATCCCCACAGAATACATATTGGACATTGGTGTCGCTATATAGACGACATTTTTATGATCTGGGAAGGTGACGATGAGACCCTAGTACAGTTTTATAATTGGCTAAATATGAGGTCAGCTGATTTAAAATTCACAGTGTCAAGTGACAGAGAAAAGATTAACTTTCTTGACGTTTGGATTCAATGTACCAGTGGTGTACTAGAAGTGAGTTTGTATACCAAACCGACGGATAGAACTACCCTGTTACACTTTTCCAGCGAACACCCAAGAAGCCTGAATTTTTTTTTGCCATACGGGCAATTTCTTAGAATTAGGAGAAATTGTACGAACAAAAATGATTATTTCACAAATGCTGAAATACTAAAGAACAAACTGTCAAGTAGAGGGTACCCGCGTAAACTGGTCAAGACTGCCTTAAAAAGAACATGGTACACCCCTAGAGACGAGCTATTAACCTCGAAACAGAGACCCGAAGCTGCACCACTTACTTGTGTCCTTACTTACAATCCAAAGGCTAACAAAATTAAAAAGATCATCTTGAATAACTGGAGAATGGTAAGCCACTTAGGGCTTCCGAAACCCCTGTTTGCGTTCCGAAAAGGAAAAAACCTCCGTCAACAATTGGTGAGAGCTGTTAACCCAACTGAAAAAAGAATAAAAAAAGATCTAAGATGAATGTTGGGCCTACCACCAGTGGTTGGGCACTTTAGATGCCACAATTGTGCCGCATGTCAGTTGACAGTAGATTCTAAGCAGGTTACAATAAATGGGCAACAGCATATACAAACAATCTTCTCCAAATGTAACACAAAAAATGTTATTTACTGTTTGAACTGCCCCTGTAATATGTTCTATATAGGGAAGACAAGACAACCGGTAAAAAATTGAATCCTGCAACACAAATCCAGGATCAAATGTAAGATCCAAGGAGCTCCTCTGGTCGAACATTTTCAAAGCTATGGTCACACTGAAAACGAAATACAATGGTCAGTGTTGATTGTACTACAAAATGTAGACAGCGAGACTACCCAAAGGAGTCTGAACCGATTAGAAGCAAGACTAATTGAAAAATATCATACTGCCACCACAGGTCTAAATGACCGAGACGAAATGTGGGCCCTTTTACAATAAATATGCAAATCTTCGTTTGTGAATTGGTGTAGGTCATCTGTTTAAATTGCCTCATACAATGTTATGAACTAGTGAAGCAAGAAACTGTATATTGTAGGTGATACATCCCACTAGTTTTATATGATGGAGCTTGCTTGATTTATCAATGTTTACTGGTTTCGTTTTCAACAATGCCTGTGGTACCTTTGTACAATGACTGAATAATGTAATGTGAAAAACACCAGCACATCTGAGCAATGTTTGTACATTGACATGACTATTAGAATGTGAGGAGCAGCAAAGAGACACGTGGTGACGGGTATATTGGTGTGCACTATTTTTTTTATATTTATTTTTACATTTTGATTTGTTTTTGCCTTCGCATTATTTATTTTACGTTCTAGGTTCCAATAAATAACCAGTAAGAGAGCACTTTTAGTAAAGTTTGAAGCAGGTTAATAGTGGAACGTGGGCCCGTAGTTTTTAGTCTTTCTTCGTTTTCCATGTATCACATGGATTTAAACGTAGCGACGCATTAGTTTGCGTCACGTAATCCACATTGAACGAGCAGTACTTCCGCAGATGACTCTTCCTACGCGTGGTGACCCATTTAATTTTACGGTAAGCGGAAAGCGCATCAATCTATTAGCCATCCGAGACAGTTTGCGGTAATATTAAGCTTCAGTCGTAAGGGGTACTTATCCCCCTTGTCTGTATTTATTTATTACGACCGGCACACCAAGATTGTAGCCGAAAAGTATGTATGCATCACAAGATATTGAATATTGAACCAGTGTTGTGGTCTTTAAAGCATTTTTTGTATGGTGTATTTAAATAGGTATTTTTATTTGGTTTTATAGAATTATATCCCCTTGGGACTATTGTGCAATTTTGGCACTAGTTATTATCGGGTCGTTTTGAAAGCTGGATCTAATAAAGGTTAGTGTCAATACCTGGCGGCGTGGACACAGTCGTCCCTTTTTCAAATTTTCTTAACAATTCACAACTGCATGGATTGGTGGGACGAAGGTGTGCACTTGCAAGACAATTAGTTTTAGGATTGCACTTCCATTCACTTTACTTTAAGTCTGTTTACATTTTATATTTAAGTTCCAAATAAATGACGTGTGCACAATGTGACAAGCGCTTACTTTATTTTGCCGGATCTAGTTAAAGGCTAGGGTTACTTTTTATATGACCAAGGAATAGGTTTTCCGTATATTGGCATCAGTAACTCCTTTACGTTATTATTATTATTTTCGTTCACTCTCCTTGTACCTTCACTTTGCTTACTGCTGCTCCAAGATAGGGCTCCGCGATATGAGTTGATATGCTAATGATGCTAACATTCCTTTCCCTGTGTAAATACTCCGTCTCCTATTAAAATATATATGTCTATGTGTATATATGTAAATACAAGGGATATATTTTGTTTATTGTAGGTTTCCTTTTGCCCCAGTCCTGATGAGGCCCTAATTAATCGGGCTGAAACGCGCCAACACCACATTTTGGAGAAACCCCTAAAAAATCAGAATTGAGTAGAAAGGAATTGTTGAGCACAGTCTAATGTTTAAAGAGGGTTTTTTAATTTTCCCTCCTTTGTGCTTACGTATATGGGCTATCTTCGTGAATACGGATTGCGAGTGATAATTATTGTGTTCTAAAAAATCTTTTTTCGCATCAGTAATAGCAGATAGGGTAATAAGGAATCATATATTTTTGGGACAGATACATGTGTGATTGTTTATATACATTGAACTTTGTGTGTATACATCTTGTGTATTGATTCTTTACATGTTGTGTATTGATCCTTCTTGATAAATATATATATATAAATATAAACACAACTTTGGATCATGTGCTGGTGCTGGTCTTTGAATATATAAAGAAATCATTTGGACATATAATTCCAAGTGAAGGATTAATTTAAGTGTCCTTCTACAATAAGAGTTTCTTAGATCCATTTCACCGCATAATTTTTTGTATTATCAGTGTCTTTTTGCCCAGATGCGGGTGGAGTATTAGGGCGAACCCCCTTCTTTTGAACAGAATTTATAGACCTCATGTGGAAATTAGATCACAGACTTGGGGAACTTAAATGTGGGCGACCCCGTAGTGTCACTAGAGTGGTCGTCATCAAAGTGGACAAAAAATACGCAGAACCCAGGCAAATAGGAGGTGTTAGGGACCTTTGTCCACAGAGAAAAAGGAAAGGAGACGCAAACTTAACTTATATCTGTACTGTGGCAAGGCTGGGAATTTTGCCTGGGACTGTGTAGCCAAACCGAAGAAGAGTAAAACAGTGGCTAGCATTGAAGTACCTAACACAGTGTCAGAAAACTGGAAATCTCTGCAAGTGAAGAGATCGCCTTGACAGTAAGATCTCGGAGTATCTGACTAACACAGTTAAAAGAATTTCACGCCACCTTTCTATACATCATTTTAACTGCACAAAGAAGACAAGTCATTCCTATGCTAATCAACTGCAGGGCCACCGGAAACTTTTTTGACCTGTCCTTAGCTGCCACGATAGGAATTCTGAGAGTGCCCAAAGATGAACCAAAATCAGTATGGGCAGTCGACGGCTCTCAATTATTGTCAGGCTTGATAACGTTTCATACCGAGCCCTTCAGGGATTATCATAGCTCCATCAGAACCTCCTAGAGTTCAGCTGAGTAGCTAGCGACAGCCCGGCTGTCTTAAAGCGGTTGCGCCTGTTGGTGTTAGTATCAAGAGGAGTGAGAGCAGAGTGATGGGACATCCTTTAACTGTAATGGTCTCAGACTCTGTGGAAATATTGCTTACCCGAACAAAAACCCAATACATGACTCATAATAGACTTACAAAGTGCGAGCAGCAGATATTAGCGGCAGATAACGTGAATTTAAAGTGTTACCAAATTTTGAAACAATCAAACCTGTAGCCAAAAAATGAAAATACTTGTGATGAAATTGAACATGATAGTCTAGATGTCGCGGATTTATGCACCAAGTCAAGGCCGGACATTGAAGATGAACCTTTGAATGAGCCTGATTATACAAGTTTTGTAGATGGCTCTTGTTTGAGAAATAATGAAGGTATCCAGAGAGCAGCTTACGCTATCTGCACCATTAATGATGTTGTGGAAGCTTCATTGCTTCAATGTATTTCCTCAGCACAAGTTGCAGAATTGATTGCCCTTACAAGAGCTTGCATATTGACAGCCCAATTAAAACTGACAATATTTACAGATAGACAGTATGGCTTTGCTGTTGTCCATGATTCTGGGCAATTGTGGTCACAAAGAGGTTTTATGACCTCTTCTGATAGGCCGCTCAGAAATGGCGAACATGGAAATAACCTTTTGGAAGGTTAAAATTTCAATAGTTAAATGTGCACACCGAAGTGGCACTGGTTGCATTGAACTGTGCACTAGTGGCCTGCACATATAACAGAGCTTTTGAACGTGAATCTGAGTAAGACTGTGTTTTTTCAATGTTGATGTCAGTAGTTGACACATGGGAAGAACTAAAAAGAGTATAAGAAAATGTCGGAAGTAGAACAGCAAGATGCCTGTATGCAACAGGTTGAGATATGTCCTGATCATAGTGTGCATCTTCTCACGATGGGTGGAAGCCTACCCAACAAAAATTGACAGTCTTATTGTAGCCAAACTGCTGTTACGTGAATTAATACCCATGTATGGTATGCCGGTTTCCCTGGAGTCAGATCGAGGGACTCATTTCAACAATGGGGTCCTGAGGATGTTATGTGCAGCACGACAAATTGAACAAAGATTGCATTGTAGTTATCGACCTGCAGCTTCTGGTATTGTCAAGCAGCTCAATGGCACCATTAAGTCTCGCTTGGCAAAGGTTTGTGTTTCAACATCCCTGAAATGCCCAGATGCTTTGGTTTAGTGCTAATGATTAACCAAAGTATTCCTGATAGGAAGACTAGTTTATCACATGACATCCTTGTGGTACGTGCTATGAGACTGCCTGCTGTACCTGCAAAATGCACTTCTGAGCATGATAGATGACATGATAATTGATTACTGCAAGGGATTAGCTGATGTGGTGCATTCTGTCTCTCACCAGGCTCCAGCTGCCACACTAAATCCACATCGAGAACAGTGCCATGACCTCAATCTGGGAGATTAGGTCATGATCAAGAAGCGCATTCGGAAGACTTGTTTGGAACCGAGATGGAAAGGCTGCTTTCAGGTGAACTTGGTCACTAACACTGCTGTTAAGTATGCTGGAGTACCAAACTGGGTGCATGCATCACACACAAGGAGAGTAAGAAATCCATATGAGGAGATTGAGTTCTATGAACTTGAACAAAGAACACTGTTGACTGCATCACCGCAAGTTGAACACCAACAAAGAGCAGTGACACAAACAGCAGCAAGGAAGAGTAAGGGGTGAAGAACTGCACCAAATCAAGTGCCTGTTATTTCACAAAGTGGCACTGAAGTCTCTGACGAAGAAGAAGAGACTAAACCTCAAGCTGAGAAAACGACTGAGACCACATCAGCACAAATAGAGGTTCCGGGTGAAGGAACAATCACTGAAACAAAAAGACTCACTCACAAAGTTGAATGGCTGCAAAACTATAGTCAGAGGAGACTGAGAACAAGTGCGTCAGTTGATTGAATCCCACCAACGATTACTGAAGAAACAGAGCCAAGCAGTGGAAGTGACAGAAGAAGAACAACAAAGACTGAGAAGATCACCAAGAGCATGAGTGCCTGGTCTACGTATACTGCACCTGAATGGATATACTACGTGGATCAAGTGCTGAACGTGTTAGTGGATGAACTGTGTGATGTAAAGTCTTAATAGTTTGAACCCCCATGATATCACTTCAATAAAAAGAGTTGGATAAAGCTGTTTGATAAAGATTTCCGAAAATGACTGAGGGACATTTAAAAGACTAAAATTGATTTAAAGGTGCCAAAAGACAGAAAAAGTAATTCTTTTTTTTTTTTAAAAGAAGATTTACCTGGCCTAAGGTTGCAGTAGAAGAGTATGGATAACATTTTTAGAAGAACAGTGAGTAGAGCTAAGGTTGTCGACATGAAGATTGATACTGAACTTAAAGAGACTGTGTGAAAAAGAAACTGTTTGAAAATAAACAATTTGCAATTAGATTGTTGGGGATAAAACAGTGAATTGAACTATTGCTGTACACTTTTTCTTAAACGATCTGATTACAGACAAACGTGTTGCCTTAAGAATATATGCAAGATTGTTATGGGTACTATTTTCGTAAAAGCAGTACTAATGATTATAATGTGTTAGTAGGGTTCAATTTCACAACCGATAAAGAAATTAGATCTACTAATGTAACTACGACATTTACACACAATAGAAAAGGAGCAATTGAAAGAATCCAAAAGAGAGATGATTACACTACTAACGTTTATTTAGTTTATATTAATGCAAGAATACACACAGGCTATGGATGCACCGCACCGACTTACCGTCCTCAATTGCAGAAGAGGTTATGTACCATCATATTCCTTTGTCACGCACAGTCACATGCAGTATATTGCTTGCATTTACATATAGGGGAAGACATTTTGTATATTTTTACTCAAACTATAATTTAATACTTTCTAGAGTACCATTAGAGCAAACATAAATTTACACCCACAAGCAAAAGAAATGGACACAGCTTGGTGTTATTTTAGACCGTCTATGCCTACAGATAGTGTTAAGGCTTACAAAATAATCTAACCTGTTTAATGAGACCCCCTAGATAAAGCTTTTACTTGGGCATTAGAGGAAAGAGACACTAACATATCACATAGTAAGGATAGAGAAAATCATGTTTTGGGAAAATGTTTGGAAGAAAGAGGAAGACGAGTTTAAGAAGGAAATGGTTTACCCACAGCTGAAATTAGGCCGAAGACAAAAAGGAAAAATTGGTGTTTACAAAAGAAGAACACACAGTAGAACTAGATATGCAGTCATTGGTAGTTGCGAACACACATTCAAATTAATGGGGTGCATAAGGCAAATTTTACAAGGGGAAGAAACTGCAATTCCAGGAGTTCATTTTGTTTGTGGACAAGATTCTTACTTCCAGTTACCTGCTGATTCGGAAGGTATTTACTATTTAGCCATATTTCCCAAGATGTATCATGTATTTAGTATAGATGCATTAACAATGACATCATCACACTCACACACACACACACACAAACACACACACACATAGTGCAGAAGAGGGAACCCAAATGGTGGGAGACCTTTTTGGTGCAATTATACCACCAGTAGAAGTCATACTGAATGACGAAAAGATTAGAAAACCGTCAACAGTCGTCAACAAGTTGGCAACTGGTACTTCTGGTGCTTTATTAGTTATAAACACTTTAGTTATAGCCATTAGATTCATGGTTTTGCAAAACAGACTAGCATTAGGCATTTTACTCACAGAGAAATGCGAAGTCTGCAAGATGCTGAAAATTTAGCATTGTTGTTCATACATCCCAGACGAAAGTAAGAAAATTCAAGAATTTGCAATGAACATTTCTGATCTTTAACTACGGCTCCCGGTTTTATGGTATGTTCTTTTGTAAAATTTCAGTCTGTATTTATCCATATTCATTTTTGGCCATCTTATTGGTATTTATCCATCTTTATTTTGTGTTTTGAGTATAAATGCAGTCATAAAATTGTATGTTTCCACATTTATTTAACTCAAATTAAGCAATCACATGTAACAAAACACTACACTCACAGGTGCATATTAGCGTTATACTACAAATACATGTTAACATATGCCTGTATTCAAGGAAATCTCATCCTGTTTTTAACTCCCAATGCTGTCTATCTTCTCAGTTGTTGCCTGGAATTCTTGAAAGTCAGCATGGAGAGTCTCCCACAAGAAGCACAATTTTCAGTATTTTTTCTGCTTTTAAAAATAAATACAGACAGGAAACACATTGTTTTAGGTCTGTATTTATCTGTAAATATACGTTAAAATGGAAAACTGGGAGCCTTATATGTAACCCGAGTTAGAACAATTCGAAATACTCAGCATTTTAGAAAACTTTGGAAAGGGAATACACACAATTGGAAACTGGTTTGCAACTGCAGGAGGAGGAATCCTGAAAGTTATTTTTATGCCAATACCAATTATAGGGCTTTGTTTATTTTCTTTATTTGCATTATTCAAAGGCTGTAGATATTGCATTAATAAAAGAAGAAACAGGAAGATGAGTGAAAGATTAGAAAAGGAAATAACAATAAACAATGAACTATGCAAAATCGACTACTACATATGAGGTCTTTCGAACTTAGTACTCCTTTCCCATGAGTATTACTACATTTCTAACCTTCTAATAAAACAAATTGTTCGAAAGACCTCATATGTAGTCATTGTATTAACTTTGTTTCACACTTCATGATAACGGTCTGTAGTTCATTGTCTCGTACGTGGGAAAGGAAGAAGTGAGGTTGTTCTCAGAAGAATACCGAAAGGTGATTGACAAAAGGAGGAGAGGATCAACATGGACGTAACATTTCTTTTCGACTGTTTATATTAATGCACGTTCCTAGAGTAGATTAACGCTTTTTACCCATACACTGTTACCCTTTTTCACATTCTCACACCATCCACTCCTGAGGCTAAATGCTGAAGGCTTAATGCTGAAGGCAGGAAGCTGATTTTGTCATCTTTACAAACCTTATTGCGGATTGCTTTTGCTTCTGCATGATTACTTTGCTTTGAGACGCTACTGATTTTCATGAACCTCCCTTTATGGGAAGTTCTGCTGTTATTGATTAATTGAATTTGAGCTTTATGCTCTATCTCACTCTTTCTCTAGGACTGGAACTTTTCAGGGGTTCTTACTGACGCCCCAACATGTTTTCATCCCAGAAACCTGGATCAACCCCTCCTGCGCCCCGACATCCCCACCGCCCAACGGCTACAAGATGACATACAGAGAGCGCACCAACAAACACTGAGGAAGCGTCGCCATCATACACAAAGAATCGATCCACTGCACCACCACCGAGGATGACAACACTCCAATCACGGAACACCTCAATTTCCAACTCCACACTGACGACAGAACGACCATCAGAGGCACTCTCACCTACAGAGCCCCAGGACCATGCACTGGGTTCTGCGATGCTATCACCAACTTCATCGCCCCACAAGCAATCGAGTCCAGGCACTACATCTTCCTCGGAGACCTCAACACACAGACACAAACTCCGCCAACCTCCTAGAAGGCATGGGCAACATCAGCCTGACCCAGGTGGTCACCAACCCCACACACAGAGTAGGACACACACTGGACCCAATCTTCACAGTCAGCGACAGAGTCAAATACAGCCATGCCACGGAAATCACCTGGACCGACCAATCCATCGTCCACTTCACCATCGCAGGATCACCATGCACTGCCACCAGTCTCCCCAACGCCGCCTTCCACAGCTGGAACAAAATGACACAGACCCAATGGGTGGACGCCCTCAACACCATCCAGCCAAACCCCACAACCAAACTGGCAAGCAGTCCAGAACTTCACCACCTGGATCAGCCAGTGCTGACGACCAAGTCTCTCCCATCAAACAAGCCAAGACCCGCAGAGCCACCAAACAAGCCAGCTGGTACACGCCAGAACTCAGAACAATGAAACAAAGCTGCAAACAACTCGAAAGAAGACGGCGCACCAGCGGAGATACCACAGACCAAGCAGCTTTCAAGTCAGCCCTCAACAAATATCAACATGCGAGATTCATAGCGCGCCTAACTTCATTGATTTATAGTTCATTCTGATTTTATATTTGCTTTTTATCACATTTTAAATTTCTCCTATTCATGCGTCGCCCTCACCCTCATCTCTTTTATTCCTCGACTCTGTTGTGCTGTCCCCGTTCCGCCATGGCCAGTGCCGCTTGAGCGGAGGGACTCGCACCGCATATCTTTTTTCCCACTTCCACCGGAAGTGACCTGCATAACTCGGTCAGCGTTCTAGTCGCAGCTGCCTTTTCTTCCCCTCCCTCCTACTCTTCTTAAGCAAGGATTCAGCGCGGACGCGCAGGGGGCGCGCCAAAGGGAAGCCCGTCTGCCCCCGTCCGCGCCTGGCTGTCGCCGGACACTCTGTCCGTTCTCCCCGCCGTTATCTTCCTTTTTCGCACACTCCTTTCCTCACTCGTGTACCGTCATCTTTGTTTGTACCCATGGCTATTCTACACTATTCGAGTACAGAACTCCGAGCGTTTAACAGGGCCAGTCCCCCTGAGAGGTTTACAACACGCCCCCCACCAGTATGCCCCTCCAATGATAAGGCAGGAAACGTTCCAATCACACCGCCCCCTCACCTTAAATCACGTTCGATCAACTCCGCAGGCGGTAATCTGACAGATCCATCTAATCAATTAACGGGGTTATATTGTAATGCCCGTTCAATCCCTAGACATTCTCTCGAAATATGGAGCCTATTAGACTCCGAGAAACCCGACTTCTTCTTTGTTACGGAAACGTGGCTCCATGAGTCTGCCCTTCCTGACATTGCGATTGCATTCCCCTTGGACTATCAGCTGATCAGATTTGATAGGAATAATAAGAGAGGCGGCGGCCTAGCAATTGCTTTCAGGGCCCATTCCAATATTAGGATACTGGAAACCTTCCTCCTGGAATGGGGAGAACTCTGTATTTTTAGATTGGAGCGCTCCACCAAGGGGACTTGGAGAGGGGCCTTACTTTATCGTCCCCCTGGCGCTAAAACTAATTTTACTAATTATTTGATAGAGACTATTGCGCCTCATGTATTAGCAGCCGACAACTTCCTCCTACTTTAATTTTCATGCTGAACTTCTATCTGACACCCACACCAGCGTACTGATCTCTAGTTTAAATTCTCTGGGCCTCCATCAGTTGGTAGTCGGCCCCCACCCATTCAGCAGGTCACACCCTTGACCTCCTGTTTACCAACAGCCCTCATATTAAAGTGGAGCCCCCTATCCCAGTTCTTTGGTCAGACCATCACTTATTAAAGTTCTCTCTGCAATATGCTTCCACTCACAGTAATCCCTGTAAAGAACAAAAGTGGAGTAGGCCCTGGAAGAAAGTCAGCTTAGCTACTTTCTCTCACCATTTCAACACTCCGCTCCAGATCAATACAGACAACTTAAATTCCGCAGTTGAAACCTTCGAGAAGGCAATTACCCAGAGGCCCTCGACACTATTGCCCCCCTGACTAAGGTCAAACGCAATCATAAAACGTCACCTTGGTTTACTGCTGTTTTAAAATCTGATAAGCTAGCGACAAGGAAAGCCGAACGTAAATGGAGGCATTCCAAAAGCACCGAGGACAGACAGGCCTATAAACCTATTCACAGACGTTACCTTGATCATATTTCAAAAGTCAAAAAAAACTATATAGGCGACAGAATAAATAAGGCCTCCAACTCTCACAAAGAACTCTATAAAATATTAAAAGAATTTACCAGCCCCATATCCTGTCAGTCTGAACAACCTATCTCACAGGACTGGGTGGACACTTTGTCCATTTTCTTTGAGGAAAAAATCAATAACATTCATAGCCTCTTTCCTAACCAGTCATGTGAACGTCTGTACCACCGGTCCGTCTGTGATCACACTTCCATTTTAACTTCTCTAAATTAATTCACTGAATTCACACAAGAGGAAGTTAGTACTGCCCTCTCCAAGATCAAATCAGGCTCCCCTGCCGACCCAGTCTCACCCCACATTCTGTCCATAATTGGACCAGCTCTTCTCACAGGCCTCACTGAGCTTTTCAATTTGTCCTTATATCATTCAACGGTCCCCACAAAATGGAAGGCGGCCATGGTTAAGCCTATCCTAAAGAAGCCCACCTTGTACCCCAAGGAAACAAACAACTATCAGTCCATTTCCCTTCTCCCTTTTTTTGGGAAAGTCCTGGAGTCCTTAATCAACAGACAACTCTCAACTTTTATAGAGAGTAATAAACTGCTGGACCTTTCCCAATCTGGGTTTCGGGCTGCTCACAGCACGGAAACTGCACTGTCAGAGGTAGTCAACAACATCAGACTCTCCCTTGACTCTGGTCAGTCAGCCATGCTGGTCCTACTCGATCTATCGGCTACCTTTGACACCATCTCCCACAGGACGCTTGTGAACCGTTTGTGGGAGACGTGAGTCGGGGTACTGCATTGAACTGGCTTAGGAGCTACCTAACTGATCGATCTTCGAAAGTACACATCGGTACCTTTGTCTCTCATAGCCAAGTGATAGACAAGGGTGTACCCCAGGGTTCCATTCTAAGCCCCACGCTCTTCAATCTATACGTGGCACCCCTAGCTAGAGTGATCAGATCGCATGGCTTCGACACCGTGTCGTATGCTGACGACACACAATTACTGATTATTCTAGGCCCAGATCCAACGGACATCAAACTTCGATTTATGAAGTGCATGGCTGAGATTAACATCTGGAGGCAAACTAATCATTTGCAACTTAACGCTAGCAAGACGGAAATCATCCTTTTTGGGAAAGCTCAGACCCTGTGGTCGAGCAATTGGTGGCCTCCCAATCTTGGCCCCTGTCCATCTCCCAAATCAGTGGTCCATAACCTTGGGGTGATGATTGATAACAACCTCTCCATGACAGACATGTTAATCATGTGACGGGCATTTGCTATGGACTGATGCGCAGTCTTCGCAAGATCTTCCAATGGGTCACAATGGCATCTAGGATGCCGCTGGTCCAAGGACTAATCATCAGTCGGCTTGATTATGGAAACGCCCTGATGGCCTCCATCAATGCAGAGCTTCTTACCAAACTACAGGTGTTACAAAACACCGCTGCCAGACTTGTATTAAATTTACCTGCTCGGTCCCCGTCGGCACCAAGTCTGTGAGCTCTACACTGGCTTCCCATCAGGAAACGTATACTTTTTAAGATCAACTGCCTGGTCCACAAAACCATCTATGGGAATGGACCACGCTATCTTGCAAAAAAATGTATCTGGTATAAACCTACCCGAACCCTCAGGTCTTCTAACAAACATCTTCTCATCCCTTTTAAGATCCATACCGCCAGGAATGGCAGGAGATCTTTTTCATACCTTTCCCCTACTCTGTGGAACTCGCTCCCTTTGCAACTACGTATGGAAACCAACCACAGAAAATTTTGTAAGATTCTTAAAACCTGGCTGTTATGATCTCTCCTTCTCCCTGCCTGCTCCCTCCGTCTCTTTTCTTCATGTTCTGGGTTTAGGCTAGCGCTTTGAGACCCTCGGGTGATATGTGCGCTCAATAAAATCCTATGACTATGACAGTGTCTCAAAGATGCGAAAAAAGATGCCCTGACAAATCGCTTTGAAGCAAGCGCCAACGACACCAAGCAACTCTTCAGCATCGTCAAAGAGTTCTCCTATCCTACGGTCACCAAGAACACGATCCCTCCCTCCGAGGAACTCTGCGACGCCCTAGTAGACCACTTCCACAACAAGATATTCGCCATCTGCAAGAACTTAGAGCCCCAATCCACTGACCTCCACATCCTCCTCGCTCCAACATAAGACTCTCCCGATCAGCCACTCACCGCTTGGGAACAGCTCATCACACAGAACACCATAGACATCATGATCTCCATCCACTCCGGAGCACTCACAGACCGCTGCCCCCACCACTTCTTCAACCTCGGAGGCAAGGATATCAACCACCAACTCACCACCATCCACAACGCTTCCATCACCACAGCCACCTTTCCCGATGCATGGAAAAACACAGAAGTCAGACCTCGCCTCAAAAAACCCTCTGCCTGCTTAAGTGAACTCCAGAACTACCACCCCATCTCGCTTGTCCCCTTCTCCGCCAATGTCCTTGAGAAGACCATCAACCAGGAGCTCACCAATTACCTGAGAGAAACAACCTGCCTCCCAATCCGGTTTCCGCACCAACGACAGCACCAAGACCGCCCTAATCGCTGCCACGGACATCAGCACCCTCCTCAACAGAGGAGAATCATCGGCCCTGATGTTCCTCGACCTCTTCGCAGCGTTCAACACTGTATCTCACCACACACTCATCAAGACATGGCACCACATCGGGATCCAGGAAGATGCCCTCAGATGGATCGCATCGCTCCTCACTGGGTGGACCCAGAGAATCCACCTACCTACATTCACCTCAGAACTCAAGAGCACCATCTGCGGCGTCCAGCACAGTTCGTACCTCAGCCCCACCCTCTTCAACTCCTACATGACACCTCTAGCCGACATCGTCAGAAGTCACGACCTCAACATCATATACTACACTGCCACCCAGCTCATCCTCTTGCTCTCAGTAGACCCCGCGACCATGAAAACCAACTTCCACAACTGCATAAAGAACATCGCCGACTGGATGAAGACCAACTGTTTGAAGCTCAACAATGACAAGACTGAAGTGCTGATCTTTGGTAACCATGCCTCCCCTTGGAACGACACCTGGCAGCCCGCCGAACTCAGACAAACTCCCACACCGACAGACCACACCCACAAACCTGGCACTATCCTGGACAGCAAGCATACCACGAAGCAACAGATCAACTCAGTCTCCTCTGCCTGCTTCCACACCCTCCGCATGTTCTGAAGAATCTTCAAATGGTCCCTCTTCAGCACGAGGAAAACTGTCACTCTATCCCTAGTCACCAGCCGGCTGGGCTACGGCAACGCACTGTACGCAGGAACCACCACCAAACTCATGATACAGAACTGAGCGGCCAGGCTCATCCTCAACCTGCCCAAACGGACCTGCACCACCCCTCACCTTAGGAACCTCCAATGTCTCCCCGTCCAGAAAAGATGTTATGTTACATAAATTTGTAACACGCACAGCTACTCATGAGTATCCCGGCGCGGAGCCTAGCGGGGTATGAAACATGAATCAAGCAAAGAGATATGTTTTTAGTTTCCTCTTAAAAGCCACTGGATCCTGAATAATACGCAGGGCAAGAGGAAGAGCATTCCAGGCAGCAGCAGCCTTCACTACAAAGGATCTGTCCCCAAGCCTCTGAAGCTTGAAGCGGGGAATATGAGCAAATCGTACGGACAAGGACCGAAGGGATCGCGCAGGAACATAGAACGAGAAGCGCCTCTGCAAGTACAGAGGGCAACAGCCATGAAGGGCACGATGGGCCAGAACCAATGATTTAAATTGGACTCTCTCCGCCATCGGGAGCCAGTGGAGGGATCGCAACTGAAGTCGAACGCTGTTCCCAGCCGAGGTGCCCAATAGGAGTCTGGCTGCCGCATTCTGAACCACTTGTAGCTTCTTCAAGAGGTAGCCCGGAATGCCAACAAAAAGGGCATTGGCGTAGTCCAGCCGCGACAGGATCAGTGCACAAGTAACCGTTTTCCTCGCTGCCGGAGGTAAAATGGGAAAGAATCTTCTGAGAGTTTTGAGAAGGCCGAAACAGCAGCCAGCCAGCTTCGTAATGTGTGTTGAAAAAGAGAGACCCTCATCAAACCATACCCCCAGATTTTTTTGTGGGCTTCCCTGTGGAGGTAGGCAATGGAAACTCAGGAGGCCAAAGGTGCTCTCGAAAATTAGGAGGGAATTTCCCAAACAGCAAAATATCGGACTTCTCTTCATTGCACTTGAGCTGTGCACCTGCCAACCATTTAAAAATAGAGGATAGACAGCGTTGAACCAATAGCACCGAATCTGCATCTTTGTCCCAGGTAAAAAGAAGCTGGGTCGCCTCAGCATAAGCCATCACCTTAATCAATCAATCAATCAATCAATCATGTCACTTATAAAGCGCACTACATACCCGCGAGGGTCTCAAGGTGCTGGGGGAAGAGGGGGGTGTCTTGGGTCTGTCGGAGGTTGGTGGGGAGGGTGTTCCAGGTCTTGGCGGCGAGGTGGGAGAAGGATCTGCGCCGGCGGTCGTTTTCCGGATGCGGGGGACTGTGGCGAAAGCGAGGCTGGTCGAGCGGAGCTGGCGGGTGGGGGTGTAGAAGCTGAGTCGTCTGTTGAGGTAGGCTTGTCCGGAGTTGTGGAGTGCTTTGTGTGCGTGGGTGAGGAGCTTGAAGGTTATCCTCTTGTTGACAGGGAGCCAGTGCAGGTCTCTCAGGTGGGGTGTGATGTGGCTGCGTCGGGGGATGTCGAGGATAAGACGTGCAGAGGCGTTCTGGATGCGTTGCAGCCGTCTCAGGAGCTTAGCCGTCGTTCCTGCGTAGAGGGCGTTTCCGTAGTCCAGCCTGCTGGTGACGAGGGCCTGGGTGACTGTTTTTCTTGTTTCGGTGGGGATCCACTTGAAGATCCTGCGGAGCATTCGGAGGATGTTGAAGCAGGATGAGGAAACGGCGTTGACCTGCATAGTCATGGAGAGGGTGGGGTCGAGGATGACCCCTAGGTTGCGTACGTGGTCGGTGGGTGGCGGGGCTGTTCCCAGTGATGTTGGCCACCAGGAGTCGTCCCAGGCTGAAGGGTTGGAACCAAGGATGAGGACCTCCGTCTTGTCCGAGTTCAGCTTCAGGCGGCTGGTCCTTAGCCCCCAACTCCTCCGCCAGATGCATCAGCGGAGTCACATAGATATTAAAAAGAAGGGGGCTAAGGGAGGATCCCTGGGGGACTCCAGTGGTCACTGGCTGAGGGGAGGAGGAGGATGGTGGGAGCCAAATCTGCTCAACTCGACCCTCCAAAAAAGACTTAAGCCAGCCCCAAATGGCACCCGACACACCGACCCTGGCCAATCGTGCCAGGAGAAGTGAGTGCGGGACCGTGTCGAATGCCGCCGAGAGGTCCAGCAATATTAATGCAGCTCTCCCGCCGGCGTCCAAACACTCACAAATGGCCTCCGACACCTCAACCAGAACGGATTCTGTACTATGCGATGCCCGTAACCCTGATTGGGCTGGATGCAGGAGCGCCTCCCTTTCCACAAATTCCGTAAGCTGTTTATTAACCACCTTCTCACACACCTTAGCCAGAGCAGGAAGGAGGGAAATAGGCCGGTAGTTCCCTGGGCTAAGGGGGTCCAATGACGGCTTTTTGAGAAGTGGCAAGATTTTAGCCAACTTCCAGGCCTGTCGCACAACAGCTTTCTGAAGAGACATATTGATAATGGTATTCACTTCTGTGTTCATGGTCACTGCCGTTGCTGCCAATAGCCTAGCAGGACAGGGGTCCGAGGGTGAGCCAGACTTTAGACCCTTTAGAATTTTTAAGGATTCCAGAGGGGCAACTGTCCTAAATGTGGACAGAGAGTGGACAGGGTCAGCAGATTGGGATTCCACTGACACCCCAATGCTGGTGCCACAAGGAGTGAACGCCGCCTGAATAGTCCGGATCTTTTCCCTAAAGAAGTATGAGAGAGTATTACCCCAGGTAGGCGAAGATGGCGACACGCTAGCTTGGGCCAGAGGGGAGGTGAAGCTCTGAACAATAGCAAAAATGTCTTTCGAATTGTTACTGGCTGATTCAATGCGGGCTGAATAAAATTGCCCTTTGGCCAGCGTAATAGCCTCATAGTATACTTTTTGTTTATCTCTGAGCTTCTGCTTAGCTGCCGGGCAGTATCCATCCCTGCGCCAAGCCCGCTCAAGGAGCCAATTCAAGATACTGAAACACGCCTACAATGCCCTCCATTACCTAGGACCAGCATACATCAACCACCCCCTGAACTTCCATCAACCATCCAGAGACCTTCGCTCCGCCACCCTCGCACAGACCCCATGCATCCACCGAAGCAACATCTGTGGCAGTTCCTTCTCCTACCTCACCGCCAAGTCCTGGAACGGACTTCCCCTCCATCTCCGGACATCAATGTTGCTGGAGGAATTCAGGAAGAGACTCAAGACCTGGCTTTTCGACTGAGCCCTGCTACCTAGTGCCTGGATACCCCCCAGGTGATTAGTTGTGCTATACAAATACTGATTGATTGATTGACACCTTTTTCGCCCCATTCTTAGAATAGGGATTCTTTCCTTTATGGAATGGGCTTGATGCATTATTATGATCTTAATATAACTATACTTTCATTATCAATTCTGTTAATTGACTGATATAATTGAACTAACCAAATAAGAAGAGATTAAACTAAACCTTGAATGAAAATAAACCCCTTAAAACTATCTCAAACTCTCCTTATTGACTGAACTTAGAAATAGATATTATGATTATGATTTATGTGATGATTTGCTCTAATTCTCAAATACGACGGCCAAGGTCTGTCGCATATTTACACCAGAGAGAAGAAAACCAGAAAGAAAAGAGAAGTGAGTGGGGATCAGCCCTGTGTGGATGAGAGAGAGAGAGAGAGAGAGAGAGAGAGAGAGAGAGAGAGAGAGAGAGAGAGAGAGAGAGAGAGAGATGATAAACCTATTATTTAAACTGATTCCCGCTCCAGCACTATAAAGTGGAGTAAGTGCCAGACTCGGGTTTTAGTGTGTAATGAGGTGTATAAATTAGACCTAACCTTCACCTTTACTAATGTAGCGCCAATATATGATTTATATAATGCTTGCTCTTAAACCACAAATGTTCCCAGACTGATCCTACCAAAAAACTAGTGATGTGACTTTGCATAGGCACTTCAGGGGTGTTGCAGCTGCATTAAGAACCTTCCTAGAACACTGCATTGCCCTGAGGTTTGTAACTACTGCAATATTCCACACATGAACAAAACATACTTAAAGTACGACAGGCAGAGAAACGCCACATATAGGAATACTGTAACCATGGAAATGTCATACACCAGCAAACTAAAACCGTGCACGCTACGGAGACCACTAATAAAATATTTTTAATAAAAATGGAAGCTGCATTTCTTTTCACAATGCTGTTCCAAGTACAGCCTTTACTGACTATCAATTTATGAAGAAGGAAGAAGCAGCAGGTCAGCATGTCTGATCCTGGGCATCAGGGCTGAGCAAGCGGTTTGCAGCCCTGTATCTGTTAAGACAAATTCTTGTTAAACGGAGTGCTTTAGATGACAAACTAGATGTGATGAACACAAACAGAGATCATAGCTATTATACAAATAAACAAATATTCATGATAGAAAAGCAAGCAGAACTAATGCAGAATGTGGAAAACTTTACATACCAGGCGTCTTTGAAAGGTTCCGTACATAGCACACTGCAAAAGAGAAACAATACTATTATTGTAAAGGTTGGCCATTGAGGGTTTCCTTTACCCTAAAAAACATACCACATATAATACACATCAGGATGGAAGAAAGAAATGAAATGGCAACAGCAAACAGCATATCGTCTTTGAAAAGTTCACTCATATACATAGGTATATACATAGGTAAGCAAAAGCTCCAATTATTCACACAGAATTAGATTTATTATTCCCTAAAATGCAGCAGTAAAAATACACATCGTAGAAAGTGTAAATACTTAAAAGTGCAATAAGACCTTCAATTAACAAAACTTTCAGCCACCATTCCAGAAAATGTACCAACATTTTAAAATTCACAATATTTACCAAAATAATTAAGTGTTCCCAAATCTAGTAATTGTCAGAAATCTCAACCAAAGTCACCTCCCTTATATTTTTTTATATAGCTACAGAATTAATACACCAGGGAACTGCTCAGAAAGGGATCTTAATTAGAGTGTATAACTGTGGTTGCAGCTAACTGTATTTTTACATGTAAGATCCAAGATTGGAAAATAAAAGAATCTAAATACTGTGATAGCCATACAAAATACTAAGGGCCTGATTACAATTTTGGCAGTGTGGGAATAGGCCGCCACGCCACCGCCCTGCTCCCATACTGCCAAAGTCGACAGCCGCCCGCCAGATTACAAGTATCCTCGTTGTCTGGCCAGTGGGCGGAGTGATGGTCCTGCGGCTGTGCAGTACAAAGGCTCATATGTGCATATGCAACCACAATCCGCTCATAGCTTTGTTTGGTTTGAATTAGTATGACAATTACAAGGGAACAGTTGGCCAGGAACTAGTTTATACAAAAATAATGGAGTCGGAATCAAATGGGAAAATGTTGACAAGGAATACTTTTTGGAAGAGTTTTTACGAGGTCACTAGCATATTTTCAGGATAGTGACCTCTTATGATGAGGACCCGCAGAATATCATCGAAGCCTTCAATTCAAACTAAATCTGTTGAACAACGGGATGCAATAGATGAGGACTATTTGGAAAATCATGTGTTCTGAAAAAAGATCTGCACAGATTAGTATGTATAAAGACTCATGTGATTGCCTTATGTGTTCTCCCCTCTTTGTGATTTACATCTTTGTTGTCTTTTAATTCTGATTAGTTTTTAATAGATTATGTACTGTGGTTTTAAATTGATGCTATAAAAACAAGTGTTCGTTTTATCATGCAAAAGAAAAACAAATTGTGACATAGGACACTTTATTTTTGCATGTAATTCTATAAGAGGCGATATTAAAGATCTTATCAATTCGACATTACTGTGGTACTTAACTTTGGTTACACTGGGGTTGTAACTGAGTGTCGTATGGAGTTGACAGGTATAAGTGAGTGAATGGCTCAATGCAATTTTGACTGAGTTCCCAAGGGGAGATTTTTTAACTTTGAAAGTACTTCAATTTAGTCTCCACTTCAATTTCTTTAAGATTGTCCGTAAAAACTCCAGTTAAGTACAAACGTACCCAGGGTTGGTTAAACCATGCTAGTACAGCTGCCCTTAAATATTTGAAATTAGCATTCTCCAGATAGCCACGCTGTAGGGATGATATAATCTCTGCCAGGAAGGCTTACAAAAAAATCCTTGTTAACAGGAAAGCCAAGATTAAAGCTTGGAAGGATATGGGGAAGGCAGGGAAGTTAGAGGATAGTACCACCATTTGGAAGGTGGTCAATCATCCTTTTCTTTCTGATTATCAAAGACCTATGATCAAATCCCTTATTCAAGCTCAGACCTGGGTCGATCATTTTTCAAATATTCTTGACCCGCCCAGGTCTGTATTTCATATCCCCATCCATGTGGAACCGTAATGCAACCAGGAGGCCTTATTCCAATTTAGTCAGTTCATAGGCGTGCAGTATGTTATCCAAGCAATTAAGATAAGCCTTTCAGGTGAAGATCCGGAAAAGGATGGAGTTCCTTTGGACATATACAAGGAAAATAGCTCTTTTTGGGCCCCAGTATTAACAAACGTTATTGGATCAGCTATTGTGGCACCTAGCTCCATCCTGGAAGGAGTCAGTAGTTGTTCCAATTTTTAAAAAAGTGAATAGGAACCTTCCCAGCTGCTACCACTATTTCTCTTTCAGATAGTTTATTTAAGATTTTGGACAGATTTTTAGTCTCCAAATTGGAAACGTGTGTGGATGATAACCAGACTTTACCTAAGATACAGTTTGGCTTTTGTTCTGCATAGGCACAGTACAACAATTCCAGAAACTTCGATTAACTTTAGGGACTTATGTCAAGGCCAGGAGAGGGTCCGTTCATTTAGCATTCGTGGACCTCTCCTGACTTCTGATAGAGCGCTGATGGCACTCTATTTGTATGAGTGCACTATACTCATGGTTTAAACGCACTCTCATGTATTCGTATTGTTTGCAGTGTTTTACGACTATTAAGAAACATTTATTTGAATCATTTGATGTTGAAAACTAGTGAACGCATTAAAGTAGAATTTTGTATGTATTACGATTCCTTCATGAATAATGTGCAGGACGATATTATTTCTATACACTGTAATTGTGGTTAGTTTAAGTTGCCTGAATTATAGGCCCAAAGTCTTAAAGTTTCGATTCTCCTTGCTCTCGAGAAATAAATAATTAAATGTTGTTGTGTTCGAAATAAGAATGTTCTCATCCAACTGCAGGTGCAAGAATACACATCATTATTTTCAGAGTTAAGGAGAGACCCAGAATGTCTTTGAAGATGGCTGGGAAGCGAGAAGGGAGGATGCCTTGCGTATCTGGTCTGTCTGAAAGCCAAGGCTACTGGAAAGAAGATATCACTAATTAAATTTGTATCATAAAAAAGCTACTGCATAGAGGTGCAATGGAAAGTTTTAAGAAGAATGACGTATTGTGGGTTGAATCCCATCTTTTGTATGATGCGCAGGCACAGCGAGACCAGACTTCTGCTAGCTTTCGGAGGAGAAGGAGCATCTTAGAGCGAGCTCCATAGCCATAAGCTAAAACGACCCATTTGACGTGAGTACTTCTTAGGAAGTCGACACGTGCTGACACCGTTGGGGAATGATAGAAGAGACACAGGAAGGGCCCTCATGTAGAGCAGTGTAGGGAAAGATTTGGATTTCTTTCAATGAGTCGAGAACTGAATATCGCATCTATTCTGTGTTGCATTGTGATTTTGGAATTTATAATCATCTGTCTTTTGGGCCGCATTACTTATATTCATAAAATCGGCTCTGTATTAATTTTTCTGTACCTCTATATTTTGCTATTGAGATGTATTTACATCCAATTGTTTTTGGCCTTATAATAAATATTCAAACTGCACTTTGGAGTTGGTGGTCTTTTCAGGCATGACGACTTTGCTAATATCTGTCTGAGTTGTTTCCTCGCCTCAACCACTTTAGGTAAATAAAAGATCGATTGCTTATGCTATACTTAGTAGGGAACATTAGGTGTGCAATTTAGCGTAATCAAATGGTAGCAGAGGATGGTTTACCTTTAAAGTGGTTTACCTCTAAGGTGAGGGGAGTAATCAGGAGTAGGGTTGAAGGTTGAAGAGCCCTGACGTGGAGTGGAAGACGGCGGAGACCGGAGACGGCGGACGTTGATGGTGCGGCGGAAACAGTGGTGGCGTGAGTATGAAAGGAATTGTGGTGTTAGATTGCGGTGATGAGTAAGTGGGTGATGTCTTGCGGAGTTGGGATATATGTTGAGTGAATGTGGTTTTTGGTTTACTGGTCCGGACACGTGCGGAGCAGGAAGTTTTGGTGAGCGGACTCAAGAGAAGTCCAAGATCCCGGGATAGTTTTGTATTGTAATTATCTGATCAAATGTGGGTGTTGTGAAGCGCTATCGACGATCCACTTGTGTTAGGGAACTTTGTGTGAATGAGGAATAGGTCGCAGTAGAAAGCCTCAGGTACCGGGGGTGGACTATGGCGATTGAGTGACCAACGCAGGTCGGGGGGTCACAACGGTTGAATGTTCTTGTGAGAGTGTTCTATCGATCTTTAGAGACAGACAATTACTTGTTTTATGTGACTGTAAGTTATTGTAATTGTGTAGGAACAGTTACTTGGTTTAATAACTTTTGGATATACAGTTACTTGTGGTACGAATGTGTGTAAGCGAGTTTGCGGTGAAATTGTAAAGGCGGGTGAGCCGCTGCAAGGAGTGAGAAGTGACATCAGGGTGCGCCGCGCTGATATAGGTTGGTTGGTGTAACGCCGCGCTGGGATTGGTGGAAGTTCGTTTTACAGTGGAACAGCGTAATTTGGGCTTGCAATTGATCGATTTTACAATGAGATGCTTTAGGGTATTGCGAGATTTGTGTAGAGGCGACACAGGGGTAGTGACTCGGGTAGGAGAAGAAGCTCCGCCAGAAGACACACCGGCACATTACATGGCAACGAATGTAGGACTTCATACTATAGTGTGGCTTCAGAATTGGCATAAAATTACAGAGAAAGAGGGTGAATTGGCTTTCCCTCGTTATGGGTCTTTTCGTATGGAAGTGCTGACACAGCTGAGGGGGTGATGAATGCACTGAAACCTCCCCTAGACCCACACAATTTGAGGCATTAGATGCATGGATGAAAGCTGCTCTAGTAAAAAGGAGAGAGGCTTCACAAGGAAGAATGAGGAAAGCAATAAAGGCATATCATGATGCTAGATGGGATGCCCAGTTGAAAAGATGGAGAGTAGACACCATAGAGGGAGAACGCTTGTACCCATTTCGTACGTTAAGAGAGGGGGCTGAAAGGAAAAAGACGACAGAGGAGGACAGTGATACAGATGACAGCTTCCTCGATAGATTGCTAGCGGACCGTCCTCCACCGTGCGACTCTAGATCAGAGACAGAGAGGTTGCGCCCATCAGAAGAGCTTTTAGGGGTGGGACAACTGGGTTCAGAGGAACAATCGGCAGGAGTAAGAGGCAAGATTACAATGGTACATATTCCGGGAGGGTCTGGAGGAATGAGGTATCCAAACCCTGAGCCAGTACAACCTGCAGGAAACATGCAGTTACCAGATGCTTTGTCGGTACCAGTCACAATAGGGCCGGTGGTTCCGATATATACTCCTAGAGAAAGAACCGATGACAGTCAACAGCAAATAAGTGAAGGGGAAGAGACAATGTCTGGAGGGAGCCTTGCAATGAGTGGGACTGGGTTAAGTCTGATACCAGTGGAATCTAGTACTCCACTGCCAGCTACAGCTGATCCATCAAGAATGGATAGTGGGTCAGAACGAAGACGGACAGGAGCTCTAGCGAATTCTAGGTCTGACCTTCCAATGTGGGTTCAACCAGTGAGAGAGTCAATGATGCCGAGGGAAGAGACAAGCAGCGCCTAGAGTACTGTTTGAGCCACAGGTTGTTTGTGCAGGTGACCATTGGAGAAGTCGAAGCTGGGAAAGAAATAGACGCCCAGCTTCGAAGATAGAGGAGGGTGCAGTTCCTAGGAGAACCCAAAGTTGTGACAGGGAAGATACACAAAACAAGGAAATTCAGAAAGTGTTCAAAAGCGCAATAAAAGCGCCAATGCTAGATGTGGTACGATTAAAGGCAGAACTAGATGAGGTGATTCAAGGTAATCTACCCCTGATCAGAATTGAGACGTATGACTCGAGCGAACTACTGTTCGTAGCAAAGGACATGACAAGAAAGGCCAAACGAGCTTATGATACATTGTTGCTTTTGGCACAAAGGTATGAGGTTGATTTGTCAAAGACAAAGCTGACACAGGGTTCTTGCAGATTAAATTACACAGATAAGGTTTTGGAAGAGAAGCGAACGATTGGATTGAAAGCACAAATTAGAGAACTAGTGATAGCGATGCGGACATGGAAAGAATTAGACAGATGGGCCAAAAAGAAAAGCTTCCAGACTGGAATAGGAAATACTCCGCCTCCGGGTGGAGGGACGGGAGCTGCAGGAAATTTCCCCCTCAAGGAGGTACAGAATGGAGGGTATGTACATGTGCCATGGAGCAGGGGTGATTTAGCAGCATTTACAAATGATTTTCCTCGGCTGAGGGAAAAACCTGCTGAGTGGTACAAGCAAATAGATCGGTTTGTAAAGATTTCGAAAGTATTGTGGATTGATTTAAACACCTTGTTTGATATAGTAGTGCCGGCGGATTTGTGGGTGGCATGTAAGATTGCCATTTAGTGACCTACTGCAGAGCCACCTAGAGATTCAGTGACTCATGGTCCTTCACCTGATTTAATGAGAAAATACGAGCAAGTGATTACATGGTTGCTGTCGAAGGTAGCTCCTCAGATTGTTGATTGAAGATTGATCGCACCACTCAAGACTCTAAGGAATCAGTACATGATTATTACGAAAGATTGTTGTTAGCTTTTAAGCAGCATAGTTGATTGGATACAATTGAACAGAAAGATATGGGACAATTTGTCTCGAAGTTTGTGTTGGGATTGAAATCTGATATTAGTTTGATGATACAGCATCATTTGATATGTTGGCAGAATAAGTCGGTGGACGAGATTCTGCATTATGCTAAATATTGCAGTGATCAAGTGGAGTCGACAGAAGAAATTGAAGGACAAGTTGATGTTGGTGCAGTTGAGAAACGCTGATATGACGCAGGAGATTGGAGGAGGTAGAGGTAGAGGAGGTGGAAGAGGAATGGGACAACAGATGGTGACCCAACCTGGTCAGGGTAGAGGAAAGGAATGGATCCAGGTGTAAGTGAATGGGTGGCCCAACAGAAAAGGGTCACTGCCTGTCACTATTGTCACAAAATCGGGCATTGGAAGCGCGAGTGTAGATCGAATCCAGCAAATCAGATACAGATGGAAGGAGAGGGACAGATGTCCGAGACTGTAAATACTGTGACAAGACCCAGGTCTATGTATGGAGGAGGATATGAGCCGCATGTGCAAGTACCTCAACTTCCTAGGATACCCATGCATAATCAGTTATACCATCAGATGCCTTATTTTGAAATACAAGATAGATTTGATCAAAATCAAGATTTACAAGAGTGTCAGAGGGGGGTGCCCGAGGAATGCACCTTAGATGCGATCCTAGAAGTAGATCAGAGTGGGCCGTTTGTGGATGCAGATGTGAATGGATATCCTGTTACCTTCTTATTAGACACTGGAGCTGCTCGCTCCACGGTGAGAGCTGAAGTAGTCCCAAATTTAACTCTTTCGGGACAATCGATTCAAGTAGTGGGGGTTAGTAATCAGAAAATGACTAATCCATTGACAAACGAATTACCTGTGAGAATAGGACCATTTCGAGATAAACACCAATTTGTAGTGTGCAATTCAAGTCCGGTCAGTCTTTTGGGACGAGACCTTCTGTGCAAGCTCAATTGTACTATATCGTGCACTCCGAGAGGTGTGGAATTGCAAACATATGATGACGATGCTGATTTTAAAATGGCTAACAAGAGTCTGTGTGCAGAAATGTTTGTGGTGCTCACAATAGCAGAATTGCCACATGACTTGAGAGACTCAGTTGATCCGAAAGTGTGGGATTTTACAGGCGAGGATGTAGGTCTGATGAGAGGGGTTGAGCCAGTTAAGATACAGGTCAAACCCAATGCTGAATTCCCACGAACGCCACAATATAAATTGACTCCAGAAACTGTGGCCGGAATAAGACCTGTGATTGAGACTATGATTGCCCAAGGTATTCTTAAGGAGATAAGAGGAAGTCCCTGCAACTCACCTATCATGGGACTGCAGAAGCCAAGTGGCAAGTACAGAATAGTGCAGGATCTGCGTCGGGTTAATGAAATTGTGATCCCATGTTGTCCTGTGGTACCGAATCCAGCTGTTATTCTATTCCAGATACCATGCAAAGCAGAATGGTTTACAGTGATAGATTTGTGTCATGCATTTTTCTCCATACCATTGCATGAAGAAAGTCAGTTTTTATTTGCGTTTAGGATGGACGATCGTGTATTAACATGGGAAAGAATTCCTCAGGGGTATACAGAAAGCCCCTCTATTTTTAGTCAATGTCTGAAAAAGAATCTTGAAGGACTGGTGATGGCCCAAAACTCAGTCTTAGTGCAATATATAGACGACCTTTTGGTCGCCTCAGAGACTGAGGATGCTTGCAGGATTGACACTGTGGCGTTGCTGAATCATTTGGCAGAGAATGGACACAAAGTGTCTCCAAACAAATTGCAGTATTGTTTGTCTGAAGTTCAGTACCTAGGTCACCGGATTGAGAAAGGAAAATGAAGGATGTCACCAGATCGCATAGAGACGATTCTGCAAATGGGAACTCCGAAAACACAAAAGAAGTCCGCATGTTTTTGGGAATGGTCGGCTATTGTCGACAGTGGATCCCAAATTTTTCCTTGCAAGCAAAGCCTCTGTTGAAACTGACTCGAAAGGATGTTAGTGATCCGGTACCATGGGATGACGAGTGCTTGAAAGCCTTCCGTGAGCTGAAGGAAAGTATCTGTCGTGCTCCAGCTCTCGGAATGCCGGATTATAACAAAGCGTTTTCGCTCTTTTGCTGTGAAAAGGAGGGATGTGCGCTAGCAGTCCTAGTGCAGACACATGGGGGTGCCCGTAGACCAGTAGCTTACTTCTTAGCTACATTAGATCCTGTAGCTTCTGCGTTGCCCGGATGTCTGAAATCCGTTGCTGCAACCGGTGTCAGCATTGAAAGATGTGAAAGCATAGTGATGGGTTATCCGCTCATTGTTTATGTGCCCCATTCAGTAGAATTATTGATGACCCGAACGAAGACACAGTATCTGACCAACAACAGACTTACCAAGTATGAGCAGGTTATCTTGGCCGCTGAAAATGTTACCCTGAGACGTTGTACTACCCTGAACCCTGCTACATTGTTACCTGTTCCGGCAGAGGAAGGAGATGAGGATTGTGAAGAGCATGACTGCCTAGATGTTACTGACCTATCTACCAAACCCAGACCGGACATTGTCGATCAACCTTTGCCCCAATCTGATTTGATCCTTTTTGTTGATGGTTCATGCTTAAGAGACAATGAAGGGTATTTGAGAGCAGCGTTTGCTGTGTGCACCATCATGGGAGTAGTGGAAGCTGCCTGTTTAAATAGAGTATTCTCTGCTCAGGTGGCCGAAATTGTCGCTTTGACACGTGCCTGTATCATTGCAGCTGATATTCGAGTGACTGTGTATACTGACAGTCAATACGGATTTGGTGCGGTTCATGACTTTGGTCAGTTATGGTCACAAAGGGGGTTTCTGACGTCCTCAGGGTCACCTATACGTAACGGCGAGTATGTGCGCCAACTATTGGAAGCTTTGCAGAAGCCCAAAGAGATAGCAGTCGTTAAATGTGCAGCTCATGGAAAAGGAGAAGACTTTGTCACTAAGGGCAACAATTATGCAGATGAAGTAGCACGATTTTGCGCTGAACATGCTTGTATTTTCAATGGAGAATATATAGGCGAGAGCACAGAAGAGACCGAGCTCAGCATGATGTTAGCTATAGCCGATACTTGGGATGAGGTGAAGCAGTTGCAGGATGAAGTCCCAGAAGAGGAAGCTGCTTCATGGGTCAGAGCAGGTTGCACAAAAAGAGACGATGGCATTTGGGTGTCCACAGATGAGAGAGCAGTATTACCCAATTGTCTACTGAGCCCAATGGCAAGGCAAATCCACGGAGCAGTTCATCTGGGAAGAGATGCTATGGTGCGAGTGTTTAGGCAGACGTGGTTTAATCCACGCTTTCGTGTGTGGGCTGAAGCGGTATGTCACAGGTGTGTTACTTGTCAACAAATGAATGTTGGAAAGAAAACTGTGGTTGCAATGAGTCACATTGGAAGATCTGGAGGTCCCTTCAATGGGATACAATTGGATTTTATTGAAATGCCGAGGTGCAATAGGTTGAGATACATTTTGGTGGTGGTGTGTATCTTTTAGCGTTGGGTGGAAGCATATCCAACTAGACGATGCGACAGTCTCACAGTAGCCAAGTTGTTGTTAAGAGAATTAATCCCGAGATATGGATTTCCGACATCAGTGGCGACAGATAGAGGAACTCATTTCCACAGTGAAATCATGAAATTGTTGTGCTCTGCTTTGAACATTGATCAGAGACTGCATTGTAGCTACAGGCCGGAGGCTTCAGGTCTTGTAGAGCAGATTAATGGCACCATCAAGTCGAGAGTGGCAAAGGTGTGTTCGTCAACTTCATTGAAATGGCCAGATGCGCTGCCCCTGGTGCTTATGAGTCTGCGTAGCACCCCTGATAGGAGAACAGGGCTTTCTCCCCACTAAATTTTGACCGGAAGAGCTATGCGTTTGCCTATGGTGCCAGCTACAGCATTGATAAACATCACTGATGATTTAGTGTTGGATTATTGTAAGGGACTGGCTGATGTGGTTACTTCTGTATCCCACCAGGTCGAGGCTGCGACTGCATCCACCTCGAGAGACCTGCTGCATGATCTTAATCCAGGTGATTGGGTACTAGTTCGCAAGCACGTGAGGAAGAGTTGTCTTGATGCTCGCTGGCGAGGACCATATCAGGTGATATTGGTCACAAGTACCGCTGTGAAGTGTGGAGGATTGCCGAACTGGATACACGCTTCCCACACTCGCCGAGTTCAAGCGCCTGCAGAGGAAGAGAGTCCCCTGGCTCCGAGAAGCGTGTGTGGACCTGCCACAGACAACGACGAAGGCACAGACCCAGCTGTAAGAGTTTCGGATGAAACGGAACAGCCAAGTGAGCACGAGAGACGAGAGCTGAGTGCTCCTGAACTGAGCCCAGATCCTGAAATAGATGATATTGCAGAAGTGAACTGGGCACCAGATCAAGGTGAGCGGTCTATTGCAGGAGGATCAGATCAAGAGGAAGAGAGGAGAGTAGATGCCAGAGCGGAAAAGTGGCCAGCAAGAAAAGAAAGGCTGAATATAAGGCTTGCATCTGAGAAAGATCTCGCTCCGATTCCTGAAACATCTGAATCAGATCAAAGTGACGCTGAAGAAAGACCAGATGGTCTGAGACGTTCCAGAAGAGAAAGAATAGCGTCTCGAAGATACGCATCTCCTGAGTGGACGTACCTGGCTGCAGATGCAGAGCCCAGCGAAGTCCGGGAGATTGGGAGCTGGTACGGTGAGCTACGGAGGGGACACGATCTCGATTGAAATACAGTTGTTGGTCCCAGGCCTAGAAGCGTTTGGAACACTAACTCTGCAAGTTCCAAATCCTCCAAGGCTGAGTGGATTGCGTTTCCTGATCCTCAATCAGGTTATCTTCCCTTCATTTGGCCGACAGCCCACCGCGCAAGAATTTGGAGAACTTCGTGCGGAGATTCTGCAACTTGTCCTCGAAATACTTGGATCAAATATCATTAATGATGAAGCTTGAATTATAACCAAAGAAAGCATTAGGCCTTAGAAAGAAGATAACTTAGACCCCAGTTTAAGAAGATTTAAAATTAGGAACTTTCTAGTAGATGATGGAGTGAGGAGTAGGGCTGACTACATCTCTTCAATAGGTTTAGTATCAATCGAAGGAACTTTGACATTAATTGTATGGGAGAAGAGAAGTGAGAAAGACATTTTTAAACAAAGAAAAAGGAAAGAGACTGTGTTTTCCCTTTTGTGCTTCGGAACGGATCAGTAGAAACCATGGTGTCCGAAACATCAACACGCAAACAGAAGTGCATCATTGGCACCCTCATTGTAGTGGTGCTTATTGTTATAACTGTGGTGATAGTTACATCTCTAGTTGGATCTCAGGATGTCGGACAGAATAGGGTACAGGCAACACTCACTACACCAATCTCTGAGATAGATGAGGATGCATCCGCAAGGGATCTAGAAATGATTAAGGAAACCAGTCGTAGATTACATGTTGATTTGTCAAAGGGTGATTTCACTTTGAATGCGTATGCTCGATTATTGTATGAGTATGTGGATACCATGGAAGCGAAGGATTGCTATGTGTGTATGCAATTACCAGCCTCAGTAGAAGAAGGCATTCAATACCATCATTTGCCTTTGACCTCTGGCATTACATGTAGTGTGTTGTTGAACATGTTTTATAGCAAGGCACACTTCGAGAACTATTTCTCAAATTATGATGTAGTACTCTCGGAAGTCCCAGTTCTTAAATACATTAATAAATATGACTATTATAAGGAAGTAGAGCGAATGTCAAAGTATTTCGTGCCTACCATTACTTTAGATACGTCCTATGCCCATAGACACAATTTAACCTGTATGTTAACTGACATTGAAAAGAAATGTATAGATCAGATAGAAGATCGGCATAGACAGACTCTATTTAGACCAGATCGAAAGCACAAGGTTACCCCATGGACTAAAGAAGAATTAGATCATAAAGCAAAGGGGAGTTTTGGACCCATAGCATTAGATTTCCAGCAGAAGGGGAAGTTGTGTATTAGACACCCGACCACATACTACGATAAGATATTTGTGGGAGAAAGTGATTGTGAGCACGTCTTCTTGATCGAAGAATCAATTAGAAAAGCATTATTGGACAAAATAACAATAGTGCCCAATGTGTATTTTGTGTGTGGAAAGAATGCCTATGTGAAGTTGCCCAAAAATTGGTATGGCACTTGTTATTTGGCTGTGGTATTTCCCAAGATTTTTCATGTAAATGATTTATGGCCCCTAGAAGGAAAAAAACCTCACAGAGGAAAACGTGGTGTGAATGCAGGAGAGGTGATTGGAGACCTATTTGGGGCTATGATACTGAGTATGGGTGTGACTCTGAATGATTTGAAAATCAGAAAGCTGGCAACATTAGTGGATAAGCACTCAATAAATACAGCTCAGATTTTATTACTTGTAGTTGGGGAGATGGTTTCGATAAGGGCTATGGTTTTGCAAAACCGTCTTGCCCTAGATGTGCTGCTAGCAAAAGCCGGAGGAGTCTGCAAATTATTGAAAGTTCAACAGTGCTGTACTTATATTCCTGACAACAGTCGGGATATAAGGAAATACATCAACAATATTTCAGATATACACCAAGAGTTACGTGAGATGGCTGCCGAAGGACTCTGGGAACAAGTGGGGAAAGGATTTGGCAAGATAGGCAGTTGGTTTGGAAGTTTGGGACAAGGAATAATGGGATATATCTTGAAGCCTATTATAATAGCTGTCATTTGTATAATTGTCCTACTAAGAGCCATCAAGGCTTACAAATGGCACGACATCAGGAGACTGTTTCGAGAAAGCGAGAGCGCCAACTTGAACGACTGCAGGACAGTCATTACCAGCACCTTAAGGGGTTAGAACGATTCAGACAGGTACGGCAAGCTACAGCTTCTCTTTAGGTCGGTCTCTTCTACAAGGAGAAAAAAAAACTACAGAAGAATAGAAAGTTGGTGCTATGACACTAGTCATAAGAGGGGGGAACTGATAGAGCACTGATAGCACTCTATTTGTATGAGTGCACTATACTCATGGTTTAAACGCACTCTCATGTATTCGTATTGTTTGCAGTGTTTTACGACTATTAAGAAACATTTATTTGAATCATTTGAGGTTGAAAACTAGTGAACGCATTTAAGTAGAATTTTGTATGTATTACGATTCCTTCATGAATAATGTGCAGGACGATATTATTTCTATACACCGTAATTGTGGTTAGTTTAAGTTGCCTGAATTATAGGCCCAAAGTCTTAAAGTTTCGATTCTCCTTGCTCTCGAGAAATAAATAATTAAATGTTGTTGTGTTCGAAATAAGAATGTTCTCATCCAACTGCAGGTGCAAGAATACACATCATTATTTTCAGAGTTAAGGAGAGACCCGGAATGTCTTTGAAGATGGCTGGGAAGCGAGAAGGGAGGATGCCTTGCGTATCTGGTCTGTCTGAAAGCCAAGGCTACTGGAAAGAAGATATCACTAATTAAATTTGTATCATAAAAAAGCTACTGCATAGAGGTGCAATGGAAAGTTTTAAGAAGAATGACGTATTGCTAGCTTTCGGAGGAGAAGGAGCATCTTAGAGCGAGCTCCATAGCCATAAGCTAAAACGACCCATTTGACGCGAGTACTTCTTAGGAAGTCGAAACGTGCTGACACCGTTGGGGAATGATAGAAGAGACACAGGAAGGGCCCTCATGTAGAGCAGTGTAGGGAAAGATTTGGATTTCTTTCAATGAGTCGAGAACTGAATATCGCATCTATTCTGTGTTGCATTGTGATTTTGGAATTTATAATCATCTGTCTTTTGGGCCGCATTACTTATATTTGTAAAATCGGCTCTGTATTAATTTTTCTGTACCTCTATACTTTGCTATTGAGATGTATTTACATCCAATTGTTTTTGGCCTTATAATAAATATTCAAACTGCACTTTGGAGTTGGTGGTCTTTTCAGGCATGACGACTTTGCTAATACCTGTCTGAGTTGTTTCCTCCCCTCAACCACTTTAGGTAAATAAAAGATCGATCGCTTACGCTATACTTAGTAGGGAACATTAGGTGTGCAATTTAGCGTAATCACTTCCAAACTTTTGCCCATCCTTGAAAAAGAAGGGCTAGATCCGCCCATTATGGATCTGTTACGTTGAACACACCAAGATACTACAGCTAGTATTAGATATGGAGTTGATGGTGACCTCTCCCCCAAAATAAGATCTACGCTGGGAGTTCATCAGGGATGTGTGTAGGTCCCTATTGCTTTTTTTACTCTATATAAAAGGCTTGGACAAGTATCTCCATCAATCTGGGAAAGATAGGCCTCAATTGGGGAATTGCCCTTTCCCAGTTCTGTTGTATGCGGATGATGCAGTCCTAATATCCAGAACTACAAATGGCCTTCAAATTCTTTTAGATTCCTTTAATTATTTTATGAATGATCTAGGTCTGAAAATAAACTTATCCAAATTTTTAATATGACATTGGGACACAGAAAAATACTAAAATGAAGAATTTTCAACTGGGTGGGGTTGAGATAGCTAAGGTAAAACATGTCTCGTATTTGGGAATTATTTTGAACTCCAATATGAGTTGGGAGTTTTTACTTAAAACAAGGGTCCTTCAATTCCACAGAGCAATACATTTGTTTTTAACTTTACCAGGAAAATACGTTAAAAACCAGTGTAGGAGATCATTAACATTTATAAAACGAAATGAGTGTTTATAGGGGTGCTATGGTGCAGAGATCAGGGGTATAAAGGAGCTGAGCTGATTCAAAGGGTGCAGAATAAGTTTTTATGTAGATTACTGGCAGTTCTCAAATCAACTTCTGTATTCTAAATCCATTTTGAAACATGGCTGGATTATCTAACAGACACAATTAGTTTAAGCCCTCCGTTACTATGATTAATGGTCTGGTGCTCGCCAGAAGCACTATTTACCAGGGAGATTTTATCAGATTGTCTTCGATCACGCTTTAGCTATTCCTTGGCTCATATGTTAAATCTATTTTTAATACTTTGGAGATTCCAGAACTCTTTTCTAACATTGACAGTATCAATGCAGACTCCCAAAAAAATAGTCAAAGATTTATTTATTAATAGGCGAGCTCAATCACACCTCAGGGACTTTCAAACTCTGCCGCCCAGTGCAGATATTAGTCAATTAAAATCAGCCCCAGAACCTCAGTCATATTTGTGTATTTTCACGAATACTGAGAACAGATTCAACCTGTCCAGATTTCGTTTCAATATTATTGACTTTTTAGTGGTCTTTCCAAACCAGGGATCATGGCTTCGGCTACTTCCAAACTGTCCTTGTGATGATGTTTCTAAACAATGGACAGTGCAGTTCATGATTTTCCGCCCCATGCATATATGCCCACTGACCCATTTTTTTACTTCCCATCCTTTGAGAAGCTGAAATTAGACATCATAAGTTAGCCTTCGCTTTCTTGCAATAGTTTTGTTCTGATCAATTGTGCCATGCTGTCATTAATTTCATAAGATGCTCCCATACAATCAGGAAAAGATACAGGGCCTCGTCCTGAGGGCATTTATTAGATGCCTTGATTTTACTGCTATTTTATTTGGATGAATTGTTGTTTTATGTTGTATTTGGTGTGCGCTTTTATGGGTTGTTACAGCCGAATAGAGAGGATTATGGGGATGGTATGACGACTGTAAAACACAGAATCTTAAAGTAAATACACTCCAAGACAGGGAGTCAGTGGTGAGCTCTGTGTGACCCTGAAACAATGTCTCTTCTGCACAGTGCTCTTAAGGAGTAAATGGCAGAATTCTGTGCCCTCTGAAGCCGCCCCATTGAAACCTTGGGCATACTGCTAAGAAGGGCACTGCTGTAGTCTCACTGCTGCCCCTACCACTATGGCACGGTTTTTGGTATAAAGGAGGGAAAGAACAGGTTGAAGATCTTTCAAATGAAATGAACAATTCTTGACTGCACCAACTTGGGGACTACAGATGTCTCTGCATCAGTCATGACTCCTAGATCATTTTTACTTGAAGTGTTAACTGAAGGGTAAAGCAAAAGAAGTTTGGAGGTTTAAGAAAGTAGAGTCAAAGATTTACCCTCAGCACCAATGATATTAACCTCTCTTCTTGTGCTATTTAGAAGAAAACAAACTGAAGTCCCAATATCCCAGGGAAGATTTTCAAGTCTCTTTTCAGGCTGATGCACAAGTGAGCACTTAATATACATCTTCGCATCAAAAGACGGTGGAAGGACAGGTAACATCCCCCGAAGAGGTCAGATAGTTGCTCCAAACACATATCAAAGAAGTTGGGTGGCAAGGAGGAGCCATATGGGACTTCAGAGTTAGGTTTGAAGCTATCTGGTAAGGGTCCAAGTTTGACCTGTTAGGATCTATTTTCTAAAAAGGAATGGATATTTTACTATTGTTTCTGCACCGCCACCAAGTGGAGAGCCTCTCCAAAGGATATATTAAGCCCACGATGCAAGCCACACCATCAGCAATGAAGAATAACGCATTGTTCCAATGACGATGCTTCTGTCACAAGCTGTGCCTAGGAGAATGGCATGGCAATCCATTAATGGTTGCACTTGCTGCCCCAATGCTTTTTTTGGAACTTTTACTAGCACTGACAAGTGCAATGGAATAGAACTTAGATGGGTCGGAAGAAGACCGATTGGGTTTGTTGAAGAGAAGCATGACAACTTCCTTCAGGGAGGCTGGAACAAGCGAGCCACTGATGTGTACACCATCAAAGTTTTACCACTGTATTCCACTTTCTGGATTAGCCTGCTCATGTTCTTTTTTTTTTTTTTTTTGTAAATATTTTTTTATTGATTCTTTAGTTTTTCAGTTTGATCTCCAGCAGTTGAAACATTATGCTACAACATGTAGCAACAATCTCTGTCATGTTTCTTGCATTAACAATGGTCATTACTTCACATATGTTCATGTAGTAGGTATGAAGATGTGTCAGATCTTGTATATTACAATTGTCTGGCCACGCCGCATATGTCCTATTACATTATTTGTCCTACAGATTTGCCACATAGTGAGTATCACATTAAGTCTAGTTCAGCTTAGTTTCATCTGGCATATTGTACATTTGATAAGAGAAGGATTAGCCTGCTCATCTCCTTAAGCAGCTCCATGATGGTGCCTCTTGGAGCATTTACAGTGCTGGGTAGAATAGTGCATGTCAGATTAGTACGGAGGTACTCCCCTATTCATTTCTGCTGCCATGGGACTAGGAGCACAATGTTGCCAGCGTTTGGGACCTGTTCAGGGAACCCGTTTGCACCAGTGGCATTGCTTGCTGCTGTCACAGGTCCATCCTCACATTACTGATGTGGTTCTGATTTGGAACCCACTTGCAGACCATCTCTGCAACCACCCGGTCCAATACCGGCTTTCTCTGTGAGCCATCTCTATGGGGTTGCATGGGTGCCCCCAGAGAGTGGAGGGGTGGATGATGGGAATTTAGACAAGGGACAACATTTACTTGCTCTGACTAGGCCCTTTCTCTCTCCCTCCCTGAACTGACTATTCAGTCAGTACCCGACACATGATTCTTGACAGTACAGGTGTGTATTTTGTGACATATTTGGTACAGGCAGGGCGAAGAATATCCAGTCTCCTTTGCTGCCGAGATGTCTGCTAGCTTGCTCCTATGATCTTTACATTTGTGAGCAATCTCTAGGATTCTCAGGTCTCACTAGTAACCTGCTGCCTTGACTATACGAGTCACTGTGAGCCCTTCCTAGCGATGCACCACTGTGATGTCATGTCATGTTAATTTGTTAAAGTGTACTACCACCCTGTAGGGTATTCTAGTGCTGAAAGCAGGCACAAGTCTGGCCTGGTCAAGGGCCAATGAGTGGAAATCTACTTTAATTGCCATGTCTTCAATGGCTCGTGGAATTTGAGAATAGAAGAGGCAGCTCTGATGTTTAACAGGAAGTCGTTCCAGCTTTAGGAGTGATAAAGAAGGCCCAACAGCCGGCTCTCGTTCTGCATGTGTGCGGAATTTGTTCGAGTAGGAGTCGGGCAGAGCGAAGGTGCCGGATGGGTTTGTGGAAGAACTGTTGGCGTTTGAGATAAGCTGGGCCTGTGTTGTGTAGGGCTTTGAAGGTGTGTGTGAGGAGTTTGAACTGGGCTCATTTTTGTACTGAAAGCCAGTGGAGCGCCCTGATGTGTGGTGTGATGTGCGTGTGGAGTGGAGTGGAAGGTTGAGTGTGATTCAGGCTCCCGAACTCTAAACAGTTTGGAGTAGACTGGTGAATTGCTTGCTAATACCGGCGTAAAGGGTCTTCCTGTAGTCCAGCTTGTTTGTGACTAGGGCCTGAGTGAAGGTTTGCAGGGTGCTGGTGGGGAGCCATTTGAAGAGCCATTTAATGACTTTCCTTAGCATATTCAGGGTGTGGAAGCAGGAGACTGTGACGGCATCGGCTTGGGCAGGCATGTTGAGTTGGCTATCAATGATAATCCAGAAATTGTTTGGGCTTGTGTGTCCGAGCTCTGCCAACCAATCAATCACTCAATCAAACAGGATTTGTAGAGCACTGCTTATCACCCGTGAGGGTATCCAGGTGTGGGGGGCAGGGGAGAGTCAGGTGGCTGCTGATGTCTTTGAGTCGAAAAGCCAGGTTTTTAGGACTTTACTAAATTCCTTAAGGTGGGGGCTGTTCGGAGGTGTAGGGGGAAGTTGTTCCAGTATTTTGCAGTCAGGCAAAAGAAGGCGCAGCCGCTGCTCTTGCTTCTGGGCATGTGGGGTTTGTAGGCCAGGGAGAGGGATGGAGAACGTACTTGTCCGACAGGTTGGTGGAAGTTCACCCTGTGGCTGTGTGTAGTAATGCAGGTACACAAGTATGGTACGGTTCCTGGAATGGGCGCAGTGCGGGTGTTATAAAGGTGACGATGCTTAACTGTCAACATGTCACTTTCCTACATCTGAATGTACAGCCAACTTGTAAACACATTGTCGCAGGAACCATGTACCGTGCTTTCAAACAGCTGTATGGTGGCTTAAGACATAAGGGAAAAATAAAATAAATACAGACCCAAATGCGTGATATTTCCAAGCAAAGGACACGTTCCTTTTACCTTTTGGACCCGTGATTCTGCTTCCCGTATGTTCAAAGCGCCTTGATACACTGACGTTCAGCCACTAAAAGGTATGCCCGATTCCATTTCATGTTTGGGTGGGACTGCCTGTCTCTGACACACTGTTCATTCTGTACACCGCATGCCCTGGTTAACACGAGACACACTTCATGCTAGCCTTACCGTCCCTCTGTGACGGACTTCTCGTGACACTGAGACCTCTCGATTTCCACTCTCAGAAAATGTTATTAAAGAAAGGTTTGGGGAGGCAGAAACCACAATAAAATGTGCCAGAGAGAAGAGGCCAGAAGGAACTGATCTGGGAGCTAAACAACTGCATCCTCAGGGATGAAAGGCACAGGGAAGACGGTAAAAGTGGATAAGGGTGGCAGTAAAGGAAGCTGTTAAGTTTTATATGGGCACTGGGCGTGGTGCACGGCTGAGGAGAGGAAGGGGCGCCCTGTGGTGCAAGAATCCCCTCGTCGCTATCTGACTGCCTATCTATTTATGCCTATCTGTGTCTCCAGTTATCCATGTGTTTATCGAGCTCTCTGCCTCCTACGCTCCACCTCTCACACCCCTTGCTGGCTGCACTCATTTCTGAACCTCCCCTCTCTTCCTAGCTCTGTTTGTGACTGTACCTCGATTCCATCTGTTTCTGTGTGCCACCCACTCATAATATAAGTATATACGTCTGGATGTTATTGGTGCCTTTCAGTCTTATAAATGTGTGTTTATGTATCCCCACCTTTACCACTCAACTTTTATAGTACCCATATCTGTCTGTGTGTTTATCTATCGCCATGCCTGCCTCTATTGATCTGTCTCTGTCTATCTAGCCCTCTTCCTCTTTTTACGTCCATCACTTTAACTATCGATCTGCCACAATCTGGCCCCGAGTAGTGCAGGACCCGCCCTCTTTGAATACGCCTGCACGCCCTGCTCTTCGTGCCTTCTCTGCCTGCCGTGCACATACAGTCTTTGAACACTGGGCTGTGCTCGGCTGAGGCAGCGAGTGGGAGGATGGGTGCAGCATTTCCAGCCCCCCCACCTTCGTCAACAGAGCTGGGATTAGCAACTGTAGTTCTGTGCCAAGGGCATCACCGTCAGTGGTAATTAATGGGCACCCTGCAGCTTAGCTGCCATGTACTGGGCAGTCTGCGGGCATCAAATAACGTGCAGCATTAGCACATCTGTGCCATAGAGGCTATGTGACTCGCATTGTAATGGGCATGGCCATATGAAGGCCACCCATGCAATTCATTGCAAATGCCAAAACTGTAAAAGGGCGTTAATGACTGATAGAAAACGTATATTTTACCTTAAACTGGGTATTCTAGTCAGTTTGGGGTCTTTAATGACTTTAATAAATGGCAGGAGACCAGTGCCATAGACTACACATGCCAACACTGTCAAAGGACTTTAATTAATGGCTGAAAGTAATAGGGCCAGTATTTCATAAATAATTTACCATAAACTTTGATGTCAGGAGACTGTGCTGCTTGGCTGAACACTTATAAAGTCCCAAGGGCAAGACCTATTAGCTATGGAAATCATGTAAATATAATTCATGTAAATTCTGAAGTACAGTGAATTTACTCGGTTCCCGTGTTAGTTACATTGAATTTACATTCTCAACCTCATTCAAAATAAATTCCTCTAAACGCCCCGGCAATCTGCCGCTCCCGCCCAGCTCCGTTATCTATGTATACATCCCCTCTGCTCCTCCTTACGGTACTCTGCTTCAATACAGATGCTCCTGCTGTAATAAAATGTTCTCTGGCATCACTCAGGGAACTAAGTTGAGCTACATCAGCTACCCAAAACAAGCATTGAAAATGCAATAGGTCTCACCTTTGATTAAGTTAAAGCCATTTGATTTGCTAATGGTATTGTATAGCAAAGCAAATAGCTCTAACTTAATTAAAGGCGCTATTGCATTTTTAATCCTATTTTTTTTTTATAGTCCATTTCTTATCCTGCACTATATAAGGAACTCTACCATGAAGTCCAGTTGCATCGCAATTGTTTGCGTACCGTTGCTCGCACACTGGACTCTGTGGACTCCCCACCTCTCCAGCTCCTGCCTTTATCTTCCGCCCTTGCTGTCCATCTAAAGGTTTTTCTGGTCCCCAGTTGTTTTTTTTTCTGTTTGCTGTGATAATTTCTGGAGCTTTGCTGGATAGCTTGTTGTCATTCTGGCATCTGGTACTGCCTCCGAAGATAAGCGGCCATATCTGCGAACCAAGAAGCTGATCCAAGCTTTGCCTCGAAGGTCAGCCCGTGACAGGTAGGGGGTGGGAGGGACGTCTATTAGAATATTTTTCATTTGATCTCAGAATCGCCATCCCTAGGGCATTAGGACGTTTAGAGGCTTGAATGATACCTCAGAACATATGATACAGCTGCTGTGTAATTTGTGTACATCCATTGATTATCACTCATTATTTTGCAGCATCAGTGTATTGATATGCTGTATGTATTGTTTATATTGAATGAAAACTTACAGTAAAAAGATTTTGATACAAAAATGATGCTGTTTCTACTGTGGTCCACATGGAATCCCAAATTGAATTCATAGAAGACACTATCTGTGCTGAGAGTACACTCATGGTAGGTGTGCTGATCTGAGTGGAGAAGTCCTTTTGTGAAATAATAGAGTTCTCTTGAAACATTACCCCTGCTGGCAGGCCTGTCACCAGGTGCTGTGAGTTGGAAGACATATTGACTGCCTACTAGGAGCGGAAGGAAACTCTGAGCCCAGAGGGAAAATGATAGCAGAACTCGGCAAGTAATATAAATGGGAGACAGTACTGAGAGAATCTAGTAAACGAAAAATGACATTGCTGGATGGTACACGGATCTTAAGCTTCCCTGACTACAGCTGAGCAACACAGAAGTGTAGACATGATATGAAGCAATGAGGAATGATCCACAGAGTAAAGTTCTATAATGGTTTCAAGCACTGGCCCTATAAATTCTACTCAGGGATAGAAGAAGATAAGCCAAGGCCTGCACTTGTAAAGAACTAAAGAGTCATTCGGGTAACCTACAGGTACTCCAGAGAAATTCAGCCAGCCAAGTACAGAGCTCTCAAGCAGTCCTGTGTCACTGTGAGTAATTCAAGGAATCCTGTTGTTTTTTTCTTGTGTTTTCTTCACATTGTGGTACCTATAAATTAGTTCTGCATCCTCAACAAATCTAGGATTTAATGTACCAGAACGCAATGAGAAAAAGATTCATGACAGCATGACCTATACATTCTTGGCATGTGGCTAAGTGAGATCACTGCAGATGTGAGTGGGGTGTTGCAGCTGTCTTACGGATATATGAATAGATTTAGTTTAAACTGCTATTATAAATGTTGGAGCGAATCATCCACAATGAATGTATGACAATGATTACAGTATGTCTGTCTTTACTGGGTGAAGTGACTGAAGACTGGAGTTACTAAAATGCAGGACGGACACTTTTCACCAATGTGGCCAATTAACGCATTAGCAGCATGCTTCTTGCTTCCTGCAAATACATCTTCAATTCCTGGAAATTGACTCCATGCTCAAACCACAGGGAATGGAAATCCTGATCTTGGTTTAGAGTGACTTCATTTCCGTGTGTTTATGTGATGTGGTGAGCCGTGTATGAACCTTAAAGCTACCCCGCACAGGGTCTCCATACCGTAGACTGCTATGGAATTCTGGCATGTTGGTTAGCATGATATTGCATCAGTCCATGGAGGTTCCGATTATGATCTGGCTGTTCTCTGGAACTTGCACGAAAGTCTTTCACAGCATGTCAAAATTTTCTTAGATCTATGATGTTGTAAGAACCACAAATGCGTTGGTTGCATCTGCACGCCAGTGACTTGGAAACTACATACTTGGTCTAAGAGGGAATTTTAGCCTAAAAAGACCCATTACTCTCCAGGATAGTTTTTCCCAAAACTCAAGGCCTAGTTCCTTGGAAGAGGTGAAAAGTTGGAGTCACAATAAACAAGCATTTGCAATGCAATAGGTCTCGCATTTGTGAGAGTTTGAGCTATTGGCATTGTAAATGACAACGCCTTTTATTTGAGTTTTGAAAACTTGCAAACGGTGTGTAAATACGCACTTTCTACTTATAGAAGCAAGGCTGGCAGTAAAAGAGGCGCAGTTACTGCCAGCGTTGCTTCTCGTAAGCAAGGACTATAAACACCGCTTGCACGTTTTCAAAACACATAAATAAAAAGCATTGTCATTTACAATGCCAATAGCTCAAACTCTCGCAAATCCGAGACCTATTGCAAAAGATAAAAAATAAAAAAAACTACCTTTTTTTTGTTTTAACACTATCACAATGCTCCTACACTGAAGCCCTTACAGGCTTACACCCTTTCATGCAGATAGTTCACCGCAAATGGAGACGTAGAGGAGTCCATTTAAAAGAGAGAGACGGACGGAGTTTGGGGTGGGGGTGGGAGGAGGGGGAGAGCGGGCATTTGAGGGTGAGAGAGTTTGACGAACAGAGACAGGCAGAGTTTGGGCTTGAGGGAGAGGGGACATTTTAGAAGAGAGAGACAGACAGACTTTTGGGGTGGAAGGATGGATGCTGGGATTAAAGCATCTCAAAGTAATACTTTATAAACACTAGAACACCAACAAAAACGGAGACAGGCTTCAGTCAAGTACACACAAAAAAAGAAGTTGTTTACGAGGTGCGGCAACTGCTCCCCGGCCCTTCCCCAGGGAGGATCTTCAGCCTTCTGTAAACAAAGCTTGGGGTTTAAAAAGTAACACCAGGAGGCGAGCTTTGTGAAAATCAGTCTATGGTTATGCTGCAGCAACATGCTCTTTACAGTGTAGTCAGGGGGAATCGTGCAGCAATATAAAAATAAATAATATGTACATATGTAAGAAAAGCTTCTAGAGCGTGCTGCTGAGAGGCGCAGCCTGATTTTGGTTCTAATTGCAGCCGATATGGAATACGCCTTATGGGCAGCAGGGGTGCGAGGGGCACAGTGTGTGTGATACTCCGGTCTCCCTCCCAGCCCCCTCCCCGCCGCACCGTCCGGTAGTCCAGGACACTCTCGCAGCATTGAAGGGAGGGGCGAGATTAAGCAGCGGCGGGGCGTGTGGGGGAATGGGAGATAAAGCTGCGGTGGGCCAGGGAAATGCTACTTTCAAGATTTAATGCAGATTACTCGCTGCACGCGGCACCCAGACAGGAGGTCTGTGCATGTTTGCAGAGGCCCCAGGAGGCGAAAAGAGCAAGACAAGCATCATTATGTCACGTTCACTGTGCACTCACATACACTAGTTCAGATTCTGCCTTTCTTGTCCATTCATCATTAAATAGTAGGTGTATGCTATGGTAAGTATTCTCACGATCCTTATGCAAGGGGTAGCCAGAAGTGCATCATGAAAGGAATTAGTAATTCAAGGATGGCCCACGTCTAAGCCCAGGTCACCTTTATAAGGTGGGGCCAAAGGTCAAGTGGCCTTTTTGACTTCTGGCCCACAGCCACCTGCTCCCTGCTGTTTCTGCTGAACAACACTCAAAGGTGATTCTTATGTTAGGTTTAGCCAGCAAGTCCCAAAGCGATCCAGAATGTGTCATAAATGGTGTTACTCTTAGGACTAGCTAGCATGCACCCAGCAACAGCTGTAACATGACATGTACTCCAGGGGTATCCAAGTCACTGATGAGCAAACACATATATAATGATACACATAGTCACAGCAAGACATCGAACCTGCACATTTTCAAACTCAGTTAGGATAATGTAAACAGTTAGGTTAAGTCACATATGGAATAGCTTGGGACCTAACACAGATCACGCTGTTGCTACATTCAGTGGTAGGCTGTGGTCTTAGTAAGTTTACAATAGTGGCATTTGAACCTGTGCGTCGCACATCGCTTTCTTCTACAAAAACACTAATGTATTGAGCGATCTTATTGGAACCCAGCACAAAGATTGATTGCTTTCTGCTCTCGTTTCCTTCGGCTGCAAACTCTCCAATTGCCATATGTTAATCATCACTCTCCTATAATATGTATTAAACGGCTTTGCAAGAGTTAACCTTTGATGCCGAAAGAGCCATGATGCCTACCCACAGCAGAGACGCAAAGCAGAGTCCTATAATGAATGTGTTGACACACGTGAATTTCAATGTAATAAAACTCGGACCAAAAGATATGCTCGCTTTTTGAACCTCTTGAGCCGTGAAGCGCACACACCATTAAGTGATGTTAAGGCACAGAGATTGAAATGTTAGTGTGGTGAGATCAAACGCTATGCAAACACAGTCTACAGAATTAACATGGGGGTGGGGGGGTTACAGGAATGTAACATTTTAAAAAGAAAAATGCAGCTTTCTTTCATACTTGAACATTGTGTAAATCGGTTTTTTTCTCCCTTGTTCCCTGAACTGTCAGGTTAAAGGATGCACAGAGTGTTCCTTTCAGTCTCTTTAACAGCTTTTATGGCGCGGTCAGACATTACAAGGTGAAAGCTGCACGGAAAGCTTGGGAGACATTTGTGTAGGCACGGAGGAGCTGGACACTCGCACACTCGAGGTTTCACCCGAGTCTCGACCCCTTAATGCTAGGGCTCTTATGCTGAAAACAGTGCTTTAAATGGGCAGATACTGTACGGTGCGGAGTACCTGCACTTCAAGGTGAAAGAGAGAGTACCTGCACTTGTCAACAAAGCTGCAATATATTTAATGGGAGAGTACCGGCACTTTATATTTTCATTTAAAGCACTCCCAGGCAGCGCACGAGGGGCACTCAGTAACAGTGCAGTGAAGGAGCTCTGGGGCCATAAGAATACTTCTAAACTGACGCACCAAAGCGCTTCGCTAGCAGACAGACTATGTCCCATATATCCTGACTCACCGTACACCTGGGGGTGTTGTGAATTGGATATATTTGGTGTGTAGCGGAGTTGTGGAGTGGAATTGCAGGCCCTCCAGCGCTGCAGTTACACGACTACATGAGACAATAGGAAGAGCACACACAGGGTGAGCATAACAGGGAAGGGGAAGGGCGAAAAAGAACAACTGCAAGGGGGGGGGGGGATGTACAGGAGGGAAAACGCTGGCAAACACACATGGGCAAGCACACCAGGGAAGGAGGAGGGGTACAAAGAACAACGTTGGTGTAGAGAATTAACATGCCCGTCTGTGTTTAAAAGGCTAGTTCGGTGATTTCTTTGACGTGTACCTGAACCAAAGTATTGGGGGCCATGAACACTTGCCAGGTACTGTGGGGACAGGGGCGCAAGGACAGACCCCTTTAGATGTGCGTGAGATGTATGAGTCTGCTGGTTTGGAGGGGCGAAGAGTGAAGTGGTATTGTAATGACTGGGCGTCATCCCCCACAACACCTCTGCTGATTACCGTGTGAAAGTAAAGTGCCAAGGCCGACACTTGAGGTAAAGGAAGCGGTCCGGGACCCCAACAGGCGACAACTGCCCCCGCTCCGCGCTCATCAGCACATCCCATGTTTGTGAAAGTGGGGACGACAAAGAAGAGACGGCTTCTTTGAGGGAATGCGCTTTGTGTGATCCGAGACACAGCGCAAAAGGCTTGCCCACCAACCCCCGGACGGAACAGCAACATAACATCACACACGTTTTCGTGGTATTTCATTTTCCTCGCCACATGGGACAAACAGCCGTGGCGTGTCAACAAAAAACTACCGAGTGAGCAGGGACAATAAAACTACCGAGTGAGCAGGGACAATGCACATTTCACACACCGGGAGCACAAACACACTCGCTTTAATCGAAGCAAAACACTGCGGGGGAAGGGGTGCCGCACGCTCGTGGGAAGCACCCGGTAAAAATTTAAAAATGCTCATATTCTGGATTTATCCCGGGCTCCAAGCAAAACACTACGGGGGAAGGAGGTGCCGCACGCTCGGGGAAAGCCGCACCGGAGCCCTAAGAGCCAAACAAGCAGAATAAGCATGGAATCGAAACCTGTGGTGCGCGTGAACCGAACGCGGGAATCGAAACCAGTGGTGCGCGCGCACCACAGAGGAGGGGGGCGAGGAGCCTGTCGTCTGTGCCGCGCGCTGATGCGCGTCCTAGACACGGACGGGAATGGGCGGAGCAAAGGCGGGACAAGCGCCCGCCTTTGCCCAATCGCGTGCCGTTTTAAAAAAAAAAACGCACGCTACAGCCAATGTGGGCTTCTGAAAACAAAACCACACGCACGAGCGTGTGGGTCGTTTTCAGAAGCCCTTTCTAAAGGTCTCGCGCTGCGCGAGCAGTGCTGCGCACTGCAACGACAGGCGCGAGACCTAAAAACGTTATTACACACTCAATAAATGTAAATGCCAATCTAGAGTTATTGCTAACACAGTCCCCATGTCCTGTAATGATGACCACAACATTTCCTTTCATGTTGCGGCCAGTCAATGAGAGCGCTCGGTCCGAAACAGTCAACAGGAAAAAAGCCCTTGCAACCAATAAGATCACTCTATTTTTTAGGTCTCGCCTACGCAGCGCGCATGCGCTGCATAGGAGGAGACCTCTTGAAATCGATTCACTTTTTCGCCCAAAAATGTGCACGCTTTGCATTGCTTTCAATGGCAACGCGTGCACGTTTGGCAATTCCCTTGCGGGAGCGAGCTTTGGCGACATCTGTTTGTAAATTAACTTTCAAACAGATGGTGCCCCTGCTCGCTCCCGCAAGGGAATCGCTTTGTGTGCTCTCGGCCGCCCTCCACCCACTCCGTCTGTTCACCGTGAGCCCTCCGGCGCGCGCTCCTTTCATCTCGTGCCTGGCGCGCCAGCCGTGCCCTCGTGCAGTTCTGGCAGAGGCCTGGGCTCAATGGAAACTGATCCGGTACCTCTTTTTTTCCGTGAGCACGGAGCGCCAGCTGAGTTATTTTTTGTAAAGCAGGTTCTTTAGTTTGCTGAACCTCATGTTCTGGGAATGGACTGGTTGCTCACTTGGGTCCTTCTATTAGTGAAATCTTGTGAATGGACGGGTCTTCCCTTAAGCTAAGCTCCCTCGAGGAGGTGCTGGTCTGGGCCACTTTTTGGACACGAACTGCCTTTCTCTGATTGAACTCAGTGAGAAGGGGTGCCTGTGCTTTGATTGTCATTTGGAGCAGCGTTTGTAACGTCAGTGTAAATCCCTGTAAATACACCGGTAATTCGTATTTTGCTACGAGGCTTATTGATTTTGTTGTCAGGCTGCAGAAACTAGGCTGTCTCCCCTGCCTTGCTTGAAGTCAGACGCTGTTTAGCACCATCCTAGCAGCTCACAGCAGTTGGGTGTGATGTTCGTGTCTACATTTGCGTCACTCACAAAGAGTGACCTTTAAATCTGAGGAACAGAACGGCTGCTGTGATGGGCAGAGTAGATTCTGTGTCTCTGGACCCCCTCTGCCACTACATGTGAATATTAGAGTGAAAGTAACACACAAAGCAGTTATTAATCTTCGGCCAGAGTGAAATAGCCAATGGGATAGCTGGCGGGCACTGTGGGGGCACTGGGGCTGAGGAAGGAACCTCGACGATTTGCTGGTTGCTGGATAAGCCCCATTGTCACCTGCTACCTTTGTATGGAGTAATGCATGCAAGTATGGGTGAATTAAAGAGGTAATGCCTTTAGTTTGCTGGGACTTAGAGGGTGTGTTGAAGGACTGATGTGCGGGTGCTGATGAAGCACGGGGTTGTGGAATGGGGTCGGCTTTACTTCTGTAGGGTGGATTTTTTATGACTTCAAGTTGCCAGTGCAGTCTCTGGTGTTTCTGTATGAAGATGCACTGATTCAATATTTTGAGGTGTTTGGATGGGTAAATTGATGAGTAGGCACACCGTGGCACAGACAAAGATGGGGAGAGGATGTAGCCTTATGGCTAGAGCGGTCGACCTCAAAGCTGGGGAACCGGGTTCGAGTCTCAGCAGGGACGCTCAACATCCTTTGATTCTGGGCAAATCACTTAATCTCCCCGCGCCTAACAAAAAAATTAATGTGTCCATCTGTAACGAAACTGGTGCACATGTAAAGCGCTCTGATACCGGATATCTTGCCGAGTTCGCGCTATATAAAACAAACACTATTACTAATTACCAGGTACCCAAGAATTACTCTGTTTGACAGCTTTTATTAGAATAACCAAACTTTTATGTCAGTTTGGCTCAGCACCTAGTGTTCATATGTGTCAAACCCTCCCATTTGGCTGTTTTACGCCTCAAACAATTGTCGTAAGAAGTCTGACTTTAAAAACTTCTGAATTGTAATCTTGTTTCCTACACAGTTTTCTTCATTCAAGAAACTGTACAAAACATTTACTACCTATATTTCTGGAGAAGCACAGTGCCAAGCCTCTAGCTCCCAAGTGTAAAAACAAGCATTGGCATAGCCAATAGGTCTCGCCTTTGGGACCTTATAAGTGTTTAGTTATGCAGCACGATATCCTTGGTGCAACAACATCAAGTGTTGCATGGCTAAACACTTATAAGGTCCCAAAGGCGAGACCTATTGGCTATGCCAATGCTTGTTGTTGGAGTCGGTGTGGTTGAGGAGTTTGCTGACGTCTTTTACAGGAGATTGGGGGGTCAAAGTGTTTGTGGATGGTGGCGATTTTGCTGTAGAAGAAGTATGCAAGGGTATCGCAGATATCCTGACAGGGGGGATGGTGTTCTCAGTAGCTGTGGGGTTCAACAATTCTATGATGAGGCAGAATAGTTCCCTGCTGAGGTTTGAGCTGGCTTTGAGGCGGGTGGAACGGGGTGCTTTTCGTGGCGTTTTTCAGGTGCTGGTGGCATTGGTTGAGAGCTAGTTTGAAGTCAGCTCGGTCGGTGCTATGCTTGTGCGCCAGATCCTTTCAAGTCGCTTGCAGTTGCGCTTGTAAGATTAAAGTTCAGGGTTGAACCAGCTGTTTGTTTGGAGGATTTGCCAGGTTTTGTGGGTTTGAGGGGTGCGACTGCCGGTGCATTCGGTGATCCATGCGTTGCAGTTTTCGACGGCCACCTCAAGGTTGGCGGTGGTGTCTGTGAATGAGGTGCTGAGTGTGTTGGTCCAGAAGTATTCAGTTACTTTGCTCCAGCTCCTGTAGGGGGTGCTGAATGGAGTGGTGGGGATGTTGGAGGTGGTTTTAATGTAGAAGTGGATGATCGAATGGTCGAACCAGGTGATTTCGGAGGCGTGGCTGTTCCAGATTTTGTCGCTGGCTGAAAATATGGGGTCCAGTGTGTCCGCTGCTGGGCATGGGGTCCGTGACTAGTTGTGAGAGGCTGAGAACATCCATGCTCTTGAGGAGGTTGGTTGTGTTGGCGTCGCCGAGGTGAAAGTTGAGGTCCCTGAGGAAGAAGTCTTTTGAGTTAATGGCCAGAGGGGTGATGAAGTTAGAGATGGCCTCGCAGTAGGCGAGCGAGGTCTGGGGGTCTGCAGGCGAGGGTGCCGCTGACTGTAGTTTTGCTGTTGGTGTCGATTTGAATGTGGAGGTGTTCCATCATAGGGGTGGTACTGTCGGTGGTGGCTGTGCAATTGGCTATTAAACCTCCGTGTTTGTTGATGTGGTCTCGGTGAAGTATCTTGTATCCATTTGGTTTGGCGGTGGCAATGAAAGGTGCTGATGATGGGTTGAGCCATTTTTCAGTGAGGAAGACGACACCCGATCTGAGGGATGGGATGGTGTCCCAGATCTCGATGGCGTGCCTGTGGAGCAATCGTGTGTTGATCAACAGGCAGTGCATTTGTTCTGTCGTGGTGGCAGTGGGTGGGGTTTTAAGAGCGGGAGGCTCTATGTTACAATGGAAGGACAGAAGAAAGGTTCTGCTGTTGATCAAGGAGAGGCGCGGTTGTAGTCGTCGTTGCGTTGCCCAAAGTTGAGGACCAATTGCCAGATGGGAGTCCTACCGCATGAAGTTCTTCCTGAAATGCACAACTTCTGTTTCTCAGTGTTCAGTTTAAGACAATTGGTCTTCATCCCTTCGGTTCGGCGACTTTAGTCATGCAGGAGGTGAACTTGGTGCGGGTGTTGGAAGTTTTGTCCAAGAGGGAAATGATCAACTAAGTGTCATCAGCGTAGACTAGGATGTAGATCTCATGGATGCGGATGATGCTTGTGAGTGGGATCATGTATGTGTTGAAGATGGTCGGGCTGAAAGATGATCCATGCGGTAACCACAGATCAGTAGGGGGCCAAGTTGACTGACTGACTGACTGGGTTCGTCCTGTGAGGAAGGAGCATATCCATTCGAGTGCATGTCCTTTGATTTGAATATCATGTAGACGTCAGATGAAGGTTAATTGGGATACAGTACCGAATTCAGCTGAGAGGTCCAGGGGGATGATGACTGTTGTGTCTTCTCTGTCCAGTATCACGCAGATATTGTCTGTTGCAGTGAGGAGGACTTTTTCCATGCTTTGGTTAAGTCTAAAAATGGATTGTGTGTTGTCGAGGAGTTTGGTGCACATTGAGAAGGTTGGTTAGGTGCTTGATGATTAGGGTTTCCAGAAGTCTGGTTGGGCATTGTAGCAGGGAGATGGATCTGTAATTGGCAAGCACCGTTGGGTCCACACAATGTTTCCCGGTGTCTTGTAGGTGGCTGTAGCTCAGGATCAGGGTGACTGCTGAACAGATGGTTTGTAGTCCTTTGGCGAAGACATGGTGTAGACAGTTTCATCCGTGGAGATGGTGGCCTATGTGATCAATGTGCTTCCCTTGGATGAGGTGAGGAGTCACGTTGAAAGGTCTGTCAGGTCCGGTTGGTGGTCAAAATTGTTGGATTTGCAGATTATCTTGCTGCAAAAGAACTGGGAGAGCTTTGTACAGAGGGCCTGTGAGGGGGTCATGCTGTTGGGGGACAGTTACTGGGGAGGTGAAATCTTTCATATGGCGAAGATCTCTTTGCTGTTGTTTGTGCTGGCGTCAATGCAGTCTGCAAGTGTGGAATGCTTGGTGGCACGGATGGGAAACAGCCTTTACTACAGAGGCAGTACTACGCAGTGCCATTACAACGCAGGCACTACAACGAATGTGTCGTTACCACGCGTTCCATTACCACGCAAGTTGTTACAATGGCTTGCTTTAGGGAACACGTTGTTGGATTTTAAATCCAACACCTTTCCTACTGTTGAACAGACTGGAGTTGGAATAGTAAAATATACTATTCCAAAGTCCAGCGCTTCCCTAAGCCAAGTCGTTATAACGACTTGCAGTGTAATGCAACGCGTGGTAATGACGTGTTCGTTGTATTGCCCGCGATGAAAAGGCATGTGTTGTAAAAGCATGCGTGATTACATCATACATCCAGTACAGATCTACTGGTAGTTCTGGCTGAGGTTGGATATGAAGGTGATCTTGTCCACGTTAGTCTCGATCATTCTCCAACTGTGGTCGAGTTGTTTGCAGTGGCGCTTAGCATTCCCAAGCTCCTCCGTGTACCAGCTGGCTTGTGGTCTGGATCTAGTGGCTTTGTTGGGCTTAAGGGTGTTTGCACAGGTGGTGTTCCAGTTATTGAAGTTTATGATGCTGTCGGTTAGGCTCCTGCTGTGGTCGAGATGGTGTTCCATGACTTCTGCGACTGTTCTGTTGCCGTCATACTGCTTTAATCTTCTGCAAGTAAGCACTGTTTTATGTATGTGCTTCCTCTAAATATTATTTGTGATCCTTCCTGTGTTTTGTTCTTTGCCGCTGAGCCACTGTTCACTAGAGCTATCACTGCCAAGGAACTTCCAATATCAAAGGACTAGCACACATTCAACATTATTTTGCAAGTGAAGATTCTCACAATTAGGATGGTCTGGAATTTGTCTCTACCTCATCATGAAACATGCTCGCCATGGACCCCTCGGCGCCACTGACAGGAGGGGCCTTGCTGAAAAAAATGAAGCAAGACATAGGAACACTTAGAATTAAAGTTCACTAAACTGATGGCTAACCTTGCTACCACCATCACCATATAGAAAAATCTCTTTGCCCTTGATGTAGCCTCAGTGGAACAGACCAATGAACAAATAGTACTCTTGTGCAAATGTAACAGAATAGCCTTTTTGCAAGATAGTGAGAATCTCTTGCGAAGACACAACCTTAGCATAAGGAGTATTCCTACAACTATGTTAATAATAACAACCTGTTTATAGACATTCTGAGTTGTGGTCACTGTCATAGTACATGAAGCAACTTGATTCCTCCACCATTCAACATAATCACAGGCGAACGAACCACTATTGCCCATGGTAGGGGCATTTTGTGTTTACATTACTACTACAAGGGGGACACACAGCTCAAGGTACTATTTGCTTCCTTATGACTGGAGTAAACTTCGTCAGTCTTGATACCTGGGGCGTCAACCGGACTGGATAGGAGAGTGAAGAGAATGTTGCACAGTTTGGAGTCTAACTTTGCAGTGCTGCAGACAGTTGCTGTTTTAATTCATATACATTTAGTGTTTCAACTGCATACGTTTTGCAAGGGCAGCTAAGGCAGATGTTTTGCTATAAAGTGAACAATAAACTGATAAAGGTGTCCATATTAATGTTATATGCCAATAAAGACAGCCAGGACAGTACCTTCATGATATATTTCAGAATATTGCTGCATTCACACTAGGCAGTTTCAGTTTTATAGCTGGGGTGAGCTGTAATATAGTAAAATAGAGACCCAGAGTTGGATAGATCTAGTGTCTCTATCACTGATCCATGCAGATCGCAAAAGGTCCTACTGAATGGCATGTAGGACTTTGCACTGATGGTCAGGAGGTGTACTATATACATTTGTCGCAAATGTGCCAGAACTATTCCAAGTTGGAGTTTTGTCTGGTGTCCCAAGTGGGAGTTGATTCTATTAAGTCCACCAACATTAGTTTAGAGGATTCTCTGATCATGCTCTAGTGTTAAAGATGCTTACACTCTCCCCAGAAACAATTCCTTTCCTTGCAGCCGTTGGTCTCTGAATACCAAACTGGACGACCCTCTCCTGCATGGTAGGATACACAAGATGATTAGAGAACACTTCACTATAGTCTTGAGGGAAAATGCTTGGAAGGCAGCCCATGTGCTAGTCGGGGGAGAAAGACTATCTCTCCTCTACTCTCTGGAAAGCCACCAAATTTACGAGGTCATATTTTGAGAACCAACTATCAGTTCTTGATCTTGAACATCACTCTCAATAATCAGACAACTCTGTCACATTAGGCTGGTGAAGTTGTTTAGGTGGGAAGTAACTATGGAGAATGATAGAACCATGCTTTATTAACAAAGTTAATGAATTAGGCCTTTGTGGAGAGGTGTGGTGCAGCGGCCAGGGCAGCTGAATTCGGAACACAGGGCTCACGGTTCGATCCCCGGCTCCGGCGGCAGCTCAGCTCAGCACCTTGTGACTCTGGGCAATAGCTCACTTAATTTCCACGACGGCCCCCAGCGCCTTGAGACCCGTATGGGTGAGTAGTTTGCGCTTTACAAATACGGATTTTTTTTTTTTTTGAGGTAAACAGTCTACAAAAATTATTCAGAGGAACCGGAGATAAAAAAAAATAGAAGTTTAGATGTCAAAAAGTGTCAAGAAACAACAATGTGCAAATGCTGGTCAATGGGCATTGGTGACCACGATATAGGCACCTTTTCTGTCCGGCTGCACTAGAGCTTGTGTCAGATACAGCTCAGCAGTTAACCATAGTCATCAATTCTAGCTTCTGACTTAGCTACTTTAGCCAAAGTCAAAATCTTCCAGCCAATGGAGGCTCCACAAACTGAAAACAATTAATTTGGAATCTAGCATAACCCTTCAGTTTTGGTGCTAAAAGATGCTAAGTAGAACAAATTTGAAAAACATACCTGTTGAGGTTGCTTCACCACTAGGAACACTTTGCCACCTTTTCACACTCTTGAGTTTTACCTTGGGATGTTTTCACTTTTCTGGAGATTGTAATTCTTGAGAAGGACAAAAGCAGTCACTGTTCAGAGTTCCACGTGGTCAGATACCTTGTAGTCAAAGTCCTGCCAACTCTTCTTTTGTCATAGCAAGATGCTTTGATCAGGACAGACCAGGAAATCTTGCCAGATGAAGTTGTTCCTTACTTGGGTAGTCTCACTGCCTAGTCCCGGTCAGAAACATTTCCCACTTTCTTCAGAAGCTGGATAACGTCTGAAGCTATCACAATGTTAGGGGCAGTCTCTAGTGCACCCAGTCACAGATAACAGTGAGCAGCAGGCTCAACCACTCACTCCAGCCATGGGTCGAACACAAGTTCAAGTTCTCATTGGTCAGCTGGTTCTTCTGGAAAGATGTCCTTCTCATCCTCTTTGTCGCTAAGATCACAGGAGGCCAGCTGGTCTGGCCCTTGAGAAGCACTTCCAAAGCTGAGATTCAATGTAAGAGCAGGCCAGTTCTCAGTCTTCTGAACAGGAAGACAAGGACAACCAGTTCCTCTTCGCCTGTTCTTCTCCAAGTCCAATGTACTCTGAATTCCAAGGTGGGTGGCTTTCTTCTAGAGCACTGGCTAGTGATTGGTAATGTGACTTTAACCTATCATGAGAGGTTGTAAACTTATGTCTTCCAATGCAGAGACCCCTTTCATTTCAGCATGAAAACATGTTATTGAACATGCGATTCCATCAAATGCACTTCTCTAAGCATATTCGTCTTTTCTGTAAATGTCCCATGATGTTATGATAAGCAAGATTATGCAAAAGGAAAATGCTACTTACCCAGTATGCATCTGTTCTTGGCATATAAAGCTGTAGATTCATATGCGTTAGCATAGATTGCCATCTGGTGTTGGGCCCGGATGTTTGCACTTTGCTTTTATTCGAAGAAGTCTTTGAAGTCACGAGGTAGGTGACTCCTCCTTTTGGTGATAGTGCGCATGGGCATCGACTCCATCCTTAGATTGTTTTGCCATAACGAGTGATGATGGAGTTAGTAAGAGTAGTAAAGAGATGTCCATGTAAAATGTATCTAAGTAAGATATTACTGCAACAGATAGAGGTACCCGGGGAGGCGGGTGCGTGAATATGAATCTACAGCTTTATATGCCCAGAACAGATGTATACTGGGTAAGTAGCATTTTCCGTTGTATCTGTTGCAGTGGTTTGAAATAGTGTTCTTAAAACTGCCTGGCCCATACTAGCTTGTTGTTTCGCTAACACATCTACACAATAGTGCTTTGTGAATGTGTGTGGTGAAGTCCATGTTGCAGCCTTGCAGATGTCATCTAAGGGTATGTTGCCTAAATATGCCAAGAAGCCCCTAGTTTGCGTGTAGAATGCGCTCTAGGGGGAATTGTAAGTGTGCGTTTAGCTTTAAGGTAGCATATTTGTATGCACTTAACTATCCACCGTGCAATACCTGCTTTTGATATGGGATTACCTTTATGCAGTGGTGAAAAAGCAACAAAGAGTTGTTTGGTTTTCCTAAAAGATTTAGTTCTTTCAATGTAATAAAGTAATGCTCTTTTAACATCTAACGTGTGAAGAGCACGTTCTGCCACGGAGTCTGGTTGAGGAAAAAACACAGGTAACTCAACAGACTGGTTGAGGTGAAAGGCAGAAATGACTTTGGGTAAAAATTTGGGGTTAGTCCTAAGAACCACTTTATTTTGGTGAATTTGTAAAAATGGTTCTTGTATGGTTAGCGCCCGGAGCTCACCAACTCTTCTAAGAGATGCGATGGCTATAAGGAAGGCTACCTTCCAAGTTAGAAACTGTAGTTCACATTTGTGCAAAGGCTCAAATGGTGGGCCCATGAGTCTTGTAAGGACTATATTAAGATTCCACACAGGGGAAGGTGGAAGTCTTGGAGGAATGATTCTCTTGAGTCCTTCCATAAATGCTTTGATAGCAGGTACACGAAACAAAGACAAGTGTTGTCTGTTTTGTAGGTAGGCTGCTATGGCAGCAAGATGTAATCGTATAGATGTATATGCTAAGTTAGCACGCTGTAGGTGTAACAGATAGCAAATGATGTTTTGAATTGAAGCATCTAGCGAATTGATTTTGTTGTTATTACAATAAATTACGAATCGTTTCCACTTTGCTGCATAGCAAGCTCTTGTGGTAGGGCGTCTAGCCTCTTTAATGACGTTCATGCAGTCTGGCGGGAGATTAAGGTAGCCAAACTCTATGATTTCAGGTGCCGGATCGCAAGGTTGAGTTGACTGGGATCTGTATGTCTTATCTCTCCATGGTTCTGAGTGAGAAGCTTGGGGGAGAGGTGTAGTTTTTGATGAGGAACTACTAGTTCCAGCAGGGTTGTGAACCAGGGTTGTCGAGCCCATGTGGGAGCAACTAGGATCATTGTGAGGGAATGTTGTTTGAGCTTCCGAACCACTAATGGAATTAGTGGGAGAGGTGGAAAAGCGTAAGCAATTATCCCTGACCAATTCATCCATAGCGCATTGCCTTTGGACAATGTGTGTGGATACCTGGATGCGAAGTTTGGGCATTTTGCGTTGAGGTGTGTGGCAAACAGATCTATCTCTGGGTAGCCCCACATTTGGAAAAATGGGAGAAGAACCTGAGGGTGTAGTTCCCATTCGTGGATCTGTTGTGATTGGCGACTGAGCAGATCTGCCTCAAAGTTCCCAATCGAAGGTTCTCTCAGTTTAAACTATGTATGTCGAATGGGAACCGCGATCGAAAGACAATACCGTCGAGAGTAGAGGATAGCGCGTCAAAGGGGTTCGAAAACGATATCGAACCGCAGCAATACACATCCGAACCCGATGGCGGAAAAAAACAATCTAAGAATGGAGTCGATGCCCATGCGCACGATCACCAAAAGGAGGAGTCACCTACCTCGTGACTACAAAGACTTCTTCGAACAAAAACAAAGTGCAAACATCCAGGCCCAACACCAGATGGCGATCTATGCTAACACATATGATGTACAGCTCATATGCCTCGAACATACATTTATTCATCGTTTGGTTCAGACATTATTTTAGGGATGTCATAAACACTATGACAGTTTCCCTTCATAATTCTATTTATTTGAATCACTTGCTTTTAGGCTTCTTTATTTTCATTTTAGATGTAAGCTTGAGATTCTTAAACACATGCAGGACAGGTTCCATTTTAGCTGCAGTTTCCATTTCAGTTGACCTGTCTGCACTTTAGTTCACTGTCAGCAATTTTGGCATCTTTCGGTGAACTTGTGAAAGTGGTATTCATGTCTAAATACCCTTTAGCCTGAATTGCTACACTATCAGTCACCACAAGTCTAGTACATCCTCTCGATATCTACATTTCAAGGTTTTAAAAGTAGACAATTAAAGTAAACATGAGCTAAGGATGAGACAAATGCTCATGGGCTTTTTACATAGGTGAGATTTTGGATTTAGTATCTTAAAACCCCCATTTGATTCTGCAATGCAGTCTACCGTCAAGTGGTCAATCCTATATAAGCCATCAGAACTGACCACAGAAGGGACAGTGGAACTTCACCCAGGACGCAGATCCAGGCTCAGATCCAGATGGCCAAGTCCAACAGATTCCACCTTAAATGCAGTGGTTGGGAGGAGTGGGTGTGGGTCCTAGTTCTGATGGCCACCAGGAGTCATTCCATGTGTTGCTGCTGTTGCCAAAGATCAGTACTTCCTTCTTGTCTGTGTTCAGCTGCAGGCAAGTTGCTCTTCATGCAGTCGGCTATGTTTGTCATGCATCTGTGGAAGTTGGTTCTGGTGGTGGTGGGGTCATTGGTGAGTGGGAGGATGAGTTGGGTGTCGTCTGCGTAGGAAATTATGTTGAGACCGTGGGATCTGACGATGTGGCCCAGCGGGGTCATATATGCGTTTCATTTCATAAGTGGGGCAGCGTTTTTATCTGAACAAGTGGGGTAATGTTAGATGGTAGGAATTTTGTAGATGTCTGTGGTGCTGGAAGTTTCCATCACAGAAATGTAAGGAAAATGAGTCTTTTCAGGCAAATTTTGAGATTTGTAGGGCATTGTGGGTAAAAAAAAACCTTGTGTGATGCAAGTCACACCACCCGAGACTCCCCTGGTTGTCTAGTTTTCAAAAATGTCTGTGGTTCATAGGTTTGCGTGGGTGGTGTCACAACATGGCCCCAAATACAGCAGCTACTCCTATTGCTTATCTGTCACTGTAGCGCTTTAGGGGCTTTTGTGTCGTCGTTTCTTTGCCCAGCCATACAAGGGGGTTACATACCATTCTTATCGGGAGACGTGTGGGAACTCAGGGTTGTAGGCAATTTTGGGCTTTCCGTAGACTCCAGAAGTGTTCCACATAGAAATGTGTGGAAAATGTGTTTTTAGTAGAATTTTGAAATTTGCAAACGCTTCTGGGTAAAATGACCTGGTAAGAGCCACACTAGTCACGCAACCCTGGACTCCCCTGGTTGTCTAGCTTAAAAAAATCTGCAGGTTTGCTAGGTGCTGGCTGAGCTAGAGCCCAAAATCCACAGCTACCCACTTTCCCAAAAAAGGGTCCGTTTTGAGTGGAAAAGTTTGATGTATCCATGTTGCGTTTTGGGCCATTTCCTTTCGCGAGCACTATGCCTACTCACACAAGTAAGGTAATATTTTTAAGGGGAGACTTGTGGGAATGCGGGGTGGAAGGAAGTTTGTGGCTCCCCACTGATTCTAGAACTCTCCATCACAGAAATGTGAGAACATTTTGTCTTTTTAGTCAAAGTTTGAGGTTTGCAGGGGGTTCTGGGTAAAAACCAAACCTGGTGAAAGCCACGCAAGTCACGCTACTCTGAATTACCCTAGGTATCTAGTTTTTAAAAATAAAAAATGTACAGGCTTGCTAGGTTTCCCTAGGTGTTGGTTGAGCTGGGGTCCAAAATCCACAGCTACCCACATTGGAAAAAAGGGTCAGTTTTCAGTGGAAAAATGTGATGCGTCCATGTAAGGTGAGGTCCAGCATTTAAGGGGTTAAGAGAAGTTGTACATTTTATTTATCAAAAAAACATGAAGATGCTTTTCTTTTGTGCAGGTTCTTGTAGGATGAATGGCGGGTGGCTGTAGGTCATATGTTTCTATGTAATTCTTTTTCAAATTTCATATAGTTTCCCTTGTGGGGAAACGACTGCCCCCATGTGGCATAACTGCCTTTCTCTGCCATTGAACGGGCCCTACTGGCCAGTGGGAAAATATAAAGCCAATCTGATCTTAAAGCAAATGGGTCTACAAATGTCCAAAAAATGGGGCTATTTGTTTAGTTTGGTTCTGGATATAGTGAGTCAAGACCTTGAACACAGGCTGGCAGACCACTTAACTGCATTGTTGAAATGATGCTAAGCAAATGTAAAATTAGGCCATGTCAGGGCGGCATTTTCAGTCTAGTAGTTCAGCTGTTCAACATGATTTAGAGTGCGCTCACACAGCGATGCATGCAGTTTGTGTATGGTCTTTAGAAAGTGCTGCTTGAGGTCCCTTTTTGAAGCAAAGATTGATTTGGCTTGTCTGATATGTACCAGGATAGCATTCCTTTTGCCTCGTGCTTTTCTACGGTCAGATTGTTTTTGGGAGGTCTTTCTAAATCTGGGAGTTCGATGCTCAAGTTAAGCTTGCCTTCTGAAAATCCTGTATTTGTCAGAGAGCTAGAATTTGTGTGGTAGGTACTCAGGTTTGTTTAGGTGTATTCCCTTGTAGGTGCATTCTTGCATTCATGCATTCTTATTCAACATTTCAGGAGTGTGACATTTCAGGGAAGCCAACGTAGGTACGTAAGGACTGCAATCTTCCTGTATCTCAGACCACACAGACTGCTGCTTGAAGGAAACCTTTGTTGACATGTAGGCCGGCCAGTCTGTAGAGCACTGCCATAGTCCATATGTGAAATGACTAAGGCTTGGATGGGCAATGTTAATGGATGGGACGAACAAATGCAATTAAAATGAATGTCCTCCCAAGATATTTGTAACAGGTTGAGACACGTGGTGTCTCAACCTAAGGTGGCCGCCATGGTTGACGGTCTAGTTGGTACCCTTTTTTAGCCACCACACCGCGCGCCAAGTCTAACCCTGATCTGGATGCCGGGGGAGACGCAGTGAGCTCTCACTACATCATAGAAGTAATTGGTGTTGGTTAGCGCGGAGACTCGGTTGGAAATAATGTGAAGGTGAGCACATCTGGTGTGGACGTTGAATATGGGCCCCCCTTTTGCCACGCATGCTTTACCATCTATTGAAGATGCTCCACATGGGATTATGCAGCATGTGGCAATGGTGACTGAGATATGTATCTTGATGGGGTGATTCGATGTATGATCAGCATTATATAGAACGTTTTTCTTCTCTTGATGCAACAATACTCATGTTATAGTGATTCTGGGCTTTCAATGCACATGAAACGGTGACTCTGGGCGTTCGGGTCTGTGGTTTGTTGCACGAAGTTGGTTGTCTTGATGGATATTTCTAGCACCACATAGATATGAGAGCCGTTTGTCCCACGTTGTTCGTTCCTCGTGGCAGGCTATTCAGTGGCACACAAGTTAGATATGGTGGCTACACATATGTCTCTCTAAACTGGTACACCTATATGCGACATAAGGTGACACATTTTTTTTTTGTCCTTATAACATAATAGGATTATGATATTCAAATAGAAGACCTCCATATTGACAAGTTACATACAATTGAGAGTAACTCGTTTTTCCATATAACTATTAGGTAGTGTATAAAAGGAATAGGCCCATGAGGTTAATAGACATTCTGGTATATTCTATTTTAGGTGCCTAGTCAGAAGATCTTTTGGTCTTGAGGAGACCCACTATATGTAGAACTGTGGGTCAAAACGTTTGTGGGAATCATAAGCAAAAACTTTGGTTTCTGGAAAAAGCAGTTAGGCTGGACTGATATGTTTGACTTATGGATACCCACAATGTATAGATGTATCATGTGTTAACTACCACACTATTGCACTTATGAGCAATGCGCCTTCTGCACATTCGTGAATTTCTTGGTCAGCAAAATTAATTAATGAATACAATATAATTTGGAACTTTGTATATGATCCATAGCACTGACATGGATTTTTACCTTATGGGATGACAGGAGCGAGTTTCACAGAACCATCTCGTCTTTATTTTGCATGCACTCAGGTACCGTTGATTGGGCAGACTTGGGTTTGGCCTTGTGTCTTTTCTATTCGATCTCAATTGGCCAAATATTTGGAAAAAGAAATTGAAAGATCCTGAAAAATAAGATAGATGCGGGGCAGTGGCCTGCATTTCTTAATAGGTATGAGGATGTTAACAATCCCAAAACGAATCCCAAGGTGGTGGTATGAAACCAACCTTGAAGAAACTGGGATACCAAGTAAGACACTATAGGGACAGTCAGGGCTTGTGCTCCTACTGCCCCACTTTCTCTTTATTTTAGCAGATCACTGAACCACAAGAAAAAGAGAAAGAGTGAGAACCAAGGGAAGGAGGATTGACTGGACGTTCTTCCTATGCCGGCTGAGGATGCTGGGGGTGCACCAGTGGATGCCTCTGGAAATCAGGCATTGGCAGCAGGACTGCTGGCACATGGAATACAAGGAGGTAATGCACAAGACAGTGATGCGATCGACCAACAGTAGAGCACTAGAGGGGGCACAAATAGCTAGATGAGATTCAGACTCACTAATTGGGAACAGTCTAGACAGAGTGCATTCAATACCAGCTGGGCATATATCCCAGCAAACGTAGCACCACCATCACCAAGACAATTTAAGATAAATCGCAGATCAACTGGCTAGGAACAGGATTCAAAGAGAGAGGGCGAGGCATCCCCCTCACTCTAGAGATGCTGATGATGAAGATCCCTTTTTTCAAATCCTGGGCACCCTCTTTCCCTTAGCAGACTACCCTCTTCCCAGGGGTAGAGTCACAGTTCAGCTCTCCTGGACCCCTTCTGATTTAATGAATATTTAAATTTAAAAAAAGAAAAAAAAGTTCTCAAACATTAGAAAAAAAATCATACACAGTTCTGTGAAAAATTGCAAAGTGTGTTTGAAGTGTACAGATCTAACTGGGCTGATGTAAATCAATTGTTGTGTTTGGTGGTGCCAATGGTCGATTGATTGAGAAGTCTGGTTGGCTGAGGCAGGGTCCCGGGAATGATGAGACCCTGTATACAGTGAAGGATGCTTTACTGAATACAATTGTGGATATGTGCCCATTAAAAACAGACTGAACCAAGATTTCAAATTGTAATCAGAATAAAGGAGTATTACCAGCCAAATATGTAGATAGGTTTAGGAATATGTTTGAACGATATTCGGGCAATGCTCATCTGACGGAGATGGCTTGGAAAGCCATGGGTGCTGGGTTTGAATAAGGATTGTTCTTGAATGTGAGAAACATGTTAATGGGTATTGCAATTGGATAGCAAACTAAAAAGCTGACTAAATTAATAATGGTTGCAAACCATCGTATGACATCACTAGAATGAAAGAAATAATCTGCCAAATCAAAACTGTATTTGAAATTACAGAATATGCTACAGAATGTGAGGGAAGTGGATGGGCAGCTCATGCAAGGGGGGACAGGTGGATGGAAGTATGGGGAGAGGAAACGGAAGGGGGGGAGAGAAGCCTCTGGTGTGGGGGGGGGGGAATCATGTTTTGACACTGGAAGAGAGATTGTCCTAATGCTGAACACCCTTATTCCCATAGATCAGTAGGGTCACTATATTGATTGTTTAATTAACTGACAACCCACCACGAGCTTACTGATACTCATACACACTGTTCTGCTATGAGAACCTCTGAGCTCTCCTCACTACCTCTCTGGTTATTGTCCATAGACACAGTTGGTATTTCAAATCAACACCGCGATACTAACCCTGTTTCCATAGCCCCTGATTCTATCACAGACAAACATGCATTCCTCTTAAGGCCTACCTCACCAGCTAACATGTTGGGTTGTGACATTTTGTTTTGTACTATTTTCTGTACACCAGGTGGAGTCTAACTTAATATGCCAAAGAAAACGGAAAACGAGTTCCCTGCCCGTTGACCAATGACGTGGGTGCTTCGTATTCCACAGTATCCTCTAAAGCCTGAAGCTGAGACAGGAATTTGACCCCTAATTGCAGATGACATCAAGCAAGGTTTTTGGTACCAATTGTTAGCAGATGTAATACTACTATGCTTCCAGTCAAAAAGGTGGGAAAGACCAATGTGTACAGATTTGTTCAGGGCGAACAATAATGTGGTTATCCTTAGCTTTCCCGTGGTTCCCAAACCTGCTACGATCCTTTCCTGTAACACTAGGAATGCCCAACAGTTTATGGTGGTACGTTTGTGTTCTGCCTTCTTCTCCATACTCATCACAGAACAGAGTTAGTTTCTCTTCACGTTTACATTAGGTGGAACCCAGCTGGTGTGGCGAATGCTCCCTCAAATATTTACGGAGTCTGTCCATCTGTTCCCAAGTCTTGAAGAAATATTTGGACACCTTGGTCTTTCCTGGAGGCTCTACTTTAGTCCACTAAGTTGATGACCTTTTGCAAGTCTGCTACTTTACAGAACTGCAAAACCAAGTACGTATATCTTCTCTCTAAATTATCTAAGAAACAGCATGAGGGTTTAAAGGAGAAACTGAAAGTGCCACTTATGAACAGAATGGATTTAAGTTACCACATTCGATAATCATCTCCCAGGTATGAACTTTCTTGGGTGTGGCTTGGTACTATATATAATGGATCCTTGGGAATGCTGCAATGGCAAAGCCCTTGCAAAACTATCTTAAAAAGGCTGCACCCAAACCGTTGCAGTAGTCTAAACAGCCTAACATGCATCTGTACAAATAAATCAAACTCACACCTCTGCACCGACTGGTGCTCCTTGATCATGTAAAACTGTTTACATTGTACTGTCATGTACGGGTGGATTTGCTCTTGGGTTACTGGTACAGGATCACGGTGATGAGTAAAAGTCCACAACATACTTTCTCATCTCTAGATCCTGTAGTGGCTGGGCTTCCACTATATTGCTGTTTAGTAGCTACTGCTGCTCACCTTGTTGAAGCCTTTGAAAACATTCCATTGTATTGATTGTGGCTATCCCTCACTCAGTTGTTTCCCTCCTCCTCATACCAAGGCCCAGCACCTTTCCAAGGCCAGGCTGTCTCGATTCAATTTTCTACTATTGTCTGGATTACATATCATCCTAATCTGTTGCCCCGCTCTGAATGCCGCATCATTGATGCCCACCAGTGAGATGGGGAAACCCCATGATTGTCCTGAGGATACGCAGCATGTTTAATATACTCCAGGGAGAGGCAAAGAAAGGGATTTTTTAAACTGGCTCACGCACATGTCTCCCTAACAAATTCAACTAACCAAAATGTGTGACCGTTCCAGACTCTTGTCCACTGTTGAAGGGGATTATCGGAAGGAGACCCTAGGTCCTGGGGGTATCCTTCAAAGGATTATGGAGCCCTCACACACCGAAGTGTCATGCTTCATCATCGGACCTGCTCCTCGTCGGGCGCGCGCTGCAGTGCCAGACTGGCACCTACATGCCACTGCGAGCACGCTGAGGTGTGCCTAATCCTATAGTGAAAGGTAATCACACAAAACGAATGAGAGGCAACAAAACCACAGTCAGCTCTGTTCAGTAGAAAACAAAATTTCAAATAAGCTCGACAAGTTGGTCCATAACTTCCAGTTTTGGTAGAATATTTTTTTTGATTCTTTAAGTTATTACGATATTCTTCTTTAATCTTTTCAGACTTGAAGGTTATGATACATACAGATGCAACCAGTATGTTTCGCCCCAGACAAGGGCTTCTTCAGGGCACTATAGCTATTATGTAGATACCGATCAACGTAAAGGTAGCCAGAGTCCTGCATAATTTCCAAGTTCCTCGTCACCTTCAATAGAGAGTCCTCTAATAACTGCAGTCACACACTTGAGAATTATTGGATTCCTATCTTTTCGGTCAGACCATAGGTCCTTTTAGTTACAGCCATCCGTGTGCATGCAGACATCCATGGTCCCAACAACAAGAGTACGTTTGGATGCGGGTAAGGTGCACACTGCGGCGGATATAAGGCTGCGTTGACGGCTGTTGCTGTGTGCGTGAGATAGGAGGCACTTCCAGGCAGCAACAAGGACTGGTAAGAGGGTTGCTGAAAGACTGCACGTAGTGGTGTGTGATGATCTGCAGGGTGTGGTGAAACAATATGAATTAAAATAAGCACCAACTCCCTAGACACTTTTAATCAGATTCATGAGAGGTAGGTCTGACTAAAAACAAAGTGCAAACTAAATAAGACATAATGTGTCAGAAGTTTGCAATATCAAGGGAAGGTCAACATGTTTCATGCCACTGTTGGTCTCTGAAGGAATCCACGGAATTTCATCAGGATCATAAACAAGGCACTCTCATCAACGTTCCCAGATCGCAGGAGGCAATATTAGTGAAGTACAAATACAGGTAACCATTACCACCCCCTTGGTGGACGGGATCCTGGTACCTGTAAGAAGGATAAACCACTGACAACACACACATGAAACAAGAGACCTAGATTACGGCCTAAAAAGACAAGTCACACATGCATGGGACAATTTCCATTGCTAATAAGCGTGCAAAGATCAAACAAAGCTGCTCAAGTGGTCAGCGTGTATCGTAGCAATATTTTACTTGTGTACACCCAACAAGATGCTGTATCCCCCATTCAGCACCCAGAAAATCGAGTGAAGACCACCGGAGATCATGGTCACTAAAACAAGCATTAACACGTTGGTATCAATACAAAGTAATACAGTAAATTGGGAAAGGTTTTCTCACCCGAGGCCCTGTAAACTGGTGCCCCATCAGCTGCACCCGACACTATGCTTAGGATCATATTGAAGGGGTTAAAAAGATAAACAAAATCAGAGTGAGGACTGTCCAACATAAAACGAGATAGATAATGGTGCGGCCATAGAAAACTCTCGCCAGCTCTGGGAACCCAAATGCGATGATGTGGCTTGCTTTCAATCTAGTGGAAGCCCAGTGGTCTTCCTACTCAAGTCTTGGTGCGCCGGTAGAATATACCGAAGCCGCCAGGACTGGAAGTTTAAGGAGCTTTCAATTAGCGGGCAACCAATGGGATGATGCTGGCTGCCAGACCGCGACTCCAACTACACAGGCAGCCATATCGGAGGTAGGCGCGCTCTTGTGCCAGAGGACACAGCGTATTGTGATGGAAGCACAATCCCTAGCTAAGGGATGCAAAGTTGTAAACACATGCTATGAAAGGTTAAAAAAAGGAAAGGAATGATCCAGGCATAAATGTACCCGCTGTGCTCATGAGGCAGTCTAGTAGCAATGTTTGTTGACTCTGCCTTACTGAAAATTAGGGCCTAATTTCAAAATGTCTCCATAGTGGTCATGATATAATGGTAAAGGCCTGAAACAAAAGTACACAGAAAAGGCATGGCATTCGACTTATATTGCCAGAATGGGATTTTTTGCCAAAATAAGTTGCTTATATGTATATCTAGGACAACAATATGTCACTTACATGTGTCACAGAGACAACATTAGTGTTAGTTGGACAAATCTGAATGTCTATACCTCTGGAGAGACACTCATGTTAGGAGGAGTAAAGGTCGAGGGGTACCGTAGCCCAGTGTTTGTGTCTATTCTTTCAGCGTCAGGTTCACCTTTGGAGAAGAAGGATCGCAGTCTTATTTTGCAAAAGAAAATATGTTCCTCACTTCTGAGCCTAAAAGAGTCCTATCTCGGGGTAGGGACAGATCCATCCCGGGTCCACAACTAGTCCTTTTTGGTCATTCGACTTCGTGTCATCCCGTCCGGTGACACGGAGTCGAGCTTCCAAAAAGGACTAGCTGTGAACCTTTCCCACAGGAACTTGAGTGACCTTGAGGTCCAAGTTTTGAACAAAGGTCATGGATTTGTCCAGAAGTGACCAACAAAATTTCTTTTGTAAAATAAGACTGTGATCCTTCTTCTCCAAAGGTGAAGGTTAATTTAATCTAGGTGTCTCCAACCAGTTGATCACGAGCTACCAGTATCTCACAGACACCTTCAGTGTGCTCGCAGCCTTTCAGTTAATTTTTAAATTAGCACAGGGTCACTTTTTCCTTTTAACCCCTTCCCTGCTCATGACGAGCTCAGCTCGTCATGCTGCACGGGCGGGCTGTGCGCATGATGAGCTGAGCTCGTCACGACCACGCCCGCGATTGGAATGTCCAGCACCTGGCTGGAATTCTGCTCGCAGCAAAGGCGTTAAAGTTAAGGGAAGGCTGTGTTTATTCTACATTATTATCATCAGGCTGCACATAGCAGGGCCTGATAATGAGCAGTGCTCATTCAGATTTATCTGGTAACGAATTGAAACACTGAGGTATTTAACTCTTAAATAAAAGTGCTTCTCAACGTAATATTGGAGCAGAGAATAAAATAATGTTTCGGAATGCTTTCAAATGGGAGAAAATTCAAATGAAAAGTTACCTTAAGGATTAAGTGAGGGGTCTCCAACCTGTTCTGTAATAATGTTTGTGTTTAATGAAAATCGCCCAGAGCTACTAATATTATTAGTGGTGTAATAATGACCGCATCAGACAAGATTACATTAGTGGCCACCATATGCAAGATTACTAGCCGTGATCACCTCAGTACGTGAGGCAGGGATGCCCGTAAATAGGCAATACATGACAGCCAAAGCTGCAATGCCCCTAGCTCCAAGATAATATGTCATATAATACATGATTTATCACTGAAATATCAGCTTCAATATATATTGGAAATCCATTTTTCTCCAAAATGTCAGCTTATGAGATCCGAAAATACACACATTTTATTGCATAATCATGCTTTTCATTTTTGGGATACATATATTAATTCAACCACACAAAAGCTTGGCTGCACAAAGGAGAGTTACTGTAGGTCCCGAGCTACTCATTGGATAAGCCTAGCCCAATCAGCCCTTGTGGAACGGCTCACAACATACAGGAATCATTGTGCATAACTTACTAAGAGAAGGTTAAAGAAATTAAGCATATTCTTACCAACTAAAAATGCCAAAATACAGAATATCAGTGCAGCAATAAGGCCATAAAGTCCACGGTTGTTTTTTCCTACAAGAGAAATAAAATATGGTGAGAATAAAAATATGTCAATACCTCCCACCCCTAGATGTAATTTAAGCAACAAAAGACCACATCCACAAGAAGAGAAAGCCACACCTGTGACCACCTGAAAGTGACAGAAGCTTCATCAAAGCATCAGTACATTGCATAAATGGTGTTTAAAAACAAAGGGTTCCTCGGTATCATAAGCCCATATCTTTGATCTAGAGTAACCCCCCTTTGAGGTATTTTGTAGTAAATAGCATTTCAATCCCAAGATCATGCTTGGTATAAAAATGATATACCCTTAACGCTTCAGACATTAGATGTTGTGCTGGGGAGGGTTCAGTTTTTTTAATAATCTTTTTCAGTGGCGGCTGGTGTCCCTCGAAATTGGAAGGCATACATAGAATATGTTTTTCACCGGTACATAGTGTGAACTCTATCTCTCACAGTATTAGAGTGGTTAACATGAGCACTAGTTACAATTACACATGTAAATGTAACTAGTGCTCATGTCAAACACTCCCATACAGTGAGATCAAGTTCGCGCTACGTAAATACCAGGGGCAAAACAATTGACATGTCTAGCAGCCGCATGACGCTTCGAATGGCCTTGTAACATCAAAAATGTGACATTTTTTATGTCACAATGCAATTAGAAGCATGCGACTGCTACACATGTCTATTGTTTTTCCCCGGTATTTACATAGCGTGAACCTGTTCTCTCACAGTATGGGCACTAGTTACATTTACACAGGACTCAAACTATTTTTTTTTTAAATTTAAAAAAACACACCTTACCTGATTTTTCCAGGCCGGGGCCGACTCTTTTAAATCCACTGCGCTGCCTGTCTGCTGCACTCAGGAGCTCTGCATGTTGAGCATGGGGAAACTGCGCACCTCAGCCAATGAAAACAGTGCTCTCATGCTGTTTATAATACTTAACAGGATAAGAGCACTGTGAGGATTGGCTGGGATAGACTAACAACATCCACCGGAGACCGATGGGGCTGTGTGTCTGGTTCCCAAGCTCACAGATATCGATGACTGGGAAAGCCTGAACTGCGCAGGTCAGGCTGGCCACAAGCAAAAGACCGGCCAACCCGAGATGGGCAGTTCCTATACATAGCCCCAACTGGTCACGGCATGTAAACCTCTCCTCCAGCAGGACACCTCCTGTCTGCCGGCATACTGTGTGCGCTATAACTGCTGGCAGGCAGGGGGTCAACCCTCCCCCCCCCCTTGCCCTTATGGAGAAACCGCCCCTGATATTTTCATTGTTTTTGCAATATAACGAAAGTAAACCGCGGCACAGTAGTTAAACAATCCCCCACAAAACCGCAGGGTAAAACGTAACATACATAGTTGTTACCAAACAAGGACCGTTAGGACACGTAGACAACTCCCGGTTAGAGAAACAGATGTAAAGCGCCGTTACATGCCATTCAGTTGTGCGTAGTCCCACCATTTGTCCTTATCTTTACAAGTTTATTTGAGCATCAACGTGCTGTGTGGACTATTTCTTCTGTAACTGAAATAATATTCCATCCCTCTAAGACAGTCTGCAACCAGAGGTGTGTGCTCTGCAACATCTCTCTTGGCCAATATTGGACCCAGACCTATAAATAATTTATTGTATCGCGTACCACTCCACAAATTGAGGATTCACAAGATTAGCATTTTCAGATCCACAGGGATCTTCTTTCCCATCACTTCACCCAGGATTCGGACTACTTGCTTCCAGTCAATAATTACCTTCGAGCGGTCCCATATAACATGATAAAAGGAAGCCTTCGGATCATCAAAACTAGCACATCAAGGCTTTGGAAGTTTACCAATCTTCCTTAGTCCTTCAGGATATTAAAACCTGTGAAAGTTTATCAGCACCAGGCATAGACTCGAAGAAATTACTAGTGTGTGGAGCTGCCATCTTTGCCTCCGCCCAATCACCATTCTCTAGCTGGGCCATATGAGCCTCCCATTTTTGCCTCAAGATCAATAATGAGTCCAGGGAATTAACAAGCAATGACCGATAAAGTTTTGAAATTTCCTTGGCGCCTAGTTTCTCCACAACCAGTTTCACCTCCTGCAGGTTATAGTCCAGGGTATTCTGTAACGTAGCCCTGTAGTGTTCCAGGGTATGAGTCACCTGCAAATATCGAACAAAAACTACAATTTATGTAGTTGGAACTCAGTACTTTGAGACCAACATCCCCCAAATCTGCTATACCAATTAAGTCCCATCGATGGAACCCTTCGAGTTTAGCTGTGTTAGACCTGGCATCCATAGCATGGTTTTCCCATAACCTTTTGCCTTCAGACCTCCTTTTTTTGCTGACTTTGTTTTTGCTGCCCTTAGGACTCTGTGCACTTCTCTAGTGCTAAAGTGCTTATGCTCTCTCCTTAAAACATGTTGAATTGGCTTATACCCACAGGGCTATCACAAAGGGCAGCAGCACAATCACAACAGCAATCATGGCAAGAGGAAACCAACTTACGATCTCTGATCCACAAGGATGAGCACCGCATGGCATGCCTGAAGAGGACAACGAAATAGGGCTGAGTGCCCAGATATTAGAAAGATACTTGGCAACTCCTAAGGTCCGTTCTTATTCAGGGACCAGAACCTACAAACCTTAACGTGTTTTGGGGTAAAGATTGTGCAATATACACTAATCACCCGCTCAACAGTAAAGACTTCATGCTTTTAAATTGATTTTATAGCAACGACGGTGAGATCAAAATGTCCCACTTAGCTTAACGGCAAAGAAGGGTTTCATCAACAGAAGAGGCATTAGCTTGTCTGGGGTGTTTTAGTTAACCAACGGACGGGAGGTTGGTAGGGTGGGGACTAGTAGATATCAAACTTTTAACAGGTTTCAGGGTAAAGCTTGCACAACAGAAGTTAATCCCTAGCTTAATGGTAAAGACCTTACACTTTTTAATCCACTTTAAGGAAAAGTTAGTGCAATTAAAATGTATTATTCTGCTTGTAGGTTAAGAAAGGGATCAAGAAACAATTGGGGCACTAGCAAGTCTGGTGTGTTTTAACACTAAGGGACGGGAGGCCGTGAGGGTGGGGGAAGTTTGGGTGGAGGGGTGTAGATTATGTGCTTTTATACTGTCAAGATTTTAAATAAGCGTACGGTTTATAATAAACTTATAAACATAAACAAGCTTATAAACATATTTAATTTGTAGTAAATACCTAGTAAAGTAGCACTACCTGTGTCCAGGGTCTGTAAATTAAATGCTCTTACTGATTGTGCCACTTCCTTAAGTAGGACTTAAAACACGTCTCAGGCATGCCATTGCAGCCAGTGTTGGTGCAGTTTTAAACTGCCATTTCGACCTGGCAAAATAAACATTTTGCCAGGCCCAAGCCTTCCTTTTTAATACATATAAGTCACCCCTAGGGTATGACCTAAATAGCCCCAAGGACATGGTGCAATGCAATTAAAATGGCAGGACATATACTTTTAAGTTTTAAATGTCCTGGTACTGCAAGGCCTATCTCTCCAATAGGATAACATTGGAGTTACCTTATTACATTTTTAAAATGTAATTATCAAATGGGAACAGGTAACCAGTTCATGTTTGAGGTCTCTGGAATCGCAATTTATAATCCGACTTCTCCATAAGTTAGGATTTTAAATTACAAATCTGAAAATTTCACTTTTAGAAAGTTGGCATTTTCTTGCCTTAGCCATTTGGAGCCTGCAGCCTGTGGGTCATATGACTGGGTGTGGGTGACAGTTGGGCTTTGTGTATTCCTCCTAGACAGACACACACAATAAGGAGCTTAGGTGTGACTAGATGGGCCATCACTGGCAGGACGGGAGGGAGGAGCTAGACCCAGCCCCACTTCCGCTTGAATAGGCTGTGCCCTGTTCAACCCAAAGGGCTGCCTACCCCCTGAAGTTAGTCTGAAGCCAGTGCCAGTAAGACAGGGCACCTGTGGACTTCAAAGGCATGCCTCTAGAAGTTTCGCCCTACTTCAAAGGCACAGCTGGCTATGAATTCTGGACCTCAGACACCACCACTTCAGTACACTTCGGGGCCTGTGGATACTATGCTAGGTAGAAGGACAGCTGTGCTGCTGAAAGGACTGCCACTCTGCTGGACTGCTGATCAGAAGGAACTGCTGCTCTGCTGTGCTGACCTGCTGCCCTCTTGCCTGAGTGAGGACTGAACCTGCATATTTTGAAACTGAGAACCCAGAGTGACTCCGTGGGCAAGTTAGCTGGCCTCCTACTCTGAAACCTCAGAGACACAACAGGCTTCCAACAATCTTGTACCTGCACCTGGACTCTGCCATCTGTGAGTCAACCCTGCCAAGTGGCCCTGCCCAGTCCTGAACCACTGGAAGTGGGCTTTAGGTACTCTGCCAGCCTCTGTGGATCCAGCAGAACAGATGCATCTCTGCTGCGCGGCACAACCCAAGCAGAATCGATGCATCACTGCTGCTGCGGGAACTATACCTTTTGCAAAGACCCGCATTGCCACCGCAGCCATTGGAACCACCACTGTGCGACGCATCCCGGCACAGGCCCTCGCATCTCCCATCGACAGCAGCCTCGACTACACCGTATCGCAGACTTGCAGCTCTTTAAAACTGACGCATCACCCCAACTGTGCACCGCATCCTCGATGCCAGAGTTCGCATCACATGCCCCATCAACGTGATCCTCAACAACGGCGCAGGTCCATGCATCTCAGCCTCACTGCAGCTCGGTATTGACGCATTTCTAGACTGCGAAACACATCTTAGACGTGGATCCTTGCAAAACTCCGCAAACCGGGATTTAAGGTACTCTGTACAGTGGGCCTACCTAAGCCCCTGTAACCGGCCTGCGCCCTATCATGGTTTGCCTGAACTTGTGACTTTGTCCCGGTCGAGTGTGAACAGATATCCACAATTGGCGCTTTGTGCTTTTTGGTGCTATTTTTACTCAAATCTTTAAAATTGAATATCCACAGCTCTAATGATTGGATTTTTGTTGTTTTGGTCTTCTTTTATTTATTAAAATAAGTTATATTTTTCTAACCTGGTGTGGGATCCTTTTTAGGTCGAGCGTGAGCCAGCGCGCAAGCGCTGCTCTGCGAAGAGCTGTGGTTGTTCAGTATGGAGAGAAGCTTCGCCCAGTCCCCCGCCCTTATTTTTCATTGGCTTGTTTGTTTGTCCTTTGTAAATGCTGTCTTCTGATTCGTTAATAGGCTTTTTAGTCCCTCCTTAGTACAGCCATGTCGTCATTTGTATCCTCCCATGGCTACTGGGCCCTTTACTTTGCTGTTACACGGTAAGCACTATGTGCTTTGTTTACAGTCAGCGCGCTTTTACTTTCTGAGCTGCAGGGACACCCGCGACCGCTTGTTGCTTTAGGGTGCACCATGGGCCAAACCCATTTCGAGCTAAGAAAAGATTAAAAGGTAAAACATTACCAGGGATCTTAATGGTTCAGAAGATGTGAGTGAGATGCAGGTTTTAGCTGCAGAAAGCGTGGGGGTTGGACCCGTGGGACGACACAACGAGAGAGCGAAAAAGAGAGAAACGGCTTTGGACTAACTTTCTTTTCCTCGCAGCTGTGACCTGTTCAGTTTCCTGAACTTGCCTCTGCCTGTTTCTTCCTGCTCTGAGAGCAGCACAGACGGATGCCAATGCGAGGAGCAACTAATTCAATTTTAAGTGTCTGCAAGATGAGGCGACTAGTCAATCTGGCGCCCCAGTGGACACATTCATCCATTGCAGGCCTGTGTTTAAGCATGTGTCCATGGGCTGGAAGCCGGGCTCCAACACTCAACCTTCATGCTTCTGAGGTCGATAAAATTAACCCCATTCAGGTGGGTAACGCATCTGTTGTTATGCTCTTGTGAGGCGAATGCTCGCTTTACATCTACACTTACACACAGAGTTTTGTCTTTAGTGTAGGGAAAACTATTTTCCGAAACATAGTGAAGGTGGAGAGAACATGCACAGCCGTGCCTCAGCGATGCAACCGTCCCTCGCACGTAGAACAGGGGAAGTTTTTCTCTCTCTCTCTCTCTGTATGGTATGTGTAGAACACAAGCCTAGTCGCTGTACAGGGTCAGAGACTATGATAAAGTGAACGAGTGATTGGAAGGGTAGCTTGGTTCAGAGAGTGGAAGTGGACTGCACCCTTGAGGGATGTAGGGTTCTCATAAGAGGTGCCCTCAGCCATTTCCTAAATTGCAACAGGGTTGAGTGGTCCTTCTAGATCCTAGTACCCAGTCCAGATTCTGTGTACATCCATGAAGAAGGCCTGTTGCACTGTGCTTTTTTTCTTCTTTTGTGCACATCGTCTCCACTCTAGTGGTGATGTCATGACTTGCCCTCACCCCCGACCACCCGCTTCTTTCCTCACTCCCTTCCGGAATTCCACGCCCTACCCATGGTGACTTATGACAGTCTGTGCCAATACAATCTCAGTGAAGGTGCCCCACACCTCGTACGAACAGTGCAGCGCCAAGGCTTCGCCTTTCGTGCCAGCTCCTGAAAGTCCCCTCCCCCCCAAAATTGTTGCAAAGGAAGGAGTACCTCGTTCTTATACCTTGATTCCAGTGTAGCCAAAAAAGATACTATGAGATGCAGGCCCCGAGGAACAATGCCCTCTGGAGCTCTGTGTAAGGACCTTGCAGGCTGTTGCTGCTCTTCACCCCACAAGATCCTATAATCACTCTTGGAAGCATCCCATGTAGCCGATGTTCTTGGTCAGCTTCGTTCCTTGGCTTGTCCGTGGTGTACCAGTGCGAGCACTGCATGTAGCAAAAGGCCTGGCTCTCAGCAGCACCTGTAAAGAGTGCTAGATGCATACAGCTTATCAGGGGTCTAGTATCATTGGTGTAACAGGTGCAGTGCACCGGGGCCCATGGATAGGAGGCAATCACTGAACTTAAATTATGACTGTATTTTGCTATTTGACTGGGGGAATGTTCCTTGCATCTTATGGTGCAGGCTCCTGGTGCTCACTATCACCACCCCGCATAGATATGCTTTGCAAATCCTGCAACATTCAACCCACACTCACAAACCACCTTTCAACTCCACTGGCCCGGGTGCTATGTCTTGAAGAACTCAAGCCCTCTACCTCACGACCAGCAGAAGGGGCACTGAGAGGTAGTTACCCTGGGGGTAAATTTCACCTGGCAGGCGAGGGACTGCAGCTGAGGAAGGATGCGAGGCAAGATCTGGACTCTGCTGCTGCCCCAGTGGAATCTGGTGGTCTTGGCTGTTTGATATCAAACAATTCCATATGGATGAAAAGACAAACCAGTGGCCTGCCCTTCAGATGTGTGCAGCACGAGCAGCCACAATCATTTGGTTAGAGATGCAAGTAGAACCAGCTGTCCTGTAAATGGAATAGTTTCAATGGAATTTCCGACTGATGAAAGAGCTCAGTAGGGCATAGTTATTGTCATAGATGGGTAAGGGTCTGTAAGTGCACCAAGACACCCTTAGGTATACCAGCGCTCTACAAATCTCTTAACATAACATAGCATAACATAAGTCAATGTGTTTATTTTATTGGAGGGTTTTGTTAAATCTAGTTGGGTTTTCTCTGCCTACCTATCACAAGTCCTCTTGTGTCGGACACCACTTATGTGAAGTAATCTTATGCCGCCAAAAACTCCTCTCTCTAGTGTGATGATTAATTGAGGCATGTTATTATTCTAATAAACTAGCAATGTTTAAATAGGTCGACACATTTAAACATTGCAGTTAAGTGCTGTTATCATTTTAAAAATGCAATCAAATACATGATTGCCAAACATGCTATTCTGGTCAGGCGGGCCTTACTAACATGTAAAAGTATCCATAGTGTGATTATTAGAAATGAGGGTGAGGATTTTGAAGAATATTTGGAGTCTCTTCCCGATTGACACCTTCTCCTAGCCAGGATATACATGATAAAATATGTTAGTGATGGCCCATTACAGAGCAGCTTACTGCCGCTCTTTTTAGGTCGAGCCTAGCGGCAGCGCGCATGTACTCCTCGCTCTGCGAGACTGCTGTAGTAGAGTATGGGAGAGAAGCCGCGCCCACTCTCCTCCCATATTTTTCATTGGCTTGTGTCATTGTCTTTCGTAAATGCTGCCTTCGGATTCGTTAATAGGCTTGTTAGTCCCTCCTTAGTACTACTGCCTTGTCTTCATTTGTACCCTGCCATGGCGACTGGCCCTTTTACTTCAGTTGTTACATGGGACCTGTTAGTCTGTAAGCACTATTTACTTTATTGAGTTTCTCTTACTGCAGGCCGGACATGCGCTGCTTCAGCTGAAACCGCTTATGTTTTTTTTAAAACGGGCGCCTGCTTTCAATCACTTTAACCCGGCATTATCTTGTGTCTGTTTCAACCCCCCAAGTAAAATGGATTTAGAAATGATTAGCAAATTAAGTCATGAGAATTCCAGGTAGCACATAATCCTTTGCTAATGGGCTGAAGCTGACAACAGCACATCTGTGTTACATGTCATCTGCACTAAAGCCACCTGACGGGTTGTTTTCAAAACCCTTTTTTATTAACACTACCACCATTACCATCACCACCAATACCACCTCCACCAATACCACCACCCCCGCCAATACCAACACCATGCCAATACCACCACCACTAACACTACCACCAGTACCACCACCAATACCACCACCACAACCACGAATACCACCACCAATACCAATACCACCACCACCAATACCACCACCACCACCACTAATACCACCACCACGAATACACCCACCACGATTACCACCACCAATACCACCACCACCAATACCACCAATACCACCACTAATACCACCACTAATACCACCACCAATACCAGTTCTACCACCATCAATACCACCACCAATACCACCACCAATTCCACCACCACCAATACCACCACCAATACCAATACCACCACCACCACCAATACTATCCCCAATACCACCACCACCACTAATACCACCACCACCAATACCACCGCCAATACCACCACCACCAATACTACCACCAATACCACCACCACCACTAATACCACCACCACCAAAACCAATACCACCACCAATATCACCACCAGCAATACCACCACCACCATTACCACCACCACCAAAACCACCACCACTAGTACCAATACCACCACCAATACCAATACCACCACTGCCACCACCACCACCAATACCTCCACCAATACCACCACCACCACCACCAATACCACCACCACCAATACCCCACCACCAAAACCACCACCACCAATTCCAATACCACCACCAATACCAGTACCCCCACCATCAATACCAATACCAACACCACCTATACCACCACCAATACTGCCATCACCAATACCACCACCACCACCAATACCACCACCACCAATACCACCACCATCAATACCACCACCATCAATACCAATACCAACACCACCTATACCACCACCAATACCGCCACCACCAATACTGCCACCACCAATACCACCACCACCAATACCACCACCACCAATACCAGCACCACCAATACCAGCACCACCACCAATACCACCACCACCACCAATGCCACCACCAATACCACCAATGCCACCACCACCAATACCACCACCTATACCACCACCACCAATACCACCACCACCACCACCAATACCACCACAACCAATACTAATACTAATACCACCACCACCACTACCACCACCACCAATACCACCACCTCAGCGGCTCTCGCTCACTAGTAATAGCAGGGGCACTGTACCAGGCTGGAGCTGCAGCCAAGACCATCCCTTCCTCCCTCCATGCCTGCCATAAAACACAGCCCGCCCTGCACCAGGAGGTGAAGCCAGGGCCCTACTACAGCTGGAGTGTTTTTTAATAGGCCAAAGATAGCAATGACATTACGCAATGCCGCACTGCACACTCAAATCACAGAGAGGGCAGGAAATAGCCCCCCCCCGCTCTTCCTCCTGAGCCGCGACAGTGTAATCACAGAGCGAAAGGCGTTGGAGCGCTTTGTTAGTGTTTATAGCTCGGATCATATGTAACTCTCACTTCACACTTTGTGTCTGTGTAATTTACAGCACTTGCACAACTTGCACAACTTCTTCACTGCACTATTTATCACTACTTTGAAGACGTCGCAGGCCGGTCTCTTCCTCTGATATTTACAATCTAACAAGCGGTTGAGAAGGCCCTTTATTGCAATGCAATAGGTCTCGCATTTGCGAGAGGGTTAAGCTATTAGTATTGTAAATGACAATGCCTTTTATTTAGGTTTTAAAACCCAAAACTTAAATAAAAGGCATTGTCATTTACAATTCCAATAGCTCAAACTCGCGCGAATGCGAGACCTATTGCATTGCAAATGCTTGTTGTGTGGTGTTGTCTCTTTATTACTGCTTGAAGTGTTGCACAAATGCTTTACACATTGCCTCTAAGTTAAGCCTGACTGCTATGTGCCATGCTACCAGAAGGTTGAGCACAGGTTAATTTAAGGTTGACTTGTGCCTCACCCTGACAAGGATTATGGTTGCTGCTTGACCAGGGCTCACACCCCGGTCAACCAACAACCCAATTTCTTACCAGCAGTTTGTTCCAGCCATGTGCCTTTCCATAATGAGGTGGTTTTCGTCAATCTAATGTGCCACTTTACATGCTTCAAGTCTTCATGCCAGCATAAGAGAGGCAGTTTAGTGACTGCAGGCAGTCCAAAAGAGTAGCTTTACTGTATAGTATAGGCAATAAATCATTATTTAAAGTGTCCAGTTCTAGCCTATAATCTGGGCCTTGCCGCGGTCCATGCATCGAATCATTAATGATAATAAATTGTTTAGCCCAGCAGTACGGTCTCATATGTGCCCAGTTCAAATCTGCATTATACAACCCCTGGCTGAATTTGGCAAATGCAACTTGTAGGCCCTTGCTGTTCCACAAGAACGCTGTTATCTGCGATTGAAGAGTTCTAAAGAAAGTGGGCGGAAGTAAGTGGGCATAATTCTGAAGGATGTATAGAAATCTGGGGATGCAATCGTTTTACACAAGGCTCCTCTCCCCAGCATGGGTATCAGCAAAGAAGTCCATGTCTTCATATCGGATGTTAGTTTTGTAAGCAAAAGGTGTATATTTAGCTCCCATTCGCTTTCAGGGCATTGCGCAATTTCCATTCCCAGATAATGGAAATGGCTTCTGCTTTTTTCATGCCAACTGCCTTGAGACCCTTAGGGCGTTCTCCTGTTATGTGCACATAGGTGTTTTTTTCCCAGCTAACCCTCATATCCTATGCTTCCCCATAAATCTTTAGTATTTCCATAATACACGGGATGGACCTGTCTATGTATTGTACGCAGAGAAGCATATCGTCCACGTACAAGGATACTCTGTCTTCATGGTCAGTAGACCAACGGAACCCCTTCATTTGAGCATTCTCTTGCAGTCAAGGGCTTGATCACGAATGTGAATAACAGGGTTGGCAGTGGACACCCATGCCTTATGCCCCTGCTGATCGGAAATGGGGCTGACAATGCACCGTTCACCCAGACCTTGGCCCATGAGTCTGCGTACATGGTTTTTACATAACATTTAAATCGAGGTCCAAAGTTCCTACGTTCAAGGACTTGGGAGAGAAAAGAGCAGTTGAACGCATCAAAGGCCTTCTCTCTATGTCCAATAGAATGAAATTCTCCCTATGGCCCAATAATCAGTTCCTACTGGCCGCAAGCCAAAGATTACTTTTGACAGCCTGGTGGAGAGGACTTTAGCCATTACTTTCATTTCAATATTAATCAAGAAAATGGGGAGGTAGGCACTACAGTCCTCTGTTTTTCTTTTATATAGGTATCACAGATATCGTGGCACCTCTCAGATAGTACTGGAGTAAGGTGTTGTCAAGCGCTTCTGAAAAGAGGTCTCGCAGGTGGAGTGTCAAATAGAGATTGAAGAACTCCAATGGGAATCCATCAAGGCCGGGTGTTTTGTCACTTGGCATAGAGATGATAGTCTGTTGGACCTTGCCCTCGGACATAGATGCATCTAGTTCCATGTGGTTCTGTGCAGATAATGCTAGCACCCTGAAGTCTCTCCAGATGGGGTTGTCTAGTTCTACTTTAGGGGCCATGGTAAGCATATAGTTCTTGGTAGTAATAAGTAAATGCAGTCAGTATGGTCTCTGCTGTGTAGACCATTTGACTGGATCAAAGTTTAATGTAGGGGACCAGTTGGGATATATGTTGCTTACTAGCGAGCCAGTACAATAACTTTCCGGATTTATACCCAGCTCATAAACTCTACTCAAAGATTGCAGATGGGCCATGGAAGCCTCCTCAAACAATTTCTCTTTTAACTGGGCCTTGTGAAGGTCTAACCTTCTCTGAAGCATCTGTTCATCTGAGCTGCTACTGCCTAGAAGGCCTCCCATAAGATAACCTCGGAGGAGACCGAGCCAAGAATAATTTCAAAGAGTTCGACAATTCTATCTCGGAGGAGATCCGTAAAATTACCGTTCAGTGGCTACCAGGCATTTAGCCGCCAGATGCCTCATTGGCGCTGATGACAATGAAGCAACTTATATCGTGCACAGCTACTCCTTAGAGTGTCCCGGCACGTAGCATCAGGTCTGACAGAGATCTAAAAAGATATTAGTTTTGGCCCATAATAAAAGAGGTTAACAGATGTTTTTCAAAATCATCTTGATATGGTAATTTATATTTTTTAAGCCTCTGTTAATTTTGAGACCACCAGACTTGAGACTGGATTGCCCTCATTCAAACTATATCTATGTTTCCCAGAGATGTTTTGAGGTGAACCTAGTCAGTGTTATTTTAGTCTTTTGCTAGTTAATTTAATAGCCTGCTATTAAGATATGCTTTCATATTGTCACAAGTTCTGCCTGCAAGGCCTCCAATATCATGTGGGTCAACAGACAGGAAACATTAACTGTCACCTTAAATTCCTTGCTACTATATGAAAATCATTTGTTTGTCCGATGTACGCAACTTAGGAATTATCATAGATTTAGCCCTTTCTACTATCCCACCAATTGACCAGTACACATTCCACGCAAACACTTTGAAGCATCTTCCCTGATCTTGGATTCATTCAGAAGATCCAGGCAACCACCTCATTCATTTTATCATGTCTGATCTATGCCAAGGCACCTCAATGTCTACCATGGAACAAATCCAAAGAATTCAAAATGCGGCTTCAAGACAACTTCTGCACATTAAGATTCAGGCCCACATCGCATCGGCTCTGAAGGCTCTGCACTGGTTCCGTCACCAGAAGATCTACCACAAAACTACTGTGCTTAATACACAAGGCAATAAACCAAAAAAGACCAATATTTTCACAGATGAAACTTAAGAAATACAACAAGGAAAGCCCGGTACGTTCAAGATTGGCCCCACAACTTACTGTTTTGGCACATAAAAAGAAAACAGTCAGTGGTACATCTGTCTCTGTTCAAACAGCCAAACTATTAAATTCACTCCCAGCAAAGATACGTGCTACCATAAATCATCTGAAGTTTAAATAGATACTGAAAATGTAAATGACCCTAAACTGATCCTCTGAGTACAAAATAGAACAAGTATCTCACAATCAATAGGAAGTGTGCTTGGTGTAACAACAAGAAACTTTAGAGACCACGAACTCCTGACCATGACAAAATACTTACAGTGTCTCGGGCACACATCTAAACCATCATTATCAAAGATGGAATACCAGGTTACACCTGGAAATGAGGATGATGCCCTGTTTCAATCACACACTTCTGCGGAGAGCCAAACAGCACTAATACAATTCTGACTTATTCTACTTCTGAAGGTTACAACTCGGTAATTACAAATTTTAAATAAAATAAAAAATGTTTAACTAACTAATGTTTTACTAACTAAATTCATGTCAGTCCAGGTATTCTTCAGTCCTGTACTGCTTGATCTTCCAAACTTAATCCTGCTGAGATCTTCCCACCAGACTCAGTGACACGGGCTGTGTAAGCATGAAACACTATACGTATAACTTTGTTCTCTGACAACAACAGTACAAGGCAATTAACAATAGCGCCATACAAATTGACTCTCTTCCCTTTAATCACTTAGACATATTTAACAAGTTACTTTTGGTAACACCTTATCTGGTAAAGACAGGATCTAGCCGCAGATTCCTTATCTTAGAATCCTCTTCAGGCATCAGACTGGATCCAGAATTTTTTTCAGCAGTACCTGTGCCCGTCGGTAGAGAGCATTGAGCGATTCCGTACCGATGTCATCTCCTGAATGTGATGTCAATGGAGTCCATACAAGTCCTCCCCCGACACGCTGGCATCAGTTGCTACTGTGACTATTTTCGCGCCAACAACACAGAGCCACTTAGAGAAACAGTCTCTGGAAACAGTGTGCCAAAAAATAAATATCTGGTATTAACAAGTACAGATTGAAAGAAATGTACTGGTATGCTAAGAGGGGATCTTGAAGACAACAGGGCCCTCAGTTCGCAGAGTGGGGAAGATGGGTGGGTCGATAAGGAATCTGCAGCTAGATATTGTCTCTACCGGATAAGGCGTTACCAAAGGTAAGTAACATGTTCCTATAATAGAGACATCTAGCCGCAGATTCCTTATCTTAGAATCAGATACCCAAGCAATACCATCCTTGGAGGAGGGGCTGCGAGCTGACCCCACAAAAGATCCCCAAATAGGAGAGGCCAGTCCAAAAGACATAAACGGACCAGCCTATCCAAAAAAAAGATAGGTGAAGCAAGGATGCTCACCGAGAGGACTGATCTCCAATAAGGACTATGGGAAGCCCGTAGGGAGTAGAAAGCTATAAAATCATGAGAAACACGGTATAGAACCAGTAAAGGTGGCAGCCCTAAAAAAGGGATGCAACCCAAGATTGAGGAATACAAAGGGACCAAGGACAATAGTCCTTAGAGTCCAGGCTCAAACCCAAATGGAAGGAGCAAACACAGCGTGCTCAGCTGCAGCAAACACACACAACGAATAAAGAGCACCCACCGATCGTCGTGAAAACTACCCTGAGAAACAGATTTGGAAAAAAGAAACCTCCTATTATAGGATGATGGAGAAAAGAGAGCAAAGAATGCTGAAGAGCATCGTTAGAAATACAAGAACAGTCAAATGAAACCAGACAAGTACAACCAAAAGAAGGGTGAACCAGGTCACCAAGAAGGGTGTAGGTAGGATGCAGCGACGTACACCGTATAGAAGGCCAGATGAACATATGGGCAAAAATAAAAAATAAATATATATATATATATATATATATATTTTCTCGATTCCCTTAAACGTAATGCACAAGCACTTTAATGTAAGCATTTACCCTGCAGTTTTTCCATGAGAGGGCTCAAAAGGAAAACAATACGATTGCTGGATATGTTGATCATATTAGCACATTTTAATTGTTGTTACATCACAATGGTTCTTCTTTCCCACTGAGACTGTTTCAAGCCCATTTTAACCTCCAAAACAATCTGCTAGCTGCTTTTAACTCTTATTCCCAACTTTTTAATCTTTTTAAATGCTGTAACTCAAAACCAAATGAATTTTAACTTTGTTTTTAAGAATGAGTTTGTACGAGATGTCAGCAATGTAACGTGAAGGGCGGAGGGCGTGGCGAGCAGTGAGCTTATTGTTTTCCCTACCCCAGCTATCCGTTCTCCCGGCCCTCTCATCGGCCATCCGCCAGGAGTTTGAGGCTTGTGCACATCGTCGGCGGCGGCCACCCGCTTCCGCTATTACCCCCCCATCGCCCTCCACCCGCAAATCTTACCTTAGCAAGTGCGGTTGCCAGTAGTGGGTAGCCGCGGAGTGTGGGCTGCAGACGGGCAGTGGAGACGGCCCGACTAGGTGGTGCGCGGTTTGCGGCCCCCACTCGCTTGGTGGTCAGCTGAGTGGATAGAGCTGGATGGTCAGAGGTGCCACGGAGACACGAATCGGTGGCCCCAAACGGTTGGAGGAAGGGGAGCAGCCCATAAATCCTTAATTCCCCTATAGGCATATTGGCGTCTACAGCGTCCTATTGCCCTGTGGATGAGGACGAGACTGTTGCTGTTTGCTGCTAATTTAATTTAACCAACTAAATAATTAACCAACTTCAGTACCCAATTCACGGAGGCGGCCAGGTGTAGCGCAGACCGGGTGCGGCTTGCAGTTCGGGGGGTAGCCGATTGAAAGCAGCATACCGAAGGTGAGGAGGAGGTGTGGAGGAGAGGTGGAGGGAGAGGGGTGTTTAAAGTAAAGGAGGATCCCTTACGCCCCCTCGCTCTCAGCTTTATAAGCCGGGTTAGAACGACTCACAGACCCTCTATCCCTTCGAGCAAATATAGCTATGAGGTATGGCCATTTGCGTGGGACATTGCCCCAACCACAATTAAAGCAGCGGAGGAAGCAATGGGGCTGGAGCTCTGCGTAGTAGTCTAAGCTCCTCAATAGGAGAAACACCTAATTTAACAATATCATCGTTGACATCTCCCGAAAATGCCTCTGCGGCTCAATATTAAAAAATTCACAACGTGGCTAGCCAGCCAACAATTACAGGATATTTTAAAAACTCTTGAAAGAACTAGTAAAGGCAGGAGGGAAGGCAATACAGATCCTGGAGTGCAAACAACTATAGGCAAAGTTAAAACAACGCGAGACATAAGTTATAAAAAAAACGGGTGCAACAAAATCAAAGATGCTTCTCTCCCAGGGAACGAAGAAGTGGTAAATAACCCTTCAACAGCTGATAAGAGCCCTTGTAATGTATCGAATGTCGACAATGTGGTCTCAATTCCAGAGATGGGCCCCTGCCCACTTGTGGTAAAAGCGCAGGTTCATGCCCCTAGTCCAACAGGAGTGCTTCAGCAAAGAAGTGCATCTAGTGAGCATGTGAATGGAACAAAAATCGTCCCTACATCTATCAGGCTGGAGAAAAAGTTGGTGACAGATCACAACGCTGATAAAATTTACAGTATGCAACAGGATATCAGTCCAAATCAGAACAATACGATGATTAATATATCATCCGGTATGGATCAAAATACAAGTGCTAAGGTATTTTTGTCATCTCCTACTCGACCGCCCATTCTCGCCTTGTCCAATTTAAATAAAGTCGGAGGATGTCAAAATAAGATACCTGAAGCTTTTTCCAGCCCTAAGGATCGTAAGAACAAAATTGAAAAGGATCCATTCAGTCCAACATCGGAAACAGGAATTTTATGTCAAGACCGGAGGCTAATCTTATTGCAATCTTCTTTATTTAGCTAACCACAGCCACTTTAAAGAACTTAGAATGTTGTAAAACAAAAAATTCCAGCCCAATAAAAGGCCAGAACATACCTAACTCTTCCTTCTTTTTTTGGCTGCCGCAGTCAAGATAAGTATTCCCTCAACCTCTGCTCTGCTTATCACTATTTTGAACTTGTACTGTTTTTATTACCTGTGCTTTGCTATTATAAGAATGTAAGTTTTCTTTTTACACCCTTTCTTTACTATTATTTATACCTTTATAGCTTTGATATTCATACAATATGTTATACACATGCTTCCTTGATGTTACCCCCTTATTACTTGTTTCGTTATGATTGTTAATTTGTGATGTTTATTAGTTTTGTTTTTCAATGATCAATAGTTGTAACCCCCTTTTATGCTCTTCGTTTACTTTTGAAATTCTTACCGTCCCTCCACGAAGACGGCGAGCTGCGCACCATGGCAACCTCCCTGGTTACCGGCTGCGCACCTCGACCGCGTTGCTAGGAGCCTCAATAATGCTACGAACGCGGCAGAGTCATCGCTGCTTTTCTTGCCCCCGTCCGGTATGAATTCATTCCGGGCTTCTTTAGCGTCGCTGTCACATTGAAGGCGAGCGCGCTTTCAAGCCCGGAGACCGCTTCGGTCGGCGCACCCTGTGGCATTTAACCTCACCATTCTGTTCCCAACGAGTACCGGAAGTACAAACTCATGTTAAAGATATTAATAAAAATAAAAAGGGGAATAACAGGGACGCCAAGACTACGTTACTACGTAGTCTCGGCGGCCATCTTAAGGCCTTGGGATGCCTTACATAGATTTATACACATTATACGCCCACACAAGCTTTTAAAACTCTGACAGTTAATCATTTCACTGTAACAGCTGATTGTCAGCTGTTTCTTCTCAAACGCGGCTATACACTCTTAAACCAGCCCTGCCTTTTCAAACCACGTTTAACTTTTACTCATCCTCTGCCATGAATTCACAAGAATCCATTAATCAAGCACGCCCTAGCACTTCTGAAGAGTCCCTTGAGGACAAATTAAGGGGCATGCTAGAAAACTTTTCACAAGACATGGAGAGGAAAATGGACAAAAACCTGGAAAATTTTACTTAGGACAAAAATAGACTATCAGATGAAGAGAGATTTTGGTCAGCCAACGAGGACCACCTATCTAAAAAAGGAGGTAAGGCTAGTAGAAAGCGCAAAAATATTGAACCAGCTGATCCAAACTATAAAAAGGGTAAATTCCCTGATTCAAAGAAAATCTCTGTCCATATGAAAATTGGTGGTGTCGAGGACACACAAGGGGACCGAAAGGGTCTATCTAATGAATCAGGAATTACTATTTCTAATGCTCGCAAACATAAGGTTGTGCACTGTGATGACTCCTCGGGGAGCGCTGAAGTTGAACTAAGCTGTTCTTCTGACTTTGACTTAGATGGATCTGAGGTATTACCGCCAAAGGGCAACAATGAAATTGTATTGGACGATGAAGATTTTGGGGAATTAACGGATCCCTTCGGGGGCCTTATGTTTGACCCCTCTCTCTTAAAACATCCCATATCTCCTGAATGGTCACCAGCTGCACATGTAGCGGACTATATGCATTTCTGGATAAGAAAGCAAATCTCCAAAGACATGAGACTACGCCTCAGGTCAGAATGCCCTAGACCCCTGTTGGCCAATAAAGTCACTCAAACACCTGATCTGGATCCAGAAATAATTGCCTTTATTGGCAAAGGTGGTCGAGACCCCAGGAAAGGGCTAGATAAAGGATTGTGCATGTGCCAAGACAGGCTTTTAGACCTTTCTGGTCCTTTAACCAAAATATTTGACATAACGGAAGAGGCCTTTGTTGGCAAATCCACCCTCAATGTGGAAGAGCTAAGGCAATGGATCCAAAGGGCAGTGTGCCTCCTAGGCAATACCAATACGGCCATATGTGTTGAAAGAAGGAAGAGCATCCTTCTAAAAATTGATCCAAAATTGGTGGAGCTAGCCAATAATGAAGGAGGGCAAGAAGCCAATGGGCTACTTTTCGGTGATGATTTTATCAAAGAGATGTCTAAGTATGTGGGAGCTTTTAGCTCCTTACAAAAATCTCAACGAGAGATTAAGAAGGTCTTCGACAGACGTGTTATTGGCGGGGCCGGGCGATCAAGAGGTCGATTCCCCGGCCGAGGCCAAGGAAATTCAAGGACCTCCTTTCAGAGAGGATTTAGACCTAACCTCTATGAAATTTGAAATTTGTACTTGTAAAGCGCACCCATACCCCCAAAGGGGTGTCCAGGCGCTGTACGCATACCGCTGTGGAACCCTTCCTGGCTTTTCCCTGTGAAATGTCCACTCCTGGGCACCCCCAGGGTGAAGCCAGGCATCCCAGCGCTGTTGGGGCCGTTGTGGAGATTAAGCAAGCTATTGCCCAGAGTTGCAGAGTGGGACCCATGATTAGAATAGGCACCGAGGCGAGAATTATCAGGTCCGAGGAAATTGAGCCCAAGACCCGCCGAGGCGGGAATTGAACCCTGGTCCCGGGCCAGATCTCTGCATCAGGGTCTGCCGCTCTAACCATTGAGCCACACTTCTCCACATATCAATATTCTATCAATCATATCATATCATATCATATCATATTCTATCAATCCCAGAACTCATATGAAGGTTTCTACCCTCAGAGGCAAGGGTTTAAAGGAAGAGGACCACGAGGTGGTCGTCGTTCAAGAGGCTCAGGTAAGTCAAAACCCTTCTGTTACCCCTATAAAGATAGGTGGGAGGCTGGCTCAATTTGCAAAAATTGGTTATCGATAACAAAAGACCCTTGGGTGTTGCAAACCGTTATGGGATACCAGATAGACTTTGTGGGGGAACCCATACAAAACCATATCCCAGAATTCATAGGGTTCGACGAAGAGCTATCAGAACTAGTCAACAAAGAGGTTCAAGACCTACTAGAGAAAGGTGCGAACAGGGAATCACTAGAGTCGACAAAAGGCTTTGTAAGCAATATTTTTCTAGTCCAGAAAAAAGAGAAAGGTACGAGACCAGTTATAAATCTAAAGAGTCTCAACGATTGGGTAGAATACCACCACTTCAAAATGGAAGGTCTACACTAAATAAGGGATATACTGCAACCGGGGGATTGGCTAACAAGATTAGACCTATAAGATGCATATTTAACAATCCCTATTTGCAAAGATCACCAAAAATATCTCCACTTCAGATGGGGAGGAAAGATGTGGGAGTTCGTATGCCTACCCTTCGGTCTCTCTTCGGCCCCTTGGTGTTTCACCAAGGTCCTCCGGTCGGTGGCAGCTTACCTGAGAGAACGAGGGGTACGTCGGATTATTTATCTAGACAACATACTCATAATGGATCAAGTGAAATCGAGAGTGATAGATCACACTACTTTGGCAATAAACCTTTTGGAGGATCTAGGTTTTGTGGTAAACAGACAGAAGTCTTGTCTAATTCCGAACCAGGTTACTCAATTACTAGGTTTTATGATAGACACTGTGCAAGGTCAACTGAAGCTCCCAAGGGAAAAATTGAAATGCATACAAAAGGAACTAGGGAATATCCTAATTCTAGGGAAAATATCTCTTTGATTGCTAGCAAGGGTAATAGGCTTGCTATCCTCTACGATTTAAGCCATTGTTCCTGGTCCTTTGAATTATCAGGCGCTCCAGAGTTTGAAGAGCAAACACCTAAGAGATGGCTTGAGTTATTCAGAGGAAGTAACCCTTTCTCAAGAAGCGAGGGAAGAAATTGACTGGTGGTTAAAAAATATGGAAGCATGGAATGGGAGAGCAATTTTGGGTCTCTCCCAGATCTGGTAATAGAATCGGATGCGAGCTTGTCAGGATGGGGAGCGACCTGTGGCTCAGTTTCTACTGGTGGTCTTTGGACGGAAGAAGAAAGGAGTTTACATATAAACTGTTTGGAACTTCTGGCAGGTTCTTTTGCAATAAAAAGCTTTGCGAAAGACTCTGCAAGATGTTCGATTCTCTTGAGAATAGACAATGTCTCAGCAGTAAGATATGTCAACAAGTTAGGAGGTCCGAAATAGAAAGATTTGGCAGATTTGGCGAAAGTATTTTGGGATTATTGTCTGAAACAGAATATTGTAGTTCAACCGGAACACATTCCTGGCTTGAACAATGTGGAGACAGATTGGTTTTCAAGGAATCACAGGGACTCAAGCAATTGGTGTCTGAACAGGGACATTTTCCTGAGTCTGATGGACATTTGGGGTCCATGTCCGGTAGTTCTGTTTGCGGACAGACTTAATACCCAACTAGAGATTTTCTATAGTTGTCATCCGGATCCGGAATCTGCAGGAGTGGATGCATTCAGACAGGATTGGAGGAATCTGAAAGGATATGCCTTCCCTCCCTTTTCAATGATTACTCAAGTAGCTTCAATGGTTCGCAAATCGAAGGTTTTACTGGTTCTCATGACCCCCTTTGGAAGTCTCAAGTGTGGTGCCCTATGTTGTTGGAAATGCTGGTAGATTATCCAGTTTTACTACCGGTATTATCGAAAATTCTACTAGGTCCTTCAGGAGAGCTGCACGATCTAGTTCTGGAAGGGGAATTGAGAATGATGGCTTGGAAAATTTCAGGAATCTATGGGAAGTGCCAGGACTTTCTGAGGAGGCATCAAACCTCATCAAAGAATCTTGGGTACCAGGAAGACGTAAAATGTATAGACTGGCTTGGCAAAAATGGGTTTGCTGGTGTGTCTAAAGGAATTTTGATCCCATTTCGGTGGATATAGTTGAAATAGCCAACTATTTATCAGATTTGTTCGCAAGAGGTCTTGCTTATAGAACTATCAATGTTCATCGTTCTGCTATTGCTGCTGGTCATGTTTTGGTTAATGGTTATTCTGTAGGTCAAAATGTACTCATTAAGAGATTGTTAAGAAGTATTACGATTTCAAAACCACCGATTTCTAGGTACAACTCTCTGTGGGACGTTTCTAAAGTCCTGAAGCTTATAGATAAGTCTGGGTACAAACGATTCTCTATCTCTTAAATTACTTTCTTTTAAATTGACAACCCTTCTCTATTTAGTCTCTTTTAGAAGAGTTTCCGATGTCAAAGCTTTAGAAATCTCTAATAGAGTCATTTCTCCCGAGGGTATATATTTTTATTTAAACAGAAGAACCAAAACTAATTCACAAACAATTTTCTATCCTTATTTTGATGATTATGTGAATTTATGTGTTGTCAGATGTGTCAAAGAGTATGAGGGGAAAACATTCCTATTAAGATCTAATGTCAAACAGTTACTGATTTCTTTCAGGAAACCTCACAAAGGTGTATCATCTACAACTCTGGAAATATGGGTTAAAGAAGTGATGAGAATGTCTGATGTAGATGTTAATATGTTTGATGCACACTCTGTTCGTGGTGCTTCTGCTTCTCAAGCCTTTTTGCAAGGAAGTTCTTTGAATGATATTCTGAAATGTGCTGATTGGTCGAATGATATGGTTTTTCGCAAGTTTTATTTTAGACCTGTTGAAAATGCTGCTTCATGTCTATTAAGAATGCTTTAAACTTGCAATAAGATTACATACTGGCTGGGATGTGCAATATCTAGTCAGTACTGACAATAATTATATAGTGGCACGCCAAAACACGCACTTACCGTGCAGCAACACTGGGACATTGTGAGACCATTACCTGGGTCATAGCATGAGTGGCAGTATTATCATACCTATCATTTACGGCACAGAGACTGCTACTGAGTGAACACCGCTTAGAGTACCAGGACTTCACTATACCGGGTAACAGCAGACTATTGCGGGCATTTGCTGTGAGACATGGGGCGCCCAAAAGGCAAACTACAAGAGGCGGCCGCCACAAACTCACAAACTACTGACGACCAGGAACTCAATACAAACACACTGTCACTTACCTGTATACCGCCCACAAATGAAATGGAAACTTTGGACAAATTAGACCTGATATTATGCGAGGTTAGGGAATCCACAAGAGCGATAGAACAACAAATCGGCACGCTCACTACCAGCTTCACTTTGCTCAAGGCAGATCATGCTAAACTAGTGACCACAGTGAAAGATAACAGCTTAGCCCTGGAAGAAATACTGCCTCAACACAAAGAACATGCGTCACAAATTCAGACGCTACAGAGGCAAGTCACAGGCCTTCTAGACAGGGTTGAAGATGCAGAGGGCAGAGCTAGACGGAACAATATATGCGTGATTGGGCTCCCGGAATGAAGCGAGGGGACAGACGCCACCACCTTTATGGAACAGTGGTTCCGAAAACATGTAGCCCCTGATGGACTATCGGACTACTTCTGCATTGAAAGAGCCCACAGAATTCCTACTGGAAGACCGAAGGTGGGAGCACCACCAATGTCACTGATAGTCAGGATCCTAAACAACAGAGATTGAGATACCCTCCTTCAGAAGGCACGAGAGCGACCTCAGATCCACTTTGAAAACAGCCAGATATCACTCTATCCTGACTATACACTTATGGTCCACTGCCGTAGATCCTCCTTTCAGGCGGTTAAAAGGAAATTACGAGACTTGAATCTAAAATATGCACTGCTATTTCCTGCACGCTTGAAAATAATCTATGACCAAAAAACATATTTCTTTGAAAGTCCGGAAGATGCAGAGGAGTGGATCGAAGTCATGGATCCGAACCCACTGTCTGGACACGTCCCTCGGAAGCCGCCAAACAGTCCCAAACGATCACAAGGTCGCTGATCACGCCGCAACGCAAAGACTACCATTAATCCACCAATTCCTGGCCCTACTCAGGATCAGGCACAAAGAAGCAAGGACATAGCTCTGGCGGCTGCAACCACGTTCAGAGACAAGGCCTCCCGAATGGACTCGGAATCCTCAGAGGACAGTACAGTGAGATCCGACTCGGAGAACAGCCTAGCATTATTCCCAACGGTGACGCCGCAAACCGCAGATGATCTGTTGGGTCTGTGAAACATACCTGGACACACACACTGCAGTTATCATGCAATGCACAAGCTTGACACACAACTTAATTACATGGAATGTCCACGGTCTGGGATCAGTGCAGAAACGGCACAGAGTGCATGTGCAATTGCTGAGGCGGAAGGGGCAAATAGTCTTTCTACAGGAGTCTCACTTGATGGAAACGGAAGCCGCAAAAATGCGGAAGAAATGGAGGGGTCAGATATTCTCTACTAATTACTCGGCGTTCACCAGGGGTGTGACAATCTGGATCAGATATGGCGTCCCGTTTGAAGTAGTAGATAAGAGGATAGATGCACAGGGTAGATACATATTTTTACTTGGCACACTAGGTGGTGTACCTGTTATATTGGGGAATATATACGCTCCAAATTTTGATCAGAACAAATATTTCTTGGGACTAAACATGATACTGGCAGGCTGGGAGGCATACCCGTGGATCGTGGGGGGCGATTGTATGGCGGTCATGGATATTGGACTTGACCGATCACACCCGCCCCTCCACGGAACAGTGGCAAACAAACAGGCAGAGGCACTATGCAATTGGGTGCATGGATGGCCTTTATGTGATGTATGGAGGCTGAAGAATCAGTTGAACAAAGAATACTCCTTTTATTCCCCGGTACACCAATTGCATACCAGAATAGACAGAATCCTGTGCTCCCTCTCAATAGCAGACCAGGTAACGCACGCCACATATTTAGCAAAAACCTTTTCAGACCATAACCCGCTGGAGATCTCCCTTAGCTGGGGTTGACTACCCACCCCAGTGCCTACGTGGAAGCTTTGGCCTCCAATTACTGGAGGACACAGTATTTCGCAATACACCGTCAACTACACTTACACATTATTTCTCTGAAAATAGCAATACTGCGTCCACAATTCTAGTTGAATGGGACACGCTAAAGGCAGTAATCAGAGGAGCTGCAATCAGCGCCACAGTAGGAGCAAGGCAAGAGGTACATAAGAGTCTGAAGACAGTAGAGGATAATATGAAAGGGCTTGAACAAGTGTAGTGTAGTTCCTATTTCCCTAATAGGCTCTGCGCATTGGAATAATATGCCCTATAGATTTGACATAGGACTGAGGTCAGTATGTCCCTATCGAGTATATTAAACTTTTTTCATTCTAAGCATATATCGGAAATAAAATGCAACATGAATGAATAAACAGAAATGTATACATATGACGAAATGGTTGACAAGTATTCAAAATCAAAGCCATTTCATAACATGGTACTAAAAGAAATTGTAGTAAAATAAGGTGAAAATGTGTCCCTGGAAGTATTCAAAGAAGTCCGTTCTATAAGAATACTTCTATTGTAAGCAGATTAAATTGCCATGTATTTTCAAAAATAGAGAAAAGAAAAAAAAAAACAATTTTCAGGAAGAGTTCCAAGTTTTAGTTCTGTTTTGAAAATATGGAGGCCAAATTCATTGCTTCCCCGGTACACTGTGAGCCTAATCAAAGTCAGTGTATGGGTCCGTGGTAAACATGAAATCATCTACGCCTGTAGACAAAAGATCGTCTACCGATGTCGGTGACAGTTGGAACACCTCCTTTTGAAGGTTAACTGCACAGAGATGTGAAGCATCGTCTTCAGCATAGGATGCTGCAGCATTGTTCGCGTCCGTTGTTACCTGTGTGCCTGTTGATCCATCTCGTACCTCAGCAGCAGCAGGAAGCGTCTGAGATCTCAACGAATGCCGTCATCAGGATTGGTAGCCTCTGGGGACAACACAGAGCATGGGCCGTTATCGGGTCCAGCAGAGTATCGATATCCGTTGGCATGACTGATGGGAGTGTTAGACAGATGTCTAGCACGCATTCTTCACCGCAAAGCAGGCAGCGTAGAACAGGTAAGATGCAATCTTGCCAGATTGGTCTAAATGACAGAAACCATGTTGTATTAAGTTCCCGTAGACGAGGTATGCCCAAAAGTTGCACTATGCGCTCACGGCACTTCCGTTCTAGGAGAGCTTTCTCCAAAGTGCTGGGAGTGACGCCGGTTGATAGGCTTGCCATAGCGTAGTAGTAAGAATAAAAACAGGATTCCTGCAACTAGTGCTAGAATTAATGGCACACCACCAAACACCGAATGTGCAAAGTTTGGAATGATTCCGAGAACTGCCTGAAAAGGTGTCAACAGTCCTGAACAGATGGTCTTAAATACATGTACAATCCCGCTCGTATCTGACATGTTTAAGATACGTCCCATCATTTCTACGAAATGTATAGGGCAGTTTGTACGAATTAGAGCCTGTATCTCAGCCGAAGTCCTTGCAATTTGGAGATCATAAGTTTCTTTGGCCGAGGTCAAAGGCACGGTCTGTTGTAAAAGCATGGCTTTCATTCTGCTTAGAGTATCAAAACGTATAAAAGAAACATTCAATGAAGGCCATAGAGGCGACTCCCTGACTGTGTCTATTTGGGGGAATAATACTTGCATACAACAAGTAACCCTGGAGCAAACCGTTACCAGATATGGGATGCCTGGCAACATGCCACAGCAACTCTGATCATTCAACATGAGGTAACTCCTGTTAGAAAGTTGGCCAAACGCTGGATTAATCACAGCAGCTGGTGTACCCTGCTAGTGGCAGGACAAGTTTGCCACAGAACCATTACAAGTCCTGTGTAAAGAAATGTCCTGACATATGAGTGAACCGCTCAGTGCATTTTCACACTGTGTACCGCTTAGAAACACTTCACGATCCCCACTCCAACATCTGTATTCGTAAGGTAAATCCCAGGATGTCTTAATGTATTCTTTACCCAACCTATTTGCCTGCTTGCATTTGTTTGAGGCAATACTGAAAATGAAAAGTAGTGACAGGCAGAGTTATTTTGCCATGGATAAGCCATTCTGTAGCCGGTTTTTCTGCTACCGTAAATGGTAATTTTTCCAGTTTTTCAATGCTCAGCACTGTATACTTTGCTCCCCTTTGTGCCAGTTCGACCTGTTTATCCGTTAGATTGTATTCTGAAAACAGAGACGACGTGTTGATAAAACACCAAGGCACATAGCCTGCACGCAAGGATTGCAGCGTCCAGCCTAATAACATAATAGAACGTAACTGAGATTGGCCTTGTTGTAACATGGCTAAATCTTGTTCCAGTATGTCAATAGCAGAGGATACAATGTTGTCCAGTGAATAAATTCTGGATGACAAAGTTGTTAACCCATTGTCAACCACAGTGAGAGATTTCTCTAAGTTAATACGATCAAGCTCACGTATTCTTTCTGCGGCCTCTGCCTGCAAAACCTTCCATATTTCATTATAAGCAGCATAAATGCCGGCGTATATGAAACGTTTTTGACGCGGTTTTCTTGGTGTTAGCAAGAAATCCCTAAGGTCTGCGTCTTCTTTAAGTAAAGATAAGTGTTGTTTCACATCCTCAAGTGTAGATTTTTGTAACCAGTCGAGGCACAATTTTCCTACACTGTATGTTGTTACTACCCCATGATGTTGTCGTTGAACAGAACGTGGGTCTGGCCTATGGATAGTAAAGCCCTGTATTCTATTCAGGAATCTTTCTTGACAGATGTTTGTGTCTGTGGGCCAGAGCAACCATTTTTTCCAATCAGGATCTGATCTGTTGTTTTGTAGTATTGTGTCTACTGTGACCGCTCCCTGTGTAGTGCTATTACTTGCAGGTGTTGCTACAGAAGGTGTGTTCATGTCTTTGATCTTGGTTAAACCAAGGCAAGACGTTTGTTGCACAGTGTCATTCAAAAACATTATTTGCTGTGGGATGATACAGGCTCTAAACAAAGCTTCTATCCCCTGCACTTGCCAATCTTTAGAACCCCAGACAGATTTTGTGTCGATTCTGTCTTTCCAAAAGTCAAATCCTTGTCTAGACAGTTGGGTAATAAAGGCTGCAGAATAAATCTGTTTTGTATTAGTTAACATAATTTTCTGTCCTGTTTTGTTTACATTCTTACAGTAAAATGTTTCTGGATCAGATGTATTGTACCCTGAAAAATATGGAAACTTATTTGCAAACGTTTTTGAACTACCCTTTGGTGGTGTAGGACAATGTTCCCATTGGTTAAACATAAAAATATTTCTAGGTGTTGCAGATTTATGCAAGAAATGATGACCATAGTGGTTGTAACAATAAAGCTGTTCGTAGTCTGATGAACCCTCTAAGTTTTCATTGTTAGAGAACGCAGTGTAGTGTAGCTCCCATTTCCCTAATAGGCTCTGCGCATTGGAATAATATACCCTATAGGCTTGACATAGGACTGAGGTCGGTATGTCCCGATCGAGTATATTAAACTTAATTACTTGTGCCAGCTAGCTCAGAGGCCACTAGAAACTCCTTGACAAACAAGATCGGAGTAGTTTCTGGCAGCCGCAAAACATGACCACTTTGTTTCCCTTTAGAATCAGAACGTGTCCCAGAGTCGTGGAAACAATAGATAACAGTTTCACTCAGCTCAATCGTGCATGCTTAGTTTTCCTCAAAGTTACACAGAAAGAATAGACGGGCGTTTCAATAAAAGATTTATTGAACAGTCTTGTTTCTCGTGTAAGTAATATGTGCTGTTACGATCACAAGACAGTATGCAAGATAAATAATGTACAGCGTAAGCAGTAGAAATAAATAATACTGCGCTAGCATGATCTTTAGTAGATATTCATTTACATAAATAACACAGACTAAAAATGCGAGTACTCATACGATGCGTTTCTAAGCTAGTTCTACCCCAATGTACCTAACCTAACCTAGGTGTAGGGAGAGGTATGAAGTAGGTGGAGTATTCCTTACTATGGTATACTAAGAGTATGTTACGCCCAGTATGCCTAGTATACCAAGAGTCCCTCTAGGTTCTAGTCAGCTCCATACCTTAAGAATAGGGCTCCCGGTTTTATGGTATTTATTTTTTAAACATTTCCGTCTGTATTTATCCATATTTATTTTTTGGTCATTTTATCTGTATTTATCCACATTTATTTTTGACGCAAGAAAAAAAAACGCTAAAGCTAGTATTTTTCCACATTTATTTAAATTGGCATGCACACTTGCACTAGGTTGTTATAGCTGTTTTTTTAAATGGGAGCCTATGCTAAGTGCACTTTACATATTGGGAGCAAATTTCGTCCCTGTCCTCTAAGAAGAAGATGCGTGAATTAGTGATTTTGATCGGGTCTCATTTGCGCATCTGTCTTGCAAAATGTCAACGCATTACTACCTCTTTTACTCACATTTAATCAGCCATCACAGAGAGTGTCTGCTCGAAGAATATCAGATCATTCTTAGTGTTAATACTTAAAAGATAAAACAGACGGGCCAATGTAATCTACGATGCAAGAGGAGAAGGGAAGTAGGAGGGCTCAGGGAGACAGTTCCTTATGCTTCATATATGTTCTTCTGGTGATTAGTGCTGCACGAGGTGCGTGGATCTTGAGTCAGTCGGTATTTTTTTTTTACCTGTTTCTTTATTCAGATCTAGGGTTTTCAGAAAGCCCTGTGTGCGTAGAACACCAGTAATCCAGTCGTTGGGTTGATATTTACATCAAACAAATCACTGCATTCTGGCAGTTGCAGACTTTGTCTGCTTCAGTTAAGAAAGAGGAGCTAACGCATATGATAACTATATTATGCACCAAGGAAAGGAGAATTGAGTTCATGGTGTGAGGTGTATGTGGAATCATCTATACGTTGATATATGTTTATATATCAAATATGGGATACGTCAAGCCATTGGACGTTGATGAGCGTTTTTGGGATAAATTGGTTGTAAATTGCCATGTCGCTGTCCCTTACTCCACTATTTTTGCTCGAATAATTTCAGCAAAGATTTTGGTATTTCTTATTGCCAGACCTGCCAACTCGCATTGGGCCCTGGTGTGGTTCAGTATATTGGCACTGTTCGTACAGCCATCTACTAAACAGCTGATATCACACTGTGAACACAAGGTGAGATGGAGACTCTTACACTGCGTGGGTTTCAAGTTCATGCGTGGAGGATCTGCATGATTTTAAGTCTTTACCGGTTTTGCAGCCTCACCAGGCATTGCAGGTGATCTCAGGATCCTATGTGTTTTGAATGGGCAGGCAGTGCCAGCCTCAAAGACCCACTGACACTCCTTCACCCTGCCCCCTCCCTTGGATGCTTTGTCAGTGATGGCTCAAATCCACGCCTAATCCCGGCCCGCTCCTTCCAAGGCCACTCCTCTCACCCGTAGGCTCCGATGGTGAACATTATTTTCGAGGTTGAAAGCGGTTTGTATTGTACTTGTTCTGCACTCCATTTTACCCCTGGGTTGTAGCTGGAGTAATTTAAGAGCAAAATCCAAGTGAGAGCTTGTTGTGCTTAATTTAGTTTTGCCTCCTTCACCCTCCCATACAACTAAAAACAAAAGGTTGCTGGAGCTGCAGCCGGGGTCCTGGGGTGTTTTCACACCTCTTAACCCCTTGACCGCGATCGGAATTCCGCTCGTGTGCTGGACATTCCGATCGCGGGTGGGGTCGTGACGAGCTCAGCTCGTCATGCGCACAGCGCTACCGCGCAGCATGACGAGCTGAGCTCGTCATGAGCACGGAAGGGGTTAATGGACATCCGCTGCTTGCACTGCTCCAACAATTATCTTGCATGAACTACCACTGTGAGGGGTGCTGGAGTGTCTCTGCAGACACGGCGCTCCCAGTTCCCCGTCTCTGGAGCAGTTTCAGGGCAGCAGTTTCCCGTTTCTTTTGGCCACCCCTGTGCACCTCTGACTCGGATTTTACAGAGGAGCACAGAGGCAGGAGGAGCATTTGTTTTGTAGGTATTTTCCCGTTTTTATATATAAATACAGACAAAAACCAAAAAGTTTTCCGTCTGTATTTATATGTAAAAATCCGTTTAAACGGAAAACCGGGAGCCTTACTTAAGAATGAGAGAGGTGGGAATCTCTTGCCAGACTCGAACTCCAACACCCCGCAAGGGAAGTCAGATCACTGGAAGCTGGACTCTCTGCGTGCAGGGATGACAGCGTCTTCTCAGTGCGTCAGGCCGGGAAACGGGCTCCTCTGAAGTCGAGGTCTCCTCTGATTTACAAGGGCTAGGGAAGGTATATTTATACCTGAGAGGTACCTCAGAATGTTAGCATTGACGTGAATCGGACAGCGGAAGACGTCATGAATGAACCCCTAAGGTATAACGGTTCATGCATAATAGATGAGTCCTTGAAGAAATCAATAGTCCTGTGCTAGGGAAACTCCCGAAGCCTAAGGGTCTGTTGTTCAAGAACTCGTTGTGACGTTAGGGTGGACGGATGTCGGAGACCATGCCTGTATTTGGAGTGCACGGTTTAATGCCTAAATAAGGACTGGGATTTTATGCCTATATAAGGGCAGGGCGAATTGTGCCTATATAAGGACATGATACAGGAAAACCTATATACGGACACCCTAAGAGGAATACAACAGCAGCAGACCTTTCTAGATCAGACATCATGTTATTAACAGTCTCAAAGTCCCAATCATCAGAATAGGTACTGGAGGTAATAAAGTCACTTAATGAAATTTTAAATAAATGTGGAATCTTCAAAAGTTCAGTCGGGCCGAATATGTCGAAATCGGTTTTGTCCCAAACTATACCATCCTGTATAGGAACGGCTGTGATGTTCACTGCTGACAAGTCTCTTGCTTCACGATGGGAAGATTTGTGTGGTTTTAAAAGTAAGTTCACATTTTTACTTTCAGTGTCCAAACGTATATATCTGCCATTCATAAGCACGCTAAGAGTCATAACCAAAGCTAGCCAAAGCAGAAAGAAAAATATTCCAGAAATAATCCATAGTTCAATCCATGGTGAAACCAGATAAGTCTCTTTCAGGAAATGAAAAAGGTCTTGTACTTGTTGTTTGAAAGTTTTTAGGGCTGGCGTCGTTTCAGGCTCACTTGGATCCTCAGAAAACGTATCAAAGTTAATGAATTAGCCAGAAGCAGTTCGGTCAATTGTTGGAATTGCATCAGGATTCGTAGAAATCGCTGGAACCAGTTGATCAAGTGTTACGTTGGTGTAGACAGGTGTATCTGGACGAACTGTTACTTGAGTTTCAAGAGGGATGAGTTCCATAGCAGTGTTGCTTAGTCCTTCATCTCTTACTGCTGAATTCTCGATGGTTATGAATCTTTCAGTCTGAACCTCTTGGATAGTAGCGAGAGGAGTGCGTCTGCTACTAGGTCGGAGTCCACGAGGCCTACTATTTAGTATTGGCCACATACTGTGGTTTGATGAGGTCGATTGACACAAATCTTTTCTCCTTTTTTCCCGCAAGGGTCGGCAGAAGTACTGTTCTTGTTCCGTGGACGGCTAGGACAGGTACTGGTTGTCTGTAAGAAGGTCCAAATTCCTTCTTGTCCACAATCTTCTCTCTGACTAGATCCCCAACTTTTGGGATCCAGACAGGCCTTGCTGGGACTGCCGGTTTTTCCCCAGTGGTGGTTGGCTTCAGGAACACGTTGCTTTGTTTCGATCTTAGTTCATTTAGATCCTGTAAAACAGCCAAACGATCTTTGATATCAAAGGGTTTATTTTCCACCACTGTGCCTTTACATTCGAGATCAGGAACCCACATTCTTGTCCCAAATAGGACCTCATATGGAGTGACCCCCCGTAGAGAACTTCTTGGCAAATTATTTAATGAGCGTTGGACCCCATAAAGATGTTTGACCCACCCATCACCCGAACCTAATACTCTAGCTGTTATAGACTGCTTTATGTCCCGGTTTTTCCTTTCCACAACAGAATTTCCCTCAGGATGAAACGGAGAGGAGTACCGCAATGCTACGCCCCAACTGGCCATGGCTTCTTTGTAAGCCCGAGAGCTAAACGCAGGGCCCTGGTCAGAATGTAGTGTGCCAATTGCGTATGTGCCGATAAAGACTCGCAAATCTTTTATAACAGTTCGAGCGTCAGCCGAGCGCTGAGGCCACATCCATAGGAACCCTTGACTTAGTATTTGTGGGGTTGCATTTGTCCAAAAGGATGCCTGCGCATAGATCGCTTAATGCTGTGTAACAATGGTGTCTGCACTGGGCAAGCTACCTTGTAGAATGGTGTCTGGTGGCGTTCTGCACTAGTCTGTCTATTGCAGTCTCTGCAGTCATTGATGAAGATGTGAATCTGGGTATTCATTCCTGGCCACCAGTACATCTCTTTTAATGTTAATATTGTTTCAGAGATCCCCAGATGTGACAGACCCTCCCCCAGATGTGCTTTATAGATCAAAGCTGCTCTACGTTCCATGTTTGGAATTACCCTATCCCCCACTCCAGGGATTCGAGCAAAAGGAACGTTGTTTGCATCAATTACATAAGAGTACTTGAGTGGAAATTTCTTTGGTAACGCTGCACCACTGCCTTTGCTTGAAGCATTGACAGCCAACAATATCTCACTGTCTATTCTCGTTTTTGAACGAGTGATCGCAGCTACGGAAGCCGTCTGAACAGCCCCCTTTGCGGCTTCATCAGCCAATGAATTCCCTGCAACGTGAACGCCATCACGTTGATGACTCAGCGTGTGTATCACGTGAGCTTTTGGTAGTTCGTTTCTCAACTGAACTACTTGTTCCCAAAGCGTTTCCAAAGCGTTTTATGCTTTATTGTGCCACCTTTTGCATCTTTGAATCCGTTTTGAAGCCAATTCTGTATATATTCATTATATGACTGAACACAGTAAAAGGAATCGCACACTATAAGTGTGGGGAATTCGCGATCTGTATTTTCAAGTGCCAGTTTGAATGCTTGTAGTTCAGCTCGCTGAGCTGTACAATCTCCTAGAGATTGAGTTTTAGTGACCATTGGTCTGAAGTTACCATCGCGCATGCGACCTTTAACGATTGCGCACGCTGCACTATAAGCTTGCTTACTCCCTGTAGCGGGTTGTGCTGATCCGTCAGTATAAATTATAAATTCGTACTGATCGAGAGGCAAAATTTCAGTGGTCAGAGGACATTCATGTTCATATTGCAGGAACGCTTGTGTTTTTAAATCAGGATCAAAAACATATTCAACATCTGTTGCAGCAAGAGAATTAACCCATTGTATCCATCTAGGATGTAAAGCTTTTGCATTTGGAATGCTCGCTTTTGTAACCGCCTCTAAGGCTGGTACTGGAGTTACGACAATAATGCATTTCCCCTGAGCTAGAGCTCTTTCTTTTGCTACAGCGGTTTGAACTGCTGTCAGTATTTGTCTGGTGAAGTGAAGCGCATTTCTGCTTGTGTATACAAATGTGATTTGTATGCTATTGGTACTTTTTCACCCTCATTAAATGTTAAATAGGTGAATCCGCATTGACCCGAAATTATTCGGATCACTAAATTGCGTTTATTTACGCGTGTTTGTAAGTGATTTGTTGCTAACATGTTAGCTTGGAGTGAACGCAGGATTTCTGTGTGTTCTTGTGTCCAATGTTTTGTTGAAAAATCAGGTTTGATTAATTCGTAGAGAGGTTTAACCCTTTCTGCGTAATTTAGAATGTAAGTTCTTCCAAAATTTAGGAAACCCAAGATGATTGTAAATTTTTCAGCGTTTTTGGGAGGTTGGAGCAGCGCGCACTTTTCTAAAAAGTTAGCTGCCAGGCTCTTGCCTTCACTTGAAAGCTCATATCCTAGGAAAAGGACATTGAGATGGGCAATTCTGGATTTTTTAAAGTTGAATTTATAGCCCTCAGAGGCGAAGCCCAATATAATGGTACTCACCCTGTTCAAGTGCCTATCTAGGTCATCGTCTGTCAGATAGATGTCATCGACATATGACAATGCCTCATTATCATAAATTTGTAGTAACTCTGTTACCCTTGCTGAGAATAACCCCGGGCTGTTTTTGAACCCTTGTGGGAGTCGACAAAATTGACGCTGTGTCCCCATTATTGAGAAAGCTGTTAAGTACCTGCTGTTAGGTGCTATGTTTTGACAAAAGAAACCATTTGAAATGTCCAATGTGGTTTTATATTTTTTGCGCACAATGTTATTAATTAATGCTGTACTATGTGCATTTTGCACTGCAAATGTTTTGGAACAAGTGTTCAAGTGTCTGTAATCCAAAACTAGACGATATGTATTGTCTGGTTTGGATACAGGAAACAAAGGATTGGTCATTGAGGAGGTGCATGTTTCAATCACCCCTTGGTATTCAAGTTGATCTAAGATCTCCCTGACCTGTTTTTTAGCTTCTTGCTTTATTGGGTACTGCCTTTGTGCAGTAGGTTGATTTTTTAGCTGTATTTTGTGGTGAGGTGAATCCTCATCCCATCCTACATGATTTTTGTATAATGCTGGGGCCTGGGCAACTGCCCATTTCCTGGCATAAGTATATTTTAGGTGAATTGGAATATGGTTGGAGAAGGCTGGCATAATGATGTCCTCGCCATGTGGGCACTACCTGACAAAGTTTGGTGGCCAGTCCTTTTCTGCTAGAAGTATATCATAACCCCTTGAAAGTATCTCCCAAAAGAGTGTTTTCACTTTTCTTGGTATGTCTCCCTCCATTCGGAGTGTTATTTCATATAACTTTTGTGGAGTACTAACCCTGGTGTCTACAGTCTCTACTGTGATGTACTCATTCAAGTCCACTATCTCCAGAAGTTCCTTCAGGTTCTGGCGAGCTATTGTTACTTCTGCTGCACTGTCCAGCATTGTCTGAGCCCATTCTCCGTTCTTGAGCTGTGTTCTCAGTATTCTCGGCATGTCTGATCTTCAGACCTGCTATCTTCTTTTTTGTGAATTGAGGTTTTGATTTATTTTTCTGAACGTGTTTATCGTCTTTGGATTTCACGCGTTCTTCTTTGTGATCTGACCGTCCTCTTCTTTCTGATGTCTGTGACGATATCTGAAAGGTACGAGAGGAACGTGTATCAGTATCTTGATACCTGTCAGGTTTTCTTAAATTATCCCTATTCCTGAGGTTATACCTCCTTTCAGAGGGCTCCTTTTGAGGAGACCTACCTCGGGATTGAGAACGTGTCTCGTTTGAATTTTGTTTATTAGTTTCCCACTTCTTTGTAGAAGATGTAGGATTTTGTTTAATAGAGTCCTTCTCAGGACCTTCAGATAGTTTTGGCTTCAAAGGTTTTCCACCCAAACTGTCTCTGCCTAATTCTGCATAAGATTTTTCTATTATTCTGTGTAGTTCATGTTGATGTTCTGTTACATCAAATTCCCTTAAGCGTTGGCGGATTGCCACTGATGCTGCCTCTCCTTTAATATTAGATAATATTATTGTTGAGACCTGGTCGAAGTTTTTCAGTAATTTCATACCTAAATTCAGAGCAGATTCTGCCCAGTATTCGTTTTGAATTTGTTTCAGGACATCTGGTATTACTGCAATTGACGGAACACCATGTGTTTTAGTATAGATGGCAGCAAAGACTGTGCCCCAAGAGGTGCAGTCTTCCAGTTGTGGTGTGATCTCCATTGGTAAACAGATTGTTAGTATTCTGGGTTTCTCATAAGGGCCAGTATTTGGAAATACTGCTTCGATTTGAGTAATTTTTTTAGCTATCCAGAATGGAATTTGTTCACGTTTTGTGGGCATTTTACCCATGACTGCGTGTAAAGTCTGAGGAGTAATTTTTAGTGTATACCCCTGTTGAGGTGTTTGATTTGGAATGGTCATTGGTGGTTGGACTGTGAAAGTCTGCATGACATATTGGACTAATTGTCTGTAAATTTTTATTAACTCTTGTAGTTGAGTAAGTAATTCTTCGTCTGACATTTCTTCGATGTCAGGATGAGGTGTATAGCCGGCTAGAATCGGCCATGTTGCTCCTGGTCTACCTAGTGGACCGAGCCTGGTAATGTTTTTGTGATGTTTTAGGGCGCCTTTAAACCAGAGATTATGCTCCTGGTATGTGAGTGGAATTTCAATATCCTCGAAAGGAATATATTCCTCTGGTGGTTCATCTTCTTTAAAGAAGTGAAACACTTTTGTTACTGGATTTGATTCTGGGAATACTATCCATGAATAGAATACCTCTGTCTGAAAGGATTCGTGTGCCTCTATCACGAAAACTGCTCTACCACCTCTTGGTGATAGGCCGTGTTTTATAAGTTTTAGAGTGATGGCTCTCCTTAAGTTTGGAGGGATGTTTAGAACACCCTCATCAGTTTCATTTAAACCTGTAAAATTAAAAGCTGTTACGACTGGATCAGCCGCAGCTGTACCGTTCTCGGTGTTAGTATCCCCGTTCAGGGACATTGTTTTTTGAAAAATGTAGAACAAGTTTCAAGGAAACAAAGATAAGGTGCACAATATTTTGGAACACTGTATCCTTCAACGTTGAACAAACCATACAGCTAATATATAGGATTTTTGTCCTATTCAGCTTTGGCGGATACTTAACCCTACCCACTCCAGACGTCTTATGGAGTATGTGAGTAGGGGTCTCTGAGAAAAGCACGACTGAGTTACTCAGTATCTAGCGTTAAATTAGTGCCTTACCAAACGTTGCACGCCATGTAGTGTAGTTCCTATTTCCTTAATAGGCTCTGCGCATTGGAATAATATGCCCTATAGATTTGACATAGGACTGAGGTCAGTATGTCCCTATCGAGTATATTCAACTTAATTACTTTGTACCAGCTAACTCAGAGGCCACTAGAAACTCCTTGTAAACAAGAAGGGAGTAGTTTCTGGCAACCGCATAAACATGACAACTTTGTTTCCCTTTAGAATCGGAACACTCTCAGAATCGTGGAAACAACAGATAACAGTTTCACTCAGCTAATCGTGCATGCTTAGTTTCTTCAGAGTTACAGAGGCTGGGAGGCATACCCGTGGATTGTGGGGGGCGATTGTAATGCGGTCATGGATATTGGACTTGACCGATCACACCCGCCCCTCCACGGAACGGTGGCAAACAAACAGGCAGAGGCACTATGCAATTGGGTGGATGGATGGCCCTTATGTGATGTATGGAGGCTGAAGAATCAGTTGAACAAAGAATACTCCTTTTATTCCCCGGTACACCAATTGCATACCAGAATAGACAGAATCCTGTGCTCCCTCTCAATAGCAGACCAGGTAACGCACGCCACATATTTAGCAAAAACCTTTTCAGACCATAACCCGCTGGAGATCTCCCTTAGCTGGGGTAGAATACCCACCCCAGTGCCTACGTGGAAGCTTTGGCCCCCAATTACTGGAGGACACAGTATCTCGCAATACACCGTCAACTACACTTACACATTATTTCTCTGAAAATAGCAATACTGCGTCCACAATTCTAGTTGAATGGGACATGCTAGAGGCAGTAATCAGAGGAACTGCAATCAGCGCCACAGTAGGAGCAAGGCAAGAGGTACATAAGAGTCTGAAGACAGTAGAGGATAATATGAAAGGGCTTGAACACGTGTAGTGTAGTTTCTATTTCCCTAATAGGCTCTGCGCATTGGAATAATATGCCCTATAGATTTTACATAGGACTGAGGTCAGTATGTCCCTATCGAGTATATTAAACTTAATTACTTTGTACCAGCTAACTCAGAGGCCACTAGAAACTCCTTGTAAACAAGAAGGGAGTAGTTTCTGGCAACCGCATAAACATGACAACTTTGTTTCCCTTTAGAATCGGAACACTCTCAGAATCGTGGAAACAACAGATAACAGTTTCACTCAGCTAATCGTGCATGCTTAGTTTCTTCAGAGTTACACAGAAAGAATAGACGGGCGTTTCAATAAAAGGATTTATTGAACAGTCTTATTTCTCGTGTAAGAGATATGAGCTGTTACAATCGTAAGACAGTATGCGAGATATATTATGTACAGCGTAAGCAGTAGAAAGAAATAATACTGCGCTAGCATTATCTTTTAGCTAGGACACATATATTCATATACATAAATAATATAAGCTAAAAATGCGAGTACTCATAAGATGCTTCTCTAACTAGTTCTACCCCAGTGTACCTAACCTAAGTGTAGTGCAAGGTAAGAAGTAGGTGATGTATTCTATAGTATGGTATGCTATAGTATGGTATGCCAAGACTGGTATGCCAAGAGTCCCTCTAGGTTCTAGTCAGCTCCATACCTTGAGAATGAGAGAGGTGGGAATCTCTTTCCGGGTCTCGAACTCTAACACCCCGCGAAGGGAGTCAGAACACTGGAAGCTGGATTCTCTGCGAGCAGGGATGACAGCGTCTCTTGTCAGTGCGTCAGGCCGGGACACGGGCTCCTCTAAAGTCGAGGTCTCCTCCTACTTGCTTGGGCAAGGGAAGGTATATTTATACCCGGTAGGTGCCTTGGAATAATAGCATTGACGTAAAGTCGGGCCGAGGAAGATGTCAGGAATGAACCCTTAAGGAATAGCGATTCATGCATAATAAATGAGTTCTTGGAGAAATCAATAATCCTGTGCTAGGGGAACTCCCAAGAGCTTAAGGGTCTGGTTTCTAAGAACTCGTTGTGACGTTGGGGTGGACGGATGTAGGTGACCATGCCTGTATTTGGATAGCATGGCTAATGCCTAAATAAGGACTGGGATCTTATGCCTATATAAGGGCATGTATCAGGAAAACCTATATACGGACACCTAAAGCGGAATACAACACAAGAAGCGGCAAATGATCCCACAAAACAGGCTCCATTACAGGAGGCAAGTATCCAACATGCAGAACTATTAGAAACCCTTAGGATAATCGACTATAGGGCCTTTACCCAGATAAAACACTCTGAAGCAGATAAATCAGGGACCCTATTAGCAAAGATACTAAGAGAAGATCCACCGGCCATTGTCATCAGTCAAATTAACACGCCCGGGGGTAACGACGTGTATATACGCAACATGATATTAATGAGGCCTTCAGTACATATTATGAAACACTGTATAGTAAGCCACCGACGCTGGACACCGCCTTAATAGACACATTCCTAGCAAACTTACCTTACCCACAGGCCCCTGCAGACATGAAGGATGCTTTGGCAGGCCCCATCAACAGAGCGGAAATAAAGGCAGCTATTAATGGGCTCCCGCGTAATAAAGCACCGGGCTTGGATGGTTTACCGGTGGAATTCTTTGATACCTACTCTGAGATATTACTTCGTCAATTGGAGGAGCTATACAACAAGTCGCTTGAATTAGGCCACCTCCCCTGCACTACTACACAAGCGTTAGTAGTATCACTGCCAAAACCAGGGAGGGATATGAATGATATGCCGGGATACCGCCCATTATCGTTATTGGCAACCGAGTACAAAATATTGAGTAACATTTTGGCAAACAGACTACAGCCCTACTTAATTAGGTTAATACACAATGACCAATGTGGATTCATACCAGCACGCAGCACATCATTAAATATAAGGAGGCTACACCATATAATAGCAACTAATCTAGAACAATACCAAAATGCTGGTTGTATTGCACTGGACTTGAGGCAGGCATTTGACACGCTGTCTTGGGATTATATGTTTAAGGCTATTGCACAATTTGGGTTGCCCCCCCAACAATCTTCAATGGATACGCATGTTGTACGAGGCCCCGACGGCAAGGGTTAGGTCCGGTAAACACATTTCATGGGAATACTGAGTACACAGGGGCACGCGACAGGGTTACCCCCTGTCCCCACGATTGTTTGTACTGGCACTAGAGCCGTTGGTGCTTCGACTGAGGCAGGAAGCAATTCAATGTGGAATACCAATAGGCACATCCACGCATTTGATATCCGCGTATGCGGATGACATAATTATTTATGCGCTGGATCTCCTGGGAGGGCTAGACCCAATACCAGGAATTTTCGCATGTTTCGAACAGATATCCGGCTTAGCCATAAATGAATCAAAATCGAACGCCTTCTTCTTCCAAGATCACCCACGCCCTGAAAGAATCAATCTTGGGCTGCTTTCCCTACCTGTATCACAACACACGTTTAAATACCTGGGCATCAACATATACCGATCCCACATGGACATGTTGGAAGGTAACCTCAGTAGGGCTATTAGGGGAATACGCTCACAAATAGCTTTTTGGACCATGCTGCCTCTTTCAGCGATGGGCCGAGTGGCAGTGTCTAAGATGGTGGTACTCCCCCGACTCCTTTATTATTATACTAATTTACCGATTATAATACTTCCAATAATTTTTAACACACTAGACACTATACTATCGGATCTCATGTGGGGAACGGGCCGTCGTAGAGTAAGCCTCAAGAAACTACAAATAGACACAAATGGAGGAGCCCTGGGCGCACCGGATTTTCGAGCCTATTATTATGCGAGCCAACTGCAGTGGTTGTCCTACTGGACAGCAGGTCGCAACCTACAAGAGATTGGATTTACTATACGAAATATTGAACAGGAACTGCTACACACACTATTATTACCACAGTGTAAAATCCCCTCGACAATACCGCCTTTATTACATACAGCATTGATATGCTGGAGGAAAGCACTGAAATGCACATCTAGCTGCGCCCCCTATGCAGGCAACATCCCATTGGTGGGGATCCTACTATTGAGCGATAGACTCACGAAACACAAACTCAGAGCATGGCTAGATGCAGGGGTGGGGACGGTAGGGCAACTCTTTAATGGGGAGGTCTTAATGGACCACGAGAAACTGGGGAACCAAGCACTCTATATATGATACACGCTACGGTACTACAATATGTTAAGAAACACTGGTCTCCTTGCAGGGAAGAACCCAGGATGCATGAACTAGTTAAATCCCTATACTATATGGGGCAGGGAAGTCACCTTATCAAATGGCTATACTTGAGCATCCGGGCTCACGTTAAAATGCCCCTTGACGCCCTCCGGGCTCAATGGGTGGCAGACGTGGGACGGGACCTATCAGACAGGGAATGGGCGGACATTATGGAACATCCAAAGAAGGTGTCACGTAATGCTAAGTTTAAGTTCATACAATGCATGGTCCTGCACAGAGCTTATCTTACACCACACCGATTACAGCGGATGTACCAAAACACGCACATCAATGTCCTAGATGCAAAATGGCAGAGGCGGACTTAATACATATGCTGTGGGCATGCCCGCGCCTCGGAGAGTTCTGGGAAGGGGCCAAATGAATACTAGAGGAGACTACGCATCTTTCAATGGACGGCTCAGTATTGGAGTGCCTGTTGGGCCTCCTTTAGCATAGGTCGCCGCAGAAGGTCCAGCTTCGTTTCCTGGACCTGGCCCTTATAGTGGCCAAGAGATCTATCACCATGCGCTGGAAATCAGCTAAACCTCCTGCAATATACAGATGGCACAGCGAACTAACACGATGGGGTGGAGCCGAAAGCGCTGCCCTACGCCAAGAGGAAGCCCGCGGGCTAAGAAAAAACCCGATATCAATGGAATGGGACACAATGTTAGAAGCCTTTAAAAGCACTAACCCTGACAATATTTCTGATACCCCGAACACACAGTAGGTACTGGTGCAGAGGAGATATACATGATTCTCACATAGTGGACAGGGATGGGGGCGACGCACAAGCATGCGCAAAGGAAAAAGAACACAGTAATGGGACGCAACGGGAATTCTGATGTGAATGAGAATGCCAGAGCATAGAGGGATGGGGGGGGCGGGTGAGTGGGTGTTACAAGTTAAAAGTTTGTGATTATTGATAAATGCATACTTGTGTCACAACATTCAATTATATTGGAGATGGATACCTGTGGCATTGCTACGCAGCAGAACATGTCAGAGATTATGATTATGTTAAAGGCAATGCTAAACTGAATGGTATCAATGTACAAATGCTTAAGCATGTTTGAATATAACAGATATATGTGGAAAATCAAAGTATGTTTAAAAAAAAAAAAAACTTGCAATAAGATTAGCCTCTGGTCTTGACACAAAATGTAGATTTTCCCCAACCTTGATGGTCAGAAAATCTGGATTTTATTAAAGACACGGAGGCTAATATTATTCCCACCCTAAACCCAACCCTTTGTTCATTTTCTCTTTCCTTATTTTGTAGGTCGTGCTCAACAATAAAAGAGAAGTTACTCTAAGTTGGATTTCGTTCTGTTGGATTTTTGATGCTGAAGTGGATCTAAGTCGATTGGGACTTTTCATGTTTATGCTCATCTTAGTTGAAGAATGTTTTTGAAAAAAGAAGGAAGAGTTATGTATGTTCTGACCTTTTATTGGGCTGGAATTTTTTGTTTTACAACATTCTAAGTTCTTTAAAGTGGCTGTGGTTAGCTAAATAAAGAAGATTGCAATAATATTAGCCTCTGTGTCTTTAATAAAATCCAGATTTTCTGACCATCAAGGTTGGAGAAAATCTACATTATTATACATGACCTCAAACCGACTTTGATTCCGGAGATAATTGATACTGAGAGTGTGCTCATTATAAATGGACTAAGTAAGGTAGAGCAAGCCGACTCTATGAACAATCCCCTCAATTCAGCAGACATGTCATTATTATCTAAATAGGACAAAAATTTCCTGGTAGGAGCACGTGTACCAGAGGGTCCAAAAGAGCCCGAAACCAGATTATAGGGTAGTCTGCTTAACATCATGGACACTATAACTAATGCTCTTAATTTTCACTCAGCTAAATTGAACATCCAGGTGGATTTATTAAACACACTAGCCCTCTATGTTGCCGGGATCGACTCCAAGTTACTTAATTTATCAAATTTGGTAGTAAAGGCACAATCGGATAGAGACAATCAATTGATCACATGTACTTGTGCCCAAATGTTAGATAAAATCTCAGTTACCAAACATAATTGGTTCTTTGGTGGCGGAGGCCAAGTCAATGTTGGTAAGGAATATAAAGGAGCGAGTAGGCACAACAGAGTATGATTACTGATATTGCCTTGATACCAAAGCACTAATAGTGCCAACATCTTGCCAACTTATGAAAACATTGGACAAAAACGGGATTGGAAAAAAGTCGACAAATAATAAAAAAGGTTCCCCCAGTGACAGAACACAATACCATCTATAAGGAAGGATGAAAAAAGGGAAAACCAAACGGTAAGGGAAGAAAGCATATTAAGCAGCCTACAAAAACCTCCTGATTCGACTGAATGTAATGAACCCATAGAGTCATCACCATCACAAGTCGAAGATACCCAAGTTACCAATAATAGGAATTTATCTTTTAAACCAATACAACAAGGGCTAACGAAAAGAGCAAGGAAAAGATTAAGAAAAGCCCACAACAAAACAAAGAAAATAAATAAAACAATGAATACAAGTTCATTCCATAAACCAAAAGAAATCTATCCAATTTTTAAATCATCTGAATTACACCAGTGCGAAGTGAAAGATGGGTTGATCTCAAGTCCAAGCAGACCAGTTGTGTCACTTTCTTCTGATGATGCTGTCAATAAGCCTACAATATCGCACCCAACAGTTGCATCAAACTCCCCAGCGTCTGGACAAGGTCTTGTACAACGGCTCCCACCAGGAAGCGGAGACCTGCAGTTTTCAGTGCAAGATACAGAAAGGGGAAGGCGAAATAACAATACAGTTTTACCGGAACACAATCCAATTAATATAAAGTTTCCAGCAATTTCACGATCGGGGAAAAGTATAGATCCAACTGCTACAGAAGATATCGGATCAGGAGGTAGGAAGATTCAAAGCTCACTGTTATTATCTACGAATTGTGGTCACAGAAATGCAATGTCAATGGGTGATAACAGTTTCGCTTCCTCCACGAAATTAATATTCATCCCACAGTATGTTTCAAGGCGTGCTTACGTTATCTTAAATCGTAGTAATATTTTGAAACTATTAAATTTAATCCCAGAGCTTAATGATCTAACATCGAATGATCTAGACTCGGCTCAATTTAAACAAGATCCAAATAATCCCATTCAAGAGGTGTCTTGTACTACTTGGCATAGTGAAGAGATTGCTAATAAAATCCTAGAAAATGGACTACAATTTGAGAAATGGGGCACCGAACTAAGGAAATGTAATGACAACCAATACCCAACTTTATTCATTCCGAAGCAAGTGGCAAAGAGAACTGTTCCGTTAAACCCCATGATAAGTGAAACACGCGTAGGTCACATTAAGGTTTTAAAAGGAGCAATAGGTCCATTATTTAATCCTGTACTGTCTTCTGGGATCAAAGTTACAAGTTGTAACTCGGGCTTACGAGTTTGTGAGTAATAAAAGAAAAATCCAGTTTTCAGCGATGACTGAGCTTGGCTTCCGAAAATTCTTACTAAAGAGAAAGCTGGAGTGCACAAATGATGCTTAACAGCTCGACCCATACAAACAAATCCATTAATATTTGCTCATGAAACGTTCATGGCCTGATAAGTTTGCTAGAAGATCAAGCTACAGTAACTTTTATATAGAATTTTGAAGTGCTAGTGTTTCAGGAAACCTGTAATATGTGTAAAGAACCGATAATCGGATATCAGGAGTATCCAAACTTTGCATCTCATTCATCTGCCCATGGTCGTGCAAGAGGCGGGCTATCCACCCAAGTGTCGTTGGACCTGGATATTAAGCACCATGAAATTGATTTTCAATTAACATGGCTTTTATGTATCAAAATAGATTTTAAAAAACCAACAATATTCTTAAATGTATATTTAAGCACAAAGAGTACAGTCAAGATATCTCAATTTACTGTGCTTTGGGAAATAGTTAAATTCCGGAATTATCAATACCCAGCCACTATGTTAATTATTTCAGGAGACTTCAATATGCATTTGCTTTCTAAAAAACCAAGCGGAGAAACCAAGTAGAGCATTAATACAGATGTGTTGTTCTCAGCTAAATAAATATATTCTTATGCTATTACAGGAAGCTAACCAAAATGATATGGAGAGTGCTCCAACATTTAAAAACTCACGGCAACATTCTATTACTGATTACACCATTATTTCAAAGGATCTTGTATCTTCTCTTTCTGAGTATCAAGTGACCCAAGGGTAGAAAGTTATCATAATCCACAAACAATGACATTGTTGTTAACAGTTGATCAACTGCCAGAGTCAAGGTCTCTGGTAACTGGATCGACAGCTAACAAATCAAACTGAGATATGGGCATTTATAGAACCTGCAACAGAATCAGCACTATCTGAGAGCAGACAAGGGAAACCAATGGTTGAAATCTAGCCCCGACTCTGTGCTTCCCTGTTAGATCACTTCCCGGCAAAATCAACATCAAGGCCAAAAAGATCCAGGTGGTACTCAACTAGGTTATACCAACAAAATAGGGAACTTAATAAAGCAACACGGACCATCTTTAGACAACCGAACAGTGCTTTTAAATTTTCAAAACTGCGCTCACTAAAACGCTTGAGAAAAATATATAAAAATGAAATACGGAAAGCAAAACATACATACTATGAAGAAATATGGATAAAGTTGCACTTTGCTAGCAAAACGAATAATCTGAAAGCTTTCTGGGGTTTAATTAATAACCTTGAATATGGCAGTAGAAGAGCCAACAGTGCCAACATCCCTTAATCATGCTGGGCATCCTTCATTAATAACCCATATGGGGCTTCCTCAGTCACTGTTTTAGACAATAACATCGATCAGTACATGTTAAGACCGCTGACGAATATAAGTAGCGGGAAAAAGGGAAATTAATATTTTCATAATGAAGTCAAATCATTAGTAACGGAGTTATGGCAAGAAGAACATGTTAAAATGGCAATAAGCAGGATTAGATCAAATGGAGCGCCAGGCCCTAATGGGATCCCAAACTCTGTTTTTATGGCAAAAATTGATCTTTGGTCAGAAATTTTGACGCCATTGTTCTACGGCGTTGTAAGATCTAAAATGGTTCCAGAATCATAGCAGGGATGTATAATCCAGCCAATCTATAAAAGTGGCCCATTAGACAATCCGGCCAACTACCGGTTGATTGCCCTAACAGATGTTGAGACAAAAATCTTTGCTACTTGCCTGCTTAAGGACTTGGAAGAATGGGTCACGAAAGAAGAAATCATACCTTTATTCCAAACTGGTTTTCGCAGGGGCTAGGCAACGATCACAAACTTGATATTAATGACCTTATTGGCAGAAAGAGCTTTTAGAAAGTTGAGAGATATGTTGGTATGTCCGAACCATGCACATTTACTCAAGGTAATGAAATCAAAGCAGATTCCCTCCTTGGATAATGGGTCAGTTATTTTTCGAGGTAAAGACTCGAAAATTCTTGATAATTTACAAATAAAAGTTTTTAAATCGGTCTTCAGGGTTCCAAGGAATGTCGGGCATGCCGCCGTTAGATTGGAATTTGGCTTGAAAAAACAAACCTTAATAAGACAATCTGCATTTTTTAAATCTTTATACTCGCTTTTTTCCTCCGACCCCGGCACCCTTGCAAATTATTGCTGGTAGGAAATAATGAAGCATGAGTATGCAAGTGGTTGGTGATCATATATAACTGAGAGTTTAAATAATTTTAAGTCTCAGCCCTTTGAGCTTATAGCTAGAAACAAAGCTGCGTTCAGACAGATATTAAACCAATCGGCCAACTTCTTATCGATTATATTGGATAAGGAGGAATTTGCAAAAAAAAGGCATGCCTGGTGAGTCATTAATTCATTTAACAAATTGGAACCACAACTATATCTTATTTCTCATTTAAAACAGTTTGTAAGAGATAAATTCTTGTTGTTACGATTCGGGCGATATCCCACAAAGGACGGAATTCCTTTATGGGTACAAAACCAGCCAAACAGTTGTAGATTATGCGGCTTTCATAATGAATCATTATTGCATATTGTATCCATTTGTCCTCGATTGCTACAGGAGAGGAAAGCCCTGTTAAAGTCAATCCTTAAAGAAAATGGGGTGAGAACATGTCGCCAAGCAATTATAACTTGCCTTTCTGGGAAATCTGCATGTTTGACAACACAGTTTGTAAAGGCGCAAGGTGAATAAAAATATGTACAAAAATATATGGTTCAGCAAGAGTAGTTATTTACAGTGATTGGACATGGTTTAGACATTTATATGAACCATAGTTTAGTGTGCGCCTCGAATAGCGCTGATAAATTTAACCATATATTTTTGCACATATTTTTATTCACCTTGTCACCTTGCGCCTTTCGCTGTCCTCTCACTTGTCACTTGCGCCGTCACTTTTTATGTCACGAGCACAACGTGCACTAAGTCCTTTTGGGTTGCCTCTGCAATTTATGCAGACAGTGCTGATATAACTGTCTTGTATAAATTGTTATTTCAAATACTTGATGCCATGAGCACTTTTGAAAAATTTACCACGAGTCTCCCTCGTTCCTTCTTGTAATGTCGTGTACATACATGTTTATTTGCCTTTTTGATTGAAACCGGTTGAGACATTGTTGATAGTTCCGACATCCAGAAGCAGGCATCAAAGGTGGTAGCCTTGACAAGCTGTGCACCAGCGTCGCTACAGTTTCAGAAACTGGAAGACGACCTGAAGCCGAGGGAGAACCCAACGGCGGGGACACAGGCACGAACTCATGCACCTTCATGGGGCCCAATGGCGCTCCAGAGGAAAGTGAGGACCCAGAAATAGAATGAAGAGATTGATAATGTTTTCTCATTTGGGTCAAAGTCAACAGGGCCCCAGGATAGGAGGGAGGCGCGGGCAGACTCATTCCCCAACACTTCAAGAGAAGAGCGGGAGCCTGCAGTAGGCGATGAAGGCAGGTGGCACAGCGACTTCGACCGCCTATGCGGAGACTTACCTTTGGATGTCGATGGAGGATTACATCCGCAAGAACAGTTCCTAGAACAGAAATGTGGTCGGTCTGTGGAATGCGCAGGGGACCGAGGTCGACGAGAAGACTTCGATGGCTGACATCCGCGCCGCATTGAGCTTCATGCGATGTTCTCTTCGCGCCTTCGGTCGGAGCTGACGGCAATAGTCGCACTCGTCAGAGTCATGGTGCTCACCCAGACACCACATATTAAAACCGAGTGAGGATCCGTGGCAGACATTTGTCGTCCACAGAACTCACAAGGCTTGAGCCTTCGAGGACATTGATAAAGGGTAGAAAAAAGGCACACTGCCCCATCGACGAAGAAACGTCAAGTAGGCTGAAAAACATCCAGAGGAACTGTAATTCGGATCTGCGTTGCTAGCGCAGAAAAGAAGGAACTGATGTCAGCGCAGCAGGGGGAGGGCTTATGTGGACTCAGTTGATGTCTCATTCGGGAGACAACATTGCTACGGAATCGCTTGACGCCCTCTACCAACTTGCAGAGGTACTGCTGAAAAAAGTTCTGGATCCAGTCTGGTGCCTGGGGAGGATTTTAAGATAAGGAGTCTGCAGCTAGATGTGTCTATCAGATTAGGAATGCAAATGGATGCATATCTAAAGCATTACGTCAATAACAATTAATAACTTTTCTCTAGACTTCATAATGCATGCCAATAATTGATTTACCAGCTATAATAATGTTGCATAATACACAACTGCAACACTTACAATAAATTCTACAAACTAAATTTGGCCCTCACAGAGTGGCGTGCAACCCATCCACAAAGCACTGCAATGCCTCGTTAGAGGTAGTAAGCGCTATATAAATCTACAATACAATACAGTTCATGAAACCAGTCATGACCAATCAAGCATAACAAGTAGAATCAAGAGACGGGTTCCTTCTGTAGTTGATCCATTCTTTAGAGTCACAGCAAACAGATCTTATTATTTTGTAAAATTTGGGTCCAATGAAGATCCTTTTCAGTGTATTGAATAGGTTTTAATCAGCTATTGCCCTGTGGAAAAACATGGTTGAACAATTTTTTTCTGAGGGCAGTGTCAGTAATATTAATGTGTTTGGTTTGCCAGAGGAGATGTGGTAGAATTTGTATATTATTTTGAGGGGAACCCCACTTGCAACCTGTGAATCATGCCTGATGTTATTGTCTTGAGTCTACCTGCCAGCTGTTGAACCAGGGTTTTAATGTCAGCACTGCTACAATTCTATAGATCTGGCAAGGCAAATAATTTCTGCCAGTTTTCAGAAGTAATATAACTGTGGTATTAAATTCTTGATGTAATCCACTATTAAATGTGGCCTCAAAATCACTAGTTTGCTCCTAAAAGTGTTTCTACACTCCGCAGTGCGCCTATGGGTTTTGGCACCTTAATATATAAACATTCATGTAAATGTGACATTGCACCTACATTGATACTACAATGCTGTTTTCTATGCACCCAGGGTGATTTTGCAAATAAATGCAATTTTTCAAATAATTGCCAAAATGTGACAACATAATGATGCACACCATCTACACCTAATATGTCATTTTACTACTGTATTTTCTCTCTGTACTGAGTAATAGCCCATGGCAACATATCGTGGCTGTCCCATCCTGAATCTGCTTCTCAAGATCAAAAGCCTACACGTTATTAGCATGATCTTATTATGGCCACTAAAGTAGAAAATAAAAGACCTTCATATCAGATCAGACTCAAGGATACATGTAACAACACTCCAGAGATCCTACTCCCCCTAGCTTAACCAATGCCACCGTCAAACATCAAAAACATCAAGCCTCGACAGCGGACCTGGAAATCTCGACCATTGGTGAATGCCATAGTGTCAGACTGATGCAAAAAGAACAATTGATGGACAGAATGCAGAACAATGTCATACATTCACCCCAGTACAGAGATCTGGGCCTAAATCCATCGTTTTTTTGCTCACCATGCCATTTCAGTTTGGACCCAGCCATATGCAAATCAGTCTTGACCCTATGCCCAATGGGAACAGTCCAGCCCGAACTGCCAGGCCAGGTCCTCCCTGGATTGGAAACAAGCATCCTAGGACCGGTTTCGGGGTTTCACCCCTCATCAGCCAGGATAGCTTGACTCCAGTGGCATGGAGAGCATGGGACCCACGTCTGGGCAACCCCGTCCCACTCGGGTGACAAATGCAAAAAGAACAATTGATGGACAGAATGCAGAACAATGTCATACATTCATCCCAGTACAGAGATCTGGGCCTAATTCCATCGTTTTTTTGCTCACCATACCATTCCAGTTTGGACCCAGCCATATGCAAATCAGTCTTGACCCTGTGCCCAATGGGAACAGTCCAGCCCGAACTGCCAGGCCAGGTCCTCCCTGGACTGGAAACAAGCATCCTAGGACTGGTTTCGGGGTTTCACCCCTCATCAGCCAGGATAGCTTGACTCCAGTGGCATGGAGAGCACGGGACCCACGTCTGGGCATAGAGAGGGTCAAGACTGATTTGCATATAGCTGGGTCTGAACTGAGGTGGCGAAGTGAGCTAAAGAATGATGATGGATTCAACCCAGATCTGTGACTGGGGGTGAGTGTCTGAAAAGTTTCAGCACTCCGTCCATCATCTCCTTGTGTTTGCTTTGTTCGCCCTAAGTTGGCAGGGTATGCCCAGACATGGGTCCCTTGCTCACTTTGCCACTGGATTCAAGCTAGCCTGGCTGATGAGGGCTGTTACCACGAAACCGGTCGCAGGATGCTGGTTTCCGGTTCAGGGAAGACCTGGCTTGGCAGTTCGGGCTGGACTGTTCCCATGAGGCACAGGGTCAAGACTGATTTGCATATAGCTGGGTCTGAACAGAGGTGGCGAAGTGAGCTAAAGAATGATGATGGATTCAACCCAGATCTGTGACTGGGGGTGAGTGTCTGAAAAGTTTCAGCACTCCGTTCATCATCTCCTTGTGTGTGCATAGTGTCAGACTGGACACCATTAAACTAACCTACTCTATTTAATTATTCACTTATTTATTTTACTATGGACATACACTCATGACCACTACACAATGGATTTTCTTCTTAGTCTTGAAGAACATGAAATTCTCATATGGAAAAAAATCACTATCTTACGATAGCATAAGCAGAAATAGGAGATACACAGGCAAAAAAATGGAAACAGCATAATCTAATCTTTGGATATCGACGCCTATACCTTCACCACGCTCTGTGATACCCTGAAGGTCCTCCAAATTTCTACCATGCCCAGAGGCATTAACACGAATACCAACATCTCTAATGACTACAACACCACTATGTCACCTTCCTGGACTCTCCCCACCTATCATCCGATAGGGTATCCAGGCGCTTGCAGTACAATCTCCTTGAGTCAACCAACCTTTCAGTCAGTCCAGTCCAGCTGAACCAAATCAACAGCACATAATGGGTTCTCCGCTGAAAAACTCAACTACCGATAGACTAGAATCACATGAGAGGTTGTTTTGAACCCTCAAGTGAGACTCCATTTTTAAAATGATAAGTTAGCCTGTCTGCCTTTGGTTCACTTTCAAGCAAGTTATCTTTCGCACAACCTGTAAAAGTGTAATCTTCACCTAAACAATGATCAGGTGACACAAGTCTGACACAAACTCCTCAATATCTACAACTCAAGGTTTAATAGTAGATATGAAAGTTAAACATGTAGTTCGAGTTAATGTATTTTCATCTCACTGGTTTAGACGGTTGCATCTCAGATTTTTGGAAATTCCCACCCGATTTTGCAATGCAGGCTAAAGGTCAGTGTCAACGTCCAATAAAAATCCCTGGCATTTGACCACTTAGTTGAAGAGGCCTTCGTACTAGGTTATCACGTGAGGTCCTGCCAGATGCCTGCAGCATCCACTCTTGTATCAAGAGTCGATCCAGTGAGGAGAGGAGCTGAGCCCAGCGAGTAGTGTGTTTTCTTTCTAAGAGGTATTCGGTTGTTCCGGCTGAAGTCTGATAACACAGATGATCCACTATGAACAGGAATGCAGTGCTTAGGGCTCCAAGAAACTCTAAAGACAAGTTAACTTTTCCATCCTACCATAGTGTAGTGCATAGAAGTAACTTTAGCTTGGAGGCAAGTGCACTCCAAAAAGCAGCCATGGCTCAAAGGACGGAGTGGGGCTGATTCCAGCGGCTGCACGCAGGGAGACAGAGGTGGGCTAGCCTAGAGTAAGCTCATGAGAATAGGCCAGCACCTCTGAAAGCAAAGGGACCACTGGAGCCTGAACTAGAACTATGAATGCTGAACGAAGCATGGCATACCTCACCAATTTAAAAAATTAACTTTGTTCTTGTGGACGCTCTCATTTAGTACACATTAGCGGGGACTATCTGAAGCATACTCACAATGTCAACATCAGCCGGGGTGAGGAGTAACCCTGGGCGGTGAACTCCGCTCAGCTCGCGGAGTTTTCTGCACTCCTCGTTACACGGAGATCGCGGAGTACCGAAAAACTCCGCTTCGCGTTGCGGAGTTTTTTTTCTTGCTCGCGGTCGCCAACTTGACGTGGACGAACGCGAGATTTTTCCTCGTTCGCGATCGTCAACATCAAGTTGGCGAGCGCGAGCGTGGAATATCAACATCCCGGCGAGATTTTTCCTCGTTTGCGATCGTCAACATCAAGTTGGCAAGCGCGAGCGTGGAAAATCAACATCCCAGCGAGATTTCTCAACGTGGGGGGGGGTCAGGTTTCTCATTGTGAGTGGTCGCGTATGCTCGCAACTGCTTGCGTTGAGAAACTGCCCGTTCGCGTTGAGAAAGCTGCCGCTCGAGTAAAAATCTACTCGAGCGGCAGAAAAGGAAAGCTTGCGCTGTGCATGGCGCCGTTCGCAATGATTGCACAGTGCGGACAAGCATCCGGCACTGTGCAATCACCGCGAACGGCATTTTTCTATTATACTCCACCGCTCTCGGAGCTCTGCATAGTGCGACGAAGTTTTTTTTGCACTTCGCAGTGTTCCGCGTAGTGCAACTCCGCGAACTCCACCCAGGGTTAGTGAGGAGGCACTGAAAGTGGTCAGCTTCTTCCCCCTTTTTCAGCTGCAGAGCTTAAAAGTGCACAACTGATCCCGCATTGCACAGGACGCTCTCATTTATGGGACATCAGTGGGGGACTACCTGCCCCATAATCACAACACCAACATCAGAGGAAGTGAGGAGGTGGTGGGCTCCTCCCCCTCTATTACAGCTGCAGCACTTAAAAGCGCACAACCAATCCCGCTGTGTGGGACGTGCCCGGGCGATGACCAGGCCACTTAAGCACTATTCCTAAATCCTCTTGCACTATTGACAGCATTCTTGTATGGGCTGTAGGGGTTGACACTAAAGAGATTGCACTCGTGCAACGGAGACTGTCCTGGAGTCTATGTGTGCTGCGAGCCATCTTGCTACACTGGACATAACCAAGGCAGGGCCTGATCATTGCAGGAGCGGATCAGACTTTTGTGCTGCCCCACAGTCTATTAGTGCATCTGAAAGCACAGCTCCCACTGCACCGGCCACAAAAAAATAAATAAAGGGCTACTCAACCAGTTTCAACCAATGAACAAAAGACTCCCTCTCGGGCCGTTTCACTGGGACTGCCTCAGCTTCGGATTATTGATTCATTGTTTTTAAGAGTGTTGAGATAGGTTTAGCACAACCTTGAATGATCAATTGCAACCAATATTAGAACATTTGGGCTGTATTGAGTCACATCCGTTTTCTGCTGGAACCCCAAAGGCTCCAGATTCCAATCTCCTGGTATCAGAACATCAGACGGAAAGAAGCTACAGGCAGCCCTGCCCTCTAATAGTGTAAGAGACTCATTGGCAAATGTAAGCTTCTTGCCTCATCCGCTGCCTCTACGTGTCACACCACCTCTTTTAGAAACAATTCAGCCTCATAATTAGGGCTCCCTGTTTTCCGTTTTTACAAATTTTTACAGATAAATACAGACAGAAAACACCGTCTCTCCTGTGTGTATTTATTTATTTTTAAAAGTGGAAAAATACAGATAATTGGGCTTCTTTTGAGTGACTCACCATGCTGAAATTAATGACTTTCGGGATAATAGCTGTACATAATGACAGCATGGGGAGCTACAAAGCTCAATGAGATTTGCTTAAATTACTGCATATCTCAACATGTATATGTGCTATTATACAATTTTGTTAATGTGGTTTTACTATTTTATTATTATTTTTGGCTGTGTAATGTGCTAAACCTGACATGCTTCAAAGTATGAGAGCACGTTTATCCGTTAAATAAATGCAGAAATATACGAGTTATCACCTCATCTGTTCACAAAACACAAAATAAATATGGATAAATACCAATAAGATGGCCAAAAACTAAATATGGATAAATACAGACGGTAATGTTAAAAAAATACATACCATAAAACCGGGAGCTCTACTCATAATATATCAAATCAAATTCACATGGGTAGAATACCCCTGGGAGCCCGCCCGACCAAAATGCCCTATGAAAATTCAGCAGGCGAGAACACGGAACAACTTGAGCGTCATGAGCAAACAACAGCTCTATGTGGCATTCTGCTATACCTTCTACCTACCCATATGCATTAGTCTCGGTGAGGGTGCCTCCACTTAAACGTTATCAAGTGAAAACGGGGGAACAATTAACTAATACTATTATTCATTGACCTTCTGCCAAGAAAGGATTCGACAGTCAACAGTTATCAAATCCTAATGACGAGGAAGGTGGGCTGGGTGGGTGGTCGCGTTTACTAAAAATTGATCTGGAGACTGTATTATTGTTCATTTCGGAAATGCTGTTTATGTGAGAAATATCATAGACATTGGAAAGGAATCAATCAGGGAGTATCATTACTCTCCTGTTGGGGTACTCCCCTTTACATGGAGCCCATAATGAAATTCTGTTCCACACTTCTGATCCTGCAAGACTTAACAGAGTGTTCCTATCCTATCACTGTAATGTGCTGCCCTTAAGTAATAGTTATGAAGTGCTGTCTAATTTAATGGTCAATGACTGACTTGTAACATCGTCTACTGATGGTATTGCTGTGAGCGAGAGGAACGAACAAGGTCATGCTGGAAGTTCTGTTGGGTTGACCGATAGTAGATATAATCACAGCCGTATGTCTCCCTGATGAGTTGGAACATTGCAGCAACAAAAGCCAAACTAGACTTTTTTTATTTTATTTATTTGTGTTTTCTAGTGCGCGAACTTGACCCGTTAGGGTATCAGAGCGCTTTACAGGATTCACAAGTTGTATACAAGAGACTTAGCGGGGGGTGGATACATTTGGGATAAACACAAGTAAACTTGACCCGTTAGGGTGTCAGAGCGCATTACAGGATTCACAAGTTGTATACAAGAGACTTAGAGGGGGGGGTGGGGAGGTGGATACATTTGGGATAAACACAAGTAAAACCATTTACGAGAAACAGGAGGTCCCAGATCCCAGGGTGGGATGCCCGGAGGTGCCGGGTGGATAGCATCCGGATAGACCAATGAGAAGCAGTAAACGGAAGCAGGACAAGGTCGCCGAGGTGATTTCAAGGCAAAATTTAGGAGAGGAATTTGCCCATTAGGAAGGTTTTGGCATCCTTTTTAAAGCGTGCCAGAGATGGAATTCTTCTAATGGCGGGCGGGAGTGAGTTCCATATTCTTGGTGCGGCCCCAGAGAAGGCCCAATTGTAAGTTTGTTTTTTTCCGCAAGCGTGCTGGTAGGAGCAAAAGGTCTCTGGCGCAACAGGAGTTTCTAGCTCCACCGGATACCACGAGTTTCTGGGCAAGAAATGCAGGGGAGTTTGAGTATAGAGCCTTGTGCGTGATACATGCCAATATAAGTTGGATTCTGGCCTCAAGAGGAAGCCAGTTCAGAGCTTTCAGGTGTGGTGAAATGTAGTCGAATTTCCTTGAGCCTGTTAGAAGTCTGGCGGCCGCGTTGAGGCAGGCTTTTAAAGGGGCCAGGGAGGTCTTGGGTAAACCCGAGAGGGTAGAGCAACCATATTCCAGTCTAGAGATGACTAGTGCCTGGACTGCCATTTTTAGGTGGGGAGTGTCGAGGAAAGGTTTCAGTTTCCTTAGGTAGCTCAGGTGAAATCTGGCTGATTTGGCCATCGAGTTGATGTGGTCACGCATGTTCGGGCTGCAGTCAAGGGTTATTCCAAGGGATTTGGCAGAGTCCACTATGGTCGGTGGGCAGTTTAGAGCTGTGATCGCCTTAATCCATTCCTGAATGTCAGGGTTGGTTTTGGGTGGGGAGATTAGGAGAAATTCATTTTTTTTTGCGTTGAGTTTGAGCTGGTTAGAGGTGAGCCATTGGACAGTCAATTTCAAGGTCTCATTCAGGGAGAGAATCTCCTCAGGAGAAGAGATTTGATGTAGATCTGGGTGTCGTCGGCATACATGTGGTAGGAGATATTTGCAGTGCGCAGTACTTCGGCTAGCGGTTTGAGGTAAAGGTTGAAGAGGGTGGGGGACAGAGTTGATCCTTGGGGGACGCCAACCGAGCAGACAGGTTACCGTTGATTAGGAATCTCTGTGACCGGTTTTGGAGGAAGGACCTAAACCATTCAAGGACAGGGCCATCCAGTCCCATCCTGAGTTTGAGGCGTTCAAGTAGTATTTCATGGTTGACCGTATCGAAAGCCGAGGATAGATCTAGGAGGATTAGGAGACAGGTTTTGCCTTGGTCGAGGGCTTGGAGGGCATCATCCACGATGTGGGGAATGGTGGTTTCAGTGCTGTGCCCAGGCCTGAATCCGGATTGGAAGTCATCTAGTAGTTGGAAGTTGGTGATGTGTTGACTCAGCTGCTGTTGCACACATTTCTCCAGAACTTTAGCTAGGAGTGGGATATTAGATATAGATCTAAAGTTGTCAGGGGAAGCAGGATCCAGCGACGGTTTTTTTAGGATGGGGAGGACTTAGCCGGCTTTCAGAGAGTCAGGTATCAACCCCTGTAGAAGGGAGGCGTTAATTATTGCAGTCCAACTAGGAATGATTGATTGAGCGGCAGCAGCTAGGCAGTTAGAGGGGAGTGGGTCATTAAAGTGGTTGTTCAGGTTTAAGGAGGATAGAATTTTCGAGACGGAGTGTTCGTCATACACTTTGAAGTTGGTCCAGTGCGCTTGGTTTTTGGGTGATGCCTGGGGGAGCAGCGCAGAGGGAGGAGGCAGATCCGGAAGGGGTTGGGAGTAGGTGGCGGATCTAAGTTCGTTTCCTAGGGCAGTGATTTTGTCGGAGGAGAATTCCTCCGATGATATTAGGGATTTGGGGGTTTCTTTAGAGGTTTTGGCCAGTTTGTTAGATTGGTGTTTGGCCATTTCGAAAAGCTTGCGAGGTCTGTTCTTGGCATTCCCCAGTTCCGATCGGAAGAATTCTTTTTTTGAGTTGAGGATGTTCCTAATATAGGCATTTCTGGACTGGCGGAGAAGTTTTAAATGTGCGGCTGAAGGGTGCTGTCTCCAGTTTCTTTCTATCTGCCGGAGGGATCTCCTCTCGCTGTTGAGGGACCCGTTGAACCAGGGGTTTCTGTCTTTGATTTGGGTTCTTTTTAATTTAAGTGGGGCAAGATCATCGAGAATGTTAGTTATAGTCGCGGAGTAATGATCGTTGAGGTCATTGACCGTTGTGATATGAGGGGGAGGGGGGGTCAGACTTGCAGCGAGCCGCCAATTCCCCGTGATCAAGGTTCTTGGTGTCTCTGACCCAACGTTTAGGAATCACCGGTTGCGGTGCCCTTATCTTGTGGGTACCAGGTAATAGGAAGGTGATAGCGTGGTGGTCAGACCAGTCGCATGGGTCTATAGAGATAAGTTTGACTGCTGATTCCTTAGCGTGATCCAGTCTAGAATGGCGCCTTTTGAGTGTGTTGGGAGTGAGCAGGCTTGGTCGGCCAGGAGGTCTTTGATGGCGTTAACCTGAGGATCCTTGAGGTCGTTCCAGTGCAGATTGAAGTCACCAAGGAAAATGTCTTTAGCGTTGGAGGAATCCTTGGCTGTGATGACTTCCATGAGGTGGTCAGTGAAGGTGTCATTCATGCCTGGGGGGTGGTAAAAGATGTGCAGGCTGCACAGTTGGGTAGCGTTGCTGCATATGGAAAGTGCAAGGTATTCGCAGGAGTCTGTGGAATCTGCCAGGAGTTCAGTGACGAGGAGGTTAGAGCGGTAGATGCAGGCAATGCCTCCCCCTTTTTTTTTTAGATTGCCTGTCCAGCCTTGCGATGTTATAGTTGGGAGGGACTAAGAGGTCGAGGAAGGGAGATGAGGATTCATTGAGCCACGATTCGGTCAGGATTGCTAAGTCAAGCTTTTGGCTCAGGATGAGATCTACGATATCGGCGGCATGCCTAACTGCTGAGCGGCAGTTAATTAAGAGGCCAGACAAAGGGGGGTCGGAGAGAGTGAAGTGAGTTGGGGCGGACAGGGGTACTGGCGCTAGGTTGCTATCCACCACACTTCTGTTGCGGAGGGTAGCTGATCTGTTGGGGTTGATCGCGACCGTGCGGATAGCATGTTCGACATTCACGTCTGGTGGACTAGGGGTTACTGGGGCAGAATTGTAGGCGAGGAGGATGGCTAGAATTTCCTCTTCTGTGAGATCTAGTGGACTTGGGGTTACAGGGGAAGAGTTGTAGGAGAGGAGGAGAGCTAGAATTTCCTTCTCCGAGAGGTGGCAGGGCTGTTTGCGAGGGCGAAGGTGTCTCAAGGATAGCGGTAAAGGGTGATGGGGGCTTGGAGGGTGGGGGCGGAGTGGAGTTCCGCGGGAGCTTGAAATTTGAGAAGGAGAGTTCAGTGAGGTGAAGGAGGTTCTTTAGTTCCAGAATGGAGTTATGGATGCTCTGAGTTAATTTGGCTGCTCTGTGGTGCAGAGTTTCAATATCCATATAAGAGGAACACGTTTACCAGACAGGCAAGCATTGAATGAGATGTATGATAGAATTCTCTTCCAGGAAACCTGGTCCACTGTCCCCCTGTCACGGAATGGGTTTGCAAGTTACTGTATCCTGGCCAGCCCTTAGCGGGCAGGGCGGGCCAGGTAAGGGCTGTCAATACGGATTAAGCTATCCTTGAAGCTATTAGTGAATCTTTGATAGACTGAGCACGGAGATACAGGTTTTATCTACAAGGGGTCACCATAGTTTTAATCTGTATTTGTTTAATTTGTATAATAATAACTTAGTGAATTTTGTTACTTCCAAGTTTCATGCCCTGTTGAGCTTCATGGACTAATTAAAGGGCTAGCATGGACTGCTCACACAGCAGTTCACTGCGATTTTATGTGGAGAGTTTAATGCCAAATTGTCTACTAACTCCTCCAGCCTGGTTTGCGAGTAATGTGGCGGACAGCTGTAGCGTTCGTAGGGGTCTAGACCTTGCTAGATACATCGCCGTACATGATTTGATTGATATGATTAAGTCTGTTCAATGTGGGTCACGCACCATCCCGTCATACCACAGGGGGGGCTGCACCTCTCTGGTAATGTTTATGTCACGTGGCGTATGTGACTGTGGAAATACTGGATGTTAGTTATGGGGATCATAATCCCTTGGTAACCTCGTTTCCATTCCTGTAACCATACAGGAGCGCCCAAGCCATTCAACTGCACAGCCTGACCCGCAGCCTTAGACTGTCTGCACCATTCTCACCCAAATGAATTTGTTGTTAGCACAGTCAAAAATTATCTGAGCCTGTTTTTAATATGTTTATCCGAAGCTGACACTAGGTGCTGCGGTTTAATTGCCCTCGAGGGGGATGTCACAGTATTTACTCAGCCCTTCTTAAACCAACCATAATTAGCACGACCGGCCCAAGATGGTTCATTCAAGCACCCTCTGTGCTAATGGACACTTGTGCCTAGTCCTGTCATCCACACCAAGGGGTGCTGTGGAGGGTAGGACCTCATGTTCTCTGTACAAGCAGGTTTTGAAAAAGCAGAGATTAATAGTGATAACTGGCGGCGTCTGACTCTTAGGGCTAGTACATTCATTCATAGGCTCTTTTGGTTCACAGTTAACTCTATTTAAACAGTATATGGCTTGGAAACTACGTGAGTAGTCAAATCACCAGCTCTCAAAGGGCTGCTCACTTTAAGCCGATTTACAGCTCACGCCCACTTCACGGCGTACTGGCCCTCCATCTAAAAATGGTGGCTCCGAGAGAGATACTTACTTTCAAACTAGATGAAGCGATTGATGTCTTACTCAAGAGTCCCACGGGCAACACTCCTGGCCCCAAAGGGGTACTCATCAGTAACAGACCTGTGGGTGCCATTATTGACTATTGTTTTTAACACCTCTGCAACATCCCCATTGCCGAGTTCATGAATTACCTCTATTATTGTTCCTATTTTTAAGAAGGGTAGATGATCGGAGCAGAGTTGTTATCAGCCAATTTCACTCACTGACAGCTTAGCTAAAGGTCTGGGCAGACAATTACACAATGTTTAAGAGTTTTTCATAGCACTGGCAAGACCCGAGGGTATCAGAGCGCTTTACATCCATATACGTTGACATCGAGATAACAAGTATATCAAATCAAGTAAGTCAGACCAAGTCAAGTCACTGGTTGAGCACAAGGGAGGAGAAATAACGGGGGGATCCAGGGAGAGCCGAGGGTGGAGATGGTGTCTCATTGGGCAATTAATGATCCACTCGTCGAGATGCCAGTTGAGGAGGAGAACCTTTAACGGTCTCTTGACGCATAAGAAGGAGGGGTTGGTCCTGATATGTATTGGTGTAGAGTTCCAGATTTTAGGGGCATTGCTTGAGAAGGAGCGAGCCAAAGTTTTTTGTTTGTGGGCTTTGGGCAGGATGATGAACATGGTGTTTGAGCTTCTGAGGTTTCTTGTCTGTCCTGCCCTTTTGCGATTGTAAGTGAGGTAGGTTGGTTTTCCTGTGTGCAGGGCTTAGTGGGTAAGACAAGCTGTTCTAAAGCTGCAGCGAGCTTCAATCGGGAACCATTTCAGTTCTATAACAATAGAAAAACAGGATTAGACGAAGCTCAATGACATCATAAACCCATGCCAATAAGGCTTTAGGGTGAAGCAAGGTGCTCTGGAGCAGTGCTTAAATTTAAACCTTGTAACTGGAAAGCATGCCATGGCTAAGCACTGCCCTCTGTTCCTAGCATTTAAGATTAAGTCATTAGCGTATAACAATGTCAGTCGCTCCAAGTTATGGTTCCCTCTCTTAGATTTTGGGTTAAAAGTGTCTTTGGTCCATTTTGTGCATGTATTACATGAGAACCAAAGTCAGATTTGGACTTAGTGGGGAGTTCGCGTGCATGAGGGCATAGGGGGCGGAGCACCACCAGTCTCAGAGGAAGGAGATTGAAGGACTGGTCTGAGGCTGCAGCATTTATACTGTCCAGTCTGGTAGCAGTGCAGCACAGCCGTGTAGAAACACACGCTGCACATGTGAGGACGATGACTTCAATACCGCCCAAAGCCCGCATGCGCAGCGTGAGTCTGTGAGGCAGTGGTGAGGGTAAGCAGGCGCTACCTAAAGCAGCAGTTTTTCCACGGCTTCAGTCGAATACTCGGCCCGCCCGAATCTATGACGTAGCTCAGAACATCCTTCTAGGATCCCACCTCCTCCTCTGGCTGGCTGACCCTTGATACTGTCAACCTATGAGAATAGGAGGCGGGATTTCAAGTACTGTTTCCTTAAGGCCTGTGCTGGGTTCGTATTTCCCTCCGTCCTTCAACTAGCTGCAGCCGAGCCCGAGAGACACATCTGGGATAAACACTGTGCCCAAGTTGAAAACGGTGAGTACAAGTGCATCTTGCCTCGTTTCTCAAGCTGCACACGTCATCTGCCTTCCATGATTGCGAACACCCCTCCACTTTCAAAGTTCATCGGCCGCCACTGTGTCAGATTCTATTTCAGTACTGCAGAGGGGTACGTCATGGGTGCGTTCTTGCTCTTTCAAAATGGCCTGTGTGGATGTCCTAAGATTAATAACTTCCTTATTCCAGTGTTACTATATGCAGATGACGCAATTTTAATTGCATGTACCTCAAGTCCCTGTGTTGCCTTGCTAATAATTGTTTGAATTGTCCATGAACTTTAGAAATTCTCACATGATGGCCTGTGCCCTAAACGCATGTGAACCCTGACTGTGGACAGTAATAAACTTGATTGGGATAACAGTTTCCCCTATTTAGTTTTATTTTCGATTCCTCTGGAGGTTGGTCATCCAATATTCTAAATAGACAACAGAAACTTAGCCCGTCGTTGGGTGTCCTTTTTAATTTACCCCGGCCTGTGGGGGCAAATTGATCTTACCATTGCTGGAGATGTACAAGACTCAATGCCTCGAACAGTCCTTTATGGGGGCGGGGTGTGGGGAAAGATAATGTGGCCACAGTATCTGGCCCCACAGGTAGAGGAGAACCGATCTTGCTGATGTTTGCTTTCGGTTTCTCACTCCTTGTCTCACTTCATGTGTCAGGAATAATTAGGGCTGACGTATTTATAGGATTTTATAAAATGGGACCCAATCTCTCTATGGTTTACAATCTGGCTAAATTCTGAGGCCTCTTTAAATTAGGCCAGTATCACAGTCTGTCTTTCATGTGATAACGACATTAAAATTCCCAGGCTTGCCTATGACAGATGAAGTTTCATTGAGTGGGGCCGCTTGTCCCTTTTTGATACCAAACTATCCACTTGCATTAAAGTTTTTAAAAAATCTGTGAATCGATATCCTGGGAAAGACGGCTCCTTACAAGAAGTCCTATGCCCCGCTCCAGTCTTGTCCTAGTCTTGAGTTATACCTGACAGTAGTACCACCAGGTGGGAGAAGTCCCCACTGTTTCACTTTAGAGCGGATACTGTGATTAACCCATTGTGCTTTCCTTTAGGGCATACCAATTCACCACTAACACTGGATGGGTTCCAGAGTAGCGTGCTACTTGCAGATAAAGCACTTCAACACCCCATCAGGGGTAGCAAGCGCTATATAAATGCAAACCTTTTTCCCTTCTATATCCCTCCACTATCCTTCTCAATCAAAATAACTGACTAACATATCCACCACTCAAATTACTTTCATATTTTCACTATACTAATTCACCACTAATTGTTTATGGGTTCTGGAGTAACGTGCTACTCGCCGAAACAGCGCTTCGACGCCTCGTATGGGGTAGTAAGCGCTATATAAATGCAATTAAAATACAATACAATTGTGCATCGAGCTTGAACCTATAACTGTGTGATGAGGCCACAGACAGTCCATGTTGCAAATTACCTTTTGTTTTGTAAATTTTATGTACATTTTGCCAGACAATATGTATTAAATCTTTTATGAAACATGATTTTGCTAAATATAGAGTTGTACTTTGTTATCTACAATTGTTAAATAACGAAGACGTTTGGTTAAGGCTGGGAAGCTTTCTTACATCTGCTGCTTTCAGTCGCAAATCTATGGTCTTATAGCTTTAGAATGTGTGGCTTATTCTTACATTTGCATTTCTGTAGCATTTCCACCAATGTAATGTAGCTTGATGAACTTTTATGTATGTTTCTGGCATGTAAATGAAGAAGACTTTGATTGGATTGAAGTAGCATAAGGGTGGTAGGATGCTAGAACATTCTAAAACATTTTAGAGCTCTTCATTTTATTCTCGCTGCTAGCAACATGCATAAGGGGTGTTTTATTATTTATTTGCCGTGTGGTTAATATATTGTACTAAGCAACAGAATAATTCTGTTGAAATAGAAAGTTTATAGTACACAGAGTCATTCTTAGTGCTATGCTCAGGTGTGCTACTGTATGAATGAAACCGGGTTTTAATTACCAGTGTCCCTGAACCCTTTATGGGACTGTTAGTAACCCAGAAAATACAAAAAACACCCTCAAAGGAATGCTCAGTGGGTTGTGTGGAGCTGCAGTTAAACTGGTCGTCTTTATTCTGTGATGGGGCACTGAAGTAAGGCCTTGCATCCGTGCTTCGGGAACCCCAACCCTGCAGACTTGGGGTCCTGAACCCAGGATTCACAACAAGGAGACATCACTTGCCTCATACTTCATTACATCCACATACCGCTGACAAAAGCACAAATCACTTCTCCAAAATGCACTGCCTGACATCACACTGAAGCTGGACCACTTGTATCAGATGATAAAAAGTCTGCAAACCACACTCCCCAGGGTTCTCGCTCACAAACGCCCTCCTCCATGTGACTGCTCTCCTAAACCCTCCCCCAGGCCACTCCTCGCTTGACACACACGACTACTCATGAAGAGCCCAACAGGCACGCCATCCCCAATGCGTACGAGCATTCGGTCATGTAGAATTACTCTAGTGCACTCCACACACACAAACACTCTGTGATCACAGATCCCACAATGTCCTACCATCACAAACTCAAACACAAAAACATAGCAATCTGTCCTAACAACTGGGATTTTGAGAATATTGTACTAAGGAAGCTTTTTCCTACTCCTCTCCCAGATCAGTCTTGCCAACATCCTCCACCTTGATAAGGCTGAACCAACCACTCTGGAATTGCCTTCAGTCCTTTAAATGCAAACTAAACTCCTCCTGATTCCAAAGACACCTAAACCACTGACATTTACTATCTCATGCCATCCACCTGGCAGCAAAACAGTTTTATTGATAGTTACATTGAGCATTAGTTGTTCAACCTCCACTGGAAAAAAGACAAAGACTCCTATATAATCAACCTAAAATCGTTCCTACCTGATAACCTTACTACAACATTGCACCATCACTAACCACAATATGGGCTCTATCCTGTATGGCACTTTCATAAAGAAATATCACATACGAATATCAACCTCTCATTGGATTGGTGCAATCACTCCTTTATTCATTTTACATTCCAGACCTTAAAGTGCCCTTTCCATGCTAAACTAGAGACTGACATCATCAAATCTAGAACCCTCAAACTGACTGACAAAAACCTATCTCTCTATATTTTGCATTCTCTCTCACACACATAGATATGCTTCTCCTTGGGACAATGCAATAGAGTTAACTACTAATGGTTACCACCAAGACATTCTTCATCCAAAAACAGGTCTGTTTTTAATCACGTCTGAGATTATTTCAAGAGTAATAGCGGATTGAGTAAAAAAAAGTCACTGAACAAGTGAGTGAACATATTATAAATATGCACAGCATGGCTGGTGGCAAGTGGTTAAAATTGAACGACTCGAAATCTTCAAGCTACATCCTGAGGTTTTGATCTAAAAAAAACTCCATAGAGAAATGCAATCCATCCTTGTGGCCCAACTCAGCTCTCATTCCTGTACCGGTAGTGAAAAATGTTGTGGTTTTGCTAGACATCTATTGCACCTTAATGAAAAAGTTACTTACCTTCGGTTATGCCTTATCTAGTAGAGACTCTATTTAGCTGCATATTCCCTACCTTAGAATCACCTATCCCCAGGCGTCAGACTGGATCCGGAATTTTGTCTTGAGCAGTACCCCTGCCACCGCTAGGTGCTGTCGTTCGGTTCTGCATGGCATCTTCAGTGTCGTCCGCCATGGAAGTGATGTGCAAAATGCCTATATAGGCGCCAACCCAGCATCAGGTGTCAGTTACTTTTAGCAACTTTCCACGCCAAAAGCAAGGAGCCACAAAGTACCCTGACCACTGGTGTGGAATACTGGGGCCCTGAAATGGGAAAGCCCTGTCCCTAGACATCCGTTTGCAGAGCTGGGAGGATGTGTGGGTCGGTAAGGAATCTGTGGCTAGATAGAGTCTCTACCGGATAAGGCGCTACCAAAGGTAAGTAACTTGTTCATCTGATAGAAACTTCTAGCCGCAGATTCCTTAGCTTAGAATAGATACCCGGAGGTGGATCTGCGGACCAATTTCACACAAGGAAGTCCTGCAGGAACGAATGGGCAAAATGCTCATCCTTACAGACCCGACTCTCCAAGCAGTAGTGTTTGGTAAACGTGTGCAGGGAAGCCCGCGTTGCTGCCTGCCAGATTTCTAAGACAAACTCTGTGTGCTAACGCAGTGGTTGCAGCTTTAGCTCTGGTGGAGTGAGCACACAAACCCTCAGATGACCATCATGAGATGGTCCTTTTTTGTTCAGCCCGTCCTTTCTTCGCTTCGAGATACCCCATGAAGAGTTGGTCGTCCACCTGAAACTCTTGTGTGCGGTCAAGGTAGAAGGGCAAAGCTCTTTTTGGGTGCAGACTATGAAGTTGCTCCTCTTCCTTAGAGGGATGAGACGGAGTATAAAAAGAAGGCAGAGTCATGGACTGGTCTACAACAAAGGGAGTGACCACTTTCGGGATAAAAGAAGCTTTCGTACGAAGTACCAGTTTGTCTGGGTAGATGTTGAGATAAGGAGGTTTGGATGACCAGGCCCATAGGCTCACTGACCCTCCGGGCAGATGTTATAGCCACGAGAAAGGCCAAGTTGATGGTAAGGAGCCTGAGTGGACAATTGTGCAGGGGCTAAAAGGGAGCGCACATAAGAAAGCGAGGATGAGATTGAGCCCCACTGGGGCATAATAAATGGAGAAGGTGAAAAGAAATGTTGTAAACCTTTCAGAAACATATCTACAACAGGGGATTTCAAGAGGGATGGCTGATCAGGCAACCGCAGAAAATCTAAAATAACAAAGAGATAGCCCTTCAGAGTGCTATCTTGCCCAGCAGGCAACCACAGAAAAGCTGAAATAACAAAGAGATAGCCCTTTAGAGTGCTATCTTGCCTAGCAGAGCCCTGCTGGGCAAGAGAATAGATGAAAAGGAGAACTTAAAAAGGGGGCAGTAAAGGGATTAATCTGTCTTTCTGTAGATCATGCCACAAATTTTCCCCAATGGCAGGCATATACCTTCTTGGGAGAGTGACGCCTGACTGCCAAGATAATGTTACAGACTTCGGGAGGAAGGTCAAAATCTGTAAACACTCGCTGCTTGTAGGATGAGGATTAGGAGGTCGAGAGCAAACCTCTCCCCAACCTCCTCTCTCACAACCCTAAAGATGGGTCAGTGGATGGAGTGGAATTTTTAAACACCCTCTCTACCCAACAGCAGGCTGACTGCAGGCAAGTACTGCACCAGTATGCTGAGATCTTCTCCTCGACCCCTAGTCAGACAAGCCGCTGTACACATGATATGGACACTGGAGACAGACTGTCTGTCAAAAATAAAATCTACAGGCAGTCTGATCATGTGAAAGAGACCATCAAAGCTGAAGTAAGCAAGATGCTGGAATTGGGAGTCACTGATACCTCTGAGAGCCCCTGGGCCAGCCCAGTTGTCTTAGTCCCCAAACCTCATACCAAGGGTGATAAAACTGAGCAGAGGTTTTGCGTGGACTAAAGGGGTCTCAACGAGGTAACTTGCTAGGGCTGATGAATTGATTAACCAATTAGGGGCAGACAAATTTCTCAGTACTTTCGATTTGACATAAGGGTACTGGCAGATTGGATTGACCCCAGGAACAAAAGAGAAATCTGCATTCTACCCCAGATGGGCATGATCAGTTTGCTGTTATGCCCTTTGGACTAAAGAATGCCCCTGCCATCTTCCAAAGGTTTGTGAACAAAGTCCTTGCAGGGCTGGAGTCCTTTAGTGTGACATATCTTGATGATATTGCTGTCTTTAGCTCCACATGGCAGGATCACCTGATCCACCTTGGAAAGGTCCTTGACGCTCTGCGAAATGCAGGCCTCACTATCAAGGCAAGTAATTGCCAGATAGGTAGGGCTCTGCTGTATGCTTGGGTCACCTTGTAGGTGGAGGCCAAGTTCAACCCTTATAACCCAAGATCCTGACATTTGTGGACTGGGTAGCTCCAACCACCCAGAGTGAAGTCAGGGCATTCCTTGGCTTGACTGGGTAGTAGAGGAGGTTTGTGAAGAGGTATGGGTCCATTGTGGCCCCCCTCACAGAATAAACCTCCAAGAAAATGCCAAAGAAAGTGAACTGGACGGTGAGCTGTCAAAAGGCTTTTGACACTCTGAAGGAAGCAATGTGCTCAGCACCCTTTCGGGAAGCTTCAGATTATTCGAAGCACTTCATAGTGCAGACAGATGCCTCTGAACATGTGATAGGAGCGGTCCTATCCCAAACCAATGATGATGGCCATGACCAACCTGTTGCTTTCATTAGCAGGAGGTTACTCCCCAGAGAGCAGCGTTGGCGTGCCTTTGAGAGGGTAGCCTTTGCTGTGGTTTGATCCCTAAAGAAGTTGAGGTCATACTTGTTTGGCTCTCACTCCCTCGTTCAAACTGGCCACAGGCCTCTCAGACGGCTAATGCAAAAGAAAGGCGAAAACACCAAACTGTGAGGTGGTCCATCTCCCTTCAGGGTATGGACTTTACTGTGGAACACGGACCTGGGACTGCCCATGCCAAAGCAGATGGTCTTTCCCGGTTTTTCCACTTAGAAGATGAAGACTCTCTTGGGAAAGGTTAGTCTCATCCTCTTTCGTTGGGAGGGGGTTATGTAGGAAAGTGCCTTTTATGACATGGTCACCCCCACTTTTTGCCTGGTATACGATGTGATTTTGACTGGAAGTGCACTGGGTTCCTGCTAACCAGGACCCCAGTGACCGATCACTTTCCCAAAACTGTGCAATTGTACCCAATTGTCAATACCTTTAGTACCCTTTGTAAGTTCCTATTAAATGGCACTCCCAGGACCTGGGGCCTGCGGTACTAAAGAGGGTCCCTAAGGGCTGCAGCACGAATTGGGCCAACTTAAGGGACCCCTCACCAAGCTCATGCAAACTGCCACTGCAGGCTGCATGTCTTGGTGCAAACAAAATTGAAAACATGACGTGGCACACAGCTTGTGTGCCTTGCCTGAAAATTGAATGTAGTATAGTTAAATCCCCCCTACATCAGGTCTTACAGCCCTTAGGCAGGGTGCACTATACTACATGGGAGGGCATGATCGCATGAGCAGATATGCCCCCGAGCTGGTCAATTCCATTACTACAAGTACAAGCGATCAGGGAAGCCATTTCAAAAGAATGTGCTGGACACTGGTAAAAACAAGTTCCCCAGCTGCATGATGGCTTCACTAAAAATAGGGATTTGTGGTATTAAACATCTCATATTAATAAACCCACACTGATGTCAGTGTCGGATGTAGTAATACATGCTCACAGAGGGAACCTTAGGGGTGCCACCTAAAAACCTGGTGCTGACTGACTGGTTTTCATCAGCCTGCCAACAGAGATGAGTGTCTGACCCCCAAGGGTGAGGGTCTTTGCTCTCAGGAGGCCAGAAACCAGGTCTGCTTGGGCAGGGGGTGTTTTCACCTCCCCTAACAGGATGACCTGCAGATTACCATTCTAAGGCAGGGGAGCTTAAAAGGATCTATCACCTTTGGTATGCGAATCTGGTTTCTCTCACAGGAGAATAAGCTAACCCCCTTTTGTCGTGAGCCATTTGGCACTGGGACAGGTGAGAAAATTGTCTAGTCCAATAGACGTGTCCACCCTCAGACTAGGGCCACCCCTAAGGTGGGTCACCTGAAGTGGAGGCGACTTTTCAAAGTTGGCCATCTTGGTGATGGCAAAACCAGGAATTCTGGGACAGAGTTATGACCACCTCCCCCAGGAAGTGGCCATATAGGGGGCGCAGTGATCAAGGGTAAATAACCCATTTGCTAATTCCCTATATTGCCTTAAATGTAATATTTAGGGGAGCCCTGGCACCAAAGAATCAGATCCTGACAGCCTACGAAGAAGAACGACACTGAAGAGCCTCAGCTTCTACACCCCCACCCGCCAGCTCCGCTCGACCAGCCTCGCCCTCGCCACAGTCCCCCGCATCCGGAAAACGACCGCCGGCGGCAGATCCTTCTCCCACCTCGCCGCCAAGACCTGGAACACCCTCCCCACCAACCTCCGACAGACCCAAGACCTACTGGCCTTCAGAAGACTCCTCAAGACCTGGCTCTTCGATCAGTAGCAGCACCACCCCCCTCTTCCCCCAGCGCCTTGAGACCCTCGCGGGTATGTAGTGCGCTTTATAAGTGACATGATTGATTGATTGATTGATTGAAGAGCCGCAAAAGAAAAGACTGAGGAAGAGCAACTGACTTGGCACCAACCCTACCGGCCTGTCTGCTATTTCTTAGCCGAATTGCGCCAAAGTTGTCTCGTACTGAAGGCTGTTGTGCCTCCAAAGCCTGGGAGGACTGCCTACCTTCAATTAGGACTCAAGTGGAGCAGCGGAACTGCTTCCCTGCATCTGCAGGCAGCCAAAGGAAAACCCCATGGCCCCCGCCCGTGTTGAAGTGGGCCACCATTGTCCACGTGGTACACAAAGTCCTAAAGAGACAGAGTCCACTTTGGTTTTGCCCCTCGTGAAGCCTCTGTCTGCAGCCCCCCTCAACTGCGAGTGTTACTGGACGAAGAAACTCGACACCCCACAGACCCTCTGCACCTGGCAAACTCCGGCCCAGGGAGAAGATGACCAAAGGTGTCCCCACATCCTCAAACAACGCAAGACCTGAAACCACTCGGTTCAGCCGGACGGACCTCTCAGTCCCCACTTACAGCCTCTTTGTGACCGAACCCATCCTCACTGGATAACATTGGGCACCCGACGCTGTTGTGCACCACTGCACCCGGTTGCCTTTGTGACGCTGGAGGTGACCTGCTGGTGTGACCTTGGACCTTTCCTCATACTCACCTCAAGTTCAGAAGATTGGTTCCATAAGTCGCTGTTGATTGCCCGAATACAATACATGCTTTTCCTCCGGAGGAGAACATTACCGAGAAGTGTTTCAATCTTGATTTAAAGTTTCAAAATCGCCCAACGCTGAAAAACACACCTCTGCACCCGGATGCCCCAGTGCCTCCCGAGGCAACGTGTTGGCGCTGCTATGGACCTTGCCCCATACTCACCGTAGGTCCAGGGGGAGGTTCACGTAAGTCGTTAAGTGACAGTATGCAGCGTATTTTTTCCTCCTAAGTTAACATTGCTGAGAAGTGCTTCAATTTCGATTTAAAGTATCAAAGACCTATTTTCTTCAAACCAACTATTTTAAAAAGGTACTTACCTGATTTTGATGATCTTTGTGCCTAAAGTTATATAAAGATAAGTGTTATTTTTATAAATTGTTGTGGATTTCCTTATTGAGTTGTATCATTTACTGACTGTGTGTGCGCAACGGATGTCTAACACTACTCTCTAATAAGCCTATGGCTGCTCGACCACACTACCCCGTAAAAGAGCACCTTGGGATTGCTAGTGCAATCCCCTGTCCATTCATAAGGAAATACCTGGACTCTTTGCACAGTATACCTCTTTGTGGTATACCATATAAATAGCCAGCTTCCTAAACTGCTCTATCTCTACACAAGAAGGCAGAGCGTTTACAGATTTGGGTGTAGAACCCTCCCCTGCTGCTGCAACAGAAGATCCTCCCAAAGGGGCAGTCTGATCAGAGGACCGATGGCCATGCTCAACAGCTCGAGATACCAGACTCTCTGCGCCCAGTCCAGATCCACAACGAGGACATGGCCCTGGTCATTCTTGATCATCTTGAGAATTTTGGGCAGAAGTGGTATGGGTGAAAAGGCATACAGGAGGACTGAGCTCCAGTCAAGATGAAAAGCGTATGAGCGAGAAACTCAAGTTCGCTAAACTGCTGACATTATGCATTCTCTGCGGTGGAAAATAGATCTAACCAAGGGTCATTTCACTGCAGAAAGAGACCTTGCACCACCTCCGGATGGAGACCCCATTCATGAACCGCTTCGTATCTGCAGCTGAACTCATCTGCTCTGGTGTTCAGAGAGCCCACAAGATGTTGAACCACCAGGGAAATGCCCCGACATTCCAGTCGTGTCCAGAGAGGGCTTTTTCACAAAGGGTCTTAACCCCCACCCCGCCCTGTTTGTTGCACTTGGTGGTGGTGTTGTCGTGAACACATGCATTAGCCTTCCCTTGATGGAGGGTTGAAAAGGTTTTCAATGCCAGCCGGATCGCCTGGAGCTCCAACAGGTTGATGTGGAGTCCAGATTCCACCGGAGGCCTCTGATCTTCACCTCTCCCAGATGGCCACCCCATACCAGGAGTGATGTCACTACTTTCAGATCTGGTTGGGGAAGGGAGAAGGGTCTGTCGCTGACCCAATCATGGTTCGTTAACCACCACTGCAGATCCTTTGCAGTTGCCTCTGAGATCTGGATCATGCCGGAGAAATTCCACTGATGCTGCGTCCACTGGAACTTCAGGTCCCACTGCAGAGCCTGCAGCAGACATGCGTCACCAGCAGGATGCAGGAGACTCTGAGGCCCGGCAGCCTAAGAGTCAGTATTACCGAAATCCAGGAGAGAGGCTGAAAGATTGGTGGCTTAGCCTGAATATCCTTGACTCCTTATTTAGGGGGATAGGCACGAAACTGCACCATGTCCAGAAAAGCTCAGATGAAAGCGAGTGTCTGAGAGGGAGTCAGGTGTGACTTCGGCATGTTGATAGTGAATCCCAGCGAATGCAGGCATTCTGCCGTAGTCTGGATGTGGGAGACGGCAGGCCGGGTACAAGCCCGCCTTCAACAGCCAGTCGTCAATATTGGGGAAGACTGGCCCCCCCCTGATCTCTGCAGATGAGCTGTAACCACTGCCATCACCTTGGTGAACACCCGAGGGGCACTGGTAAGGCCAAAGGGGAGCACGGCAAACTGAAAGTACTCGTGACCCACCGTGAACCGCAGGTAAAGTCTGTGGGCGGGCAGGACGGGGATGTAAAAATAAGCGTCCTGCAAGTCTAACACCCCCATCCAGTCTCCTGGGTCCAGGGCAGACAAGACCTAAGTGAGAGTTTGCATTTTTAAATTCTCCTTCTTGAGGCAGAAATTAAGGGAGCGCAAGTTGAGGATAGGACGAAGTCCTTCAGCCATCTTGGGCACCAAAAATTTGCAGGAATAGGAACCACTACCTACTTCTGGTGTCTGCACCCTCTCTATGGCTCCCTAGGCCAAGAGAGCCACGGACGATCTGCAAAACCCACCTGTATGATTTTATGGACCACCAGTGGGGCAGGTGATGCCGAATCCTGCCAGCCACTGGGTGCCCATGATGGCAAGAGGGCAGACTAGGAGGGTTTGGAGGTTGCGTCTGCCGGTGGGGTGGTGGACTGACCCAAATACTGGCTGCCTGACCCACTGGCCGGTAGGTACTGCGTCCTCGCAGAGGCTGAAGAGCTTGTGTGCCGTGGTGGCTGGGTGGGTAGATGCGGCTGAAAGCCCCTTCCATAGCCAAGAAAGGTGTGAAAAGCAGATTGGGGTGGCGAGTGGTCTTGGAATGGCCCAAAGACCTGGCCATAGCCCTCCTGTCCTTAAAGTGAGAGGATGTAGCCTAACGGTTAGGGCGGTGGACTTCAAATCTGGGGAACCGGGTTCGAGTCTCGGCAACAAAGCTCAACATCCTGTGATTCTGGGCAAATCACTTAATCTCCCCGTGCCTAACAAAAATGAACGTGTCCTCATGTAACGCAACTGGTGCTCATGTAAAGCGCTCTGATACCCGATTTCGGGTCAAGTTCGCACTATATAAAACTTCGAGAAAAAAAAGTGCTCCAGTGCAGAATCCACCTTTCCACCCATATCCGATTTACGTGGCAGGTGGAGGCTTGTACTACAAAGCTCTCTGAGAGTGGGTTGTTGAGTTAGTAAGTTTGGCTTGCAAGTGCAGGGCGGTGGTGGCGGGCAATCGTCCTGTTCACAGGAGCCCCTGTGCTGGGCTTGACCAAAGTCCCAAGCAGAACATCAGCGAATGCCTCATTAAAAGGGAGAAGAGGTTCTGATGGGGACACTCCCGGCTGAAGCACTTCTGTCAAGACATTTGTCTTGACTGTCACCAGGGGCAAGCGGAGGTCCAGGACCTCAGCCGCCCTCCTCACCACCATTGCGAAGATAGCTCCCTACTCTGTGGCTAAGGTAGGGGGAGAAAGCATGCCAGTATCTGGAGAAGTGTCCAGACCACTGGCTTCACCCAAATCCTCACACCAGTCCAAAGTGCCATAAGGCTGGTATTCTTCAGGGTCCAGCGACTCCTTCCATTCCTCCTCAAGTCCTAGCCCATAAGAATAGGGCTCAGGCTCTGGCCAGGTCCGCATGGCTCCACTTGCCATCGAGTGACGCCCCTCTGGTTCCGTGCATGAGTTGGGGATGTAAATGGGTATGGCACCTGGAGTTTCGGCCTTGGGACCGGAGCCAGGGAAGGGCGAGATGGCAAGACCGGCGCCGATCTGGATCTATCTGTGGGTCCCTGGGGCCTGACTGGTGCTGGAGCCGCTGGCGTGGATCCAGTCGGGCCCCTCCCAAACCTGCAGGGCCCTATGGCATGTCAGGGGGCTGCTCCGGCTCCCGGAAATTCAGGGAGGCGCGAGTTGGCTCAGGCCCAGGCTCAACTGCAGAGACAGGCCTCAAGTGATGCTCCCTTGTCTCATCGACCGAAGGACGAGGTGAAGTCGTTGCACACTTCGACGACTTCTTGTGGCGGGACTTACACAAACGGCCTGACGACTTCGAGTCTGGACCTTCCTCCCAACCGGGATCAGGATCGTCGCGGCGTCACTCGTTGAGCCGCCAGGACCTTGAGGGATAGCTTCCTTAATGCCTTTGAGTGCATGGCTCAGCAATCGGAGCAGGCCTTTGGGTCATGGTCGCAGCCGAGGCACCAGAGGCGAACAAGGTGCGGGTCTGCCACAAACATCAAATGGTGACAGCAGCCACAGGGCTTGAAGCCGGCCTTCTTGGATGACATTCCATTCCTAATTCAGAGCAAAGGTCTCTGTCCTACATTGATTCAACCGCTCTCAAAGAAAATAAGCCTACACCTGTGCAGGGGGCCAGGTCTTTGTCCACTCCAAGCTCTAGAAAAGTTGGACAAGGGCAAAATAATCATGGACTACTTGTTCCAATAGGCCACATTTCCAGGAACCAAAGGTCCAGTTATGTACTACACGTACTTGCTTGAATTTGCCATCGGATTGCTGTCCGTATGTGGCAGTTTTGGTTGGTGTACCCTCCAACAAGGATGGATCATATTTGGAACTCAAAAATAAAGTCTGCCATTGGCTCACATGGAACACTGACTTTTCGGTTTCCGAGTACAATGATATACTAGTGGTGAGAAGTACTGGGTGGATTGGTCAATCTACAGAAACAGTAGAAGTGATCTGTGTGGTATTAAATTTGTAGGCACCCGGATATGGCTCTTCGCCTGAATAAAACTGGCTGCAGACAGGGAAAATTAAGAGTTGCTGTCAGCATTGTCCCCCTAGAATATTTGTATAAATCAAATTATCCAAGGCAGCTGAATGAGAGTATAAACTTAACTTAGAGCGGATGCACCAGGTGCCCTCTCTATTCCCACTCTTAACAGGTAATTACCGCTAACAGACCAGGATGCCAAAGATTGACTTTTCCTACTTCGACTCGAGTCAGAGCGATTGGTTTGGAAGGGGTCACGGAAGTTGGCCACAGTGTTGATGATGCATTCCAGACTCTTACAGTTGCTGGCTCCTTTCATTCAGCGTCTGTTCCCCATTGCCCCTCTGTAACTGGCCACATATCGCATTTGCCCACAGGTGATGGACACAGTGCTGATGATGTATTCCAGACTCTTACAGTTGCTGGCTCCTTTCATTCAGTGTCTATTCCCCATCCCTTTCTGCTGGCTCTTATAAAATTGTGGCAGATGATTTTAACTGTAGTTTTGAACCTCCTGGTATCACCACTGGCACTATTAGGGAGGAAGAGGACGAAGCGTGGGCAGTGCCTGCACTCTCACTTTCGCCTATTAGGAGTTGGTCTGCTGCTGCCCTACAATTGAACGTCTTTGTGCTTAATAACGGCCTTAATGGGAGAACACCCTTGGACAAAGAGGGGAGGAACACGTTTAATCGGCTGGGTGGCGCCAGTCGTATTGATTAATATTCTGATCAATAGCAGGTTGTGGCCACAAGTTGTAGATATGGAGGTGATTTCCCAACAGGATAGCGACCACAATGCTCTGGACCTCAACCTAAGCTCAATAGGTTCCAGCATTTCTACCTATAGTAATGAACCATTTGATAGGAGGCTTGTACCCACCGGTAACTGCCGTGGGTTGAAATGGAGTGCAGTTATTGCCACCCGGCTATTCTGTCACAGATGTAGGAGGCTCTAGTCACCGCCACGGAAGCTGCACTGGCCCTGGGAGGGAACTCTCTTGCAGCCGCCTCTTGGTGGAGTTTAATGCGTTACATAATTCCTAGTTTAGTTCCCTAAAGGAGATTTTTATGGTAGAGTCCAGATCTCTCCCTAAAAGAGCCAAAGTGGCACCCTGGTACACCAAGGCGTGTAGGCTAGCAAGGCGCGCTCTGAAGGCCGCAATCAAGTGTGGGCCTCGAGCCTTGATACAGGAAGCCAGGGTTTCATATAAAGCTACTATATCAAAGGCTAAACAAGATTATGAAAAATTGCAAATTCTGGAGGGTAGGGGATTGATTCTGCTGCTCCAATGTCTGGTAATAGCACAGCAATGTCATGGGCTAATCATTTCTCTGGTCTTTAGCAGGGGACACAGGGGGGGCCGCCATAAGTGTGAATTGGGAGAAACTCCAGCTGCAGGATTGACAGGGGACTGTAAAGAGAGCGGTGCTCCACATGAGGCGGACTTAGGGGAGCTGGATGTTAGCAATCTCTGTCCAATTACTGCCAGTGAAGTTGCTAATGTGATAGACTGGATTACCCCGTGGAAAGCGCCAGGGCTAGATAAGGTACCAAAGCCGACGAGGATACATGGGGCCTCTATTTCGTCTTGTATTTTAACAGCATCATGAATGGGTTAACAATCCCTCACACATGAGCAGGGGCTGCGATTATCCCGCTGTTTAAGTAGGGCCTGTGGTGCCTCCCTTCCAACTACCGGCCAATTAGTCTTATCGACAGCACCCAGAAGCTTTTTAGCCGAATCTTGCTAGACAGAATGTATGACTGGATAGAGGACGTGGGCATGCTAACACCTTTACAAGCTGGGTTCAGGGCCAGGATCTGTACCGCCGACCAAGTCTTTCGCTTGCAACTATTATACTGGAAATAGGTAACAATAGGGGGGTGGACGTTTATATGTAGTGTTTGTCGACCTTCGACCTTGTCCTTAAGGAGGCTTTGTGGAGGGTCCTGCTAGATTTTACAGTCCCTAAATATCTTGATGACACTATCAGTAGGCTCCACTTGAATAAACTATGCGCAAGTCATATGCGGCTCCCTTGGTGAATTGACAGCACCCATTCCAGTAACTCAGGGAGTAAGACCAGGATGTGTCTTAGCCCCAACTCAGTTTTTATTATATATTAATGACTTGGTGGTCCAGTTAGAGTTGTAAAAGCACGATGCCCCGAGCCTAGAAAGCAGGAATGTCCCAACACTCCTGTTTGCCAACGATACCTTACTGGTCTCCAAATCACCTATGGGTATTCAAAACCTGATGGACCAGTTTGGAGTCTTCTGCAGAGATAGAGGGCTTGAGATCAATCTGGGGAGAGGATGTAGCCTTACAGCTAGAGCGGTCGACCTCGAAGCTCGGGAACCGGGTTCGAGTCTCGGCAAGGACGCTCAAAATCCTGTCATTCTGGGCATATCACTTAATCTCCCCGTGCCTAACACAAAAATGAATGTGTCCATCTGTAACGCAACTGGTTCTCATGTTAAGCGCTCTGATACCCGATATCCTCGGGTCTAGTTTGCGCTATATAAAACTCAAAAAAAAAAAATCATCTTGCTAAGACTAAGTACATGGTATTGAACCCTTGTCCCACGTCTCGTCCTTAACCAGCCCTTAATGAAGTTCCATTGGAGAGGGTCCGTACATTTGAATATTTAGGGTACACGCTCACAGAGCAGTCTGGCGGGTCATCTCAGATACAGAAATGTAGACGGAGGCTAAAACACAATACTGGGGGTATCTTGAGGGCCCAACATGGCTCTAATTTACGTCTGATTTCCCCGGCCCTCCAAATGTAGAACTCCCAAGCACTTGGGGGTCCTTATATGTTGGGGAACTTTGGGAGCACGAGAATGTAAGCCAAATGGAGTTGGTGGGGGTTTGCTTTCTTAGATTCCTCACCAACCTTCCCACTAGCACCCCACTTTTTACGCTCCGGCAGGAAATAGGTCACAGACCCCTCGCCCACAGATTAGGACTCAGACCATTGTTGTACCGGAGCATCAGTGGATCTATTGCGTCTTACCGAATCTGTCTAGAAGAATTCTTAAAGCTTCCCAGGGCTGCTAGGGTGCCACGGTTCAAGTATATTAAAAGTTGCTTGGCCGAGATTGGGTGTGAGAATCTCTGGACGAATCCGGAGACTGCTTGCAGAATGCTGAAGTCTGTTCTCAAAGGGGGTACATTGGTAGCATGTGGATGGTGGAATTATTAGGACTGGGAAGGTGGGCTCTCTGACATTAGCATTTCTTGAGTTTAAATACGCTTACTCTCTAGAAGGATATATGGATGAGATTGAGCCCCCGCTCGCAAAAACCCTGCACATTAAAATTTGGATCGGGATTTTGCCGCTTCGTACAGTTGCTGCCAAATGCCTACACTGAGCTTGATATGTCCTGTCCCCTGTGCTCCGAGGCAACGCAATGTATTGAGCATGTTGGCTGCTTCTGCCGTCTTTACAATGCCTACAGGAGGAAGTGGATACTGCTGTTATGTCGCAGGATGGGGACTAGCAACTTTAGGGCTGCAGCCAGGGTCCCAAGAACTAACACATCACAGCCATTTGTATTTGCTGTCGTGGAGATGCAGACTGGAAATGGTAGCCCTTTGATAGTTGTGATGGCTACAGAGATCTTGCATATGTCAGCTGTGCAATGGCTTATATGGCCTAACACCGACAAGATTACGAGTCAAGGTTTACAATGCAGATCTTGGTTGTATTAATAAATAGGTCACCGCAGTATGAATTATATGCGTATTGTTTATTATGATTTTAGGACCCTTTAGCTGAGATTATAGATTTTACAAGGATAATGAACACAGCTTGTATCTGGACAATGTTTGCATTATACCGGTTATGCTGCTATTGTATGGATTTTTTATTTTTCTAACGCTACAGCATTTAATGAGATGTTTTTAAGTCTTTTACTGTATTAATGTTATAATTTTATGTGCTTTTATGGCAATTTGCTGAATAAAGAATAAAGAGAGGGATGACCTTTCTGCCACAATAGGAGGAAAAAAACTCAAAAAACTTGGACAAAACACCAAAAAAACGTTCGTTAAAAACTGACTAAGGGGTAGCTTTTCCTGGATCTGCGCTGACTGGCCTGAAAAGAACGGACGTCAGCATGCTGGGGTGGCGCCTATATTGGTACCGTGCACGTCACTTCTGGCATGAATGACGCAATGCGGAGCCGAACTACACCACCTACCGGTGCACAGGGGTACTGCTTAAGAAAAATTAACAGATCCAGTCTCACGTCTGGGGGATAATTCTAAGGTAAGGAATCTGCGGCTAGAAGTCTCTATCAGGTACCCAAGATTCACAGGGTAACTGCCACCTCATTCTTGCAACTTAAGTCAATCAGGAAAATCTTGCCTTTTTTACCTACTGGTGGCCGTAGACGGGTGATCACTACTGTTATTCAGCTGCAACTGATTCAAAATGCAGCTGCCTACACCATTACTAAACCTACAAGTTAGCGCACTTTCACCAATTTTAAAATAATTGCATAAGTTACCAGTGAAACAACGAATTATCTTTGAATGCATACTTTTTGTCAACATGATTGTGCATCATGTCTCCACTTCTGTCTTGGCAAAACAGGGCCATATGCACTCCTGCGATTTTCAACTCCGTTCCACTAAAAACACGTGTTATCGGTACCCAAAATAAAGTCCTCTTCATTCGGTGGCTGCGCTTTATCTTATGTTGCAACAAAAGAATTACACAAGTTGCCCCTTGAATTGAGGAATCATTCATTAACCGAGCAACCAGAAGCTTTGTCAAATGCTGCACTTTATAAATAATGTAAATAAATAGGTTTGCAGCCCAGATCTGTCCCCATCACACCCTGGTTTCTGTAATTAATCCACTCTCAAGGAGTCCCAACATGCCATATCACACACCTGACTTAATCCGAAAATGTGGTCTTTTTATCACGCCAAAGTTATTTACAGCACATACAATCACTGACGCGTCACAAGCCGCTAACCCAAATCCTACCTTCATTGTTGATCAGACCTTTGAAGCAATCCGGAGGGACGGGAGCACTCTTGTTTGACATCGGAATCTGCACAACACATTCCAGGGATTGGAAGGGAGCCTTGGTATTTTTAAGAGTGAGGCTCTTGTTAAAATTGGATAACCGGTAGTCTGTTCCTGCTACAAGTCCATCTTTGCTATGCCACGTGTAGGTCGGGCGCTCTGGTCGATGATCGCAGAGTATAGTGTACTTTCCACCAGTGACATTGCAGGTCACTGTAGGCTTGTTTAGACTGGCTGGAGAAGAGGACAAAGAACATTAAATATTTCTTACAGCCCTTGGGCAGCGCCAAGACAAAGTGTGTCAGAAGAGTAGCAACTACAAGACTCAAGTATATAAATTTCATTGCATGGCCATCATTAGATACAGGGACTCACTTCATGCGCCATTATTTCAGAGCAATGTCATGATGGGATATAAGGGAGTCTGGTACCCCTGGCATAGGTATGCACAGGTGCCTGCCTACAGGCCAGAGGTGCCAGCTGCAGCCTGGGCAGGAGGTAAGTGCATGATCTCATAGCACCCAGAATACACCTCTGTAAATGACACTTACTCCATAGATTATTGCATACACCAAAAGAAGAAATATAGGGGCTTTTAGGGGCTGATTTACTAGTTTTACTTCAGAAACTAATTTAATTATTAATAATAACTATTAAATACATTTATACAGCTATAATATGCATTCATTATCACAAATAATATTTACACAGGGCGCACAACTTTAGTTTTAAAAAGGAACATATACAAATTTCGCAGTCAGTTTAACACCTGTTAAATCATCACAAGATATCGCTTTGAGCTAAACTTCTTTCTTTAATGGTGCCAGATTTACAAAAAGGTGCCAATGTCATTTGCAGCAACCATATGCTAAAGATCTTATCGTGCATTTCAACAGACTACATTTGAAAGTTTTATTCAGCAGGTATTGCATTCCTCAAGGCCTCAAGAATTCTTATATTGACAAGATTCCGATTGGGTCACATAACGCAGGAGGTAGGCTTAATATGCCAATCTGAAAGTTCGATCATATTCTTTTACGGGTAAATAGGTAGATCTTGAGAACATCAGTGATGGAGCGCAAATGTTAAATGACGTTTGCCTCTATGAATTCTCGCTATCAAAAGAGATTTATGATAATTATTCCTTGATGAAAACATGTAAACCGGTTATGCTGAAAACCTGAGATTTCATACTGCATCGTAAAAGCATGCAGAAGCATTTTGAAACATGAAAACGCAAAAACGTAAGCAAAGAGAGAAACGATATTTACTTATGCATGTAAACACGTGTTTTGAGAAACAAACCTTAGTTAACATAGAGACTGTGATGACAATAACTTGTAATATGTATTAAAATGAAATAATGTCTGCTTAATAAATCTCCTGCAATGATTAGAATGCTTAATTCAGTAATAATCGATAGTATGCAAAACTGCAGCTTTCTTTAACATTATGTGATAAAAACATGTATTTCAAAGTGGCACGTAAAACTTTGTTTTGAAAAATTATAAACTTGCAAATTCTTTTTTTTTTAGTGCCGCCTATTATTGATATGTAACCGCTCAAGAAGAATAGTAAAAAATGTAAATGTAAATCCAGTATTTGTAAAGCGCGAACAGCTACCCGAAGGCATCCCGGCGCTGGGGGCCGTCGGGAAGATTAAGCGAGCTATTGTCCAGAGTCACATGGTGCTGGGGGCCGTCGGGAAGATTAAGCGAGCTATTGTCCAGAGTCACATGGTGCTGGGGGCCGTCGGGAAGATTAAGCGAGCTATTGCCCAGAGTCACATGGCGCTGGGGGCCGTCGGGAAGATTAAGCGAGCTATTGTCCAGAGTCACATGGTGCTGGGGGCCGTCGGGAAGATTAAGCGAGCTATTGCCCAGAGTCACATGGTGCTGGGGGCCGTCGGGAAGATTAAGCAAGCTATTGTCCAGAGTCACATGGTGCTGGGGGCCGTTGGGAAGATTAAGCGAGCTATTGTCCAGAGTCACATGGTGCTGGGGGCCGTCGGGAAGATTAAGCGAGCTATTGTCCAGAGTCACATGGTGCTGGGGGCCGTCGGGAAGATTAAGCGAGCTATTGCCCAGAGTCACATGGTGCTGGGGGCCGTCGGGAAGATTAAGCAAGCTATTGCCCAGAGTCACATGGTGCTGGGCTGACCTGGTGCCGGGGATCGAACCGTGAACACCAGATTCCAGCGTCAGTCGCCCTGGCCGCGGCGCCACACCTCTTCCCCATAGTGATTCCATTAATCAAGAAAAGTCGAACAACAATTAATGTGCGATTCATAATAATCATAACGTAGAAATGATTCAGCAAAATTTAATGTAGGCCTCAGATGCTTTTTCTTTCTTGCTCGAAAAGCAGAATCGAGCTGAAGTAGTCACTTTAGATGCTGTGAGAACCTTTTGTAAAGTTTCTTTTCTGTATTCTACAACAATGGGCTCACTTTTGAGTTAGCAACATTCTTGACAGAAATGTATCCATATGATTGCAAACCCAGAGAAAATGCCTGGGAACGGACAGACTGGGAGTAAAAGGAAGGTTCTTACTTCCATGGAAAGGATGAACAATTGGAACTTAATGGATTTCCAAAAAGATTACTTAATGCTTCCGGATTTCTTAGTGAGGTATGATCACACCATGAGCAGCCCACTGTGAGTAACCACTGGAAGCCATATGGGGCTGATGGATAAGATACTTTGTGGGTGTAAACAGTGAACTTTTGGAAGTATGATTGCCCCTTGGAGGAGGCTATCATTTTCCATTTTCCCTGCCTGGAATGCTGTCGGACTGATCTTTGATTTCCCTCAATGCCAAACCCTTTGAACTGAACTTTCCCGACTTTTCTGAACCTGCACTTTGCCAGCTGGTAAAGTTGAGCAGGAAAATAACCTTTCGGATGAAGGGTTAACTGACTCCTTCTGTGGCACGAGGGGCTGCAGTTCTGACTTTGCTAGATCCCTATCGAAGACGGACTATATCTCAACCATATTTTGGTTTGTATGATATGACAAGTGAATATCAAATTTATATTGTTTCTCTCTCTGTATCTCTTGGCAACCAGAAAATGTTCATTATTGAATCTTTGTAATGTCTGGCTATTTTGCAGTAATTAACTAATATTAAATTTGATATGAAATGCGATTTCATGTTCTATTCGTTCAAATTGAGTCTTTAGATAAATGTGTTCCATGAGAAATCATTTTCGTTTGTGTGTCGTTTCTTTGGGTCAATACTTTTCTTTTTTCAAGATATGAGGTTCTGTTGACACTGTGAAAGGTGAAGAAATAGACATGTACTTGGCATTTCTTTATTCTAGGTCCTCATAAGGAAATTGCCTCACGTTCTCTGAATATCCAAGTTCCAGCGGCACAGAAAGGTCAGCTCAATTTAAATATACCTACCACAACGCATGCATTCACGCTGGCGGCCATCTTGGAATGGGTTTTCCTCAATAGAAAACCTATTGCAGCATGCGGCCAGTGCCAAAAAGCATTGACAAAACCAACAGCTTGATCTTTGAAAGGTGAGTGTTGTGGCTTCTTGCATTTTCTCCCCAGTGTTGATGTTCCCTGCTGCTCAGCCAGTGAGTGAGGTCATTGGATGGTTGGAATATTGAAAGTGTTGTGCTTGGATGAGTGGACAGTTGGACCGAGAAGGGCTGAGCAGCAGGATGTTGCTCCTTGTGGGCCTTTACCTGCTTAACCTGTAACCTGAACTAAACCTAATAAACCTACATCTTTTATAACCTACGAGTATACATCCTTGATTGTAACACTGGCGAAGAGTGGAAAAAAAACTACATGTAAGGAACAAGAAGTTAAGAAGAAACTAGAGAAACTAAGAAGAAGCTAGTGGAACTAAGAGGATTACAATGAAAAAGAGTTTGAAGCCTGTAAGGAAGAACTGCGCCTGGCAGCCCCACCAGTGTATATGTACATCAGACAGCCAGCAGTCCAGGGCAGTTGATCAAGCTAGCGTACTGTATGCAGCAGATCTAGAGGGTGGCTGCTGAATTGAAAAGGACTTTGCTGTCAATAAGACTTAAGTTGGTATGTACAAGAAGATTTCATGGTTTGGTTACCAACGTGTGGCAGTGAACCGACAGCATGAAATTGACCTTTGTGGAGATCAATAAAGAAGAGTTTCTACTGCCGAAGGAATATGGTGGATGTCAGCAATGTTGTAAAAATGGTGACTTTTACCTGTGTTCAGATGCTGGCTCGAGCCGTCAGTAACTTTTGGCATTTTTGACAGTTTGTTTAAATTTAAAAGCAGTGTGGGGAGCAAAATGCGAGGCGCTGTGAAGCTACGAGCGTGCATCCGGCATCGTTTACCTATAAATTGACTCACTGCAACGGCCCAGATTGGTTCGAGCAGAACAACGGTGTTCTACCTTGTGCTTTGTGCTGGAAGCGTGCTGAGGAAGAATGAGCCCAAGTTGTCAGGCTGCAGCGGAGGTGCATGATGTGCTGGTTTCCAGGCAGCAGTTAAGGTGCATTCTGTGAATCCACCATGTACAGGGACTGTGACGTGCTGTGCTTTGCACAAAAGGCCGGAATGCTGATCTATATTAGCGTGTGTGCAGGAGCATGCGCAGGAGTCATGAGGTCAATGCGAGGTCAACACGATGATGTCACACACATAGCCTCGTCAGCCGCCATATTTGTTTGAGATAAATATACCCTGTGGCTATTCAGTTTGCATGATTCACACACAGTTTTCACCTCTTTTTAACTACGATCAGTATCTTATGTCAGCGTTGAATTGTGTTGGACTGCCATTCCATGGGGGCATTGGAAATGTTAGTGAAAATTGCTGCTCAGCTTTATTGAACGAGACAAGATTACAGCGGCTCCCTGTTATGGTGGTGAGACTTTGTTGAATTTTCTCTGGGATTATGTCAAGCGGTGAGTGACTTTCAAATTTTGAGGAAGAATGATTATTGCACCACAACTAACTCACTTTGGGGCAGTGGAGGCCCAAGTATTTGAAGCTGAGGAGGGAGGTTACTAAGTGTGTGGGGCACATACCGGAGCTGTTTTGAAGGCGCTGAACTGCAACTGCTGATCTTCTTGTGGCAAGTGGGGTGGAATTGAACTGTTCTGGTTGGTCCTATTGTTAGTATTCAGGGTTGGATGTCGGGTGAGAGGTCGCTCACAGGAGTGGGGGTTTCTTGAGATGTTACCTCAGTATATGTTTTAATGCCATGCATAATTTTCTTTCCAGTCATGTTGGGTATGCAGAAGGGTGATATGTTGGCCCTAAAGTGTGACGTGTTGGTTCTGGAGTGTGACCATGTTGTGACATGTTGTGATGTGTAATTTTTACCATCTTTCCTAAGGGGTTAAGGGTATAGTAGCATGTATTTAGCTTAAGGTTCCACCCTTCCTAAGGGGTTAAGGGTGTAGGGGCAAGTGTTTAGCCCCAGGTTCCACCCTTCCTAAGGGGTTAAGGGGTATGTATTTAACCCAAGGTGCCACCCTTCCTAAGGGGTTAAGGGTGCAGAGGCATGTGTTTAGCCCGAGGTTCCACCCTTCCTAAGGGGTTAAGTGTGTAGGGGCATGTGTTTAGCCCTAAGTTCCACCTTTCCTAAGGAGCTAAGGGTGTAGGGGCATGTGTTTAGCCCAAGGCTCCACCCTTCCTAAGGGGTTAAGGGTGTGGGGCATGTGTTTAGCCCAACGTTCAACCCTTCCTAAGGGGTTAAGGGTGTAGGGGCAAGTGTTTAGCCCCAGGTTCCACCCTTCCTAAGGGGTATGTATTTAACCCAAGGTGCCACCCTTCCTAAGGGGTTGAGGGTGCAGAGGCATTGGTTTAGCCCGAGGTTCCACCCTTCCTAAGGGGTTAAGGGTGTAGGTGCATGTGTTTAGCCCGAGGTTCCACCCTTCCTAAGGGGTTGAGGGTGTAGGGGCATGTGTTTAGCCCTAAGTTCCACCTTTCCTAAGGGGTTATGAGTTTAGGGTTATGTGTTTAGCCCAAGTTTGTACGAGTGTAAGTTTTCTCTGTTCTGTTTACTATGCAGAAGGAGGAGAGTCGGCTGAGTGACATTTTTGTGAAGTGTGATTTTGACCAACCTTCCTAAGGGGTTTAGGATGTAGGAGCAATGTGTTAAGACCGGTGGGTAGTTACCATCCTTCTTATGGGGTTAAGATGAAACCGTGGTCCTTTTCAAGTGTATGGTGATGTGGGTACGTGGTTACACTCCAATGCAGTATAGTGTGGAAGAAGCCCTGGTCCCATTTCAGTGTTGTTATACAGGGTAATGAGATGGTCCTGTTAGAGTGTATGTTGTGGCAGTTCAAGTTAATACCTTTCTCGCCGTAGGTGAAGAGGAAGAAGACCGGGGAACTGCCAAAATTTTAAGTTCCTTTATTCATAGAAGATCCCATCCATCCATTAACCGATCTCCCACAAACTGTCATTTTTCTCCACCCCAGAGCCTAATAGTCACATTCCATCACCTGGGAAACCTACAGCCAGTGACATCATAGTGCCCATACTCTATGCTGTGCTAAACAGAGCTGAGCAGTGATTACCACATATGTGTTGTGAGGGGAAAGGGTAGTTGTGGTCAGTTTTTGGGTTATCTGCACATTTGCATTGTGAATTTGTGGGACGTATTGATTGCCTGTGTATTTTTCCATCTTACATCCCATTGGAGCACTGAAGTTATTACAGACAGTGTTGTTTGACCTTTTCGGTTTGTTTTGGTGGTGTAGTATTTATAGTTTTGCTGGATGTTTTGTGGGAGGGTGTTTTGCCGTCCTTCGCCCTGCTGAATTTCCTGTTGCTTCACAGGAGGGAAGATGTGTTGTGGCTTCTTGCCATCTGTTAGAAATGGGATCTCTAGTTGGCAAGGGCTTGCACCTTTGTCCAAGTAGGGACCCTTCTTCCTAGTCAGGGTAAGGGTTGTTACACTCGTGAAGTAACCCCTGCTCACCCTCGTGGTAGCTTGGCACGAGCAGTCAGGCTTAATTCAGAGGCAGTGTGTAAAGCATTTGCACATAACCAACAGTAATACAGTGTAAGCACTACAAACGGACACCACACCAGTTTAGAAAAATAACCAATATTTTATATACTCAAGACAAGACCAATTACGACAAAAATCCACAATACTGTACTTTGAAAATGAATGCTTGATACGATAACTTCTTCTTTGCAAGAATAGCACAAAAGCAAAGTTCGTACGAGTCGGTAGCTCCGTCCGAGCCTACCGTGATGCTGAAAACCACAGAGTCTAACAGTTCCAGCCGACCGCATCGATACGGGCCAGCAGAGTCATGAACAGACTCGGTCACAGTACCTTTTCTCGTTGTGGCTGGTACGGGGTGTACGAGCCGGTCGGCGTTCGTCGCGGTTGCGGTGCAAGACGGAGCGATGCAAGGTGCGGTGTCCCTCGATGCGGTGCAGGCAGCGGCTCGATGAGCGTCGGGCAGACGGAGTCGGTGAGTCCAAGGCGTGCGATGCAGGGCGAGACGATGCTCGATGCGGTGCTGACAGGTTGCGATGCAGGCGACCTAGCCGGAGTGCGGGAGCTGGCGTCGGACAGCGGTGCGAGTCGGAGCGGTGCGTCGCAGACGTGCGAGCGGTGCCCCAAATGCGGTGCGGTCTCGACTCTTGAGCCAGTTGCAGCGACAGTGTCGGTCTGGTCCGGCTGGCCCAGTGAAGCGATGCGATGCGAACTGCGGTGCCCACAGGTCACGGTGCAAGCAGCGGCTCGATGTTGGCGGCGTCGGACGTCGCCTACGGTGAGACCAGGGTTGCGATGCGAAGCGGGGCGATGCGGTCTGCGGTGCAAACAGGTCACCGGCCAGGGATGGATTCGGTTGACGGAGTCGGTTGCAGTTCCCTTCCTCTGTGGCAACTGAAACAGCGTTCCAGAAGCGGTACCCAGAGGCTTGTGAAGTCTTTGCAGTCCCTGAGACTTCTTAACAGGAGGCCAGCTCGGTTTCTGGCCCTTGGAGATACTCAGCACAAGTTTGGAGAAAGTTCAGTCCAGTCCTTTCACTGCCCAAGACAGAAGCAGCAGCTGCAGGCCAACCCAACAAAGCAACAACACAGCAAAGGGGCAGTACTCCTCCTGGCAGCTCTTCCAGCTCTTCGTCTTGGCAGGTTCCTTGATTCCAGCGAGATCTAAATTCATGGGGTCAGGGCCCCAATATTTATATCCCAAATTCCTTTGTTCTCTGAAGGCAGAGAGGCCTTTGCCTAGTCCAAACCAGTTCTGGAGCACTTTGTTGACAAGTCTCCGTCCCTTCTTTCAGTGAGTAGGCCAGGGACATCAGACGCACCACAGGAGGTGGAGCCAGCATTGTGGAGGGAAGGCACTGTCCTATTCAGGGCCCAGGTGCGACCCCTCCCACCCATCTACAGGTCGATCTGGCTATTCAGCCCTGCGCTGACTCACCCTGTCTCCTGGCATCCCCCAGCCCCTGTCACTCACATTCCAGACACGGAATACACAATCTCGCAGAGGCAGGCTTGGATGGTTAGGCAAGAAAATACCCACTTTCTAAAAGTGGTATTTTCAAACCCAGAATGGTAAAACCAACCTTACTAAAAGCTGCATTTTATCATTCTGAGTCCAGGCATACTAAACTCGAATTTCTACCATGTTCCCGGGGTCAGTTAGGATTATAAGCTGTAATAATCAAAACCGCCCGTTCTGGCCTAGGGGGAACAGGTAGCCTTGCAATAGTGAAAAACGAACTAGGCTGTAATTCACTATCAGGACATGCCGCACACACCCGGGCATGTCCTACCTTTCGCGTACAACGCACCCTGCCCACAGGGGTACCTTGGGCCTACCTTAGGGGTGACTAACATGTAGCAAAGGGAAGGTTTAGGGACTTGCAAGTGTGTGCACTTGCCAAGTCGACATGGCAGCCTCAGGCTGCGCACAGGCTCTGCGATGGCAGGCCCGAGTTACACTTTACGGGCTGTTTGCGTGGGTGGCACAATCCAGTGCTGCAGCCCACCAACAGCATTTGGTCTATAGGCCCTGGCACTCGCAGTGCACTTTACAAGGGACTGACACATAAACCAAATAGGCCAATCATGGAAACACCAATCCATAACACATTTTATACAGGAGCACTTGCACTTTCCCACTGGACCGCAGTGAGGAAAGTGCGCAGAATCATCACACCAGCAAAAACAGAGTCAAAACCGGGAGGTCAGAAAGCAAAAAGTCAGGGGAAACACGCCAAAAGATGCCAAGTCTAACACATGTCCCCTCCAGCTGAAAGTAGGGAGAACTACCCAACCCCATGGGAGTTCTCTTCACTAAGGCGGAAGAACCTGGACAGACCATCTGCGTTGGCGTGTTCTGTACCAGGACGGTGTTCCACCGTAAAGTCCATTCCCTGTAGGGAGATGGACCACCTCAGCAGTTTTGGATTCTCGCCCCTCATTTGCATCAACCATCTGAGGGGCCTGTGGTCTGTCTGAACCCGGAAGTGAGTCCCAAACAGGTATGGTCTCAACTTCTTCAGCGCCCAGACCACAGCAAAAGCTTCCCTTTCTATGGCACTCCACCTCTGTTCCCTGGGAAGTAGTCTCCTGCTAAGGAAGACTACAGGCTGATCCAGGCCCTCTTCGTTCAGTTGTGAGAGCACCGCTCCCACACCATGCTCTGAAGCGTCAGTCTGCACGACGAATTCCTTGGAGAAGTCAGGTGCCTTGAGCACGGGCGCCGTGCACATGGCTGCCTTCAGGGCATCAAAAGCTTTCTGGCAGGACTCAGTCCAGATCACTTTCCTGGGCTGCCTCTTAGAGGTCAGCTCTGTTAAGGGGGCAACGATGGTGCCATAGCCCTTAACAAATCTCCTATAATAGCCGGTGAGACCTAAGAAGGCTCTCACCTCTGTCTGGGTCTTGGGGGGCTCCCAAGCCAGAATGGTGTCAATCTTGGGTTGTAGGGGCGCCACCTGGCCGCTTCCTACCTGGTGTCCCAAGTACACCACAGAACCCTGCCCGATCTGGCACTTACTGGCCTTGATCGTGAGGCCTGCACCTTGCAGAGCCCTCAACACTTTCTCAAGGTGCTGTAAATGTTCTTCCCAGCTGGAACTGAACACAGCAATGTCATCCAGGTAGGCGGCACTGAAATCCTCCAGCCCAGCCAACACCTGATTGACCAACCTCTGAAAGGTGGCAGGGGCATTCTTCAACCCAAAGGGCATCACCCGGAATTGGTAATGACCTTCTGGGGTTGAGAATGCGGATCTCTCCTTGGCCCCATCGGTTAAGGCAATCTGCCAGTACCCAGACGTCAAATCAAACGTGCTGAGGAACCGGGCAGCTCCCAACCGATCAATGAGCTCATCAGCTCTGGGGATGGGGTGCGCGTCAGTCCTGGTGACGGCATTGAGCCCACGGTAGTCCACACAAAACCGGAGTTCTGGAGTGGCACCGGGCGCCGCAGCCTTTGGGACCAAGACCACTGGGCTGGCCCAAGGACTGTGGGAGGGCTCAATCACCCCTAACGCCAACATCTTAGAGACCTCCTCCTTGATGCTGGCTCTGACCCGGTCAGTCAACCTGTAAATCTTGTGCTTCACCGGATGGCTGTCACCAGTGTCCACGTCATGGGTACACCAGTGAGTAACACCGGGGGTCAGAGAGAACAGTGGGGCGAACTGTCCCAACAACTGGCGACAGTCCCCCTGCTGCTCCTGAGTCAGAGTAGGGGAGAGGATCACACCCTCTACTGACCCATCATGCTCCTTGGTAGACAGGAGGTCAGGGAGAGGCTCGCTCTCCTCTTCCACCCCATCATCTGTCGCCAAGAGCATACTCACTTCGGACCTCTCGAAGTGGGGCTTGAGGCGGTTCACGTGAAGGACCCTCAAAGGGTTCCTTGGAGCCTGCAAATCCACCAGGTAGGTGACGTCACTTTTGCGCTCCTTTACCTCATATGGCCCAGTCCACTTGTCCTGCAAGGCACAAGGTGCTACTGGGGCCATGACCCACACTTTTTGTCCAGGTTGAAATTCGACCAGAGTGGCGTTCTGGTCATACCATCTCTTCATTTCTTCCTGGCTTGCTTCTAGGTTCGCCTGAGCGAGTTTCCTGAAGCGGGCAGTTTGGTTTCTAAAGGCCAGCATGTAGCTAAATACATCCTGGGGAGTTTTCCTGGGAGCCGCCTCCCAGCCTTCCTTAACCAAACTCAGAGGTCCTCTGACAGGGTGGCCATACAGGAGCTCAAAGGGGCTGTACCCAAGAGACTTCTGAGGCACCTCCCTGTACGCAAAGAGTAGGCATGGCAAGAGGACGTCCCACTTACGCCTCATGGGTTCTGTTAGACCCTTGATCATGCCTTTCAAGGTCTGGTTGAATCTCTCCACCAGACCGTTTCCTTGTGGGTGGTAAGGAGTGGTGAACTTGTAGGTTACCCCACACTCCTTCCACAGGGATGTCATATACTTCGATATGAAATTGGTCCCCCTATCAGAAACCACCTCTCTGGGGAATCCCACACGGGAAAAGATCCCCATTAACGCCCGGCCCACCACTGGCGCCGTCGTTGTCCTGAGAGGGATTGCCTCCGGGTACCGGGTGGCATGGTCCACCAAGACCAGGATGTACCTGTTGCCCATGGCTGTCTTGGGATCCAGTGGCCCCACAATATCCATCCCTACCCTTTCAAAGGGTGTTCCAACAACCGGAAAAGGTTGGAGAGGAGCTTTGACCTTCCTCCCACTCTTACCACTTGCCTGGCAAGTTTGGCAAGACCTGCAGTGTGCATCTGACTGCCTTCGCATTTGGGGCCAAAAGAAGTGGGTGACAAGCCTGTCAAAGGTCTTGTCCTGCCCCAAATGTCCTGCCAAAGGCACGTCATGAGCCAGACCCAGTAGGAAGGTCCTGAAGCGCTGGGGTACCACCAGCACACGGGCTGACCCAGGCTCAGCAACCTTAGGCTCACTGTATAGGAGACCACTCTCCCAGTAGATCAGATGTGACCCGGACTGATTACCAGCTGCCTGGTCTGCAGCCTGCCGCCGCAGACCCTCCAGAGTAGGGCACTCGTTCTGCTCCCTGCAGAACTCCTCCCTGGTGGGACCCCCTTCTTGCTGCCAATGGGTCAGCTCAGAGATGTCTCCCAGTTCGGCTACTTGCTCCCCTGTAGGCACCGGGGCGTCCCCCTCGAGGTCCGCCTCCTCCCGGTCCGTGGGAACTTCGGGGGCCGGTTTCCCGCGCCCCCTGCCCTTTCTCTTGGCAGGGACTTGGGCCACTGTTTCAGGCTCCAAGTCCTCTTGATCACCCTTTCTGGCCGCCATTGACCGAGTAGACACGCATGCCCACTCTGGCAACCCAAGCATCTCCAAGTGGGACCTGAGCTCAACCTCCTTCCATGAGGACTGCTCCAGGTCGTTTCCTAGCAGACAATCTACAGGCATGGTAGGGCTCACAACCACCCTTAAGGGACCTGAGACCCCCCCCATTCAAAGGGAACCTGCGCCACCATACATTGGCGCTCTGAGTTGTCGACAGCAACTACTTGGTGGAATGCTCCTGGGACTACTTGCTTCTCAGACACCAGGTGACACCGGACTGAGGTCACACTGGCTCCAGTATCTCTGAGAGCCTCTACCCTGTTCCCATTAATGGTCACCCAGGTGCTATATTTCTTTGTGTTAGGGGGCACCTGGTTTCCTGGGACCATCTCACTGTCCCCGAGTGAGACAAGGGTCATTTCTGCGGGATCCCCACCCTCCTGTGGGCACCCCTCCTCCCCAAGCGCTACACTAGCCAACACTTTGGACTGTCCACCGGTGGGTGGCTGTGTCCCCTTCGGGCACTTGGGGTCCCCCTTAAAGTGACCTACCTGGTCACATGCATAACACTTGCGGGGGCCGGTCTCAACAGGCTTCCCTGTAGAGACCCCTTTCTTCTTATCACCGGGGGGCTGGGAACCTTTACCCTGGGTACTAGTTTGGGGCCCTTTAGAGAACTCCTGTGCTTTACCCTTGTCCCCCCCACCTTTCTGCTGGGGACCCTGCCCACCTTTGGCTGAGTCTCCCCCAAACGCTTTCTTGTGGACCCTGGTACTCACCCAGCGGTCCGCTTCCATAGCAAGCTTCCTGGGGTCAGTTAGCTTACTATCAACTAGGTGCTGGCGCAGATCTGCAAAACATAGACTAGACAAGTGCTCCCATGCAATCAAGTTGTAGAGCCCCTGAAAATCTGTTACACTACTGCCCTTCACCCAACCATCCAGAGACCTGCAGAACACATCCACACATTCCAACCAAGTGTTGACATCAGACTTCTTACTGGACCTGAACTGATCCCTGTACTTTTCAGGAGTAAGACCATACTTCGTGAGAAGGGCATCCTTCATGTCAGCATAGGTGAGGTGATACCCCTTACCCAAAGCTATCAGAGCATCCCTTGCTTCTTCCGGGAAAAGTGGCCACAATCCTGCTCCCCAATTCTCCTCAGGGACCCCATTCATGTGTATGGCTGCCTCATAACCCTGGAACCACCTTTGTATGTCATCCCCCTTCTTGAACTCCTTGCCTACGTTCTTGGGAATGTGCACAATCCTGTCTGCTTTTCTGGACGAATTGCTGCCACCATCTGAGCCTGACTTACTCCTAAGTTCTAGCTCCTTCAGTTCTCTCTCATGCTCTAAGAGCATCTTCCTCTCCTCTATGGCCAATCTCTTCTCCTCCCGCTCACTCTCCAGCCTGAGCTTCTGCAGCTCGAACTGCCTTGCCTCCCGCCTGTCCTCCAGCTCCTCTGGGGACAGACTGCTGCTGCCCGACCTGGCGGGTTCCCCCTACCCAAAAGCACATCCACCCTGGAAATAGGCTCCTCCGCCTCCTCACTGAGATCACCAGGCTGCCCATTGGCATGTCTGGCTGCTACCCAGGCCCTCAGCGCCTTCTGTAGCTCCTCCTTCCTTGTGAGGCCTTTAATTTGGACTTTCAGGTTTTTACAAATCGCTCGTAACTCCTTTACGGCGTAGGATTCCAACCTGTCCTCCTCAAAGATAACTTCCAGAGATGCAACGGATGATGCAATTGATTCAGGCATGACAAAAGTCGTGAGTTGAAAACTGGCAAGATCAAAAATAGGCCAAAAGAAAAAGAACCAGTATGTGGTACGTAATGGTCTGCGATATGGTAGTAGTGCACACCAATCACTGTAAGTCAAGTGCAAACGCAAGTCCTATCCTCACCGCTGACAACCAATGTTAGAAATGGGATCTCTAGTTGGCAAGGGCTTGCACCTTTGTCCAAGTAGGGACCCTTCTTCCTAGTCAGGGTAAGGGTTGTTACACTCGTGAAGTAACCCCTGCTCACCCTCGTGGTAGCTTGGCACGAGCAGTCAGGCTTAATTCAGAGGCAGTGTGTAAAGCATTTGCACATAACCAACAGTAATACAGTGTAAGCACTACAAACGGACACCACACCAGTTTAGAAAAATAACCAATATTTTATATACTCAAGACAAGACCAATTACGACAAAAATCCACAATACTGTACTTTGAAAATGAATGCTTGATACGATAACTTCTTCTTTGCAAGAATAGCACAAAAGCAAAGTTCGTACGAGTCGGTAGCTCCGTCCGAGCCTACCGTGATGCTGAAAACCACAGAGTCTAACAGTTCCAGCCGACCGCGTCGATACGGGCCAGCAGAGTCATGAACAGACTCGGTCACAGTACCTTTTCTCGTTGTGGCTGGTACGGGGTGTACGAGCCGGTCGGCGTTCGTCGCGGTTGCGGTGCAAGACGGAGCGATGCAAGGTGCGGTGTCCCTCGATGCGGTGCAGGCAGCGGCTCGATGAGCGTCGGGCAGACGGAGTCGGTGAGTCCAAGGCGTGCGATGCAGGGCGAGACGATGCTCGATGCGGTGCTGACAGGTTGCGATGCAGGCGACCTAGCCGGAGTGCGGGAGCTGGCGTCGGACAGCGGTGCGAGTCGGAGCGGTGCGTCGCAGACGTGCGAGCGGTGCCCCAAATGCGGTGCGGTCTCGACTCTTGAGCCAGTTGCAGCGACAGTGTCGGTCTGGTCCGGCTGGCCCAGTGAAGCGATGCGATGCGAACTGCGGTGCCCACAGGTCACGGTGCAAGCAGCGGCTCGATGTTGGCGGCGTCGGACGTCGCCTACGGTGAGACCAGGGTTGCGATGCGAAGCGGGGCGATGCGGTCTGCGGTGCAAACAGGTCACCGGCCAGGGATGGATTCGGTTGACGGAGTCGGTTGCAGTTCCCTTCCTCTGTGGCAACTGAAACAGCGTTCCAGAAGCGGTACCCAGAGGCTTGTGAAGTCTTTGCAGTCCCTGAGACTTCTTAACAGGAGGCCAGCTCGGTTTCTGGCCCTTGGAGATACTCAGCACAAGTTTGGAGAAAGTTCAGTCCAGTCCTTTCACTGCCCAAGGCAGAAGCAGCAGCTGCAGGCCAACCCAACAAAGCAACAACACAGCAAAGGGGCAGTACTCCTCCTGGCAGCTCTTCCAGCTCTTCGTCTTGGCAGGTTCCTTGATTCCAGCGAGATCTAAATTCATGGGGTCAGGGCCCCAATATTTATATCCCAAATTCCTTTGTTCTCTGAAGGCAGAGAGGCCTTTGCCTAGTCCAAACCAGTTCTGGAGCACTTTGTTGACAAGTCTCCGTCCCTTCTTTCAGTGAGTAGGCCAGGGACATCAGACGCACCACAGGAGGTGGAGCCAGCATTGTGGAGGGAAGGCACTGTCCTATTCAGGGCCCAGGTGCGACCCCTCCCACCCATCTACAGGTCGATCTGGCTATTCAGCCCTGCGCTGACTCACCCTGTCTCCTGGCATCCCCCAGCCCCTGTCACTCACATTCCAGACACGGAATACACAATCTCGCAGAGGCAGGCTTGGATGGTTAGGCAAGAAAATACCCACTTTCTAAAAGTGGTATTTTCAAACCCAGAATGGTAAAACCAACCTTACTAAAAGCTGCATTTTATCATTCTGAGTCCAGGCATACTAAACTCGAATTTCTACCATGTTCCCGGGGTCAGTTAGGATTATAAGCTGTAATAATCAAAACCGCCCGTTCTGGCCTAGGGGGAACAGGTAGCCTTGCAATAGTGAAAAACGAACTAGGCTGTAATTCACTATCAGGACATGCCGCACACACCCGGGCATGTCCTACCTTTCGCGTACAACGCACCCTGCCCACAGGGGTACCTTGGGCCTACCTTAGGGGTGACTAACATGTAGCAAAGGGAAGGTTTAGGGACTTGCAAGTGTGTGCACTTGCCAAGTCGACATGGCAGCCTCAGGCTGCGCACAGGCTCTGCGATGGCAGGCCCGAGTTACACTTTACGGGCTGTTTGCGTGGGTGGCACAATCCAGTGCTGCAGCCCACCAACAGCATTTGGTCTATAGGCCCTGGCACTCGCAGTGCACTTTACAAGGGACTGACACATAAACCAAATAGGCCAATCATGGAAACACCAATCCATAACACATTTTATACAGGAGCACTTGCACTTTCCCACTGGACCGCAGTGAGGAAAGTGCGCAGAATCATCACACCAGCAAAAACAGAGTCAAAACCGGGCGGTCAGAAAGCAAAAAGTCAGGGGAAACACGCCAAAAGATGCCAAGTCTAACACCATCTTATGCATTCTCCCCACGGTCTTGATGTTCCCAGCTGCTCAGCCAGTGAGAGAGGTCATTGGATGGTTGGAATGTTTGAGCTTGGATGAGTAGACACTTGGATTTAAAAAGGGCTGAGATGCAGGATGCTGCTCCTGGTGGGGCTTTACTTTACACCTGATCTAAACCTAATAAACCTACATCTTTATAGTCTACGAGTATACATCCTCGATGGTAACACTCAGTCCTGTTGGCTACAACAATGCCTGTTCTTTTAGAATCGGCCTTACACTAAGCAACGACGTATCGTGGCACTAGGGGCGAGTTAACCATCTTTGCAGGTTTCCTTCAATAAAGGATACGTTGTTCTAGTTAAAGAAGAATCTTAAATTGGTGGTAGAGATTTGGTAGGTAGATGTTATAGTTACTTCGAAAGGTGATAGAGGCATGTTCAGAAGGAAGATTGACTTTCCAGTAATTAGGAAACTGAAGTTACGTGTGTGCAAGTGATACACCACCCAGTTCAAAATGTTTGTTTGTTTAGATTACTAAAAGTTAAGGGACAGGAAAGCCAGCCCCTGGAAAGGATATCTTCTGACGCCAATATTTTGCTCACCGACTTTCCCCGAGTATTTCATTTTTTTAAAACATATCTACAAACCATATTTGCTGGGTCTCGCTAACAAGCAGCTTTAACAGTTTGTTGGGCTTCGTTGAGCTGGCCTGCGGACTCCAATACATAACATATTCTTAAAGGAGGCTTAGGATCTGTCCCTAGCTCCTGGCTGGGTGGCTCTGTTGTCCATCTCCGGTGTCTGCTTACGTTTTAGTGGCTTTACTCCATTGGGTTTATCATATCCAGGAACATTTCGGTCTCAATGTTCTGACTGGATGAGACTCCTTTTTAAGTTTGCATTTAGCACTCAATGGAATTGCGTGTTTCCTTGCTCCCCCGCTTTTTTTCTGTATCCTCTATCACATGCTCTATTTTTAATCCCCTCCCCCAACTCCACAATCTGCATTTTTTATATTTACTTACTTATTTTTTTATAGGAGCCAGCAGATACACATTTCTGTGCCCTGCAAGGAGGTTTCCCATCCTGCTTTCATTTTTTTATTTCAATTGTATTATTATTTTTTAAATAAAGCTATAAAGCGTTGGTGGGCGGCCTACTTTTTAAAAATGTTTTTGCCCTCGCAGGAACTTTTTCAAATTAGTCTTTGATTTTTTCATTAACCAGTCTGCCTTGGCCGCCATGCATTATTACTGACCTGCACATGGATCACGATGCATGAATCAGTAACTGGAGCAATTGCCACGTTCACAAGACACAACCGAGCCCGGAGGAATTGTCAAACGACCTAATACTGCAGACATTGCTCATCAGGACGCTGTTGTCGTTTATGTAGGTTGGTCAAAGCCTGAGAGCAGCTTTTAATGCATTTTCCGTGGAAATCCATTGAAGTTTTTCTTATCCTCTGCCAGAGGACTTGATCGCAGAAAAAAAAAAAAACTATTCAAAAGAGAATTCCCTGTCCCATGGCATTGTGGGCCTCAAAGTGAAACATGGATGAGCATGAGGCAAGCCTGATGCCAAAGCCTTCAAGGGAAACACCCTGATATTTGCCAGGCCCAGCACTTCATGGTAGAGGTAAAGCAGATGAGTCTGCAGGTTGATATGGGAAAGAACATTTCGAGAGGACCAAGAATTGTGAACACCTGTTGGCCATGTGTGATTCAATTCAATTTTTTTTATTGTCTGATTATTTAAAATCTTACTATATTTTTTTTTAAACAATTCATATTATAGCAACTACATTTAGTGATAAAAATCTAACCTTAAGATAAAAACATACATTAAGTTAATCAAAATCATCCATGTTATAAAATATAGCGACACTTAATAACGCTAACCTCGTAATACAGATTAATTATTACATATGTCCTATGTTATCTCTCAAATCAGTCTTATGGGTCTAATTTCTTTCTTCTCGTTAATATAAATTTTACACAGGCCAAGTTCAAAGCTATGTCATTTGATTGTAGACATCTTATAAGTGTATGTCTACAGGTCCGTATTCCAGGGTGTTAAAATGCCACTTAAGTGCAGTTTTTCTTTCTTCCTTCAAATTTGGGCATATGCAAAGCAAATGGATAATGTTCTCGTCTCCCATTTTATATAATCGGCAAAGCATCAGTTCTGTTGTTCGAAGCCATGGCATTACATGACATGTTCCTGGGAAAAGGCCCAAAACTTGCTTTAAAAAAAATGCTTTTTAGCTTCAAAGACCATGGGGTTTCTCAATATGATTGAACCTTCACTGATGTATACCCGTTCATTGGTGACCATGCATGTGTTCTTTTTGCAAGAGAATCTTTATCTTTTTGCAGCGATAGAGGTTTTATTTTATTAATCGTTTTTTTAAACGTTTCTATAGTTATAGGCATGTGCCAGATCTCATGTGCTGAATATTCATCCAAGGCAACTTGTAAATATTTCCAAAATTGAGATTTCTGATTTGTTTGTATTTTCTGCCACAATCAATTGGACATTTGATTAGTATTATCAGTTTTTATTCTTTTCCACACTTTTATGAATTGGCCTTTCCTTGCAATTAGCTGATTAGTTTGCCTAAATTCTAATCTAATTTGGGCAGGCGATGCGTTGTATGGAAGGTGAAAAAGTGATGACAAAGTTTTTCGTCACAGCATTATTAATGGTTATAGAGACTTTCCCGCACAGAGCTTCACTACCATAAGTTAGTGTTGTAATAATTTTGCCGATATTACTTTTAGAAACGGGAGATAAGTCGGTCCCCCTAAGGACTTCTGCAAGGTTCTAAAAGCTGTCATTAGGGCTGTTAGTTCTCCTTTGCATATCAACCTTGTGTAGGTGGAATGATCCTTTATCATCGAAAAGTACTCCCAGGTATTTATATGATCTTACTTGCTCCAGATGCAAATTTTGGAGGTACCATTTGTGCTTATTCTTTGTCCTTGGGTTTTTGTTGACTTCCATTATTTTTGTCTTTGTGTCATTTATAACCATGTCATTTGCTTGATATCCTATTCATCAGCCGCTGTAAACCCACCTTAGTTTGGCTTAATAGGATAACATCATCTGCATATAATAGGTTTGATATGTGGGTACTGGGTGACCCATTTCCATATTAATGCTATAGCTGACAAAATGTGCACGCCTCCAACAATCTCACCAAATGACTACAACTAGTGAAGGACTGAACTCCATGAAAGACCTTCAGACAAATTGTGTATCAAGCAGGAGCAGCAGGCAACACTCAGCCCAGCTCTGGCCTAACCCCTTCATTCAGCACCAGTGTGGAATACTCCTCCCCCTCCTAGCACACAGCCTGCCTGAAACCCTCACCTACTGCCTGGCACAGGCTCTCTACTTCCATGAACTACCTGATCCGAGCAGATGGTAAACCCAGTGTTAATCGCATGGAATTGGGATTTCTATGTATAATCAGATAAAGAAAAAACAGATCTGCGTTCTGTTGTGATGGACTTAAAATTTCAAATCAAAACCAAATCGATCAAATCGAAATGTATTATCACTGCTAGGGCATAAATAGATTGTGCTATGGAAATGAAAATCAATGTGGGCCAATTACCCGATATTTGGAGCAAGTGATACACATACTCAGTCATTTACATACTACAGTAGAGTGATCAAATAGCATGAATGACCTTAGTCCAGCAAAAATTTACATGTTAAAGCACTGTTTACTGTCTCACAAATTATAAAGACTTTAGACGAGGAAACAATTATGCTAATAGTCATGAGGCTTCTTCAATGAGAGTTTACCTCACCGCAAGTAAGTGAACCTTTGAATCTTGCTTTTGGCTAAATGCTTTAAAAATGTGGAAAAAATAGCGCAACCATTGTCGGGAGGAGAGAAGCCTCCAGAACCATTGTAGGCCTCGCCTCTTGGTTCACGGCCACTCCATAAATTCAACAGATTCAGCAGATTATTTACCACAGCCTCACGTACACTATATATGGCATGTTATTTAGGATTGGCCGCAGGGTGTGGCCTGTGGCTGGAGCTGGTATGCAACCCCCACGGACATCTATCGCCTTCTCCCACTGTCGTGTAGTTCCTATAGTACCCATGCAGGACCTGCGCGTTTGTATAACATAAGCTGTGGGCTTGGTGGCAGACTGGCTCTGTACACCCTCACCGCGTATGTTAGATTTGTTTTGCATTAGCTAGCTCACAGTGCCACTAGAATCTCCTCTTATCGGGGAGAGATTAGTTTCTGGCAACCTTAGATCATGACAACCCTGATCCCTCAGAATCGTGGAAACAATATACTACTTTTCGCTCAGTCACTCGTGCTTACATATTCGGTTTGTCTCAGAGAGTTACACAGAATAAACAGTCGGGCGTTTCAATAAGTATTTATTGAACAGTTGTTATTCTTGTGTAAAATATGTGCTGCAGAGACCAGCAGGCAATAGCAGAGATATATTATCAGCACTTCGATGAAAGCAAAGGGATAGAACAATTCTACCATATTGCAATAGTCATGGATACATACATGAATATAAAAGCATAATGCAAAGTGTGCGTACTCCTACGATGCCTACCTAGATGTACTTATGTGTACCTAGCATATGTGTGTAGGTCTTAGAAGCTAAGAGCCAAGAATCCTCCTAGGATTTAGTCGAACCCCAATACCTGAATAGAGAGAGTGTGGGAACCCGTCCTGGTCTCGAGTTGGACACCCCGTCCGGGTTGTGTCAGACCACTGTCGGCTGGATCGACTGCATGCAGGAGCCTCAGCGTCTCTGGTCAGTGTGTCGGCATGGAAGTCTCGGTTCCCTCTCCCTTACTGGGGCAAGATGTGGTATATTTATACCCTGGAGACTCTCATCCCTTTGTGTGGTTTGCATTGGGCCTGGTCAGTCTTGAGGAAGACGTCAGGGGTGAACTTTCTACAGACATATTATGCGGGTGCTATATTGCTAGAGAACCATGCATAATTAATGAGTACAGTGTGGGCCTGTGTTTGGGAAAAACCATGCTGGATTTAAAACCACAGGATAGATAACGTTCAGCCCTCAGAGCACGTTGTGTACTAGTGGGACTAATGTAGGTGGAAGATCATGCCTATTTAAGGAATCATGACTATAATAGGACATGTACAGTTATGACCATAATTGGGCATATGCGACTATGACCATATTAGGGTAAATATGAATACGTCCATTTTAGGGCATGTACGAACGTATCTACATTAGGGCCTCTATACGGGACATAACACCACCATAGACACCCAACCTATGTTCCCTCTAAGCTGCACGCCTGCGCAGAAAGAGAATTAGAAGTGTGGTGAACTACACATTTCACAAGAGGTCGCAGAGGTGTTGGGTGATGTGGTCGTATCGTGGGATGTCGAGGATGAGACTGGCTGCGGCGTTCTTGACGGTCTGGAGTTTTCGGAGGAGTTTTTTGTTGATTCCGGCATAGAGAGCGTTGCTGTAGTCCAGTCTGTTGGTGATGAGTGCGTGGGTGACGGTTTTCCTGGAATCGGGGGGTCCACTTGAACGTTTTGCAAAGTATGCGGAGGGTGTTGAAGCATGCGTAGGATACGGCGTTGATCTGGCAATTCATGGTGAATGAAGAGGAGTCGAGAATGAAGCAGATATTGCGTTCGTGGTCCGCTGGAGTGGGTGGGTTTCCAAGGGCAGGGGGCCACCAGGTGTTGTCCCATGTGGAAGAGGTGGAGCCTAGGATGAGGACTTCAATTTTTCTGAGTTGAGCTTCAGGCAGCTGTTGTTCATCCAGGTCGTGGTAGCTTTCATCCCTTCTTGGAAGTTGCGCCTGGTGTTGTCCGGTTCCTTGGTGAGGGAGAGGATGAGCTGGGTGTCGTCAGCCTAGGAGATGATGTTGAGCCTGTGGTTTCTGACGATGGTTGCGAGTTGGGCCATGTAGAAGTTGAAGAGGGGGGGGCTGAGGGAGGATCCTTGGGGTACTCTGCATCTGATCTCTGTCGGTTCTGAGGGGAAGGGAGGGAGTCTCAATCTCTGTGTTCTGCCTGAGAGGAAATATTGTATCCAGTCTAGGCTTTTCCTTGAATGTCGGTGGCGTGGAGTCTGGTGGCTAGTGCGCGGTGGGAGACTATGTCGAAGGCTGCTGATAGGTCCAGAAGGATGAGGGCTGCTGTGTGGCCTTGGTCGAGGAGGGTGTGAATGTCGTTCATGGCGGCGAGGAGGGCAGTCTCGGTGCTGTGGTTGCTGCGTGTTGGGTCGTCTGTACATTCTCTGGGCGTCTGGAGCTTCCGCGTGCCAAGAGAATGCACAGAACCTTAGGGCAGTGGAGTTTGGGAGTGGGAGGTTATCGGTTGGTGGGACCTGCGGTCAGGAGTACCTGTTTTCTGTTCCGCTGACTTGAATAAAGATATTCTTACCTACCTGAAGACTCTGTGTCCTTACACTGCGGAATCCAGATTGAGAGGTGTCTAGGATGATGTTGGTTTATATAACGTGTGCTAGCTGGGTGTTGACGGCCTTTTCGATGACTTTGGTGGCAAAAGGAAGCAGTGAGATGGACCTGAAGTTCTTGAGGTCCATCGGGTCTGTGGAGGGCTTCTTTAGGAGGGGGATTGACTTCGGCATGCTTCCAGTTGTCAGGGAATGTGGCGGTCTCGAGGGAGCAGTTGATAGTTCGGCGTAGCTCGGGTGTGATGGCCTTGGCAGCCCTTTGGAAGATGTGCGGCGGGCAGAGGTCAGAAGGTTCTCCGGAGTGGATGCTCTTCATTGTCTTTAAGGTGTCTTCTGTGGTGAGAGGGGTCCAGGTGAGAAGGGTCTGTTGAATGGTGTAGTTGGGAGAGGGAGTTCCGGCGCTGCCGTGATCTTGGTCATCGAAGTTGTCATAGAGCGTCTTGATCTTGAGGTGAAAGAAGGCGCTGAGTTTGTTGCAGAGGTCTTGCGAGGGAGTGATGTCGGTTCTTTGGTTTTTGGTTTGGCGAAATCCTGAATGATGGATTCTTGGAGTTGTGGATGTTGGAGAGGATTCTGTCTTGGATGAAGTTTTCCTTTGTTGATTTGAGGAGTTGGTGGTGTGCTGTGATGGCTATTTTGTAGGCGGAGCGTGCTTCCGGAGTTTTGCTGTTTCTCCACGTTTTCTCCAGTCGTCGGCAGGAGCGCTTGGATTCTCGGAGATCCGCGGTGAACCAGTTGGCTTTCTTGTTGTGTTGTCTCGTGGTGTTCTGGAGGGGGGCGAGAGTGTTGGCGCAGTTGGCGATCCATTGGTGGAGGTTGCTTGCCGCTGTGTTGGTGTCTGTCATAGTTGGGGGAGGAGTGCAGGTGAGGGCGGAGGTGAGGTGTTCTTTGGAGACTTTGTTCCAGCTTCTGCGTGGGAGGCGGCGCGTGTGCTTGTGTGCGGTGGGTTTCGTGAAGGAGAAGTGGATGCAGTGGTGGTCTTTACAGAGCAGTTCCGTTGTGTGACTGAAGCGAATGTTGTTTCCTACGGCAAAGATGGGGTCGCGCGTGTGTCCTGCTGTGTAAATGGGGGTGGAGACCAGTTGCTTCAGTCCTACGTTGGTGAGGTTCTCCAGGAGGGCGCTGGTGTTGGGGTCGTTGTGGCTGTCCAGGTGGAAGTTCAGGTCTCCGAGTAGTATGTAGCCTGTAGAAGCGAGGGCGTGGGGTGCGATGTGGTCGGTGATGCCGTTGATGAAGGAGGTACGGGGTCCAGGAGGTCTGTAGGCGAGTGTTCCGTGAAGCGTCGTTCTGGGGTTTGGTTGGATCTGGAAGTGGATGTGTTCCATGGGCGGGCGAGGCGTCGTCCGAGTTGGTGGATGTGAGTCGGAGGGAGATTTTGTGGATGATGGCGAGGCCTCCTCCTGGACAGTTGGGGCGGTCTTTTCTCAGGATCTTGTATCAGTCGGGGATGGAGCTTGCGATGTCGGGCGCGGAGCTGGCACTGGTCCAGGTCTCTGTGAGGAAGGCGATGTCGGGCATGTGAGTGTTGAGGAGGTCCTAGATTTCTACGCCGTGTTTGTGCAGGGAGCGTACGTTGAGGAGGATGCATCTCAGTGGCATCCGGCGGGTTGGGGGTAGCTACCTGGGTCCATCGGTGGGTGAAGGTGCGGCGGCAGTGTCGGCAGGAGGTTTGGCCTTGGGTGTTGCTCAGCGTCGAGAGTTGGCAGTTGTTGTTGTTGTGTTCATGTTGAGTGCATGGAGAGTGCTGGGGTCGTACCGGCAGGGGGTCGGGGTCCGGGGTCCCTGGCACTGGTCGCGGTCGGGCGCAGACAGGATTGCCTTTGGTACGCCAGCGGCGCAGCCACAAAGAGGCCGCCTTTAAGTAGGGGTCGAGGGGAGGCTGAACAGCTGGGAGGCAGGAGCAACACGCTGGGGGCAGGGACCACGGGGGCAGCAGTGGCGGGGAACGCATGAGAAAAGGAGGCAGTGGAAAAGAGCAAGAGACAGGAGGCAATGAAAGGAAAAAGCAGAGGAAAGAAAGGCAAACAGAAAATAGGCAAATAGTAAAAAGGCAAACCAAAAAAGGCAAACAGTAAAAAGGCAAACAGTAAAAGAGGACACACCCACAGCGGACTAGCAGAAGAGTAAGCTCATCCACTTGACCACCAGGGATGAGGAGCAGGCAGGAGCCTGCGGGTGGAGGAGGGCCTCGAACACCTACCTGGCAAGGATCTCGAGTGACGCTAAGGGCAGTCCCACAACAGTGGAGCTGCGCGGTGGGAAAGCAGTGACTCCGACCAGGATGTCAGAGGTCTTGCTCTTTCTGCCGCACCGCGTGGTGCGTTTGTGCTGATTTTACAGTGCAGAACAAGCTCCAGGTGCTAAAAATTAGCATGAGCAGCGCGACTTGCAAGATTTGGACCGACTGCAGAACTCCATGGAATCTTGCAGAGTTTTTATGCAGCACAGCGGAATACCGTGGAGTGAAACTCCAAGAGTTCCGCCCGCCCGTATACAAAATCTCAATGTGAAAAGAAACATGTTTACAATGGGATATAGCAATAGTGAGCCAACAGTGGCAGAGGTAGAACGATAGTGAGCAACAAAGACATACCGAGGCAGCTAAGACAATACATGAGCTACAAAGGTATTTAGTAAGAGAGTCAAGGAAGTGAGAAAGTAGGTGTTAGATGAAATGGGTTTGCTTGTAACAAATGTTTAAGTGAGAGAGTATGGGTGACAGAATGAGAGCAAGAATTTAGCGCAAAAGAATGTGAGTAAGACTGATAAGGTGATGTCTGAAGATAGAGCGCCAGTGTGTCGAGAGAGATGTATGCTAATAGGGCCTTTGTCACATGGAAAGAGGGAGAGTACACAGTGGGAGACAGAGAAGTAGAAAGGGGGAACGAAAAAGAGGACATTCATTGTATGGCACAGTAAGTAATGCAGGGTCTGGTGGCTTAGTGGACTGATGCGTCCACTGTACGGGCCTGTGTTAGGCCTCATGGTCACAGGTTCCAGTCCCAGTGGGTCCACCCAGCCTTTCATCCTTCTGAGGTCGATAAAATGATTACCACTGAGTTGGGTAGCAATAAACATCTGTTAGTCAGCGCCAAGATCCCCTTGGGTGAACGTGCGCTTTACAAATAAACGTTATGTTATGTAATAGGTATTCTACTTCATGCAACTCATGGGTCAGGCATATGTAAGTGACTCTTATGATTTATAGCACACCTTACAGCTTTGCTGTCTGTAGCTGTAGTAAACGAAGGTCAGGCACTAGGAGGTGCAGTAAGGCGCCACAGTCAGGGTTACTCCTCCCCCCAGATGAAATAATCGTCATTGCATCTGTAATAATCAAATTCCACGGGTATTGAAATTTAACAACTGCAATAATTATCGCCTATTACCAGGTCCTCTCAGTAAAATGGGGCATATCAAGCAGATTATGGCACATATTTCACCAAAATCCACAAGTTCAGTATTTTCCAGGCATTTTTCATAATGCAAATTTCAGCAGGTTTGAGCATCATGCATGAACCTTAGAAAAATGGTGGGCTTCAGTGTCGGCTGCATTAATGGAATTGCGTGATGTGCCGCAAAAGGAATTACCGCACATTCCGGAATTTCAGGGCTCACTCGTAACAAGGGCCTGACTGCAGGGCAGGTATTCTATGGCACATTAAATGATCGGCCTGCAAAATCATATTTCTGTAGAAACATCAACTGATCAGCCCAGATGTCACACAGTAATGTTGATGGGCCTTTCTGCTACGTGTATTCTGATGGGAGTTTATAGTTAGCACTGGAAATGTTACATTTCCTTTCACAAAAGGTACAATGGGTTATGCTTCCTCATCTGCACGAGTTCCCACAGGCGAAGTTTCTGCTCTGATCTTATTTTTCCAGATAGCTACAATTTCTTAGTTACAATAAACATAGTCTACAACACTTCTGACAAATATGTGCCCTCTGCAAATACTCTTCTCTGGTAGAGCAATGATGCTACTGATTTTAAATAATTTTACAAGGTTTCCTTCCAAACAGTCTTTAAAATATTTGGCTTTTTAGCTAAGATTGGACAATAAGCTTTATAATTTAGTATCATGTTACATTTAACAAAAGTTGTTGGGGGCATCGTAATCATCACCTTAATTAATTAGATGGAACACTGCACCGAATCCACATTTTGTTTTCATTTTTAGGTCGAGCATCCGAGACCTCTTGTATATACTTTAGAATATACTTATATGTGTATGTACTTTGTGGGCTCTGGAGATCGGCCCTAGGACTTGTCTGCTTCCGCTTAGGGACTTTTTTTTCTGTTCAACTGCCTCTATTTAACTGTCTTGATAGAATACGACCAGTAGAGGTCAGTAAAATACCAGACTTGCTTTCTGCTGAGGGACTTTCTTTTTTATTTTTCTGGCAACTGCCTCTATTTAACTTTCTTGATAGAAAACGACCAGCAGAGGTCAGTAAAATACCAGAATCACTTTAGCATTCTCTAGATTCCAGTCCATAGAAATTGTCTTCCACGAGCACCCGTGAGGCGAAAATATTTTTTCAAATCTTATATTTTCAGTGATATGACCACCGAAGGCCCTTGATTTTATATTAAAAACAGAGCTTTGGCCTATACCATGTCCCGCTAAAAGGCAATACTTCTCTCCATGTGTTCAGCCTCAGCGCGGCGTTCGACACCGTTTCCCATAAGATACTTCTCCAAAGATTAGAGGCATGCGGCATCAGGGGAAACGCACTGCGATGGATGTCATCTTTTCTAGCTGCACGAAGCTTCCAAGTCGCTCAACAATCCTATAGATCAAAGAGCATCGCACTACCTCAGGGCGTCCCACAGGGATCGATTCTGAGTCCGACTTTATTTAACTTATATGTGGGACCGCTGGCTGAGCGAGTGGAAGAGCACAAGGTGTCTATTGTGTCATATGCTGATGACACACAGCTAATTGTGATGCTATCTCAAGACAGGGAACAGGCAGCAATTCGCTTCTCTAAGTGTCTAGAAGATGTAGCGGCATGGATGTCAAATCATTGCCTAAGGCTCAATGGGAATAAAACGGAGGTGATGATTGTGGGTAAAACTCCCACTATCTGGTCATCAGCCTGGTGGCCTGGGACACTAGGCCAAGTACCCACCCCAAAACTGGAAGTAAAGAACCTTGGAGTTTGGTTTGATTCCGAATTGACTTTCGACAGCCAAATTCGCAAAGTAGGGGGCAAATGCTACGGGACCATGAAAATCCTAAGAAAGATCCTTGACCTCCTGCCACCTAATGTGAGAAAAAGCATAGTTCACGCCGTGGTAACCTCTCAAATGGATTACGGCAATGTACTATATCTGGGGGCTTCAAAAAAAGGGCTGTCCAAATTGCAAACGGTACAAAATGCGGCGTCCCGCCTGGTACTTAGCCTTCCAAGAAGAGCCTCTGCCAAGAAAGCCCTGGCCGAACTACATTGGCTCCCAGTGGAAAAAAGAATCGTTTTCAAGGCAATGTGCCACTGTCACCGCATCCTATCAAGGAAAGGCCCACGATATCTGCAACCATTGCTAACACAGTATACACCGGGCCGGACTCTAAGATCACAGGGTAGGGCATTGGTGACAGTACCTAGAATTTTTAGAGCTAGAATGGGTGCACGCTCCTTCAGATATCTTGTGGCAAAAGCGTGGAACACTCTACCAATGGACCTAAGAATGGAACAATGCGAAACCAGATTTCTCCAAAAACTGAAGACATGGCTATTCATAACGACACACTAAAATACAGGTGTATTGTAATTGCCTCCCAAAATCTTTGAGAAAGACAGTTTTAGCGCGGGGACACACCGGTGGTGTAACCAGGAGCTCTATAAATGGCTAAACTAAACTAAACTTCCCATACCTGGCGTGTCACGCAGTTTGGTGCTTACTTTCCCTCATGTTAAAGAACAGTAGATGTTTCAGCACCCAGGCTAACGTGCTGCATAGCTAAATACATATAAGGTCCCAAAGGAAAGAACGATTGCATTGCAAATGCTTGTTTTTTTTCTCGCGCGAGTACCTGTGGTGCACAGCGCAGTGCGGCGGTAGGATTTCTTTTATTTTTTATTATTTTGGCCGGGGGAGGGGCATGTCGGGATTTTGTGGAGATGCTGGGAGGAGATCCATCTGGGTTTCCCCCACAAGTGCCTGCGGTCACGGTGTCACTACCCTGCCCTCCTATGCCCTATTTTGTAACATTTTCAATACAAGGGGACCAAATCCCCGAGTACCATATTGTCAGCTGCATCTTTTTCTTCTCACTTGTGGCCAGGCAATCAGACTGCTTTGTATTGCAGGACCGGTCTCAGTCCTGCGGTACCAATATGGCCGATGGGAGGAAAAGATTCCTTGGCCAATCAGAGGGCCCTATTTTTTCCTGTTTTAATTTTCGGCACCATGGCCAACCGTCCAAATATACCTAACCTTTTAAACCCTTCATGCCCACCCAGAGCACATTTTCAAATGTGAATTTCTCAAAAACAGCTAAAGGATTTATACCAAACAAGGAAAAATACACTTTCTGAGTAAAGTTCTATCTTTCTGCCAAACTTGATGCAATTCTGTTCAGCCGCTTTTTCCTGTTTCGAGAGCAAATTTTCCAATGGGAACTAACATGGGAAATTAAAGTTGAGGGATTACGCCCTCTCCCCCTCCCCCCCCCTCACCGTTGTTCCTCGGTCCTCACTTGACAGACTGCCTTCAGCCTTTTCGAGAATGAGCAAAGCTGGATGAACTTTATTTGTGGAAAGTTGTGTGCAGATTTATCAAACAGTGCCAAAGTTATTAGCAAAACAAAAATCGCTTTTCCTTTTTAAACTATGACATAACTAGAACTGCACAGTAGCGATAGATAGATAGATAGATAGATAGATAGATAGATAGATAGATAGATACAGACAGATGGACTAAAGCCTACTGCTTTAGTGGTTGGTACACGTCCAGGGACAGTCAACACAATCATCACCTACAAGTTTCCTTAATTGGAAAAAAAAGGGACGGCACTCACAGGAACATGGTGTAGAATTAATTAACGCATAACTGAACCAGCACACAACAATGCAAAGTGACTTGTTTCAACCATCACTTTGTTCTTGTGTTTAGTGCATCATTTATGTGACTTATTTCAACCTTCGCTTTGCACTGGTGTTTACAGAGTCCAGTGCTTAATTTGTAAAAGGATAAGTGCTGGGGCTCTCGTCGGGAGGCCACTACAACTTGCACCTCATATAACCCATGCCAGCGCTGCCAATGACAGTACATACACAGCTACTGACCTTCACACTCCTACAAATGTGACAAGTCAGACTATTCCAGGCCCCCAAAGCCAGAAGAATGGCTTGGGAGGCAGGTATTAGTCATTAATAATGTAAATTGAACAAATAAACCGCTGTTGTTGTGTTCATACTGAAATTAGCGGGACAGCGCCACCATGTGGCAGACTGTAATAGCCCCGGTGCTGACAATAAGGTGCCGGTGCGGAGCACCGGAAAGCACCGGCTCAAATTAAGCACTGACTGAGTCACATATGTGACCCTTTTCAGCTGTTACTTTGTACTGGTGTTTACTCGTTCACTTAGGTGCTACCTTACAAAGAATGATTTCATACATATTTGTATTAAATAAGAGCTTGATTGAAACTAAGATTTCAGTGACAGCAACAACACAGAGACTTAATCTGGTCCCACACAGCACATACCATTTTTTTCTTTAAAAAAAAAAAAGTATTCGTTAGCAAACCAAAGTGCAGACTGGAAGGGATACAATAAGGGCATTATGCATCATTTAACCCTTATTAAGGAACCAAAAGGTGATACAAGGCGCTGTACAGAACCACTTAAGACAGAAATCCATTTGCGCTGTCACTTACAGGAAACGCGTAGTTCATAGTTGGAAAAAATGTACACATTATTAACAAGGGCCTCTCCCTTGTAACTAGCTGAATCTTCCTCTTTCAGATCGCTGATGGTCAGGACGCCTGTTGATTTATCCAGGTCACAACGACCCTTTAACGCATCATAGTAGGTCACATTTAGGGATTCATCCCATTCTGCCACCCTGGTATCCTTTTTTGTCCAGGTGTATCCTGTTGCGTAACCAGAATAGGTGACCTTCAGCTGAATAGTTGTACCCACAAGGACATTCACCAGCTTCACATCTTCAGTGAATCCTAAAATGGAAACAAAACGTATGTTAAAGCCTGAGGGACCATTGTACATATGTGACTCCAATACCATGGACAGCCTGATGACAGATGAGATCTACCACCCCCATCACTCCCCTGCTGCTGTTCTCAAGTAACAAGTATCTGTCAAGGGAGCACAACAATCACTAGCTGCTGACCACTAACAACATCCCGAATATTCTCACTGTCATCTAGCAAAACTACTGATCCCCAGCTGCTTTAAGGTACCAGTATCTCTACACAGCTCCCTGTCAAGATTCCAGAAATTATGACTTTCCAGTGACAATACCACTAGTCACCAGCTGCGATCATGTAACAACGGCCATATAGAACACAAAATAACAGCAGCACTACCCATTTTCTGATGTAGAAATTCCCATGATCAGAAGAGAAGCAGAGAACCCCAAGGCCTCTCACCCTCAGTACCAAGAAGTACCTTACTTTTATAGGCAAAGGAAATGGCAGCAAATCAGAGCAGACGACACAGGGAACAAAGGTTCAGAGGAAAAGATGGTGCCACCTACCTACCTAAAACCCAAGGCCAAGTTCCACCCCTCCCTACCCATGCTCCGAAGTAAGGACAAGGGATGCTCTCAGTCCGGGAGCTGTCTCCACCAAATGTGTTACTTTTGACTCGCCTAAATGCGAGTCTGAATGCCCTCAGCCTCACGTTTTCTCTTCCCGTTCACCCTATCACCAAAGGTAACAACGGCCTTCACCACCACTTACCTTCTATGTCCAAGCAACCTCATCCCAATCATGATACTTGCACCTTCATCCTTACCATGAGTCCAACCCACCCTTCAAAGGAACTGGGGAGTTCATGCGCCTCACCTTCTACTACCGCTCCAACCTCTCTGGCCAAATAATCCTCTAATTTACCCAAAAACTCTGAAGCCCACACTCAACCCACCATTCTTGCACTTCGCCTATGGAACTCTTGCATCTATCTGCAGCACTGTGATATTAGGCACAGACCACATTGTTACGAACCACCTTGACTCAGAGTCCAGCGATGTTACAGAACTGTGGACTCCGCCTCGTGACACAGTCATCCTTTCTCCCATCCGCACTGAGCATTCTGATTTCCTCCCCTCTTGCACACCGCACCCAAAGTCTAAACCGCTCCCTCTCATCACAACCACACACCTCCTTCTGTCCTCTGGTCCCCACTGCCTGTCCTAGAAACGTCTTAGACCCTGGATCTCTTCTTCTGGCTCTGTCTGTAAGGACTTCTCTGAACAAAGACTTGGATCCTTCTGCAACCCCTTTGGCTCTTGGTTTCTAGTACTGACGGGGATCTCTACAAGTGCAAAGGTGTTCGGGTACGAGTCCCTTAACATTCCTGCAGTGCTTTGCTGGATGTACATCAAGGCCTTCACCTGGTTCATTACATACAGGAACCCAAAATATATTATGAGTATATCATGTCACGTGGCTGACTTTGTAAGGAACAAGGATGGCCTAAATGGACATGAGCCCGGGGCTCTGAGCCCCAGGCTTCACCTGTACTCATAATACGCTCAGAGAGTTTGGTAACATGAATGACAGTCCGAAATTCATGTCCCACTTCATTTATTTTCTTTATTTGAAAAAGATATCCAATTGAAACATATTCTTGCAATTCATTGGTTCATTGTATTCCTCACAAAATCAGTACAAGCGCAGCCAAAATGTGCTTCGAGGACTCTCTTCCATCTCAAGGCCCAATATTCTAAAATTTAGATTCAATGTAGAAAGTAGTTACAAAATTTAGATTACCAATTTGATGAACTTCCCCAGTCAGGAGTGAAAAGACTGACTTCTTGCTTTAAGTGGTAAGCGCTAAAGAAACCACCTGTACTACAGCTGTGGCAAAGCCACTGTAATCATGCAGAACAATCCACGAACTTCCACCAACCTTCTAGACATCTGCACTCCACCTCCGTCTCTCACACTCCCTGCATCCCCCAAAGTTACCATGGAGGACGCTCATTCTCCTACCTCCCCGCCAAATCCTGGAAGGACCTTCCCCTTCACCTCTGAAAATCCTCCTCCCTCCCGAAATTCAGAAATGGACCCAAGACCTGGCTCTTCGACTGATCCCAGCCAGAACCGATCACCTGGATACCCTTGCGGGTGATTAGCCGCTCTCTTTCAAATCCGATTTGATTGAACAATAAAAAATTGTTTTCCGAGACATAGTGTTATGTTGCTTAGCTACCAGGAATTGTTGCAGGGATTCTGCACATATACAGAGCTATGCACAGGAATATAGGACCTCAGCGTATAGTGGTGAGCCACTCATGCACCTTAGCACCTACAATACCAATCCGACTAGCCTTAGCGTCTCATTCGGTTCTCCATAAAATGAAGGCACAAATGATTAGACATCCCAGAACACTGACTCTCTCTCTCAAGAATCGCGGGAGCAAGAACACCCTTCCGTAACTCATGCATACATGTCCACAACGTGCGTAGAATAAGAGACACAGTATAGTTTAAAATGTTTATTTCAACTAACGTGCTCTAAGATAAAGTACACGTGCCAGCACTATCAGAAAAATGCATAAAGATAAAACAGTAAACATCGTTACAAGTCCATATAAGACAAACGGGGAAAGCATTGCTGCAGGACAGTGGATATAGGACTAAATAGTCTTGCCACCCTCCCCGTGCTATTAACTAGGGTATTAAATGAATAGAAGACCTCTGGGCTTTGTCAGGCGGACCCTCATACCTCAATCTCTAGATGCAAGGTTTACATCATAAGACACGAACAGCTCTTCTCCCTGGAAAGGTTTTTCTCCAAGTCCCAGTTACATTCAGAGCGCAATATTAAAAGCACACAAATTTCTCCAGTGCAGCTGTGTTACATGTTATGTCTAAATGCGAGGGGCTGACCAGATAAGCAAAAAACAAAAGACGGTGTTTTTCGACCTTGTACAGGGTGAGCAGACAGAAGCCGCAGAGAACAGGAGAAAAGGTGAAAGCCAAGAAGGGCAGACAGGTTTAATATAAACGAGCACAAGCAAGGTCTAGAAAAACAGAGTAACGTATGCAAAGAAGGCAGCATGGCAGCTGGGCCTAAGCTAACGTAGCAAGTCCGGCCATGAGGCCACAAACCACACGACACCCTCCCCTGGTCAGTCCATAGGCCAAGACATAGGATGAAAACGGAGTTCAAATCGACGGAGCAGAATGCAAACGTCTATGTAGGGAAAAAACGTCCCTTTGGACGAGAAAAAAATGTGAGAAAAAAAAAATTCAGCTCAGCATAGAAAGGACTATAAACAACAAAAAACAACAAAAAATAAAAATATACAGGGATGCAGTTTGTGGAAAGCCAACGTCCTTAATCCAAGAGAGTGTACGCGCAGCAAACTGCCACGCCTTCCAGCAAGGCATCATTCTCGTCGGTGGAAAAAAGGGACGCCATCCAACTCAACAAATGAAAACTGCATTCATGATCCTCAATGAGAGGAGACTCAATCAGCATTGCGGGACAACTTGCGTGATAGTCAATAGAACTGCGTTGTAGGAGATTCCGGGCAGCCGCCCAGATATCCCATTGAGCCATTACTCCAAGTGCAGCCGCACGCGCCATCAAGCCAGCCCCGGAACAGTCCCGTTCATGGGCCAGTAAGGGACCCATTAACTGGTCAAAATCCGGGTCCGAAGGAGACGTATTGGAGAGGCAAATATCCAAAGACCAAGAGAAAGGGCATCGTAGACAAGACACCACAGGTTGCACGCAAGTAAAATACGCAAAGCGAAAGGAAAGTCTATAGGACACGCTGAGTGTCGCCAAAGGCAGGATGCCAAAGGTATCGACCATGCGGTCACGGAGCATCAGGAGATGACCTCGGAGTAGCATGTCCGCAGGAGGTGCCGCCATTGCGCATGAAACAAATTAGAAGTAATATGCCAGCAGCTAAGGCGAGGATCAACAGCAAACCTCCAAAGGCACTAGAAAAAATAGAATGAATAAATGCCGGAATCACACCAAAGATAGTTTGGAAGGAGGTCAAAAGGCCGGAGCCCACAACTTTAAAAAAGTGCACAAGACCTTCAGTATTAGACGCATTGAACATGCGGTGAATCAGCTCGCCGAAATGTTGTGGGAGGTTGGTGTTCAGAAGGGCCTGTATCTCACTGTGGGTACTAGCCACCTGGAGTATGAAGGTCTCCCGTGCGGACGTAAGCATGACCTCCTGGTTTAACAATCGCGCTTTTATTCTGCTCAATTTATTGAAATCCACCTTCAGAGTTGGTATGGAAGGCCAAATGGAGCTATCTATCCTGTCATGCGGGGTGGGAAAAGCACATTCTTACAGCACACCACACGGTGAGAAACCGTCACAATATACGGGATGCCTGCATGCATCCCGCAACAATCTTGATTATTCAAAAGCAGATAGCTACCATTGGCAAGCACAGTGAAAGTAGGGGAAATAACAGGAGCGGGAATGCCCTTCAAAACACAAGCAAGATTAGGAGCAGAAACATTACAAGCCCCGTGTAATCTAATATGTTTACAAATGAGTGAATGTCCCACTGTAGAATCGCAAGACTCTTCTGTGAGAAAAACCTCTTTTTCGTCCCTAAGGCAGCGGTATGTAAAAGGCAGGGACCAAAGTTCATGCAAAAAGGCACTGCCCAAAGGCTGAAAACGGCCAACAGGATAATGCTTCATGCATGAACCGAATTCAAATAAAGAAAAAGGCAAAGCGATAACCCCATGGACAAGCCACACAGCTGAATCAGTCTCCAGAACAGAGAATGGTAAAGGCTCTATCTTTTCGATATGTAGGAGAGTGTATGTGGCATCCTTCATGGACATGAATTGCTGTTTTTCGGTTAAATTAAAAGGCAAGAAAATGGCCGTCGTATTTAATAACTGCCAGGGAACTTTGCCCATTTTCAGTGTTTGCAAAGTCCATGCAAACTGCATGACTGAACGCAATTGATTTTGATCATGATACAACACAGATACATCATCCTGTAAAATATCAACAACGGAAGAAACAATATTCTCCAAGGTGTAAATGCGGGAAGACAGGGTATTAATGCTATTGTCAACAACAGCGAGCACTTTTTCTAGATTTGCCTGATCGATCTCACGTAGGCGTGTAGCAGCCTCAATTTGTGACAGCTTCCAGAGTTCATTATATGTTTCATAAATGAATCTCTTAGGTCGGGGACCTCTAGGCCCTAGAACAAAATCCGACAGATCAATATTGCCTGATAAGAGTGACAAATGTTGTTTCACAGAATTTAAGGAAGAGTGCTGCAACCACTGTTTACATAATTTACCAACAGAATATGTTGTAACAGTACGAGAGTCAGAAAACCTCGGGTCTGGCCTATCCTGTTTATAACCAGGAGCCGAATCATGGAAACGTAGTTGGCAGGCATTTGATGCTGTGGGCCATGCCAACCAGGGTGCGTGATCAATGGCAGAAACATTAAAGGAATTATTCTGAAATAGAACCTGTAGTTCTGAAAGGGAATAATTAAAGAGTAAGCTTTCATTTGGTCGGGAAGACAAAATAGGAAAGGAGGGGGCATTCAGTTGTTTGGAAGTAGCCAAACCCCAACAAGTTGTTTGATATATAGTATCATTTAGAAACAAGAGTTGGGTGGGAATAAGGCAAGCACGATGTAAAGCATCAGTACCTCGTACCTGCCATGATTTAGTTCCCCAAATAGACTTCAAATCGATGGTATCCTTCCAGTGTTCATAACCACCCACAGCCAGATCGTTCAGAAAGGAAGTGGAATATAGCAATTTAGTGTGGGTTAACATGATTTTCTGATTTGGAGTGACATTTAATTTAAAATAATAGGACCCTGGGTTTGACCTATTAAAATCAGTAAAATAAGTATATTTATTTTTAAGGGTTGGGGAGCTGCCTTTTGGAGGGGTCGGACAATGTTCCCATTGAGTGTAATTAACAGTGTCTCTAAGTGCACTCGGCTTATGCAGGAAGTGGTGACCCCAATGTTGATAGCAATACAAGTCGGCATAATTTGCAGAATTTTAATACAGATCCTCCGCATTAAAGGCAGCATAATATTTTAAATCTGAAAATAACGATTCAACGGCATGTACATCCCAATCATCAGAATGAATATTTATTTTTACCACATCACCCATTGAAACCCGAAGGACAGTATGTACATTAATAATTTCCGTTGGTCCATAGATCTGAAACTTGACAGCATCCCATACTATGCCATCAGCGACTGGAATGGCTGAAATGTTCACAAAGGTGTGGTCACGCTTCATGATGTGAGAGGAAGAATGCGGAGCCAATGTTCCAGCGACACAGTTCACCGGAGAGCGTTCTGGTAAATAGTGCCCATTGATAAGCAAGAAGAAAACTGTCACAAAGCCAACGGACATGAACAGAAAAATCAGGAATAGTACCAACCAGATGTATGTCCATGGAGGGATTAAAAAATTGTCTCTGAACCAGAATACAAAAATACTGAAGCGGGACAATTGATGAGGTGGAAGCCGAATCAAAGGAATAACGGGTCGGTCTCAGTGGGGTTGTTGGTAAATGAGCCACCGACTCGTTGGCAGGGTAGGCATACTCGTCTTCCCCGTTGCAGGAAGAGGCCGGGAAGTTGATCAGGCGATCTGGCAAATCGATCATCTCAATGTTAATGTCAGTGTTAGCGCAGGCTGTTGGGCCACAAACAGGATTCCTTGAAATTGCTGGACATGACACGGCAGGTGTCACACTATTCAGGATTGGCCAGATGGTGTAGCTTGACATGTTCCACTGAGATTAATCTGTTGTCCTTGCGACCTGGAAGTGGTGGTAGGATTACTGTACGAGTACCCTTCAAGCCAAGGACTGGAACCGGTGCACGATAAGAGGGGCCAAATTCTTTCTTGTTCTCCACCTTCTCTCGGACCAGGTCACCAATTTTCGGAAGCCAGCCGGCAACCGGAATCTGCAATGCAGCGTCAGTGGCTGAAGGCAAGTGTTCGTTTGCAAGTTTGTCCCGAGCCTCTTGTAAGTCCTGTAACATAGTAGAATGGTTATCTACATCAAAGATTGCGGTATTTACCGCCATGTCTAGACCATCAAGGTCTGGCACAAACATTTGTATGCCAAAGAGCATTTCGTATGGGGTCCGCCCACCCAGAGATCTTCTAGGGAGATTATTAAGTGCACGTTGCATGCCATACAAGTGGGCTAGCCAGTTCCTTCCGGTGCCTAAGACTCTAGCTGTCAAGGATTGCTTTAAGTCACGGTTCATTCGCTCGACAATTGAATTGCCCTCAGGCCTGTACGGAGACGAAAATTGCACCAGCACCCCCAAAGACCGCATTGTGTCCTTTTACGCCTCAGAGGCGAACGCTGGACCTTGGTCAGAATGGAAGGTACTACAGGCAAAAATTTCCACAAAGACACGCAAATCCCTGATGACATTTCGAGCGTCAGCACTTTGTTGTGGCCACACCCAGATGAAACGTGTGCACGAATCAACTGCAACTAAAATGTATTTATAGGCAGTATCAGAAGAAAACGGACCGCAGTGATCAAGGTAAACACAACCAAAAGGTTTGTTAGAAATGCAGAGCTGTGTTTGTGGCGGACGTGTAACCGTTGAAGGCTTAATTTGCTGACAAACGTCACAAGAAAGCACATAAGTACGGGTCTGTTTATATAGACCACGCCACCAGTAAAGCTGCTGCAAAATAGACACAGTCGCAGCCACGCCAGCATGGGCCGAAGCCAAGCCTTCATGTTCGGCTGTTATCAAGGAAGGTCTGCGGTCTGCATTGGGGATCAGCCGATCTCCAACGTCCGGAATTCTTGCATAAGGGGCATGATCGGAACTTAAGAGATAAGAGTACTTGGAAGGCAAACCCCGTGGGTAATTAGCACCTTCCTTAGTGGCAGCAATAGCTGCCAAAATGTAGTTATCTATTTTAGTCATGGATCTTGTAACTGCCGCTACTGTGCACGTGGCTACTGCTGATTTGGCTACTTCATCAGCCAGACTGTTACCTACCGCGTGTGCGCCCACACGCTGGTGGCCAAGTGTGTGAATCACTTGTGTGAGCGGCAGACGTTGTTTAAGCTCTGCCACTCGAACCCAAAGCATTTTATGCTTAATTGTGCTGCCTTTAGCATCTCTATAGTCGTTTTGAGACCAAAAGAAAAGGTTGTCATTGAAGGATTGGACACAGTAGTACGAATCACATACAATAAGTGTAGTCAATTCTGGGTTTGTAAACTCAAGAGCTAGAACCAATGCGCGCAGCTCGGCCAATTGTGCGGTACTGTCTCCCAGAGCTTGCGTGTGTACTACACTCTGTTTGAACTCACCATTTTCCATGGTGCCTGCAACAATAGCACATGCCGCTGAATAAGCATGTTTCGAACCTGTGGCCGGTTGCGCTGAACCATCAGTGTAGATAATGCATTGGTACTCCTCAAGCGGTAGTAAAGACAAAGGAGGAGGATGAACAAATTCATACTGTAAGAACTCCTGTGTCTGAAGAGAGGAATCAAAGATAAAAGTAACATCCGGGGATGTCAAAGATGTAGCCCATTGTATCCAACGAGGGTGCAAAGCTTTTGAGTTTGGTACACTTGTTTTCGTCACTGCCTCGAGGGCAGGATAGGGAGTTACCACCAGAATGCGTTTTCCCTGTGCCAGTGCGCGTTCTTTAAGAATCGCCATTTGTACAGCAGTCAAAACTTTCTCCACAGTGGAAAAGCGCAACTCTGCGGAAGTGTACAGATGTGACTTGTATGCAATAGGTACTGTGTCACCTTCATTAAACGTCAAATACGTGAAACCCACTGCTCCTGGCACAATTCTGATCATCAGGTTGGTGTGGTTATCACGAGTCAACAAGAATTTAGATTCAAGTAGATCAGACTGCAAAGAGTGCAGTATAGCAGAATGCTCAGGAAGCCAACATGACTTCGAGAAGGTAGGCTGTATCAAAGCATAAAGAGGCTTGATACGCTGGGCGTACTCGGGAATGTAGGCACGCCCGAAGTTCAAGAATCCCAGTAATGACTGGAGCTTCTTCAGGGTCGTTGGAGGTCGCAAAAGTGCGCATTTCTCCAAGAAGTGGGGAGCTAAGCCCTTGCCTTCATTGTTGAGCTCATAGCCCAAAAACAAAACAGTGAATTCTGCAATGTGTGATTTGGCAAAATTAAATTTGTATCCTAAGGCCGCAAACTCAAGTATAATGCGGTCCACTCGGGACAGATGCTGCCAAAGTTAGTCGTCTGTCAGATATATATCATCAACGTACGAATACGCATCTGGGTCTATGCCGTCCAACAAAGAGACGACACGTGCAGCGAAGATCCCCGGACTGTTCTTGTAGCCCATGGGCAAACGCCGGAATTTGAAATGTTTTCCACCGGATGTGAAGGCACTCCATTGGCTGCCTTCCGGTGACAAATTGTGAGTGTAAAACCCGTTGGAAAGGTCAAGTGTCGTTTTATATTTTTTACGAACAAGACTGTCTACGAGCGCAGAACTGTGGGTGTTTTGCACGTCAAAGGTCCGACAATGAGAGTTCAAATGCCGGTAATCCAATACTAGGCGGTACGATCCATCTGGTTTAGATACCTCAAAAAGGGGGTTATTCATGGGAGATACGCATGTTTCAATTACTCCTTGATATTCTAACTGTGTCAGAATTTCTGAAACAGGAGCTTTTGCTTCCCGCCGGAGGGGATATTGGGGTTGTGGCTGGGGCATAGACCGCAAAGGAATGTCATGGGGGGGGAGGGGGAGACTCCTCATCCCAACCCACGTGATTACGGTACAACGCCGGAGCCAGGGCCCCAGCCCAATCAGCTGCTAATGCCTCCGCTTTGTCCTTGGGGACATGTCGCGAAAAGCTTGGAAGGATTACTTCTTCCCCTCTTGGTGCAGCTAGTACGAATGGGGGCGGCCAATCTGCTTCTGCCAACAGAATGTCGTAAGAAGACGTCAGATTTTCCCAAAAAATCCCTTTAATTACCCGCTCAATGTCACCTTCAATTTGAATGACAATATTATATAGTCTGTCAGGGGGTGCCGCTCGGGTGTCTGCTGTCTCGACAGTAATGAAAGTGTTAGTTGCTGTCGCCTCCACATGAGGACGTAGTGCCTCCCGCACTATGGTAACTTCCGCGGCGCTGTCTAGCAGCGTTACTGCCCACGTCCAATTCAGGAGTCTCGTTCTCACCGTCTGTGGCATATCTAGCTGTTACAGCTGCAACTTTTTTCTTCTGAAATTGTGGGCGAGAACGGGGGAATTCTTCTGGTTTCCCTCGGCTCGGTTGGCGCTGTTGATCCCGTCCCTGGGGGGCCTCACGACCCTTGGCTCGATTCTGACGATCTCCTCCACCAGTCTGTGAAGTTGACGGTGCCTGTGGAGAACGAGGAGAACGCGGATCAGGGACCTGAAATCTATCAGGAGATTTAATTCTCGCTCGGTCGCACAAATCATAAGTGCGTTCAGAAGATATTGAAACCGGGGACGCTGCTCGCGACCCTTGTTTTCGTTGTTGCTTACCCAGTTTTTTCAACCGCCAGTTCTTTTTCGTAAAGAACGGCTTTTCTTCTTTATCAGATTGTGTTTTTGGTTGGGACTGCGTTTGCGCCGGTGTTTTAGCAAAAGGCTTGACAACTAGACTATTGCGGCCAATGGTTTTATAAGCCTGAGCAATTATTTTCGGTAATTCGCGTGGCTTGTCCAGCTCTGGGACCAAAGCCAAAGCATTAGCGACTTGGAAGTTGACTGCATCACCCTTGACATTCGCAAGGATTAGTTGAGCCACCACATCGAACACTCCCACCAGTCTCATCCCTAATTCCACCGCCGCTTAAGGGCCATGTTCATCTTGGACGCGTTTAATCACTGCGGGGAGAACCGTCATGGAAGGAGTGCCGAAACACTTCGCATAAACTGCTGGGAACACCTTACCCCAGTTGTTGCATTCTGCCAACTCGGGTATTAAGTCTTTGGGCAAACTAATAGTAAGAATCCTGTGTTTGTCCACAGGAGAAGTATTGGGAAAAACAACTTCCAGCTGGTCAAATTTTTCTGCAAGCCAATAAGGCAAATCATCCTTATGTGGTGGGCGCTTGCCCATCACAGAATTAACCATGACGGGACTTATAGTCACACCGCCCGGACCTGCTGGATGCGCTGCAACTGCAGGAGGGACTCCCTGGACGTTGCCAGTAACATATTGTACTAAGGCTCTGTGCATGCATTTTAAAGACGTATGCAGCACGCGCAGTTCATCCACCGGAACAGCTAAATGGCGTGGATGTGGGGTATACCCGGCCAAAACAGGCCATGTGGCCCCATCAATAGACAGGGGACCTAAACGAACCGGGGTGACCGGATGTGGGAGGGCGCCATTAAACCAGAGACGGTGTTGCCATGCCGTAAGTGGTACTTCGAGGGCCTGATAAGGCCGATAAGCATTGGGTAAGGCGGTATGTGTATATACGTGAAACAGATTATCATCTGCTTCCACCGCCGGAAACGTAACCCAAGAGTAAAACACTTCAAAGTGGTGTGCCGGGTCAGCTTGCACCACAAAGATGAAAGCGACACCCACGTCAGGCACTACATAAGCTCGTAGATGAGCCCGGAGCGCAGCGCGGCTATGTGCCGGGATATTGACAGCCATGGAAAACCACGAATGTAAGACAACCTATTAGGCGGCAGCACACAACAGGGTTAAAGAAAAAAACATTTTTAAAACTCCAAGCTTGAAAGAACCTATAAAAACATCAATATAGGAGATACCGCCCTCACAGACGTTTCCTGAAACGTAAGCGAAGGGTGTTGTGGACAAGCACAAGCACTACTCAAGCGTCTCGCAGATAAGTAGCCCCACGTTGGTGGCGCCATGTTGCAGGGATTCTGCACATATACAGAGCTATGCACAGGAATATAGGACCTCAGCGTATAGTGGTGAGCCACTCATGCACCTTAGCACCTACAATCCCAATCCGACTAGCCTTAGCGTCTCATTCGGTTCTCCATAAAATGAAGGCACAAATGATTAGACATCCCGGAACACTGACTCTCTCTCTCAAGAATCGCGGGAGCAAGAACACCCTTCCGTAACTCATGCATACATGTCCACAACATGCGTAGAATAAGAGACACAGTATAGTTTAAAATGTTTATTTCAACTAACGTGCTCTAAGATCAAGTACACGTGCCAGCACTATCAGAAAAATGCATAAAGATAAAACAGTAAACATTGTTACAAGTCCATATAAGACAAACGGGGAAAGCATTGCTGCAGGACAGTGGATATAGGACTAAATAGTCTTGCCACCCTCCCTGTGCTATTAACTAGGGTATTAAATGAATAGAAGACCTCTGGGCTTTGTCAGGCGGACCCTCATACCTCAATCTCTAGATGCAAGGTTTACATCATAAGACACGAACAGCTCTTCTCCCTGGAAAGGTTTTTCTCCAAGTCCCAGTTACATTCAGAGCGCAATATTAAAAGCACACTAATTTCTCCAGTGCAGCTGTGTTACATGTTATGTCTAAATGCGAGGGGCTGACCAGATAAGCAAAAAACAAAAGGCGGTGTTTTTCGACCTTGTACAGGGTGTGCAGACAGAAGCCGCAGAGAACAGGAGAAAAGGTGAAAGCCAAGAAGGGCAGACAGGTTTAATATAAACGAGCACAAGCAAGGTCTAGAAAAACAGAGTAACGTATGCAAAGAAGGCAGCATGGCAGCTGGGCCTAAGCTAACGTAGCAAGTCCGGCCATGAGGCCACAAACCACACGACAGAATGCTTGACTGGCAAGCATTCCTGGATTGTTTGTGTTCAAATTCATGTTTGGTTCGTAGGGGCAGTTGTAGGAGAGACACTGGTGAAGCTGGTAGTGTCCTTCTGCGCTCCTCAGCTAATAAAGATTCTTACTCAATTCTGCATCCAGTGCATCTTTTCAACACTGCCGACAATCGCTGAGGAGCTACAGAGCCTATGGATGCATAAGAAGTTTTACAGGAACTTATACAGATATTTTTAATGTCTCGACTCTACAAAATTCGGACGGATTACAATTCCTGTGGAAGGATTGTTACAGGACTGGAGCTCCGTGCACGTATCTAGGGGGAGGCTCATCCTGCAGGAATTGGAATAATTCAAGATTGTTTGGAAATTCAAGTGCCTGCGTCTTTTGAATCGACGTGTGATGAGTACCGCCGTTGGAATCTCCATTGTCAAGCTTACCTTTGTTATGAGGTGAGGGCAGGCGCTGTCTGTGAGCGTGCCTGGTGTGTAACAGTGCGTAAGCACGGAGCGCTGACACGCGGGAACAGGGAAGACTGAAGAGCATGCTCTGACGTTCTTTCTCCTCCTTTGCCGCGAGAGTTGCCCTGGAAACCTGCAGCGCCGATCGCACTGCACGCCATGAAGTGACAACATAACGTGGGGTCACGCAACGTGACCTCTTTCGCGGGCATCTTGATTTTCTTTGGTTCAGCTAGCCGGCTCGTCGGAAGCAAGTTACCGGCATTTCAACTATTACAGCAATTAGTACGGTTGGCTGACTGGAATTTTTCTTTTACGAGTGCGACGATCGTTGGGGATTACACAGTATTTACTAGATACTCATTGGTTCAGACATTATTTTTTTGGGTGGAACCTTTATTGTTTTGCTCATCGTATTCTTGTTTGGTACATTTTGGCTATACATCTTTTCCTACTAAGCCTGTGGGGTGCTCCTGGGTGTGGTGAAGATCAAGACAGTGAACTGGTCTCTACACAAAGTGTGGACACTGGACTAGTCCATACACCATGAGCACCCAAAATTACAATATTAGTGCACCACAAGCATTTTGGGCATGCTGATCAGAACCCTCTTTGAAATGGCTTGAATGGAGGGCATACTTCAAAAACTACATCGAGGCTGTGGATGAAGCTGGCAAACTGGCAGCCGTACAGAAGAAAAGTTTACTTTTACATTTGTTAAGCCCAGCACGATTGAAAGTTTATAATCAAATGACTAAGACTACTGTTTCTGGTGATATACATGTTTATGATCTAGCCTTGTTACACCTAGATAATTAATTTTACACTTAAGGTCTGTATAGGTATTACTAGGTTTACATTTTTCCAAAGAAAACAAGGTAAATCGGAAACAGTTGATAGTTGTGTGTCTGAACTGAAGAAATTAGCATTGGACTGTAAGTTTGGTACATTGCATGATGATTTGATCAGGGATCAAGTTGTCATGCATGCATGTAACCCTGCAATCCAAGAAAGCATTTGGATTAATGGTGATGCACCTTTGGATGGGATTCTAGCTATAATTCGGAAAGCAGAGATGTTGAGTAGATGTGCAGTTTTTTTTAAGGAGGATGTACAGGATTCTATGTTAGTGAGCAAAGTAAGTTTTAGTGGGGACAGGTCGGACAAACAAGGTGCTTCAAGATTTGGTCGTGGGAAAATCCAGATCTAAGGAACTAACAAGGTGTTACAGATGTGAAAGTTTTTAGACCATTTGGCATTTGGTAACAATTGTCCTGCTGCTAGAAAAAGTGTAGCAATTGTGGCATTCTTGGTCACTATGCGAAGGTTTGCAGGAGAAGAAACACCAGAGTCAAATTCGTAGGAGATTTGGAAGCAGAACAGAACAGTTATGAGGAGGATGCGCCTGTAAACTGTCTGGTTATGAACGTTAGAAATAATCTGGTTCTGAACATTAATGATGTCCTGTGTAGAAACAAACCTGAATGTTGGATGAGGATTGGTGGCATTAAACTTAAAATTTATGCTGATTCTCTATCTCCCTACACAACTTTAAATGAAGACTTGTGGTAAACTTTGTTTGTATCAAAAGTTGGAGAACACTTGATAGAGCCTGATATACATCCCGAGGGTTAGAGTGGAGAGAAAATTGATTTGATAGGCTACGGATGGTTCACATTTGAGTTCAAGAACAGGCAGAATCGTGGTAAACTGTATGTTGCTAAAACTGGTCCACCTGTTTTAGGTTGGTTCGATCAGAAAATGTTACACATTATACTAGACCCTAACAGTAAGGAACAAGTATTGATTGTAGATGAATGCAGTACATTGGGGGAAAGGATGCATGAGCAGTTTCCTAGCATTTTTTGTGACAAATTGTGAAATCTTTTAGGGTTTGAACATTTGATCCACCTCAAGGATGCTGCTGTTCCCAAGGTGCATAAGTGTTGCAATGTTCCCTTATTGGTGAGAGACGAAGTTGAAAAAGAACTTGAAAAGTTATATGTTTCGGATGTAATTGAACCTATTAAGGCATATGATTGGATTTCTCCGGTGGTCATCGCCAGGCGGAGCAATGGTAAAATCAGACTCTGTAGACTTACGCCATCTAAACAACAATATTATGGTGGACAGGTTTCCATTACCTAAAATTAATGAAATGGTCACCACTTGCTTAAAGGGGGCCAAATGGTTCTCCACTGTTGACCTTTCGTCAGTGTACCACCAAATTTCATTGTCACCCGAGTCAAGAAAATGTACATCTTTCATAACTCCTTTTGGCTACTATTAATTCAAGCGGATGCCTTTCGGTTTAGCTTCTGTGGGGGATGTTTTTCAGTGCCTCATGTTCCAATTATTCAAGAAGGTAGACGGTGTCACATTTTTTCAGCACAATATCCTCGTGTTTGGTGCGAATAAAAAAAAAAAAAAAACGAACAAGAGTTTAGGCTTCTTACAGTTCTAGGAATTTTGGAGGAAAGGGGTCTCACGGTGGAACTTTGAAGTGTAACTTCGCAAGTGATAGTGTTACCTATTTGGGACATGTGATTGATGAAGGGGGTGTCAGACGCAAACCCTCACTTGTAACAGCAATAGAAAACGCATCCACACCGGTCAGCAAAGATGATGCAAGGTAGTTTTTGGGAATGGCAGAGTTCTGTGCCAAATATATTCCTAATTTTGCAGATAAATGTTATAACTTTCACCAACTGCTCAAGAAGGATTGCAATTTTCACTGGTCCCCAGAGTGTGAGAATGATTTTAGTAATATCACAACAGCAATTGCTAAAGCTACCGCTTTAAGCAGTTTTGACCCTGCAGCGGATAGCGTCATCACCACTGATGCAAGTACTAAGGGTCTAGGGGCAGTATTGTCCCAAGTGGATGACAAGGGTAAGGAACACATAATTGCATACTCATCTAGATCTTTATCTCCATGCGAAGAAAAGTACACCATCATAGAGAAGGAAGCGTTATCTTGTGTTTGGACCATTTTAAGTCCTTTATTTTGGGGGAAAATATGCACCTTACGGTGTGATCACAAGCCCTTGATTAAAATCTTAACCACAGAGGGTTCAGCCAATATTTCCTCTAGACTCGCAAGGATATCGATGCGTATGCAAAATTTTATGTACATAATCGTTTATACCCCTGGTAAGAGCAATGTATTGGCAGATTTCCTGTCTAGAGTGCCAGTGATGTTGGAGGAATGTGAAGATAAGTGGAATAATTTTCAAGTGGCATTGAGGTCTTTTTGGGAAGTGAGATCTGAACTTACCACAAATGAAGGGTTTTGGTTAAGAGGGGAGAAAATTGTTTCACCAGAGAATTTGCGTGCAGTGATTGTTGAACTGTGTCACGAAGGGCATTCAGAAATCAGCAGAACTAAGTCGGTCTTGAAGAGTTGGTTTTGGTGGTCTGGGCTGGACAGGGCCGCTGAGAGAGTGGTGAGGGAATGCAGTGCGTGCTGCAAGGCTGACAAACCTTGCATCCTCCAATGTGTGATAGTTTTGATTGTGTTGATGGGCTTATTCTCTCATTAGCCTGTCGTGAAGGTTGTTGACAGGACTGATATGGATGTGGTGTTGAAGTTCCTGGATGACATTTTCACAACTGAAGGTATTCCAGCATGCCTTGTGAGTGATAATGGAGTCCAAGTTTTTGTCTAACAAGGCCAAGACCTATTTCAAGAGACTAGGTATTAAACATAGGACGAAATGAGAAGAGTGGTACTTGCACTCCTTTGTATTCTGTTTTAAATGTTGACCAAGATGTGCGTGCATGAAGGGTATCACCCACTGGTCCACGGGCGTGTGAAGACAAATGAAGAAAAAGCATCTCCCCACCAGGGAGACGTCCCCTTATCGCACCGCTTGCTATGTCCAAATGAATGGATTTATCACGTTAAATAGTTTCCAAACCAAAAATCAATCTGGATAATTTCATTAATGAAGGATTTATTTTGTCATCCTCATGGTATTCTTGTTATGCACAAATGCATTAATAAATTCAGTTCCATATGGCAAAACATAATACATGCATCCTGGTATCACAAGGTATCAGACCCAATGTATTTCGGGCTGGATTGGCCCTTCATCAGGGGAACTGTTAATCTCTGCAAATAGAGTGAAAGCGTTCCGGGTACATCCTATGGGCAATTCTGCAGCTCCCAGCTATGCTAATCTGTTCATGCACAAATATGAGAAGGACCATATACTCACTAATGACATCTGGACAAACCATTTGGACATAGCAAGCGGTGCAATAAGGGGACGTCTCCCTGGTGGGGAGACGCTTTTTCTTCATTAAACGTAGGACCACATCCCTACACAATCCAATTGGGAACGGAATGGTGGAAAGGTTTAATCGAGCTTTAAAGGGCATAATCCAATTGCCCATGAATGGAGGTGAAGACTGGGTCACACAAGTTAAGAAAATGGTTTGGGCATACCGCGTCACGGGTACTGAGTACACAGAGTTATCTCCTTTCGTGATAATGCAGGGGCGCAATCCCAGGGCTAAGTTTAATCCAGGATGGCTATGTGCGTCTGGTGTGGAACAATGGTCAAGGGGGAGGTAAAGAACAGGATGGAATGTATGCATGACAGGAGCAAGAAATATTTTGACGCAAAACACGGAGTGAGGCTGGCCAAAATTGAAGTTGGTGACTGTGTACGTTTTAAGAAGCCAGGATTTTTAAATAAGGGAGATAGTGTTTTTTTTACGCAGAAGAAGTGGTGGAAGTGTTGCAGAATGCGGTACAACTCAGGAATGTAAAGGTCTGGAGTCTAAAAAGAGTGGGTAAATGTGGAGATGTGAAGCAGCAATTTTGAATGGATGGATAAGTGTTGTTAGTGAATCTAGGATGAGTCCAGATGTACTTACTCCGTCACCACAGGAGAATTCTATTTCCACTGAGGGTGTGGGAATTGCAGGGTCAGACAGGCAGGAAAGTGTATGTATACCCCATACCACTAATGAGAATGTTACTGAATTAGTTCCTCCTGATGACCAAGATCTAACACAAAAATTGGTACGGGAAAGGAAGGCGCCTGGTTGGTTGAAGGATTATGTGGTGAAAAATTTGTAATGGCTATTCCTTGGTCAAGGGTATAGTATATGCATTGTAGTATTGTTGTAATTTTTTTTTTTTTGTCTATTGTACATATTTTCACTTCTCCTTTTCCGGTCATCCTTCTTCGCCCCTCCTGTTACATATTTATTTACATATCCATTACATCTTTATTTTGCTATGAAAGAGGGGGGGAAGTGTTATGTTGCTTAGCTACCAGGAATGCAGGACTGGCAAGCATTCCTGGAATGCTTGTGTTCAACTTCATGTTTGGTTCGTAAGGGCAGTTGTAGGAGGGACATTGGTGAAGCTGGTGGTGTCCTTCTGCGCTCCTCAGCTAATAAAAGATTCTTACCTAAATTCTGCATTCAGTGCATCTTTTCAACACATAGTTTAGACTTATGTAATAAACTAGACCAGTAGTTCTTAACCTGTGGTCCGGGGACCACTGGGGGTCCGCAAAGCCTACTGAGGGGGTCCGCAACTACTTAGAAAATTTAAAAACATTAATAGATAATTAAAGTCTATATAAATAAAGAAGCAGAATGCACAATTGAAAATCTTTAAATGTTCTCTAAATGTGAAGTCATTTGAAATTGAAGGCTAAAAACAATATTAGTATTCTAAGATTGTTTCATGGGAGCAGTCCAGTGCATCAACCAGAATATATGTGGATGATGAGTGGCCTCAACTGAATTTAGAAAAGCTTCTGCCTTTTTATTAAAATGTTGATTTTTTTATATTTGTGTGTGCATTAATTAAAATGTATCATCATTTGTGTATTTGTTTGATAAATACTGGTGTCTGTATTGTTTGTGTATTGTTTTGAGTGTTCAAATCATTGATAATGCTGCCGGGGCCTCATGTTTCAGTGAGGGACCCGGATTCTAATAATGTTTCAGTGAGGGACCCCGGATTCTAATAATGTTTCAGTGAGGGACCCCGGATTCTAGTAATGTTTCAGTGGGGTCCCTGGATTCTAATAATGTTTCAGTGGGGTCCCTGGATTCTAATAATGTTTCAGTGGGGTCCCTGAGCTCCAGTGATGATTAAGTGGGGGTCCACGGAAATCAAAAGGTTAAGAACCACTGAACTATTGATTAATTTGGGGAACATTAGGCTCATAATGGGTAAACATCGTTTACCACGAAAAGTTCTCCCCGCAGGGAATTATAACGCGGTCGTTACAACGACCGCGTTGTAACCACGCATACCATTACCCTGCAAGTCGGAACAACGACTTGCGGAGGGGGCAGAAGGTGTTGGATTTAAAATCCAACACCTTCCCTACTGTTGCACATACTGGAGTTGGAATAGTAAATTACACTATTCCAACATCCAGCGACCCCCCCCCCTCCGCAAGTTGTTGTTCCGACATGCGGGGTAATGGTATGCGTGGTTACAACGTGGTTGTTGTAACGACTGCGTTGTAATTCCCTGCGGGAAAAAACCATGCGTTAAAAAGCGGCATATTCCTCATAATGCACTGCAGCTGTCCACAAATAAATATGCCTGTGTTGTAGCAAACACACACCTAGGCCAGACAGCCGTTTGCTTAATATATAATAATAGTTAATAAGGAAGTCCATTGGGAATAGGTTTCCTTGCATCTAATCAAACAGGCTCCCTTTGGCATATTTGGTAACTTTTGGTCCCACACACCCTCTAGACTTTGCCATATATACATCAGGGGCTGTCACAGACCATCTCAGTAGCTCACTGGGAATACATCATTCCAGGATATTTCAGAGATGGACACCAGTGTCATGCAGGTGGCAGGGTCGCGCAGAACAGGTCACCGTCATTCCGGGAAGCAGACATTGTCACATGGACATCTGGCCACAGAAACTCCAAACAACTGTGGTATGAGGCACTACACTGCTTCTGTCCACTCTGTGGGGGCTGCAGATCCTTCACTATCCCATGGGGCTCTTAGGGGTCTTCTTATCTCACACAAGAGAACAGACAGCAAAGCCATGAGGCAATGTGATCAAGTGAGCCGCTGAGAGGTACTATCCCTGCTGTGCTCATCTGGCTCCTACAAGTGGTTAGTTATGCCTTGCTTCCCCGGCTGGCACACTAGGGCTTGGTACTAAGCTGTGTGCTGGGTCAGTGGCAGGGTGCACCTCCTGAACATTGAAAAATGTCCAAATGTCTCTCATCTTCCATATTACAATGGGACCTGCTGGAACCTGCACTGGGGGGCCAAGCATCACAAATGTGGCCCACTTGCCAGCTCCTCAGGTTCTCTCATACTTTGCCACAATCTGCCTGAACATCCTCACATCAGTCACACACAGCCACTTCAATGCAACTGCACAACTAATCCGCCCCCTACAGGGCCTGCAACTCAAATCCAGAATCATCGGATGCAGATTGGAGACGGGCTCTACTTACCACAACAGGAGGTAGTGATGTCTCCCCAACCCCCAAAGGAATCCTTACAGAAATGTCTCAGACATGAGAACTCCTCTCTAGAGACACTCTCACCGGCACCCGTAGGGAAGAGATTCCTACAGGTCCTTTTAGCACCAGCAACCCCACAGATTATTTTACTCCTTGCATTCAATCCCTCTTATTCTTCCATCTTTTTGGAATGGTCAATGATATCAGAATAATATTCTATGTCTCATGTATGCTCACTCCTCACACACTATTTCTACATTTAAGACAATACACCCACTTTCACCACCCACAACCCACCTTCCACCTTGTGCATCCAGCATCCAATGAGAGCAACCATAGCAATTACAACTGAAAACCTTTGCAGCAGAGACATGGAGATTTACTGCAAGGCAGCATTCCAGATCCGCTTATGAGCACCAGATTTTGTATCAGGCAGCAAGTTTCGCAAGACCAATACTTGTCTCCTCAAGTCCGCTACTCCCAATTTCATTCACCATTTCCAGTCTTCCAAAATTGCAATACATCCTGGAGGCACCAGTCAAAGCCCACCAGTATCCACTCAACAGGATCCCATTATTAATTGATAGAACAGCAGTATCCACTCAGGCTGCTGCCGTTCTATCAAATGATGAATTCCCATAAGGCTGCACACATTCCATATTCAAACTTTGCGGATTATAAATCAGATTTTTGCATCTAGTCTGGGGTAGAGGCCATTCACTGCTATAATAAGTCGCTTTGAAAAATTTACTTGTCAAAGCTGGTCTTTCAAAAGAGGTTAAGACAGGTCCAGAAAAGCAATAATTTGACAATTTAGCACTCTTGTTGTCCGAGTCCTTTTAATAAAATAACTAAACATCTGTACATACTTTACTGTAGAGCTATAGGGTTTTTGCTGCTGTTTATGGCTCTTCAGATCACCTTCTAGAATTCAGTGAGCAGATTGGGTGAATGCAAAGTTCTGGACTTCCTGAACCAGTGTACTGGTACTTCAGAATAAAGTCATCCTACTATACCCATGCCGGCATCTATGTTTACCTGCATTTTGGGAGTCTAGTGGACCTCACATCTTATTGGGGCTGATTTGACACATGGTGGAGATTGATAGTTCCTTCCAGAGAGTCAGATCTCGCTCAATGTTGTCCCACAGGATCTCATTTTACTTTGGAATTTAACACCAAGATAGGTGAGAGTTGAAGTCACTTTCATCATTACTGTTATGACGTTTCGACCAAGGGCCTGACCTTAAGAAACAGGACTTCAACTGAGCTCCTGTTTTGTGTTGAAGTTAAAGCTCTACAACATACAGTGGTTTGTCAATCTCCTGATCTGCAGCAGCTCCTCTGTCTGCGATGTTAACTGGCTGTCATTTGAGTACAGTAACAGCCTACTGCAAGCCTCACCCATGGTGAAAGGCCTTATAAGGTGGTAAGGGCATTTGTAGGGTATAAGGAAGGGTAGTGGTATTGGGTGGTAATGGTATTTTAGGGATGTGTAGGGGTATAGGGTGGCAAGGGTAATTTTAAAAAAGTGGGGGTAGGAGTGGTTCTCCCCAATAAAGAAAATTAACGAAATTATTTTTTTATGGGGAGTTTGGGAGGTCTCCCTCAAAAAAAGAAAACAATTAAAATTAATTTAAAATTACACACATATATGAGTAAACTTATCTTAACTCTACTTACCTTGTGTGGTAAATACATTGCGTGGTAAAGGAATGCAACCATCACCCATGGGTATTTCAGCAATATCGGATATTGTCTGACATGGCAAGCTACTGGTTCCAGGACAACAGTGAACAGCAGTCTGGTGACAATGCATCCCCCATGCAGAGGAAAAGGGCTGTGTAATGTGTTGACTCAAGAGTACAGAGGGTCCTTATCTGCAGGGGCGGCTCATTCACTATGGCGGAGGAGCGTCGCCACACTATTGAAATGCAGCAGACAGAAGAAAAATAAAAAGACAAAACTATTTTATTGTCATTTTATTTTTCACTTCCAGTCGGTAGTCTAGGGCGAGGCGGGGCTATGCCGCAGAATCAGCAGCAGGGGGAGGAGGAGTAGTAGGCACCGAAAGTGCGCATGCCGGTTTGGCCGGCCATCTTAGGATGGCCAAACTGACATGCGCACTTTGATATCTCCAGGCTCCCAGTCCCTGCTGGAGCGCTAAACCGGCCCGCTCCTCCCAAATCCAGCGCTTCTCTCATGCTGGAAGTAAAAGCATGAGAAGTGCTGGGATTGCGTGGGGTCTGGGAGCCTGTGCTCATGAGAATTTCAGTGCTGGAACAGGAGCAGAGAAGCAGCTAGGCGCGGTGAGGGAGCAGAAGATCGCGGCGGCCGGTAGGAAAGGTAAGTCTATATTCTATCAATGGTTTACAAATATCTGCCCCACAAACTAGGAGGACTATTGGCATTTTTCAGATGTCTCATAGCCATTGAGACATCGTCCTCCATAAATGTAGTAGTGATCTCCAGGGCTCACTTATCGCTTTGTTTCCGTAGGTACAAGAATCTCAGTAAGTCATAATTTTTGGTATTCCAGTTTATTCAGTTTACCAGAGCATGGCAGAAAATTGCCGATCTGGTAGTGCTAATGAAGGATTATTTTTGGGCCAATAGCGAGGTAGTTGTATATGTTTGTTTGCTTGTGACTGCCTCTAGGCACGCGCTCCATCATTATTCCCTTGTTCTTGAAGATGCACGTCACCTTTCTGTGATGAAAGGAGACCCAGGTTATAAAAGCCTTACTGGGCTTGTATCTTGCTTTACTTAATCAATCCACTAGTTGCTGTGAGAGTTTCAACCTGTAACGCTGCTTCAAGGTTTCAATTAAAGTCCCAACGGTTCTAAACCAGGCTGCCTGCTACCTTTTGTTAGTGATGCCATGGTCATTGCCTCGCCACTCTACACACCTTTTGAAGTTCCATAGTACCTGAAGTTGCTCTATCATTTATTTCAAATATAGTCAATCTTGTTTAATCTTCCAACTTCTCGCTTGAGGTTAAAGAGTGTGGGATTGTATGCCCACGTCTTCTCCCCTCTTCCTTCCTGGTATGGGAGTCACTGTTGAGTCTTTGCCTAAGAGTCCCTGAACTGAGAGGCTTGCAACGGAAACCCTGGAGATCAGCAAGTCCTATTTTATAGAGCATTAGCATACATTTGCAGTTTATGCCAGAGAAGAAAAGACATCCTGGAGTCTGAACGTTATTCTTTGTTTTTTAGGGATGAGTATCTTGATGGGTCCATCAGGTTATGCGCAGTTAAGAGTTGGGTGCAGGCCTTCCAGGTCAAGTAGGTAAAATATCAAACAATAACTTGATAAGAAGCAATGAAGCATTTTAATACAATCTATGGCAAGTACTCCTCTGTAGTCGAAAATCTTAAGATAGGTCCCAAATAGGCTGAATTGTCTTGGCTGGCATAAGTACCAAACCTCTGTTGCTGATCTTATGGCCACCGACCAGCGCTCCAAGTCCTGTACGACCTTCTTCACTTGGAAGAGAACTGAACAGTGCACTAGCAAGCTCCTCATCTTTTCATTATAACAGCAGATCACTTGAAGAATTTGGTAATACAGTTTTCTTTATGACAGCAGATCACTTGAAGAATTCGGTAATACAGTTTTTTGTAGTGTCCCATTTTCTTCTTTGCGTTTAGATGTGTCTTTTGGATAAAGGCAAAAAGAGAGTTTTTCAGATGTGATTAAATAGATTTCAATCAGAATATAAGTCAGGAAAATAAGGTTTCATTGCCATTGAAGAAATATAAAACTAGGACAACAGGTGTTTGAAAACCTTGGGTTATAAAGAGATAAGTATAAAGAGAACAATATTGAGTCTTTAGCAGGAGAAAAAAAGGGCTGCTAAAAATGTTTCTTTTTTGGTTATTCACTCACTTTCATCTTTGCGCTATCTGATATCTCACACCCACAAATTAACGCCATCTTTAGGAAGGACATAACACATTAGAAGATTTTTTTAAACTCAATAATAGATCTATATGGGTTACACGAGAGATTTCCTTGCAACAAAGGCACACAACTTTATCTGTAAATGTCAACGAAACTCAGAGGTCTTGGACCTGGTCTTTACTTCATTTAAATCTGGATTTATGCCATCTGTGTGAATCCCAATCCTCCCAAAATGAACATTCTGTGCTTCAGCCTTCAAGATAGAAGTGACTCAACTTGGACATTTAATGGGCGTTTTCTCTCTCCCTCTCTGGCTGAACCGGGCTCTTTGGATTCTACAGTGATTCTGGACTCCCTTTCAAGATCCAAATCTTAGAAAGCTAGGATCCAACTGAGCTCCCGGTACATAATGAAGACATTTCTGCTAACACACAACTTTCGCCTCCCTTACCAGCCAAAGTATAATCAGGATGGGAGTGACACTGCTCCTCGCTCTTCTGGGCCAGACAAGCTTCCGCTGAAGGCCGCCCTTCGAGCAGGCGTTCACACATCACCCAGACTGTAAACAAATTTGTAGCTCCACCTAACAAGGAGCATCAAATTCAACCTTAGGTCCGAGCTATTTAAAAACTCTTAATAGAACTAAGAGGAAGCAATTACAGGACTCCCACCGGTAACCCAGACAGTGGAGGCTGCTATGTGAAGCCTACAAAGAAATGTGCAGCAGATGGAGCAATGCTTTATTTATGAACACTCATAGAAGAGATTAAGGGACTACAAGGACTGGCATCCACAGCCATTTTGGTCTCCCGAAAATCAACACCAAAGTAGACCACGGTACTTTCTGTTAGCAGAGCATCTTTGGTCTTTTCCGAAGCGATCTCCTGCAGAACTGCAGATCACGCCACTACCCACTGACTTTCTAGCTTCAGAAGGTGGTGACCTAGTTGAGTACGAAAGACCGAGTATAGTTGAACATTGGGAAAAGAAAGGTTATTCTGACACATTTACCGGTGCCGGGGCTAAAGCAAAGTTTTACTTTTTTGGTACATACTTGCCAACATTCTGTTGGTTGTCTAAAATGGTAGGATTATTCTGTTCAAAAACAACATAACCATGACAATAGCAGAAAAGACATCACATGACCATCGGCCCGATGACATCAGAGTTAAATACTTTAGAAAGGGTTGCAGAAGAGATGAAATGATCACGAAATTTTGTGGCTTGAGACTCAGAAGCCATCATGAAAAATAAGCTGTACGGCGGGGTGACAAACACCACACATGGCTGCGCAGATGTTGGGCAGAGCAGCAGCTGCGACAGCCACACATCATAACATCCAAACGCAGGAGTCTTTTTACGTCTGGCCCACAGAGCCACGCCACCACCACAAATGTGTATGAGTAATCTGGGGGCTGCATGTCCTTTGCTAAGGGGGGCACAAAGTCCAGGTGTATGTACTGTGCAGACATAACTTCCTGCAAGCCTGCTCACGGTAGAGTGAGCAAGGCACACCCGGAGGACCGCCACACAACAAAACTGTGTAAATGAGCACTGCCTGATGTCGCATAGGGATCATATTTTTTTCATATAGCTCTATAAACCGCACTTCAGCCATTACTAATCACAGTAAATAATATACGTTAGTGTTGCCTAAATCAATGGTACTCAGTTTAGGCTGATTGCTGGGATTCGAACTCATAACCTGCAAATCACAGTTTGTTTCATGTCAACCATGGAGCACAAAGACAGCCAAGAAGAGAATGGGTAAATTTACCAACTTAAGAACCTCTGGATCCAGGACTGCTCATTGTGGGGTCATGGCAGGTAGGATTAGGAAACTGCCAGACTACTAAGAATAATAGTTATAATAACAACAATGTAAAATTCTAGAGGAAGGGTTTTAGTAATCAGGGAAAGAACCTAGGCGCTCTGCCCTATATACGCACAATTAACAAGCTCAAAATATAATCAGTATGGTGCAACTATAATGTAAAATGTGGAACTGGGCCGCAGATTGGGATACGTGATCATATATTTCCTATGGGTGGGAAACCAACTTTGAACTTCCTACAGAAAACTTCTTGAAGTCAAGGATATTCAGTGGCAGAGATGAGTACCATAAGTGAGTGGATGTTGCAAGAGTACACCAGTGAGTATGTACTAGGAGGCACAAACACATACACACGTGACCTGGGTCCCTTGTGGGTTCAAAGACATACAGTAGCAACCAAAGCACCACACGCCATGGACACAACTAGACTTGCGCCCTCCCTAGGAGCTTTCTGACGAAGAACGAATCGTCAACATTGAGTGCTCAGAATCCTGGAAGTGACCTGAGGATCTCTGTTCATATTTAGAGTTCATTTCAGAAAACTAATGTGCATCAGTATGTCACGGGCATGAGAGGCTAAGAGTAGACGTGCTGTAATGAGTTTACTTAGTTCACGATTAGCTTGTTGGTACTGTGTCAGAATCCTTGTCTAGACTGTCCGATCCACAGTCTGTAGGCGTCTGAATTTGAGTCCTGCCTGCTCAGATGTGAGTGGCGGGTGTTGGGTTTTTAATCAAATTAAAACCTTTTCATTCTTTAAGCAGCCATCATCACTTCTGAAAACTTTGCCCCAAAGCCTGGATACAAGATCTAGAAGTACACATGCAAACACCAGTTGAAAACCACAGGACCAAGTCTGTTTCATCTCTGTTTCATGGCTTTAGGAGAATGTTGCAATGCTTAAATTAGCACACTGGTTAGAAAGTGCAATATTCCTCCTTCTGTTTCCTTCTTGCCAAATACATCAGCTGTGATTTTCATGTGGTAACGAAAGAAAATACTATGCTTACTTTGACAATGCGTAATTTTTTTGACCCTAGCGATGACTCGGTTTACATAAAAATCAATAAAAATATGTGAAATAAAAGGATATTACTGTGCTACGAATATGCTCATCTACCCAACATGGCAGAACAAAATACCTGATAAAGGCACTTCCTGCCCACGGGTCTTCCCTTTTCAGTCACTGTTAATAATCCCCGTATTGCAATAATCAAAACTGCCTGCTTACCAATGGGGGGATAAAGGCAGCAAACTCCTACACTGCCTCTGTTCTAACATCTCACATCATGCCCCGTCCCTTAAACTCGGCTGCGCAAAAAAGTACGGGGGGACGCAGACATTGCCCACCAAGTTGCACAATACTACGCAGGAGTGCAAGCTTACAATGATACTTTATCCGAATCACTGATGTATAGCTTCACAACCGATCTACCCCTCCGGACACTTTCTGACACTGAGAGGCGATCGCTTGAGGAAGATCGGACTAGTGGATAACTCGGCTCCAGACCGGTAGGACGCCGGGATCCACGAGATATCGTAGTGAATTCTTTGAACTTTTTACGCAAAAACTCAGTGAAATAAATAAATGCGGTAGACTCCCCCTCCCCCTAATTTCCGTAGGGCTGAAATAGTAGTAATCCCAAAACCAGAAAAACCCCCGGACTAGTGCTCTTCCTACCGACCCATTTCCCTCTTAAATACAGAATTAAAGATTATGGCCAAAGCGCTGGCTGATCGCTTGGTCAAAGAGGTTCCCTCTTTGATACATCCAGACTAGGCAGGATTTATGCCTAGACGAGCTACCAGCCACTATATTAGGCGACTAATCAATGCCATAGCCCTGGCCGACAGGCTCCGCCAACCTACAGCAATATTACTAGCTGACATCGAGAGGGCGTTTGATTCCGTCAGATGAACTTACTTGTTCGCTCTCCTAAAACGCCTCACCTTCGGCCTAAGTACAACACTTACATTAAGCTCCTGAATACTGATCTGGCAGTGCATGTTAAGGTAGGTGTGGCGGCTTCCGTGCCATTCCCTATAGAAACGGGCATGAGACAGGGGTGTCCTCTGTACCCCTTGCTGTTTGCCAGAGTCATGGAACCCTTCATGAAATGGCTTCGAAATCGATGCGCAAGTAATGAGGTTCGAATGGGACCCAGGGCTCTTGGACACAGTTGCCTTGTATGGGGATGATGCGCCGATTTTTTTTTTTTTATCAAACCCTGAAATGTCAGGTCCAAGGCCACTTCAGATTCTTTGAGAATTTGGAGAAACATCTGTCTCACAATTGACTTAAGCTACTCTACCATCTTCACAGTTTCTCCTCTCATGCATAATCCTCAATAGGCACCTGGTATACCAGTGGACTCCCAGGGATTTAGACACCTATGAGTATCTGTTACTCCTGATACTGCGCTTACTTGGGCAATGAACATCCAGCAATTACTAGACGGATTGGCCACTGACATCAAGACATGGGCTACGCTCCCCCTGTCCCTGATGGGGAGATTTGCCATTTTAAAATGGTATCACTTCCCCGCCTTCTACATCTCCTACAGAATTATCCTTACCCTCTGTCTAAATCCTTCTTTCACAGACTTCATTCCATGCTTAGGAGCTTCCTGTGAGGTCAGAGGACACCTCAAAGAGCCCTCACTAAATGCTTCAAATTGACATATAAGGGGGGCATAGCTGCGGAAGATGTTAAAACATATTACAGGGCCTCTCAATTGATGGTCATCATCGAGTGGTAGTACGACACCCAGGGGGACCCTGCCTACGCCTCTGAGAAATGAGCCCTCCACGGCACATCTCAACAACACCTACTATATGGAGAAAAAATCTCACAAACGTTCCCCCCTGCCACGATGGCAGTTCTCCAGATGTGAAAAATGGCCTTATAAATCATGGGATGGGACAAGCGACTCACACAGCAAACACTTCTGAGGGCAGGTAACATGCTCCTCCAGGTAGTAGCCTTGGAGGGGTTCCATGGCTGGGATACCATTGGGATCTCCACATTAGGTGACTTGATGGTCGGCACAACGCTTAAAATATATCAGATACTACAACACAATATGCCCTACAACACAGCCAATTTTATCGATACCTGCAACCACGGCATGCCCTCATGCCCTACATTGTTGACCTGGAAGACCTTCCAGAATTGAACCCTTTAGAGACAAAACTGCTCCTGGGGGAACCAGGCGACCATAAAATATCCGAAATCTATAGTTCCTTGATATGCAACACAGCAGGCATTTTCGCAGAGTTAAGAACTGCTTGGGCAGGATTGGGAGGAGGCTAAGGCGTTCGAGACACGTGACTATCGCCACACGTTTTCGCATCATCCAGTTAAAATACCTGCATAGAATCTACCTCACACGACAGACTTAGACAGATGGGAGTGATTGCCTCACCCCCCTGCCTGAGGTGCAAGAGGCACACAGGAAACTTTCTGCAAACACATGAGGATGCATAAAACTACGCCTACTCTGGGAAATTGTCTTGACCTGCCTGGATCACACACTGGGCTGCCAGACACTGTGCGACCCTAAGCTAATCCTCCTGCATCAGTGGCGTAACGAAAGTTGAGGGGGCCCCCCTGCAAGGTACTTGTAGGGCCCCCCTCCGGACTCTATCAGGAGCTCTCCTGCCAAAGTGCTGTCCTGAGGGGGCCCCCCTCCGGACTCTATCAGGAGCTCTCCTGCCAAAGTGCTGTCCTGCGGGGGCCTGTGTTACACCCATGTCCTGCATATCACTGATGATCATGGGCGTAGGAAGTGTGGGGGACGCGGGGGATACATCCCCCCCAGATTTTGGAGTGGGGGGGACACGGGGGACAAGGGTGGGGGGGGGAACGAGGGGACAAAAGAATTTCCCCTCTCCCTTCTGTTATTCGCAGGGCCATTAGCGCGCGAAAGCACGACCTAATGGCCCTGCACTTGACCTGCCTGGAGTCAAAGAGGCCACCCACCCTCTACCTTTTGTTATGCTGCAGTAAGCCTCTGCGTTCTGGGAAGGGCAGAGAGGGAGAAAAAACCCCGTCTCTTTTCCTTCATGCCCAGAGAAGGCAAGGACAGTGTCCACTTCTCCTGATCTGCCTCGGGCAGCTGCCCTCCTCCCCTCTCTCTCTCTTTATTCCTCCATCTCTTTCTGTCTCTGTCTCGCTCCTCCTTACGTGCTGATTTCAAGAGATAGCTCTTACGAACTCTCTCTTGCCTCTCCTTTTCTTTATTTGTTCCCCTGTGAAATTGATCCAAAAAGGCGGAACACTTTGGCTGGAAATGTCCTCATTTTCTGACCGTTTCTATTCAAAGAAAAACCTCAGGACAGAGAGAAAAAATAATTAAATACCTAAATAAAGCAATACAGAGTGGTCAGCAGACAGGCCAGATTGTTATTTACACCCACACACATTAGCGCCACTTTACAGAGTTTGCCAGTGAAAGCTCTACTTTCTTTTTATCTTCTTTCTTTGAACAACATAGTTTTCCCAGGGTGGGGAAGTGCACCATTCCTAAAGGGACTGCAATACCTGGTTGATGGGTGGAGTGGAAACATTTAATATGATAGTTTTCAACTGTTTTAATTATTTTAGCTTATAAAATGTGTACTGCGGCTCTGTGTTCGGGGATGTGGTCTTTTTTAAACCAAACTGCTTACATTTTGAAAGGATATAAGCAATGGACATTGAAACGGGTGCCTTCCTGGTCCTGTAGTCATGTCCTGAACTTTTCAGGCAAAATCACTTACTGATTTCTGAATAATGAGTTTAAAACCGTTAAGGTAACCATGTTGTTCCTGATTACATTTCACATGCTTTGCTTATTCTTGCATTCCCTATGAGTGTTTGCTTTTTCCAGGGTGTTATTCATTTTTTTCAGGCAGCATTTTACTGTTGTCTAGTGCATAATCTGAATTTAGTCGCAGAACAATTGAGTTGGAGCTGAAGGCAGTGCGAGTTTCTCTCAGTGGGGCAGTATGGTGTTCAGTGGGAGAGGATGTGGCACTCTGGCCAGAGCTGCTGAATTTGGAACTGGAGAACCATGTTCAGCCTTCATGACCAGTCCACCAGACCACACTCCTGACAGAGCTCATTCCGATGCTACACCTTAGAAGGCCCGATAGACCTTAGAAGGCCCGATAGACCTTAGAAGCCCTGGTGTCTTAGCACCCGCAGGTAGACCCTAACAGTGGCAAGTGTGAGTTAACCTTGAAGACCTGTCCACCACAATCCATACTGCAGGTCACCTCCAGTCTTGCGAGCAGGCATACGAAGAAGCACACCCTAGATCGACAGTGACTGTCACTGAGGTCACAAGACCCTTGAGGCCAGTCCACCTCACCCATTGGTACCTCCATTTGCCTTTTTCAGCAGTAGTAGTGCAACTTACCAGGGGTTGGCAATGTAGGATTTGCATGCACACCAAACTTAGGGGGTGATTATAATGGCGGTGGGACCGCCACGTCACCCCGTCACCCCGTCAGTGGCGGTCCCACCGCCATCGGTGACTGCATCACCGCCCGCCATATTACGCACCCGACTGGCTCCTTGAGCCCGCCAGTGTGGTGGAGGGGCTCGTGGTTCCTACAATGCTGGTGGTGCCTACCAGGCACCGCAGTAGGGATTACGATGTCCCTTACCCGCCAGCCTATACATGGCGGGTCACCCGCCATGGAAAAGCTGACGGAAAGGGACATTGGGGGCCCATAGCAGGCCCCTTTCCCCCAGCCCCCAGACATGGGACCTGGGGGACATCTATGATGCCCCCCTACATATCACTGCACCATGTGGCAGGCACCGCATTGTGCCTGCCACGTAGTGCAGTGATATATGTAACATGTCCCTTTTTTACATTGCGGCGCATGATGCAGCCAGCAGCACCTGCTGCAATGTAAAAGATAGGCACTGCGAACGCCGCAGTGGTGGTCGCATTGTAATGCCTATCGTGGGGCCGCCGCCTTGAAGGCCAGCGGTCCCATTCCCTGATTCGATGGCGGACGGACTGAAGTCCGCCTGCCATCGTAATCAGCCCCTAAGTTTGCAAACTTCATGGTCTCTGCTTCATGCACAAACACTTTTAACATGTGCAGCCTGCTTTCGGGCCACTGGAGTTACGCAGCAATGGAGGCCAAAATTATGTCGCAGTGTTGACTAAATTATGGAACAATAAAAAAGCTGCAGAGTAATGCGGTACATTTTATGATACTTTATTATCTTGACATATTTATACATACTAACAGCCTCTGCAAAGCTTTTGCCTCATTAGTACCTGTGTAACATACAAATGCAGCAGTGGGAAAGGTGACCAGTCAACCTTTGCAAAGGGCCCTACACAGCAACATAAGTCACATTTCTTTTAGTAATTTTTGATCCGTTTGAGCTACAAAATTGTTTTGGGTGAAATCGTTTGATTATGCAGCAGATGATGTATTATGTGGCAAATATGATACAGCCATAGTTAAGTGGAAAACATTTTTCCACTTAACTTAATTTTGCCCCAACATTGTAGTTGATCAATTTGTAAGTTCCCCAAACCCAAAAGTCGAGTTTGGGCACAATTTGCATTTTTAAAAGCAGTCCTACAACACAGGGCTACTTTTAAACTGACCTCAGGCTTCAGCAGTGCACACATGCAAGCGCAGAAAGGGCTGCTGGCCTCTAAACTGCCATGCCCTATTATATTCTAGGGACTTAAAGGTAGTTCTAATCCCCCTGCCCTATTATGTACTAGGGCCTTATAGGAGAGGTCATGCCAATCATAGGGGTACCCTAACCCATAGTACGCCCTAGTGTATGTAGGTGTTTTCACAGTATCTTTAAGTGTCTCTTTCAGAATAGCACTGGCCCTGGGCCTGTTTAGGCAGAGGCCAGGGTCAGTCTGAGTCAGGTACCACCAGTACCAGTGAGCAAAAAGTTGGGGAGTGCCCAGGGCACAGGATGGCTTTGCAACACTAGAGAAGCACAAACTCAGAACACCATGGTTGGGGGTTCTCTTTAATAATCAGAATTGATTTCTATCCTAATGGACCCATTTTCCAACATTAGGATAAGGAAAGACTGGGGAAAAATCATAACGTTCTAATCTATACCTTGAAGTTTTCATGCAGCTCTTTGATGACGGTTAATAGCTCACTGTTCAATTTTAGGATTTTAACTTATAAACTGCAAATACCAAAAGAATCTCTCAGACAAAAGCAGTAACTCACTGACCTATTTACATGATATGCATTTTGTGATCTGCGTGGTACACGTTCTTTGCAGCAGGCATATTACCCCACTGTGGCTACCTTACCATGAGTAAAAACTTCCACTAGACAAACCTCCGATCTCTCTCAATAAAGAACATTAATCACCAAAGTTATCTTCACATTTTTATTGTTGCCTGAAAATTGCTGGAGACCAGGAATGCAGCAGCAGGTACTTTTCAAACCATAATGCACTTGCAAACACGACGCCCCCACCCTAAGTCAGCGACGTCTGTTTGCTTGGTGCATGAAGATGCAAGATTCATATACATGTTTTTTTAACATTTGGTCTGATTACTATATGGATGTAAATAACAATAAAGCATACATGAAAACTGTGACTACATGCCTGCTTTTCTCAATATTTCACTTCGAAAGTATGTGATTGTATTTGTTTAACGGGCAGTGATTTGCATAGGGTCACTGGAAAGTCCACAAGGTTGTCCCTGTCCCCCCCAGAATTTTAGTGTCTCCTACGCCCCTGCTGATGATGTAGATATGAACTGCTACAAACTGGCACTGCTCTGGGTGGACCTCATAACACCAAAAAGGGATATCGCGTGTCACTGTAAGGCAAACGACACACCGCGAGTCACGGAGTGAAAGAGAGGCATGGACTAGTGCATGGTCAGGGAGCAGCCGGTCTACGAAGCCAGAGGGTGTCGCCAGACGCATGCAAAAATATGGGGTATGTAGGCCGAGTACAGAGGAATAATATTAGTCTAGCAAAAAGGCATTCTATCATTTTCAGCTTATTTACAAAAAACAGACATATAAGGGTCTTGGGTTATCACACGGACAAGATGCACAAATCGGAAAATAATGACATGGGTGGGAGGAACTAGGGGCACCGGCCTTATATGGCACTCTTATTGCGTTATTTCATGCAAAACGCAATAAAAGGCATTACAAGAACAAATTCTGCCTGATTTAGGTGGTGCTTTTAGCTGCTAACATGGCCTTGTAGAGCTTTCTTCTCATACATGCTTTTTAGGTCAAAGCCTACCAGACAGAACAGCGGTCTGGTTTGCTAATGACATCTTGGGGACATTCAGAAAGCTACCCTGGGAATGCATTCCGCCCTTTGCGTACCATTGGCTTTTTAATTTGTAACTCACATTTTCTTGCTTTCTATTTACTGGCTTTATTTGTTTTAGGCTGTCCACCTTGAGTTCGTCCCTTCCCTTCCCCAAACCTTATTTACAGTATCCTTTCAAGTGCTCCCTTTCTGTAAACAGGCATTTAATTCTTGTTCTTGTCTTCTCACGTTTGCTGTGCATTCAAAGACAGAGGTCAAATGTCAGGCTCTGTCTTCCGAGGGAGCTTGGATTTTACTTTTCTTTCTCAGACTTCAAACTGAGAGCATTTATGTGACAATCATGCTGGCTACTGGGGGTAATTCTGAAGTGTGGTGGAAACAAATATTTTAATACCATCAAAACAAATCAATATACTAGGTGATGACAATTCCACATGTTATAGTTTGTGCGCTGTATACTTCTATCAGTAAAACTGTATGTCTGCAAATGCAATGGTTATTTCAACTGAAGATGTGTTGTCTGTAATGACAGAGCGCTACCACACCATGCATACTCTACAGCACTCCACTCTACTCTACTCTGCACCACTCACACAACACCACTCCACTCTATGGCACTTCACACTACGTCGCTGTACTCTACTTTGCACCATTGGACTCTACGCCACTTTAGTCTACGCCTCTACTCTGCATCCCTATACCCCACTGCACTCTACCCTCCACCACTGCACTCTTCGACATGCCACTCTGCAACCCTACACTCTATTCCACTGCACTCTACTCTGTACTACAGTCTATGCCGGTGTACTCTATGCCATCCACTCTGCGCCACTCTAATCTAATCTGCACCACTACACTCTATGCCACTGCACTCTACCCTGCACCACTCCACTTTACAGGGCACCATTTCACTCCACGCCACTGCACTCTACTCTAACCAATGCACTCTACATCACTTTACTCAAAAACAATGTACTCTACGCCACTGCTCTCTATGCCAATCTACTCTGCACCACTGCACTCTACGCCACTATACTCTGCAACACTCTACACCATTGTACCCTAGGCCACTGCACTCTGCACCACTCAACTCTGCGCCAATGCTCTATGTTACTCTACTCCACTGCACTCTGCTATACACCACTGAACTCTATGACAGTCTACTTTGCAACACTGCACTCTCTGCCAATCTTATCTAATCCACTCTAAGCCAATGCACTCTACGCCACTACACTTTAAATCGCTCCACTCTACCCTGCACCACTCCACTCTACGCCACTGCACTGTACTATTGCACTCTACGACAGTCTACTCTGCCACTCTTCTCTATGCCACTGCAGTCTACTCTGCACCACTCTTCTCCACGCCACTCTATGCCAATGCACTCTACGTCACTACACTCTACACCACTCTGCTCTGCATCACTCCACTCTGTACCACTGCACTGTACCCTGAACCGCACCACTCTACACCACTGCACTCTACGACAGTCTACTCTGCAACACTGCACCCAGTCACTGAACTCTGCGCTACTCTACTCTATGCTACTGCACTCTACGTCACTGCAGTCTAAGCACCGCTCCACTCTGCACCACTCTAATCTACTCTGCACCACTGCATTCTACTCTATGCCACTGTACACTCGGCTGCTTCACTCTACTCTGAAACAATCTACTCCATGCTACTGCACTCTACACCATTGTATTCCACTCTTCAGTATTCCACTCTACACCACTTTACTCAAAACCAATACACTCCATGCCACTTCACTGTAGGCCACTATACACTACTCTGCAACACTCTACTCTACGCCACTGCACTGAACGCCACTCTTTTCTACTTTGCACCACTGTACTCTACGCCATTTTACTCTGCACTTCTTTACTCTGTGCCACTGCAATCTAAGCCACTCTATTCTACCTCTCTCTGCAACACTGCACTCTCCACTACTGGACTTGACACCACTCTAATCTACTGTGCACCACTGCACTCTACGCCACTCCACTCTACACCTCTGTACTCTACTCTGTACCACTCTACCCTATGCCAATGCACCCTACGTCTTCCCTTTTCACCACTGCACTCTGCACTACTCCACTCTACACCACTACTCTATGCCACTCCACTCTGCCCTGCAGCACTCCACTCTACGCCACTTCACTCTACTTTGAAACAATCTACTCTACACAACTGCACTCTACGCCACTCCACTCCTCTGTACTCTACTCTGTACCATTCTACCCTATGCCAATGCACCCTACGTCTTCCCTTTTCACCACTGCACTCTGCACTACTCCACTCTACACCACTACTCTATGCCACTCCACTCTGCCCTGCAGCACTCCACTCTACTTCACTCTACTTTGAAACAATCTACTCTACACCACTGCACTCTACGCCACTCCACTCTACACCTCTGTACTCTACTCTGTACCATTCTACCCTATGCCAATGCACCCTACGTCTTCCCTTTTTACCACTGCACTCTGCACCACTCCACTCTGCACCACTACTCTATGCCACTCCACTCTGCCCTGCAGCACTCCACTCTACGCCACTTCACAATACTTTGAAACAATCTACTCTACACCACTGCACTCTATGCTGCGCCACTCTACACCACTGTACTCTGCACCACTTTACTCAAAACCAATGTACCGTACACCAGCTACTCAGCACCACTGCACTCTACTCCGCAACACTTTACGTCACAGCACTCTATGTCACTGCACGCTCCACCATTGCATTCTACATCACTGTATTCCACATCACTGTATTCTACATCACTCTAATCTACTCTGCACTGATATACTGTATGCCACTGCTCTCTACAACATTCTGCTCTACGCCACTGCAGTCTACGCATATGCACTCTAAGTCAATGTACTCTACACCACTGCACTCTAAGACACTCTACTCTGCAACCGCCACTTAACTCTATGATACTCTACATGATTGTGTTCTATGTCACTGCACTCTAAGCCTCTCTATTCTACTCTGCATCACTGTACACCTCTGCTATCTACAGCACTCTACTCTGCAACACTCTACACCACTGCACTCTACACCACTGCACTTTAAGACACTCTACTCTGCAAGACTGTACACTCTGCCACTGAACTCTACAGTACTCTGCACCACTGCACTGTACGCCACTACACTCTGCGCGACTGTACGCCACTGAACTTTCCACTACTTTACTCTGTACCACTACACACTATGCCAATGCACCACCCTACAGAACTGCACTCTATGCCACTCTAATCTACTGTGCACCACTGCACTCTACGCCTCTGTGCTCTACACCACTTTACTCTATACCAATGCACCCTACTTTACTATGCTCCACTGCACTCTTCACTACTGCATTCTACACCACTCCACGCCACTTCACTCTACTCTGAAACAATCGACTCAACACCACTGCACTTCAATGCTGCGCCACTCAACACCAATGTACTCTATGCCACTGCGCTCTATGTCACTCTAATCTGCACCACTGTACTCAAAACCAATGCACTCCACAACTACTCTGCACCACTGCACTCTACGCCAATATACTCTACAACACTTTACGCCACTGCACGCTACACCATTCTACACCATTGCGTTCTACGTCACTGTACGGTACGCCACTCTATTCTACTCTGCACCACTGCACTGTATGCCACTGCTCTCTATAGTACTCTACAACACTCTACACCACTGCAGTCTACGCCAATGCACTGTACACCACTCCATGACACTCCACTTCAATCCACGCTATTCAGCTCTACTCCACGAGTCTCTACACCATTCCATAACACCCCACTCTACTCCACAACACTGTACTTTATGACACTAAACTCAACGCCACTCTCCTTTTCCCCACTAACTTTTAGCCATGCTGAACAGCTGCCAAGCTGGTGTACAACAAGGCTAAAACACATTGACAAAGCCAATAGGTCTTGCATAGGCGAGACCTATGGCCTTTGCCCACAGGTTTCCATTCATAATTTGGGTTGGTTGAGTATGTTCAGTGTAGATTTATTACGTGTCTAGTTTAATAATGGTTTGTGCTCGTTAATATACATTAGCTCCTGATAAACAACTATGCAGCGGGCTCTGCAGCCTTCGGACCCGAGTGATTATTTACCCGTGACGTCATTAAGCCAAATTGGTCTCTGCGCCAGCACGCAAGATGGCGCGTTTAGGAAGGAAAGGACGCCGCAGGTTACAGCTGTCATGTTTACACTTGGAGGAAGTCCGCCAATGGAAGAACTGATGGTTTACTTGGACACTCACAGAAAATACAAATTTCGCCGCATATGAGCTGCAGCTTCTAGAAATCGGCAACATAAATTAATTTCCACGGCTTTATTTTCCTTAACAGGGTACGCTTGCTGCCAAAAATGTGTTTGCGTTTTGATATTTGAGCTGCCTTCGTGCTTATCAAGCACTCCCAGACGCGCTTCTGGATTAAAGCCATCGTTTTGTACCGAGAAGCTGTGTCCAAGTCAACAAGCATTGACAACGCCCACGGGTGGCAAGGGGAACCTTCTGGAAGGCACACGGATCTGGAAAGACACGTTCAGTAGCAGTGCAAGTTTGGAACAAGCACAGCAGGGTTCGCCAATACTCATCGTTTGGTCTCCAATTTTAATGTCATGGCGTATTTCAGTAAAAAAAAATTACTTTATTGAATTAAATCACAAAAATATCTCTTTGTAAAATAGGAAAATTATAACTTTGAAGCCTCATTCTGGCAAAACAAAGTGATAATCTCAATCAAGGCATAAGTAGTCACGCGGGTCAATGCGAGGTCCTAGTAAAGCGCGAGATATCTGTCCTTCGTTTAGGCAAAAATCGACACCTTCTCTCCTCTTTAGGCAAACAGATCCGTACACCAGAACAGATTCATAGTGCCAATATCGGCAACACTCGCCACCCCACCATACAGCAATCTCCTATAGAAATAACCAAACAAGACACCTTCTTTGTGGAGAAAACTGCTGCAGGTTTATTAGCATTACAAATATGCCAACATGGTGGGTTATCTTACGGGCGATCCCAAGGCAGGCAGCCCCTCGCCGCCTGCCACCTGATGAGCCAAATTACACCGTGGCCTCCCCAACGGTGTTTGCCATATTTTGGGGGAGGGAAGACCCCTCCCACCAGTGGACCCACAGCCCACGCCCCTGCTCACGCCCCATACGGGGCGGAGCCTGCCAGGCAACCCCGGTTGCTCAGGTCCACAACCGCCCGTAGGACTAACGGGGCGCCGTCGCTCCTCCAGGGTCCAACGCGAGGACCTCCCTGTGGATATTTGGCCTTTGCACCCTTGTTGTGCTTCTGTACATGGTACCCGTATGTACCTACAGCCTCTAGATCGCCCTGTAACTCCGCCTGCAACACAAAATAATACATTAGATAAACCCCCCCACACCCCCTGCCTGAACGCCGGGTATGCGGTAGGGAGGAAACGGCGTCAGGGGAATGGGCCAAGAGGGCGCCCAGGGGGCGGGAGAGGTATATGTACCTCGCCCCCTCCCGGAAGTGACGCGACACCTGGACCACTGAGGGTCCCAAACACTGGAAGGCTGCCTCCTGTGCCCTCCTGTGGCACTAAGGTGGCCGCCCTCTTAGCGGGTCTCCTTCGTGGACCCGGGCAGCCTGCATAGTGCCAATATCGGCAACACTCGCCACCCCACCATACAGCAATCTCCTATAGAAATAACCAAACAAGACACCTTCTTTGTGGAGAAAACTGCTGCAGGTTTATTAGCATTACAAATATGCCAACATGGTGGGTTATCTTACGGGCGATCCCAAGGCAGGCAGCCCCTCGCCGCCTGCCACCTGATGAGCCAAATTACACCGTGGCCTCCCCAACGGTGTTTGCCATATTTTGGGGAGGGAAGACCCTCCCACCAGTGGACCCACAGCCCACGCCCTGCTCACGCCCCATACGGGGCGGAGCCTGCCAGGCAACCCCGGTTGCTCAGGTCCACAACCGCCCGTAGGACTAACGGGGCGCCGTCGCTCCTCCAGGGTCCAACGCGAGGACCTCCCTGTGGATATTTGGCCTTTGCACCCTTGTTGTGCTTCTTTACATGGTACCCGTATGTACCTACAGCCTCTGGATCGCCCTGTAACTCCGCCACAGCTCTGGGTGTGGCCACCGTCACCCCAGAGCTCCCCACCATTTAGGTAGACTCCCTTACTTACACCCTGCTGTCACCAACGCCTCACCCAGATCAAGCAGGAACAGATCCATCCCCACTCTGGATAGGTGGACCCCATCTTCTTCCCAACATCCTGTGACCTTAGAGTGCAGTAACCCATGCCGGATGAAACCAAAACCCCTTTGCGCCGTGAATTTTCTCATGGCATTGTTAACCTTCCTGCGAGAGACCTCCATGGCTTCCTTAGATCGTGCGCCCTGCCACACCTGCCGGGGTGTTATCTCAGACCACCATATTTCACAGGCCCCCAGCTGATTGCTCAATTTACACATGGTGACCGTCATGTCCTGAAGCAGTGCCCTTCTCCCGCGGGCTGCCAGGTCATTCCCTCCCAGGTGTATGACCAACACATTAGGAGGAGGAACGCCCCCCAGAATCTGCTGCAGCTTCTTCAGCAAGCAGGTCCAGCGCATGCCAGGGTATCCTAGCCAGATAATGTCTGTGGCCGTAAGGCCGTGCCTCCAATTCCTGCTCTCGGCCCACTGTGATACTCGTAAGACGCCCGATTGGCCAATCACCCAGACCATTGTTCCTGGCAATTAAAGAGATGAAAGTTTGCAACGTTTTTTATTGCCTCACTGCACATCTACAAGAAATAACATGTACACATTACACTTCACTGCAAGCCACCGGCATCTGGTGCCGCAAGGCGTCAGGGGAATGGGCCAAGAGGGCGCCCAGGGGGCGGGGAGAGGTATATGTACCTCGCCCCCTCCCCGGAAGTGACGCGGCACCTGGACCACTGAGGGTCCCAAACACTGGAAGGCTGCCTCCTGTGGCACTAAGGTGGCCGCCCTCTTAGCGGGTCTCCTTCGTGGACCCCGGGCAGCCTGCATTGTTGCTTTAATCAACTCAAAAGGTTCGTCTGTCCCCGAAAGTAGTTAACACTATTGAATTTTCCCTCAGTCTCGGTTGCGGATGAATGCCTGAGCCAGTCCAACAAAGGCGGCTTGTCACAGCAACGCTCCAGTGCACAGAGCATCCCAGAGTTCAGCTCGCTCAGACGCCTCGGAGAGTTCATAAAATTACGAGCCACGCCCAGATCAGAAATAAGCACATGACATCACCCGATTCGCCTCACTCCTGCACAGCAACCTGCCCTCCTCGGCAGCACAGTAAACCAAGCAGCCTTCTCCCGAAAGCAGGGACATTTTAAGGGTTTGGGGGGCCCTGGGCCAAACGTATTGTTGGGGCCCAGGGCCAAACGTATTGTTGGGGCCCCTGTTCGGAACCGTTTCGAATTTAGGATCCAACTTCAGCTCTTTCATTCCCTCTTTGGACAGGTCACTGACAGTGCACAGGAGCAATCGTCCAAATTCTGATGTGTTTACATCTAATATTCAGGGATAGTGATGTATGTTTTCAATATTGTAACACAGCAGCAGTTCATTAATATTACAGCAAATAATCTGTGACACCCTATAATTGCTCATACGTGTGGTCCTATTTTGATCTAAAAGAAACTATTTTTTATGGACTTTGCATGAAAAATAAACCCAACATTTCTCTGCAAAAATTAAGTAATAGACTCTCAGACATCACTCATGTTAAAATATAATGAAAGGAAAATGTTATTTAAAACAATGTGTTTAAGAATTATCCAAGGTCATCAGGGCAAGACTCTCTGCAGAACAGAGCTGGCTCTATCAAGGGGCCCCCTGAAAGGCTGGGGCCTTGGGCCTGAGCCCACTTTGCCCATGCCTTAAAACGACTCTGCCCGATAGGCCAGGCCTCACCCAATGGAGCAGGGGCTTGCAAAGAATAGATGTGCACTACTAGCTCAAACATAATCTTTTGTGCAGGGCATAATTACACTATATTCCACTACCAGTAAAAACAACAACTTGCGCATGCACAGAAAAATGCATAGACGTCATGTGTGTGAAATGCAATTAAACATGTAGTGCAGTGTGGTGCATTGATCCAGCTACAACACTGTGCAGTGTGGGGGGTTAGCGTCCCGAGGATGCGCTGTAGTGTGGTACATTATTCTCTCGTGGGTGCAGTGTGGGCTGGCGGCTTTGTTTCCTCAGCATACAGTGAAGTGAGGTGCATTAATCCATCTACAATTTGGTGCAGTGTGGTGGGTTAGCATTCTGAGGATCCACTGTAGTGTGGTACATTAGTCTCTCCTAGTTGCAGTGTGGACTGGTGGCTTTGCTTCCTCAGTATACAGTGCAGTGCATTAATCCATCTAGAATATTGTGCAGTGTAGGGGGTTAGCGTCCCGAGGAGGCACTGTAGTGTAGTACATTCGTTTCTCCAGGGTGCAGTGTGGACTGGTGGCTTTGTTTCCTCAGTACAGAGTGCAGTGCAATAATCCATCTACAATATTGTGCAGTGTGGGGGGTTAGCGTCCCGAGGAGGCACTGTGGTGTAGTACATTAGTCTCTCCAAGGTGCCGTGTGGACAAGTGGCTTTGTTTCCTCAGGTATGCAGTGCAGTACAGTGAGGTACATTAATCCATCGACAATATTGTGCAGTGTGGTGGGTTAGCGTCCAGAGGATGCACTGCAGTGTGGTGCATAGGCATTTCCAGGGCAGTGTGGACTATTGGCTTTGTTTCCTCAGTATGCAGTGCAGTGAGGTGCATTAATCAATCTCCAATTTTGTGCATTAATCAATCTACAATATTGTGCAGTGTGGCGGGTTAGCATCCGAAGGATGCACTGCAGAGTGGTACAAAAGTGTCTCCAGGGTGCAGTGTGAACTGGTGGCTTTGTTTCTTCAGTATACAGTGCAGTGCATTAATCCATCTACAATTTTGTGCAGTGTGGAAGGTTAGCGTCCAGAGGAGGCGCTGCAGTGTGATACCTTAGTGACTCCACAGTGTAGTGTGGACTAGTAGCTTTGTTTCCTCAGTTTACAGTGCAGTGAGGTGCATTAATCCCTCGACAATACTGTGCAGTGTGGGTAGGTTAGCATCCAGAGGATGTACTTTAGTGCGGTACATTAGTTCCCAGGGTGCAGTGTGGGCTAGTGGCTTTGTTTCCTCAGACTGCAGTGCATTAATCCAGCTGGAATATGATGCAGTGTGGCGGGTTAACATACCGAGGATGCACTGCAGTGTGGTACATAAGTGTCTCCAGGGTGCAGTGTGAACTGGTGGCATTGTTTCTTCAGTATACAGTGCAGTGCAGTGAGGTGCATTAACCCATCTACAATTTTGTGCAGTGCGGCAGGTTAGCATCCTAAGGATGCACTGTAGTGTGGCACGTCGTCTCTCCAAGGTGCAGTGTGGACTGGTGGCTTTGTTTCCTCTTAATACAGTGGAGTGAGATGCATTAATCAATCTACAATATTGTGCAGTGTGGTGGGTTAGCGTCCAGAGGATGCAATGCAGTGTGGTGCATAAGTGTTTCCAGGGTGCAGTATGGACTGGTGGCTTTGTTTCCTCAGTATACAGTGCAGTGCATTAATCCATCTACAATATTGTACAGTGTGGCGGGTTAACGTCCAAAGGATGCACTGCAGTGTGATACATTAGGACTCCACTGTGCAGTGTGGACTGGTGGCTTTGTTTCCGCAGTATACAGTGCAGTGAGGTGCATTAATCCATCTACAATATTGTACAGTGTGGCGGGTTAGCGTCCAAAGGATGCACTGCAGAGTGATACATTAGGACTCCACTGTGCAGTATGGACTGGTGGCTTTGTTTCCTCAGTATACAGTGCAGTGAGGTGCATTAATCCATCTACAATATTGTACAGTGTGGTGGGTTAGCGTCCAGAGGATGCAATGCAGTGTGGTGTGGTGCATAAGTGTTTCCAGGGTGCAGAATGGACTGGTGGCTTTGTTTTCTCAGTATACAGTGCAGTGAGGTGCATTAATCCATCTACAATATTGTAGTGTGGCGGGTTAGCGTCCAAAGGATGCACTGCAGTGTGATACATTAGTGACTCCACTGTGCAGTGTGGACTGGTGGCTTTGTTTCCTCAGTATACAGTGCAGTGTAGTGAGGTGCATTCATGGTCGGAGGGTGCCACACAGAGCGAAGTACTGGTATCGGTAGGGTGCTGGACAGTGTTCTACTGTCCCTATGATGCAGTGGGGTAGGAGCACTGTCCTTGGATGCCATGCATTGTGCTGGGTTTTGATTTGATTAGTATTTGTAGAGCGCGACGAAGGCCCGAAGGCGTCTTGGCGCTAGCGTCTGTCAGGACAAGACTGCTAAAAGCGAAACCAAGCCATAAACCTTACAGAGAGAAAGCAAAAAGCCCGGTTTTTAGATGTTTTGTGAAAGTTAACAAATTAGGTTGAGATCTTAGAGGCAGTGGCATTTGATTCCACAGCGAAGAGGTGGCTTTAACAAAACTCCTGCCACCCCAAGAGGTTTTAAAAATCATAGGAACCTGCACAGTCGTGGCCGTAGCTGATCGGAGGCATCTTCTGGGAGAGTACCATGGCATTTTTTTCTTCAGGTACTCTGGGCCTATTCCATGCAAGGCCTTATGTGCAATAGAGAGTGCTTTAAAAGCCCCTCTGTTTTGTATAGGAAGCCAATGGAGCTCCCACAGCCCCTTAGAAGCGGATTCATATCTTCTAATGTTTTTCAAAAGACGCAAACTGCAGCCTCCGGAGTTTCTTTAATGAACCTTGCTGCATCCCAGATATACAGCATTGCAGTTCTCCATCCGTGATAACACTAGAGAGACGCCCACCGTTGTCTGAAGATCAGACGAAATGAAAGGTAAAACCTTTTTCAGTATCTTTAAGAGATAAAAGCAGGATGAAATGAGCCGATTTGTCTGATCGGCAAACGAAAGTCTGGAATCAAAAACTACTCCTACTTTTTTTTACTTTCGTGACTGGAGTTGGTAAAGGCCTGAGCATCGAAGGCCACCAGGAGGAACTCCAGAATGACCCGTCGGAACCAAAGAAGAGTACCTCCGCCTTATCAGAGTTCAGATTTAAGCATTGGCTATTCATCCAGGTAACCCTCGCTCTCATAGAGTTATTAGACCCGAGAGCCACCTCCTCTGCGCCACTGGTGATAGAACAACTATTTGTGTGTCATCCACATAGGATATTGTATTAAAGCCAAACCATCTAATCAATTCGGCCAGCGGAGCCACGTAAATGTTGAACAACGTAGGACTCAGCGAGGACCCTTGTGGGACCCGACAGAGGAGAAGGAACTGGCAGTAAAGCCTCAGAAGGAGACTGACTGCAGTCTGTTACTAAGAAAAGACGACAATAGATTAAGATCTACACCTCCAGTACCAATCTCCACCAAACGCTGTTTCAGGACCTTATGGCGAACCGTGTCAAAGGCTGCAGATAGGTCCAAAAGGACCTCCGCAGCCTTTCACCCCTTATTCGTTATCATGGTTAATATAGGTCAGAGCCTGTGCCGCGTGTGTTGCAACTTTGTTCATATTTGCGCCACAAGTGTTATGGAGTTGTAAATTGGACGGGAGTCAACGGGAAGCAAAATTTTACTGCTAATTTTAAAATAATACTTTTATCTTTTTCATATCCGACTTCCTGGTCTGCCGCTGGATCTCCTGATCGAGCAGAGGAATTCAAATCTTCTTTCTTACTTCGGCTTGTACGCCATCAGCAGAGGGTAGCGGTCTAGTTCGCTGCATCTCCGGCTTTAAAAACAGATGAAGGGCCGGGCGCACAGCAGACGCGCCGTTGGTTCGCCAAAGGAAAGCCCATCTGCACCCGTCCACGCCCAACCGTCGCCAGGAGCCAGGACCCTGCTCTTCTGTCTTCTAAGGTCAGTCAGTTTAGAATTACTTACTCCCCCAAAACTCTCCTTGATTTATGTGAAAGCGGCGAGCTCTTAACATTGACAGATCAAAGCTGTGCTAATTGCTTCCCCCAAATGTCAGATGGTCCTATGAGTTGCCTTGTGTGCAGATACTGCTGTAAGCCTAATGCTCGGGTAAACACTAGATCCAATGCTACAGCGTCTATTAACACCTTTAATACTGACACTGCAAGGTCCTGCCCTTTATGTCAGTGGCTGAATCCCAAACCTTTCTATCTTACACACACTTTTAATAATTTTCTATGCAACATCAGATCCCTACCTAAACACGCTACTGAATGTTGGGAACTTCTATCCTCACACATGCCTGATATGGACTTCTTGGCTAAGCCCCAGCTCCATTCTTTCCATTACGCAGGCTGTCCCAGACAACTATTGAATGATTCAAGTAGACAGAGTAGGGAGACCCGGAGGGGGGTGATGGAGCAGGGTTTCGCAAAAATGAAACCTGCTCGGACAAAGTACCCCCATAATACATACTAACAGTAAGTAGATGTGATTAAAAGCTAACATGCACCCACATAAACATATGGGAATTGCTTTACGCATGCCTGAATTAATACGTTAATGAATAATTGGTATTAATCTTGTTATGTGAAAAATAAAACAAAGTTGTTGCACGAGTAGGCCGCATGTACATCGGTGTTTTGCACGTTGCATTCCGCTTTAAAGGTTAATTATTAATGCTGCTTTTGCACTAAGCTTATGCTAGGTAACCATAATGGGGAAGTAGTGCAAGGTGGGTGGGGAACAGTGAGGGTTTCATTATCATACTGTAGTAAGCCCTGCTGGCGCTCATGCCTCACTCGCTGCTCTTGATCTTAACCTGACACACAGAAGCTGCTATCCGATAGTGGGCACTGCTCTTACCTCATAAAAAGAACAAATGCTGGGTTTTTAATTGTGGGCACTGTTCTTAACTTTTTTTTTTTGGAAACAATTTGCTGTGTTTTAACTGTGGGCATTGTGCAGCTCTTTTACTTTGCTACTGACGTGCACTTTAACTTCATTGCTGCTAACGCGCATTTTATGCTCCGCTTTGCTAAACATTTAACGGAGGCTTTGTTCCTACTTGTGTTTGTCCTGCCTGGAGTGGGTGCCGACCCCGGTCCGTCACGGCTGTCGTGCCGCTTGTGCGGAGGGCGGTTACTCCTCAGGCATTCAGTTCCCCTCACTTCCGTCCAGTGCACTTCCGGTTGGACGCGGTCTAGTCGTCCACCGGAACCACACAAAAGGACCTGATGGTGCGGGCGCGCAGCGGACGCGCGCAGCGGGTGCGCCGCCGGCGCGCCTAAGGCAAGCCCGTCTGCGCCCGTCCGCGCCTGGACCGGGCCAAGGGCCAGTCCCTCTGGACCTTTTGTCTCCCGGTTAAACAGGTACGCTAAAAAAGACCTACTGCTCCTCAATACCCCCGGGAAAAACTGTTGCCGGTTCTGTCCGGACAAGGAGGATGAATCCTGTCCCTGTGGATATACTCTTCCTTCAAAACAATTGACTGGGGCCCGTCAGCCCCCCGAAAAAACTCAGATTTATCATTCGATCCCAACCATTGAAAGTGATAATTTGTCTGGGGGCCTGTTGAACGTCAGATCACTGGCCAAACACAAATATGAGATTGCACACACAATCTCAGACTATAATCTGGACATTCTCTTTATTACAGAAACCTGGGCTGATGCGGCTTCCGACCCCGACTTTGTCACGGCAACCCCGGCTGGTTTCCGGGCTATCAGGGTTGATAGACCTCATAAACGGGGAGGCGGTTTGGCAATAATACTGAGGGAACATCTCCCTGTTATAAATCACTCTGCCTCTATGCCTTTTTATGAGGCAATGCACTTCGCAATTGAACTAAGCCCAAAACAGACTTTTGGAGGTATCCTGTTATACCGGCCTCCAGGCGCGAGAAGTGCTTTTAACTCCAACTTAGAGAGCCTGCTTGAACCCACTCTCCTAAAAAATGATTTTACTATTCTTGGAGATTTCAATTTTCTTCTTGAAAAAAGTGGGAACAGGGAAACAGAGATACTGATAGAGACTCTGGGGGCAGTTGGACTTATTCAACAGTAACAGACCGCTACACACGAAGCGGGACACACTCTAGATGGTATCTTTACCTCAGCCCACGGGCTTACCTGCAAAGCAACCCTCCCTCTGACTTGGTCAGACCACTCACTTATCAAATTCCTCATCCCACTTACCTCTGCCGGGCCTGGAGGGTCCCTTAAGACCCCAGCCGCTACGATGACAGACTGGAATAAACTGGACAAAATGCGCTTCCGATCACATTTGGAAAGCTCCCGTCCACAGCTTAACGGTTCCCCGACTCATCTGCCACATTATATACGAATTGGCTAAATGAGGCAATTAAGGTCTCAGTACCTCTCAAAAAAACCACTACATGGAAAAGGAAGTCCCCTTCCGCCCCTGGTTCTCCGAGACACTGCGGAATGAAAAACAAAAATGTCGCCGACTTGAAAGATGTTGGCGCGTAAACTATCACTCCTCTAAGAAAAAAAGTGTACAGAACAACACTCGCACAGTATAAAAACTACTTATAACCGAAAAAAAGGACTACTTTACCAAACAGATTGAGGAAGCCAAACATTCATCTAAAGCACTTTTTCAGCAGTACACAAACTCACCACTCCCAAGACTACAGGTCCTGAGAGCAATCAAAAGTTCTGTGACGACATCGCAGCCGCTTTCAAAACTAAAGTCTTGGGTATATTCGAGAATTTTGAGGCCACAACAGCTCACCTCTCGCTTACCCCTCCGATAGGTCCAGACGGGGTCCCAAATTTCCTGCTTAGTTTCTCGCCCATCTCAGTTGAAACTGTGGCTAAACACATCCACAAAGCTAAGCCAGGATCTCCCCTTGACCCTTGCCCGCCAGCATGTCTGAAAGAATGTGCGGACTTGGTGAGCATTGGTTTAACAGCAATTTTTAACTCCATGTTTATTTCCGGCACTTTTCCTTCCAGGTGGAAGGACACTTCAATTCTTCCACTGTTGAAAAAGCCCACCCTAGAGGCAACAAATCCCAACAATTACCGGCCTATAGCCCGGCTGCCACTACCTGCTAAAATAATTGATAAATTGATGAACAGCCAACTAACCCAATTCATCCGAGAAAACAATCTGCTCGACGACTCCCAGTTTGGTTTCCGCCAAGGACACAGCACGGAGACAGCTCTCATTAAAGCCACAGAGGAGATCAGAGCAGTGATGGACGGTGGAGGTACGGCTGCATTAGTACTCCTCGATCTATCTGCCGCTTTTGACACTGTGGACCACTCCCTCTTGCAACGGCGGCTGGAGAGTCTGGGAGTCAGAGGCACAGCACTGGCCCTACTATCCTCCTTCCTCAAGGACAGGAAAGTAACTGTCTTGGTTGATGGGTATCACTCCACATCCTATACCCTCCCGTGTGGAGTGCCACAGGGCTCCTCCTTGAGTCCTTCCCTGTTCAACATTTATGTTTCCGAGCTGGCCCCGCTGATCCGAGAATTCGGGTTCAGCCTTACGTCCTACGCGGACACCCAGATTGTGGTGACGGCCTACAAAAATCAGGCGCCCCCTACTCAGCAATTTCAGAATTGTATGTGTGCCATCAACCGTTGGATGAACACACACTGTTTAAAACTCAATTCTGAGAAAACTGAGGTCCTGCTCTTCGGTAATATGCAACCGAACTGGGGTAATCTTTGGTGGCCGGCTGAAATGGGAGAACCCCCAGAACCCGCGGTCAAGGCCAAGAACCTGGGAGTGTGGTTCGACAACAAACTCTCACTTACCCACCACACAAATGCCACGGTTTTTGCTGCCCATTTCCTCATCAAGAAAGTAAGGAAGATTCTCCCATACATTCCAGCGGACACGCGAAAGACGGTTGTCACAGCCCTGATTCAATCTAAAGTAGATTACTGTAATGGGCTGTACATGAACATACAGAAGCATTGCCTGAACAAATTACAGAGTGTACAGAATGCAACAGCGCGACTACTGCTCAACCTCCCCAGACGCAAATCCGTATCTGAAGAGATTCGCGGGTTGCATTGGTTGCCAGTGGCACAACGAATAAAATTCAAGGCTCTGTGTCAGGCCTATAAGGCACTGAGCCTCACAGGTCCTGTCTTCCTCCAGAACCTCTTCACCTGGTATGAACCAACTAGACATCTTCGATCCACGGGAGCCAAACAGAATTCGGACCACAAAATGGGGAGGCCGCAGCTTTCTCTACAGCACCACTAAGCTCTGGAACAATCTCCCGAATGAGCTAAGAGGTGCGAGCTCCCTCCTCTCCTTCAGGAAAGGACTTAAAACCTGGTTGTTCCAAAATTAGATTGCCAACAGGGTCACTACAGTTACGCAGCGCCAAGACACCCGCGGGTATTCGTGCGCTTTATAAATCCTAATAACATAACATACAATTAATATTTGTTCGTTTTCATTTACTTCAGCATGCTGAATGAAGCCTCCATCTTGAAAAAGTGACGTGACAGGGAGGGGGAAGTTTCCTCGGAGCGAGTCTGCTCTGACATGAGACCAGCAAGTTGTGCTGAGCATTACGAAATGACATGAAGGAGTGAAGGCCAGAGCATCAGTTGACTGCCAAATTCCCGTACCCAAGCGTGTGACCGGGGACGTGCTCTGCGGAAATATGAACTGAATAAAGAAGAATGTAATAAATGTATCGATATATGGGAAACAAATTAATAAAATAAAGTTTGGACCATGGGAACCTAATTGCACAATAAAGTTGTTGAATAAAGTGTGAAGTCATAGTGGCATGATCATGCCACCCCTCAAAACCCACCAATCCCTGTCCAAATTGAATGTGAAATGCAACATTAAGTGGGTTGGTCCAGTCACTCTTAGGGTATATCTGGGGTACCTTTAGGGGCGTGTTTTGAGGAGTCTTGGGCAGGCAGGAGAGAAGAGGGGAGATGCGTCGCTGATCGTCGGTTTGTGAAGAGGCCTAGCTGTATTTCTATCCTGTCCCATACCTGACTGAAATCTCTTCTATTCCCTGAATACCTTTTTGGGGAACCTCCATCATCTCCTGGGCTCAGGGGGTGGTATTCCCTATAGACCAATAGGTTTGTATCTAGCCTGTGTTGTTCTCAGCTTTAATGTATTTGTCTCTGAATCTTTTGTCTCTCCACCTATCCACTCCGTCAACAAAAATATTGATATGCATTATTTTTAGATGAACCTGTTGTCTCTTCATCTATCCCTCCGTTAGGAATTATATTGTTTGGCATAATCATTCTGCTGAACTCTTTTGTCTCTTACCCTATCCACTCCTTCATTGCACAATGTCGTTGTAGAAAGAGTCTGTGTAAATTGCATTATTTCTCTGATCGTGTGATTCGATGTTTGTAATTGTGACCTGATGCAGATGAGCATTTACTTTGAATTTTGAGATAAACTCACCTATTAATCTTACCGAGAGTCTGTGATTAATTTGATAATGTTGGGTGGGTTAGTGTCTTATCATTACCATCAACTACTCAACTAATTGGTCCATCGACCAAATAGAGGAAGAGTTGATATCAATAAATGATCTTTAAACAGATGTTTAGGAATAATAAGAGATGAACAAAACAAATTGACCCCAGCGCATCAGAGATACTGGGTGAATGTGTATGGGCCATTGAAGTGAATTGTGGAATATCGATCCCTGATCAATTATTGGTATTGGCGCTGGATCAGTTTCTTGGTAGCAGAGGACGGTTATTATTGATTAGTTTGGCAATGATTATTGATTATATGTTTTTAACATGCAAAGATAGTGTCATGTTCTATGATGTCTAGAACTCCAGGTACGGAGATACCTGAGGAATCCCGGGAAGTAATCTGCTGGAAGTAGGCAGAAGAAGAGTGTGGTAAAGAAGCCACACAGCAGAAGTACTTTGTCTGTTGTAATAATACCTAAAAGCTACGGAGGGCTGTAAGTGTTATATTTAGGGAATTTTGTATGTGAGTAGAGTGTCTGAATAGTGAAGGGTCCACTTCCGAAACTCTAGCCTTATTTCCAGGAGAATAGTAAGACTCCTTTTCACACCAAAAAGTCCTCTTGCGAAACTCTGGTTTTATCCCTAGAGGAGTATCAGGTCCTCCCGGAGCTTGTTAGAGAAGTGAGATAACGCTGGACGTTATTACTTGCAGTGTAAGAAAATCTCTTTTGAAAGGTGAAGACTGTCTCTTTATTTAGTGGAGCAGACAAGGTACCATCGTTTTATGTTGTTACTAACAGAATTTGATGAAGAAAAACTCAGAAAAATATTGCCGTAAATTTTTGTAAAGGGAGGGTCAGTAGAAGGAGTAATACTGACGTCAGAAAAAGCCGCGCTGACATTGGCCAGGCAGCGGACGTGCACTGGACTGTGATTGGTTGGTTGGTGTGAGCCGCGCTAGTATTGGTTAAGGCTTTGCTTACGTAGCAGTGCTGTGATTGGTTGGTGTGAGACGCGCTGGTATAGGACGAAAGTTAACCAATAGAGTGAGTAGAATTACGGAAGAATTTTTTTGTTGTACATGATAAAACCCATTAGTGGAGGAAGTCAGAAAATGAAGTTAATGCAGAAAATAAAGAATTTTTTCAAAAGGACAAACTAATTGGGACTAGAGAGGGAATTCCGATTCCGCCTCCAAAGACGCCTGCTTCTTTCATGATGTTAGAACGAGGACATCATACATGTATGTGGTTGGAAAATTGGATTGAGTATACAAAAGGCGATGGTGTTTTAGCTTTTCCACAACAATGTGAAGATATTGCTAAATTTGAGAAACCGAATGAATTCATTAGTCCCAAATCCTAGATTGACTCAGTACGAAGCATTGGAAGAATGGGAAGTGGAAGCATTTGAGTGAGAAAAATATAGAGTTGGTAACAGAGGTTACAGTAGTATGATGTTTAGATACCCCTTTGAAAGCAGGGACGAAAAGTTGAAAAGATGGAGAAGAGCCGTAGTAACAGAAGGGTTGTATCCAGTTTTAACGGTTGATGAGCAGACTGGAAGTAAATGTAAGGAGAAAAGACATAATTTAGAGACTCCAAGTATAGGAGGTGATATGAATGAATTGGATGATGATGAATTGATAGAAGTTATCATGAACAAAAAACCTCCACCGTATGAAGAAAATTTAGGGGTCGTGACTCCAAGTGCCCCGCAATTGGGAACCCCGTTGACTCTACAAATGACAGATATAGCGAAAGTGATGAAGGAGAATGAGGCAAAGATGTTGAATAAGGCCAGATTAGAACAGGTTCAGAAAATAGATCAGTTGAATTTGAATACAGAAGCCTTGACGGTACCGGTAACGATTGGTCCTGTAGTACCATTGTATGGAGATAGACATAATGTAACTAAGGTACATGCATTAGTGGTGGCAGGTAGCAGCATCAGGAGCAGTGCAAGTGGGGAGGGTCAGGCAAATGCGAACAATACATTGTTAGATCTCCCGATTAACGAGCTGATAACTGAGACCCCACAGAGAAATGTTCAATTTGAGCCTAGAAGAATAGGACCAAATGATACTCCAGAAGCAGGGAGTTCCGCAGGTCCCTCACCAGAAGAATTAAACAATTGGATAAAAGAAATGACCAAGCCTAAACAACACCCTCAGAGTATAAATGTAAGTCAATTGAAGGTTGACTTGGAAGAGATGATTATTGGAACATTAAGCCCCGACAGATTAGGAACTTATCATGATGAAGAATTATTGTTTTTATGTAAAAGTACTACCTGGAGAGCAAAGAACTTACATGAAAAAATATCTGAAGCTGCTAGTGAGTATGGAGTAGACATAGAAAAATCAAAGGTGTTGTTATAAAAATCATACAGATTGGCTTTTACTGACAAGGACTTGGAAAGTTTGAATGCTTCGGGAAAAAGGTTACAGATAAAAGAGATAATGAATATTCTGAAGAAATGGGGAGATGTAGATCGTTGGAAAGTTAGTTGGTCTAAAAGGAAGGAAGATACAGCAAATAAAGGAGTGACTATGTTTCCTATGAAAGAAATCGAACAGGCTGAAAGGGCGTGTCCAATGAGAGAAGTACCAGGTGGTGGATATGTACATGTTCCATGGTCGAGACAGGATATATTGTATTTTACAAATGATTTTCCCAGGTTGAGAGAAAAACCGGTTGAATGGTACAAACAGGTAGATAGGTTTGTAAAGGTGTCGAAAGTTTTGCTAAAAGATTTGGATGGTTTATTTGACATTGTTGTTCCCGCTGATTTATAGACAGAGTGTAAGATTACTGTTGGTTGGCCAAAAGAGGAATACCCAAGGGATCCTAAAACAGGTGCACCATCAGAAGGAGTAATGAAAAAGTACAATCAGGTAATCACTTTCTTAAAGGGAAAGATTTCCCCAAAAGAAACCGATTGGGTTAAGATTGACAGACTACTCAGGAGCCAAAAGAGTCAGTACATGCCTATTATGAGCATTTACTACAGGTATTTAAACAATATAGTGCTTTTGAAAATATTGGAGATAAAGATATGGGACATTTTGTGTATCATTTTGTGTTCGGATTTAGGCCTGAGATTAGCAATTTGATTCAACAGCATTTCATTTGCTGGCAGAGCAAGACAGTGGATGAAATCCTACGGTATGCAAAGTATTGTAGTGATGAAATTGACAGTAAGCATAAAAAGTTAAAAGAGAAAATGATGTGGGCACAAGTGAAGGTAGCAGAGCAACAAAAAAACAGCAATAATCAAACAAGTGGACAGAGTCAGAATGTGCAGAATTATAATGGAGGTAAGGGAAAGGGGAAAATGAGTAAGGAAGAAGCTATGAAGAAATTTCCTTGTCATGTGTGCGGAAAGTTTGGACATTGGAGGAATGAGTGTAGAACTGCTAAGAATAATAATGGGGGAAATCAAAATTTAATTCCACAGATGCAGAATGAGGAGGGTGTAAGTCTACAGCAGCAGCCGCAGATAGTTACGCTGCAGTTACACGTGCCACAAGCTCCCATTTCAAGTAATGTGAATGCTCAGGTGCAAAGGTACAATGTGAACACCGGATATCACGGAGGAGACCCGCTTGGTAAGAATCAAGGTGTGAGTCAGCAGTATTGGATGCAACGCAATGGAATTGATTCAGACTCCTCTCAATGATGGTGCCTAAGGGGGGAGGAAGAGTGCATACTTGGCGCATATTTAGCGGTAGATCAGTCAGGTCCATTTGTTGACGGAAAGGTGGAAGGAAATGATATTACATTCCTAGTGAACACTGGTGCTACCCGTTCTACTGTGAGAGCAGTAGAAATTCCGAACCTACCCCTCTCGGGAGAAACTATCCAAGTTGTAGGAGTCTCAAATAAGCATATTAGAACGCCAGTCACAACCCCTATAGATGTTCATATTGGAAACTTCAAAGATATGCATTGGTTTGTGGTATGCGACTCAAGCCCGGTAAATCTCCTGGGAAGAGATTTGCTGTGCAAAATGAACTGCACCATCTATTGTACCCCAGATGGAATTGCAATTCAGACCCCAGATGAGGATGTGGAGTTCAAGATGATGCTAGCGAAGCAAGGGACAGAAGTGAATGAGTTGTTTTCGCTTCTCACTGAAAATAATCTGCCTGAAGAATTAAAAAGTACAGTGAAACAGGACGTGTGGGATTTTTCAGGAAAAGAAATTGGTTTAATGACAAGAGTAGATCCAATTCAAATAACCGTGAAAAATGGAGCTGTATACCCAAACACACCACAATACAAAATGAGCCCAGAAGTGATTGCAGGTGTTGCTCCGGTGATTGATCAAATGATTGAACAAGGAATCCTAAAGGAAATAATGAGCAGACCTTGTAACTTGCCAATCATAGGTATCAAAAAGCTGAGTGGGAAGTACCAGATAGTGCAGGATTTGCATAAAATAAATAAAATTGTAGTGCCCTGTTGCCCAGTAGTACCGAATCCAGCAGTGATTCTTTACCAAATTCCCTGTGATGCAGAATGGTACACAGTGATTGATTTGTGCCAAGCCTTCTTTTCGATTCCTTTGCATCCGGAAAGCCAATATTTATTTGCTTTCCGGTTCGGAAACCGTGTTTTGGCATGGTGCCGAGTCCCTCAAGGTTACACCGAGAGTCCCTCAATCTTTAATCAAATCTTGAAAAAATGCCTAGAGACTTTAGTCATGCCAGGAAATTCGGATTTGGTTCAGTACATTGATGACCTACTGGTTACTGGTGGCATCAAAGACATGAGAGGCATGTGTTACAGACACAATTGCTCTATTGAACCATCTGGCAGACGGAGGACACAAGGTGTCCCTAGCAAAATTACAATTTTGCAAACAGGAAGTACAGTACCTTGGACACAAAATAGAAAAGGGAGTTAGAAAAGTAACCCCAGAAAGAATCCGGGTGATCAAACAGATGGAACCACCCAAAACTCAGAAAGAGGTGGGAATGGTTGGATATTGTCGCCAGTGGATATGTAGTTTCTCATTGATTGCAAAACCCCTACAGAAATTAACACGAAAGGATGTGAGAGATCAGATTGTTTTGGATGATGAAGCTATGGATGCTTTCATAAAATTGAGAGGTTGTCTCTGTAGAGCACCTGCCTTGGGAATGCCAGACTATACGAAATAATTAGCATTATACTGTTGTGAGAGAGATGGATGTGCACTCTTAGTCCTAACTCAGAAACATGGAATGGCACGACGTCCAGTAGCATATTTTTCTGCTACCCTGGATACAGTGACTACAGCATTGCCAGGATGTCTGAAAGCAGTAGCAGCTACTTGCATGAGTCTGGAACAGAGTGAACCGATTGTGATGGGATATCCTGTCAAGGTATATGTGCCACATTCTGTTGAGATTCTCTTGACTCACACTAGAACCCAGTATCTCACTTCTAGTTGGCTGACTAAGTATGAAAGAATAATTCTGGGAGCTGAAAATGTGACTGTAGTCAGGTGCACGACTGTGAATCCAGCAACTCTATTGCCAAATTCTCGCAGTGAAGAAGTGAAAGCGGAAGCAGGTCATGATTGTCTGGATGTGACAGAGTTATGCACAAAGCCCGGGCCAGATATAGAGGATAGTCCTTTAGAAGACTCAGATTGCAAATTGTTTGTTGATGTGTGGTGTTTAAGAAATGAAAGAGGTGAATTACGCACTGCCTATGCTGTTTGCACCCTAGAAGGAGTTATTGAAGCATCCTGTCTGAAAGGAGTAAACTCCGCCCAGATAGCTGAGCTGATGGCTCTGACTAGAGCATGTAAAGTTGCCAGAAGTTTGAAAGTAACCATAATCACAGACAGCCAATATGGATTTGGAATAGTGCATGATTTCGGCCAGCTATGGATGCAAAGGGGATTTCTGACATCTTCAGGTTCCCCCATTCGAATAGGTAAAATTGTATAGGAATTATTGGATGCTTTACAATTGCCCAAAAGAATTGCAGTAGTTAAATGTGCTGCACATCAATTGGGAGACGATTATGTGACAAAAGGCAATAGACACGCAGATCAAATTGCACGATATTGTGCCCAAAATACAATGGCCTTAAACAGATCAATTGAAAAAGGAAATACCGAATGCCATCTTATGTTTATAACTTCAACAACGTTAGAAACTTAGGATGAGGTGAGGCAAATGCAGGAAGAGGCAAGTGATGAGGAAAAAGAAAACTGGAAACTTGCAGGCTGTAAAAGGAGAGCAGATGACGAGCTGTGGGTTTATCAGGATGAGAGACCAGTTTTGCCAGACTCTTTGCTTTCTCACATTGCCAGGGTGTACCATGGACATGCACATATTGGAAGAGATGCAATGATCAGACTCTTCAAGCAGACATGGAATAATCCGAAGTTCAGGGTCATTGCAGAGAGCCTCTGCCAGAGGTGCATCATATGTCAGCAGCGAAATCCAGGGAGAAAGACAGTTGTAAGTTGGGGACAGATTGGGAGAACAGGAGGTCCATTTACCCAACTCCAGCTCGATTTCATTGAGCTTCCCCCTTGCAATGGGCTGAAGTATGTCCTAGTCATTGTATGCTTGTTCCCTCGCTGGGTGGAAGCCTATCCTACGAGAAGAAATGATAGCCTCACTGTAGCCAAGCTATTGTTGAGAGAACTGATCTCTAGGTTTGGAATTCCAGTCACTTTGGAGACAGATAGAGGAACCCATTTTAATAATGAAGTAATTCGGCTGATATGTGCAGCATTTAAAATTGAACAGAAGCTGCATTGTGCCTATAGACAAGAAGCCTCTGGAGTGGTCGAGTAACTTAATGGCACTATAAAATCCAGGTTAGGGAAAGTGTGTGCATCCACTTCACTGAAATGGCCTGACGCTTTACCCCTTGTGCTAATGAGTCTGAGAAGCATCCCTGACAAAAAGACTGGATTGAGTCCTCATGAAATCCTCATGGGAAGAGCAATGAGACAGGCATATGTACCAGCGAACAAATTTATGAGTATATCTGATGATCTGGTGCTTGACTATTGCAGAGGATTGGCTGAACTAGTACGTTCTGTGTCCCACCAGGTTGGAGAAGACGCCACAACAATACATCGAAATCAAGCTCATGGTCTGAGTCCTGGTGAGTGGGTCTACATCAAGAAACACGTAAGAAAATCATGTTTAGACCCCAGGTGTCATGGACCTCATCAAATCATCCTGGTGACGACAATGGCAGTGAAGTGTGCTGGCTTGCCAAATTGGATTCACGCGAGCCACACCAAACGAACCCTAGACCCACCTGAAAGACCGAAAGAGCCACAACCGGTAAATCAAAGACAAAGGTCAGTGGCTGAAGTGTGTGAAGCCGATGAATCTAGAGTGACAGATTCTAATGAACCTACGGATGGTGAACAGCCAAGCACAAGTCAAGCAAAGTGGACGAAAGATTCTAGGGTTCCAAAGACTGTTGGTGAACCAGAAGAAAGTAAGTTCACTGAAGATCCAGAAAAAAGTGAACTTCCGGCCGAACCTGAAACAGGCGAAACTGTCGTTGAACCAGAAGAAAGTAAGTTCACTGATGATGCAGAAGAAAGTGAATTTCAAGATGAACCAGAACTAGGTGAAACTGTACTCGAACCAGAAGACAGTGAGTTCACAGTTGAAAGGGAGGTTATTATAGAATAAGAAGAACAGGAAGAAACTGAAAATCAAGAGGAGAAGCAGCCAGTGGAAAGGGCAAATAAGAGAACATGTGAACAGGATGAAGAAGATGAAAACGTAGCCAAAGTAAAGAAACCAAGAAGAGGTGATAATTGGCCAAAGGGAGTGAAAAGACGGAAGTACACTCTTGTGAAAAGAAGATTAAGAAAAAGACCAGAGCAAAGTAATGAAATATCCAGTCAAAGAGATCGAGAAGAGTCAGGAAAAGAATCAGTACGAAAGACTCGAAGAGTGAGAATCCCAAGTAGAAAATACAGAGCACCCGAGTGGACATACGTGATTTTGGAAGAACTTGAAAGTCCAGATCCAAGAAAAGAAAAAGGAAATTCGGACGCTGAGCAAGTTGATGAAAGCAAACTAAGACCTCCTTAAAGAACTATGACAAAGTAAGGTGCAATCTTGGTGATTCAATTAAAATAAAGATTCCAAAACTGACTAAAGACAAAGAATAAAAAAGAAAAGGGGTTGAAGAAGAAAGCCTTGAAGTGAAGGATTTACACTACTATTTTTCCTTTTTTCACTATTTTTGTTTTAGAAATTTAAAGGCATAGATAGATTTTTTACATTTTGTTTTTTTTATATAGAAAGAAAATGGCTGAAGTAGAAGTGACTGAACCTCCAAAACCTAGTTTTAAACGTAGGTGTATTAAAGCTTGCTTATGTAGTGTCTTATTATTAACATTTATGTGGATAAAATTAACTGTCCTTACACCCATACTGATGATAACTGACAAAAGAAACAATACTAATGATGTAACAAAAGAAAGGATGAATGATGTCACTAACGAAACCCCAAATACTAAATTAGTACCTTTCGATGGATGCGTTCTCCAACATGATAAATCAATTCGTGATTTCTCATTAAATATCTTTACCAAGTTACTCTACGAATATGTAGAAACTATGAATGTGAATAACTGTTGTGTGCTTGCAACTGCCATCGTCTGTTTCTGAAGGAGTAACTTATCTCCACCTTCCATTAACCTAGGGTGTCTTTTGTAGTATACTTACTAGCCTATTCTATGTAACGAGGAAATCGGAATATCATTATTCTAATATAGACTTAGTATTTTCTGAAATACCTGTTATTAAAGAATTGAATAAGGTGTCTAGTGCCAAGAATGCACGATACATGGGGGAATTTTTTCATATTACTAAAACTTTAAACATAGAATATGCCTATAAGAACAATTTAACATGCAATTTAAGGGTGGAAGAAAATAAGTTTGTAGAATTGGTAGAAAATAGAAGTGAAAGTTTCCAAAAGAAAGCTGCTGAACAAAAGTCCCGAATACCACCATGAGACTTTAGGGAAGGGAATTATGAAAAGGGCGAAGGATACGCTGCAATGTCTCTGGACTGGTCACAGAAAGGGAAGATTCTTCTGTTTAGAACTAAAACTAATTATAATAATTATTTTATTGGTTCAAGTGAATGTGAGCATACCTTCCATATTACTGGAGGTTGGGGATTGAAGGGTGGGACCGATCCGGTCTATCCCGGAATATATTGTGTGTGTGGCAAGAAAGCATATTATAGATTGCCTGCACATTGGTATGGAAGTTGCTATTTTTCTATTGTCTTTCCAAAAGTGTAGCACATGGACCAAAGCGAACACAAACTGAATGAAATAAAGCAAGGACTAACACGTAACAAAAGAGCAAGTTTTTCAGAAATAGTAGGTGATATTTTTGGTGCACTGATACCCTCAGGTGGAGTCGTTCTGAATTCACACAAAATTCGAAAATTGTCCACAGTGGTTGATCGATTATCTACAGATACTGCTGGTGGGTTTTTAATGATTGACATGGAAATGGTTGCAATCAGATCGATGGTTTTGCAAAATCGACTTGCCCTTGATATCTTGTTGGCAAAAGAGGGTGGAGTCTGTGGAATGTTGAAAGTTCAACATTGTTGCACTTATTTCCCTGATAAAAGTAAAGGAATTGAGGGATATATAAAGAATATTACTAAATTACATACAGATTTGACCCAATTGGAGGTTGACGGTGTTTGGGAGAGACTTGGTAAGAGTTTTTCCTTACTAAGTAATTGGTTTTCTACATTTGGAAGTAGCCTATTAGGAAAAATAATAATGCCAATAGTTTCAATAGTAATAATAGCTTTGGTGATAATAACGGCATATAAATGTTATAAGTGGGGAGGATAAAGAAAAGAAATAACAGAAATAAAGAATAAAAGAAGAACAAGAAAGAGAAGAAGAGAAGAAATAGAGTTAGAAAAGATGAAAGGAGAATACTATGATTTAATGAAAGGTTTAAATGAGGGTACCATAAAAAGAGAAGAATACAGAAATATAAATGATTAAAGATGGTACTCTGTATGGTAGGTATTTTATGATGGCTCCTAAAAGCCATCAGAGGGGGGAATTGATGGAGCAGGGTTTCGCAAAAATGAAACCTGCTCGGACCAAGTACCCCCATAATACATACTAACAGTAAGTAGATGTGATTAAAATCTAACATGCACCCACATAAACATATGGGAATTGCTTTGCGCATGCCTGAATTAATACGTTAATGAATAATTGGTATTAATCTTGTTATGTGAAAAATAAACAAAGAAGTTGCAAGATTCGGCCGCATGTACATCAGTGTTTTGCACGTTGCATTCCGCTTTAAAGGTTAATTATTAATGCCGTTTCTGCACTAAGCTTATGCTAGGTAACCATAATGGGGAAGAAGTGCAAGGTGGGTGGGGAACAGTGAGGGTTTCATTATCATACAATTAATATTTGTTCATTTTTATTTACTTCAGCATGCTGAATGAAGCCTCCATCTTGAAAAAGTGACGTGACAGGGAGGGGGAATTTTCCTCGGAGCGAGTCTGCTCTGACATGAGACCAGCAAGTTGTGCTGAGCATTACGAAATGACATGGAGTGAAGGCCAGAGCATCAGTTGACTGCCAAATTCCCGTACCCAAGCGTGTGACCGGGACGTGCTCTGTGGAAATATGAACTGAATAAAGAAGAATGTAATAAATGCATCGATATATGGGAAACAAATGAATAAAATAAAGTTTGGACCATGGGAACCTATTTGCACAATAAAGTTGTTGAATAAAGTGTGAAGTCATAGTGGCATGATCATGCCACTCCTCAAAACCCACCAATCCCTGTCTGAATTGAATGTGAAATTCAACATTAAGTGGGTTGGTCCAGTCACTCTTAGGGTATTTCTGGGGTACCTTTAGGGGCGTGTTTGGAGGAGTCTTGGGCAGGCAGGAGAGAGGAGGGGAGATGCGTCGCTGATCGTCGGTTTGCAAAGAGGCCTAGCTGTATTTCTATCCTGTCCCATACCTGACTGAAATCTCTTCTATTCCCTGAATACCTTTTTGGGGAACCTCCATCATCTCCTGGGCTCAGGGGGTGGTATTCCCTACAGACCAATAGGTTTGTATCTAGCCTGTGTTGTTCTCAGCTTTAATGTATTTGTCTCTGAATCTTTTGTCTCTCCACCTATCCACTCCGTCAACAAAAATATCGATATGCATTATTTTTAGATGAACCTGTTGTCTCTTCATCTATTGCTCCGTTAGGTATTATATTGTTTGGCATAATCATTCTGCTGAACTCTTTTGTCTCTTACCCTATCCACAGAGCGAAAAGCTGAGAAAGCGCCCTGTAAGAAATTAGAAAGACTATGGCGACGCAATTACGATTCAGATGATAAAGCAGCCTTTAAGAAGGCACTTTCTGTGTACCATCTTAATAACAAAAAGACTCCCAAAATCTATATTTCTAATCAAATTGCTCTTGCTGATAATTCCTTGAAAGAATTGTTTAAAATTCTCAAAAATGTTACTCACACCCCGCCCCCCGGCCTGTTCACAACCATTGCATGCCACTCAGAATGTATGCAACTCTTTGGCAGACTACTTTGAAGAGAAGATCAAGCTAATTTATCTGAATTTTATAAGTAAGTCGCTTCATTTTACTGAAGTTCTAACCGACACCCCATCTAGGGTTTGCCGGTTGGAAATTTGTAAACCCCTTACTTTGGAGCAAGTGCAACAGGGGCTTCAACTGGTGAAATCGGGCTCTGCTACGGACCCAGTCCAACGAGGATTGTTGCTTTTGTGGCCATCCACATTGCCCCCACAGTAAGGGCACTATTCAACCTAGCCATTGCATCAGGAAAACTCCTGTCAGCCTTCAAAACGGCGCAGATTATATCCATTCAAAAGAAGAAGAATTTAGATCCCTCTATTCATTCAATTGCAGACCCATATCACTACTTCTGTGCTTGGGCAAGCAGCTGGCAGGTCAAATTAATAAACAGCTGACTGATTATCTTGAAGCAAATACAATCCTAGATCCTTCTCAATCAGGTTTAAGAGCAGAGCATGGCACTGAAACAGCCTTCGTGGCCGTGACCGATTGAATCAGGTGCTCACTGGACGTTGGCACACCCGCCATGCTCGTGCTCTTAAACCTATCTGCAGCATTTGATACTGTGTCCCACACTAAGTTATTACAAAGATTGCAAGAGATCGGGATTCATGGGTCTACCCTGGCATGGTTCCAGTATTTTTTTTGAAGGATAGAGTGCAGGGTGTTGCGCTAGGAGGGTATAAAACCAAGCCCAGGATGGGAGTCCCGCAAGGGTCATGTCTGAGCCCTACTTTAACATTTATGTGGCACCCCTGGTGAAAGTAATCAGAAAATATGGATTTGATATATCATATGGATTTGATATATCATATGCAGACGATACTCAGCTGGTCCTCTCTTTAGAGGAAGATCTTGACAAAGCAAAGTATCACTTTTCGACGTGTATGAAGGAGATTGTCAAATGGAAGGCAGATAACTTCCTGCAGTTAAACCCAGAGAAAACAGAGATTGATCTGTTTGGGAAAGCCCAAACCCTGTGGCCCCTAGATTGGTGGCCGCCTGAGTTGGGCACGGCCCCTATCCCTAGCAAGGTAGTTAGAAATCTGGGGGCCAAGTTAGATCAAGAACTTCAAATGAAAGAGCAAGTTCTATCTACTACCAGCATCTGTTTCCGCATATGATTTTTACTCAGGAAGGCATTTCCATTTCTTCCACTATCGGCAAGGAAGACCTTAGTGTAGGCTCTGGTTGGGAGTCGACTGGATTACGGCAATGCGCTATTGGCATCTGCCAATAAGTGCCTATTGTCGAAATTGCAAGGCATGCAAATCACAGCTGCCCGGCTGATTTGCAATCGGCAACTCAGAATAGCCTCTGCTCCCCTCTTAAAATCTCTTCACTGGCTGCCAGTAAAGAAAAGGATAACTTTCAAACTGTGGAGTTTAACCTACAAAGCCCGGTCGGGCAAAAGCCCTGAATATCTGTGTCAGAAGCTCAAATGCTATTATCCTGCTAGAAGTCTGCAGTGAGATAGAGCTACTGTCAGTCCCGCACATTGTCGATCTAGATGTGGTGGAAGGTCTTTTTCTTATCTAGCCCCCACCCTCTGGATCAAACTGCCACTCTGTTAGAACCTGTCCAGACTATTATACAATCAGGAAAGCACTAAAAACGGCATTTGTTTAGATCTGGTCTCTTTCTGGCTTTACTGTCCTGTCGCCACACCGAGATACCCGGGTTGGGGTGATTTGTGCACGTTATCAAATTAAATCATTCATTCATTCATTCATCCATCCATCCATCAATCCATGATGGTACGGATCTCCTCAGTAGCCATCAGCAGTGCAGATTCTGTGCTGTGTGCTTTCCTAAAAATAAATTGTGTTCAATCGAAGATGTTATTCTGCTCCAGAAATTCTGAGAAAACAGAGTTCAGGTGTCTCTCGAGAATTTTAGCTGGTACTGGAAGCCAAGAGATGGGGCGATAGTTCTTTTCTTCATTTGGATCTAGGGGTGGCTTTTGAAATAGAGGAAGAATTTACACTTTTTTCCATTCTAAGGGTTAGTGTCCCTAGGGCGCAGATGCTTGTCACTGAGGCCCCACACCCTGCAGTGTGGTACATTAGTGTTTCCAGGATGCAGTGTGGACTGGTGACTTTGTTACCTCAGTATTCAGTGCAGTCAGTTGCATTTGTGCCCCAAGGGAGCTACACAGAATGATGTGCTGGTGTCACTAAGGTGTTGTGCAGTGTTGCACTGTCCCTTTGAAGCAGTGGGCAGGGGCACTGTCCTCAGGTGCCATGCATTGTGCTGGGTTAGTGTCCCGAGGATGCAAAAGCTCGACTGAGGCCACACACACAGCAGGACTGAAGGAACATGAATGTACACAGTGGAACACCAATGAAATGCAAGGAAGCAATGGATATTGTCAGGGTAAAAAGGACCACAAACACAAGGGATCACAAAGGCACCCTTCCTGTCAGCTCACCTACCTTTGGAGCATGTCACCTTCTTTTTACTTCTATTTACCCGCCTGACACACAAAATGCCGCCAGAGGTCACCTGCTTAAAGTGCTGATTCAAGAGAATGACCGGTATAAGGCAATAGCAGGACAGAAAGTAAACAACTCTAAAGTTCCCGTTTAACTCCTGTAGTTTTCCAGTTCATGCCTTTATCCAGGCTCCACAACAGCAGATAGGAGCCCGTTAAGGGCTTATTGGTGGTGCAAAGGATCAAACACGAGCGGCCATTGCTTCCCCGGCATGATGATGAACTGATGCACGTGTCTTAGACCTGACTGCACCCTGTCAAGGTGGTTGTGGGAGGCGGGGATTACACATATTTTTTGTGACACCATTGATTTCTCAGTCGGTAAAGGGCGGGTAGGCTGACAAAGGGCTACAGCAGGGCCGGAAGTTGCAAAGGAAGGGATCCCACACATACAGGAAGTGCTGCTGCTGCATAGAGACATTTCTGAGTAAGCACTCCCACTGTCCTCAGATGTCATGTTTTGGGATAGACTGTTGTGTTCCAACCAAAACATAAATAGCCTTTCTAGCATTTACACGATTTCACAGTGGGGTTAGGCAGTAGAGAAAGTACTTGCAGCCCTCCAAGCATGAGCATGTGTGAAGCACCCACCGGTTACTAATGCCTCAGTACACAAACACGAAAACAAGGCAATTTCATGTCAGAGACGATAAGACCTTGAAGGTCTCCCCTACCCACGGGCATCCCCAGAAATGTTTTTTTTTGGGGGGGGGGGTGGGGGGATTTTAACGTCATCCATCCTCCGACATGATGTGTGCCAGGTGAGGCACAAGAAACACTGGGAGGAGTCATGGGTCGCAGGAAGCAGGCTGCATATGTTCCCTTACGCCATAGGTTTGTTGTGCCACAGCCATCTCTTTCTTTTATGGCCTTTGGTAGATATCACACCTTCTAGCCGTTGGCAAAGAAAAAAGCAGAGCTGCAGGCAGGAGCGGCCCCTGGCCAAAGGTGAAAAAGCGCAGGCATGCGAAGGGTTGAAAAACCTGATGCAAAAGCTTAATGGAAGGATCAAGCTGCCATTGTCTAATTAGCAATGTCTAATCTGTTTTTATGTTATCACTATTGAATGCACAACATTATTCATACACACTAGATATACATACATAGGCACTGATGGAGCAGGGTAAATGAAAATTTTTTAACCTCCTAATATTTTCGTAAAATAATTAATAAACATGTTCGTTTAAGTAAATAACCAACAATGTATGTTACATGTTAAGGGTTAAAGGTAACACGCTATTCCGTGTGCAAAATAATCAACTTATAATTGTTTACGTGTCTAACATAACATAATATTTGCGTACTAATTAAATAATAAACGCATGATCTGTGCTTTTAAATAAAACGTGTGGTTGCAAAATAAAGCGATGGTAAGTAAGGGACAGCTTTATATGTTGCTTTTTGCTAGGTAATACCTAATTGGGGTACGTAGAAAGACGGGAGGGAAATGAAAGGGTTTATATTTCTTTGTTTTAACAATATTTTGTTTATCTTTGAAAATAGTGCGCCTAACTAGGCCTGTCGAGCAGCAATATAAAATGGCCACCAGTTGCTAGAGTACGCATGAGCGGGGGACCATGTGATAGAGGAGAGAGGCTGTGGAAAAGGGATGATCACGTGCTGATGCTGAGAGGCTAAGATGGAAGTATGGTCAAGGCTGTTGTGACCTTTCTGAGCAGATGTGTGCCAAGATGATCAGCAAGAAGCGTGAGAAGTCCGACTGAATCAATAGACGGAACTGTTTAACACAAAATGTAGCAGAAAAAGATACAATTTGGACTGATCGAAACGGATGAGCAATTGCATGAACTGTGGGAAACGATGCTTGCATGGACATTCCACACGGAACTGGTTAAGACCAGGAAGTTTGATTAAAATGTATATGGGCCTGAGTTTTGACCAATGAGAAAGAATCACGCCATGAAGAAGAAACATTTTATGCTGTAAGCTAGAATTAGGGTATAAGAAGACCTACTCCTGGTGGGAGGGGTTAGAATGCTGCGGGAGTTGCAGAAGTAGATGCTGGAGAAGTTAGATGCTGTAGATGGGTGAAGTTGCGGTTGCTGATGCTGACGAGCTGATGCTGCTATTTTCCTTTTCCAGTTGAGTATAAAGATGCTGCTTTAGGAGAACTTTTTCCTGATAGATTTTTATTTTAGAATTATTAGATTTTCCCCAGATAGATAGATAGATTGATCTTTAGAGTTCTTATTATGATAACCCTATTTTTCCGTCTAATAAATATGCATTGAAATTTCAATTTATTCTAATATTGGTGATAAATGTAATGATCTGAATGATAAGCTTAACCTCTTTTCCTGCATTCAAAACTTTATATAAACTTTATTATTCTTTAAACAAATGACTCAGTGATTCTTTAGCTCAATGATTAAAATGAAAATGTTAAAGAGTTTATTGTGATTGAGCTGGTCTTAATCACCATCAACTGATTCCTACTAGTTGGTCCATCGACCAATGAGCGGAATACCTTAAAAGCAAATGAGAAATATTATGTCATGATAAAAGAGGTATCCCTTCTCCTTCCAGCGAATCGTTTTTCTCCTAGGTTAATGACGGAGGAAATCCAGGGAATAAATGAGTAAGTGAATGTATATGCGGTGTTATGGGCCCCACCGTCATATGGATATAGTGTGTGTGTTAGAAGAATAGTTGCACCTGGATGACCAAAGCATAATAGGAGAATTATTTTTATTGTTAGCGCTGGATCAGATTTCTTGGTAGCAGAGTTATGGTTACTATAGATTAGTTTGGTGATTATTGATAAGTTCATGTCTAACACTTTTTGTTGAGTCGCGTTATGTTATATGTAAGTTTTCACGCTTCCGGGAAGTAGGAAGTGGAACACGTGTGGCAAGAGAAGTCACATGGAATTGTACACTGTCTGAGTTCATTTTTGGTAATAACACAGGTTGTGTTATAATAGGGACATTTTGCGTATAAAAGGTGTGTAAGTGAAATAGTGATCGGTTTTCTTGTGAAACTCTGGCCTTAATTCTCAGGAGCACTATAGTCTCCACATGTGCTTTATCCCCAGAGAAACGGGTTTACTGATTGCTTGAAAGAAGGGTAAGGTGAGGGAAGTGCTACTTTATCGGCGAAACTGAAAATTCTGTGGTAGGGTAGAGGTAAGCGCTGCCTACTGGAAAATACAGAATTCTTGTGTAAATGGTCAAAGCTATCTTTTCGGTTTAGCGAATCAGACAATGGAAATGTGTTTTAAATGTTGTAACTAACAAAGAATTGTTGAAAAAGAAATTGCCGATAAGTTTTGTAAAGGAGGGGTCAAGAGCAGAAGTGACGTAGACAAGAGTCGCGCTGGGATTGGACAGTGCGCTAGTCACATGGAAACAGGAGCAGAACTGACGTAGACAAAAGCCGCGCTGGGATTGGACAGTGCGCCGTAGACAGAAATCGCTCTAATTGGAGCATTGGTGTGAGTCGCGCTAGTATTGGTTGAAATAACGCATAGAGAACAGTGTTGAATTGCGGATCATTTAAGGAGAAAAAGGTTGTGAATCATGTCGTACTATGAGTATGGTAGAAAGAAAACGTCATGGATGTCGAAAGTTAAGAACTTCTTTAAGAAAGACAAAAAGGTAGTGACTAGAGAGGGACAAATAATTCCTCCGCCGAAATCACCAGCTTCACATATGATGCTGAAATATGGATATCATACATGCATATGGTTAGAAAATTGGACAAAATACACCAAGAATGATGGAGCATTGGCTTTCCCTGAGAATGGTTCATTTAATGTAGCTGTACTACGGAACTTGAGAGAAAAGATGGTAATGTTAGAACCTAGACCTAGACCGACACAGTTTGAAGCTTTAATGGAATGGGAAGATGAGATGTATGAGCGAGAGAGATTCAGAGGATTAAAGAATCATGAGTTTGTGCCTGGACGGTTATGGGGAGTAAATCATGAGGACAGAGTAAAGCGTTGGAGATATGCTAACATGACAGGAGGTTTGTTTCCAGCTTTTGCAGTTGAGGAAGAAGCAAAGAGAAAGTGTACCGAGAAAAAGAAACATGTAGTGGTAGAAAAGTATGTGTATGGTGGTAGTGAAACAGATGACGAATTGCTGGAAGATATTTTAAACAGAAACCCACCTCCATACCAACAGACTTCTACGGTGGTGACACCTAATGCACCGCCAATGGAAACTGGGAGGAATAAAAAACCTGAACGATAGATGAGACAAATAGGTCACAAGATCAATTAAAAACTTCACAAAATGAAGAGATAGAAAGTGACAATGCAACTGAATTAGCACAAACGACAAGAGAATTGACTGAGAAAATAAGAGAATTGACAAAGAATATGGAAGCTGTAACTGTACCAGTAACGATAGGTCCAGTAATGCCAATTTTTGAGAATCAGAAAATTGATGAACGCTCTTTAGTGATTCCCATGAATTCACATTTGCAAAGAAAAAGAGAAGGAATGGAGCTGAATAATGAAGGTGCACACAATTTGGCTAGTACCTATAGACCAAGCCCACCTACAAATTTGACGATAAATGAGAATGAAATTAGGAGAATGCCTATGGTGACGGAGTCCGCATCAGGAACACCAGAAAGAAGTAGCAATTGGATAGAATTAAATAGTACGCCTGTAGGTCCGACTCCAGATGAGTTAAATGAATGGATGAAAGCGCTAAAAACAAAAGAACCGGAAGAGAAACCATTAGATGTAATTAGGTTGAAAATAGACATGGAAGAATTGATTTTGGGAACAATTGGTACAGAAAAATAAAAAATTATCAGGATGATGAGATTATGTTTTTGTGCAAAAGTCTTACTTGGAGAGCTAGAAATTTACATGACAAATTGGAAGAGACAGCAAGTGAACTAGGAGTGAAATTTGTAAAAGTGAGAACGTTGCAGAAACCATACAGAGTAGATTTTTGTGAGAAGGACATAGAGAATTTGAACACATCAGGAAGACTGACCCAAATAAAAGAGTTAATTGTTTTATTGAGAAAATGGGGTGATGTGGATAGATGGAGAAATAGATGGTCAAAAAGGAATGAGAAAACAACAGATAAAGCATCTTTGGCTTTTGCAGTGACAGATAGGGAACCAGTTGTTAGGGAGTACCCGATGAGAGAAACTCCAGGTGGTAGTTATGTGCATGTTCCATGGACCAGACAGGATATACTGTCATTTACAAATGACTTCCCAAAATTGAGAGAGAAACCAGTAGAATGGTACAGACAAGTGGAAAGATTTGTTAAGGTGTCAAAAGTGCTGTGGATAGATCTGGATGGATTGTTTGATATAGTAGTGCCAGCTGATTTGTGGACAGAATGTAAGATTACTATTGATTGGCCAACTGTAGAATATCCAAGGGACGCTAAAACAGGAGCGCCAGGACCAGAAGTGATGAGGAAGTACGACCAAGTAGTTACCTTTTTGAAGAATAAAATTCCACCTAAAGAAACAGATTGGGTAAAAATAGACAGAACAACACAGGAAAGTAAAGAATCAGTGCATGCGTACTACGAGAGATTGTTGTTGGTTTTCAAACAGTATAGTGGTTATGAGACACTGAATGAGAAGGATATGAGTCATTTTGTATATAGGTTTGTGTATGGATTGAAACCAGAGATAAGTGAAATGATTAAGCAGCACTTGATTGGTTGGCAGAATAGCACAGTGGATGAGGTTTTGAGATATGCTAAGTATTGCAGTGATGAAATTGAGAGTAGACAGCGTAAATTGAAAGAAAAGGCCATGTGGGCACAGGTGAAAGTTGCAGAGAAGCAAGAAGCTCAATTGAGTAATACTGGTAGTGAAACAGGACAGGTTAAATCCCGACCTAATATAGGTAAAGGAAAAGGACAAATGAGCATAGATGAGGCAAAGAAAAAGTGGCCATGCCACAACTGCGGAAAGCTAGGACATTGGAGAAACGAGTGTAAATTTCCTCCAAAACCTAATGTGGAAAATCAATCATTAAATTCACAGGTGCAGAGTGAGGTAGTTACTCAACAAGGTCAGGTGCCACAACCACCACTTCCCAAGAGTGTTAACCAACAGAAATACAGTGCAGAAACAGGATTCTACGGAGGAGAACAGGTAACACAGTTGCCGCGTGCAGCTGCAATTTCTCAATATTGGTTACGACAGGATGAGGATGACATGGATGAAAGTTCCTGACGGTGCCTAGGAGAGGGGGAAGAGTGCGTGCTTGGCGCAACTCTAGAGGTAGATCAGTCTGGTCCATTTGTGGATGGAGAAGTGAATGGTGCAAATGTAACATTCCTTGTTGACACTGGAGCTACCCGTTCTACTGTTAGGTCAGTGGAAATTCCAAACCTTCCTCTCTCAGGTGAACATATCCAAGTAGTTGGAGTTTCCAATCAGCAAATTAAAACGCCTCTTACTAAATTAGTGAAGGTAAGAATTGGTCCATTTAGCGAAATGCACCGATTTGTGGTATGCGATTGTAGTCCTGTGAACCTATTAGGACGTGATTTATTGTGCAAGATGAACTGCACTATCTATTGTACCCCAGACGGAATTGCATTTCAGACTCCGGATGAGGATGTGCTGTATAAAATGACAATGGTGAATTTAGAACCAGAAGTAAATGGTTTGTTTCCTGTATTTGATGCAGAGAAAATCCCAATTGAATTGAAAAAGACAGTGAAAGAAGAAGTGTGGGACTTTACAGGAGAAGATGTAGGATTAATGAAAGGAGTAGATCCCGTTAAAATAACAGTGAAAGAGGGAACGAGTTACCCAAATACGCCCAAGTATAAATTGACTCCAGAAATAATTGAAGGAATAACGCCAGTAATAAATAAAATGATTGAACAAGGGATTCTAAAAGAAATCATGAGCAGTCCATGTAATTCGCCAATAATGGGACTGAAAAAGCCAAACGGAACATATAGAATTGTACAGGATTTGAGGAAGGTAAACAAAATTGTTGTGCCTTGTTGCCCAATAGTACCGAACCCTGCTGTGATTCTATACCAGATTCCACGTGAAGCAGAATGGTACACAGTAATTGATTTATGTCATGCATTTTTCTCTATTCCACTGCATCCAGATAGCCAGTCATTATTTGCGTTTAGGTTTGGGGAGCGTATTTTGGCATGGTGCTGAATTCCTCAAGGGTACACAGAAAGTCCCTCAATCTTTAATCAGATCCTAAAGAAATCATTGGAAGATTTAAGAATGCCAGAAAAGTCAGTAATGGTTCAGTATATTGATGACCTACTGGTGGCATCAAAAACGAAAGAAGCATGTGTCAATGATACAATTGCTTTGCTGAATCATTTAGCAAAAAGAGGACATAAAGTGTCCCCTTCAAAATTGCAGTTTTGTCAACAAGAAGTCCAGTATTTAGGGCATAAAATTGAGAAAGGAGTGCGAAAGGTAACGACTGAAAGAATAAAAATGATTCAAGGAATGAGAGCTCCAATGACACAAAGAGAGGTAAGAATGTTTTTGGGAATGGTTGGATATTGTCGACAATGGATAAGCGGTTTTTCACTGATTGCTAAACCATTGCAGAAACTGACAAAAAAGGATGTTAAAGATCCTTTTGAAATGAATGATGAAGAAATGAAAGCATTCAGAGAGTTGAAAAAGAAATTGTGTGAGGCTCCAGCATTAGGAATGCCTGACTATGAGAAAGATTTTGAGCTGTATTGCAGTGAAAGAGATGGATGTGCATTTTCAGTTTTGGTGCAGAGACATGGAACTATGAAAAGACCAATTGCATATTTTTCAGCTGTTTTAGACCCTGTAGCGAAAGCGTTGCCTGGATGTTTGAAGGCAGTTGCTGCTACTTGTGTGAGTCTGGAACAGAGTGAAGGCATAGTGATGGGGTATCCACTGAGAGTATATGTTCCCCATTCTGTGGAAATTCTCCTGACAAGAACGAAAACCCAATACATGACACATAGTCGGCTGACTAGGTATGAAAAAGTAATTTTGAGTGCAGATAATGTGACCATTGACAGATGTATGAATGTGAATCCTTCGACATCATTGCCAGATGAAGAGAGTGTGATTGAAATGGATGAAGTAGATCACGATTGTCTGAATGTGCTTGAATACTGTACAAAACCAAGGTCTGACATACGAGATGAGCCTTTGAAAGAATCAGATTATATTCTGTTTGTGGATGGCTCATGTTTGAGAACGAGTGATGGAGTTCTAAGTGCAGCATATGCAGTTTGCACAGTAGCAACTGTACTGGAAGCATCTTGTCTGAAAGGGGTACGGTCTGCCCAAGTCGCAGAATTAGTAGCTCTGATTCAAGCATGCAAGTTGGGAAGAAATGTACGGGTTACGATTGTGACAGATAGCCAGTACGGCTTCGGGGTTGTGCACGATTTCGGTCAGATTTGGTCACAAAGGGGTTTCTTGACGTCTGCCGGAATGCCCATTAGAAATGGAGATTTTGTGAAAAAGCTGCTTGAGGCGATACAGCTGCCTAAACAGATTGCTGTTGTGAAGTGCAATGCACATAAAAATGGGGAAGACTACATAACTGTTGGTAATAAATATGCTGACGAAATGGCACAGTATTGTGCAAAGAATGTGGTTTCTTTAAACAAATGTCGGGAAAGAGAGCATATTTCTTGTCCTTTGCTTTTTACTAACTCTATTGAGACATGGGATGAGGTGAGACAGTTGCAAGAAGCTGCAGAGGATGAGGAAAAAGATACATGGATAAAAGCAGGATGTAGAAAACATGAAGATAATGATGTTTGGGTTTACAGAGATGAGAGACCAGTTATGCCTGATAGCATGATTTCTGACATGGCAAGGATGTACCATGGACAAGCCCATATTGGGAGAGATTCAATGATCAGACTTTTTAGACAAACATGGTACAATCCAAAATTCAGAGCCATAGCTGAGAGTCTTTGTCAGAGATGTCTTATTTGTCAACAGTTAAATCCAGGAAGGAAGACAGTAGTGAGTCTAGGAACAATAGGACGAGAAGGAGGTCCGTTCACTAGAATGCAAATGGATTTTATTGAAATGCCACCTTGCAACAGACTAAGGTATGTCCTAGTGGTCGTCTGTTTGTTTTCCCGTTGGGTGGAGGCATACCCAACAAGAAGGAATGATGGTATTACGGTAGCAAAACTTATGCTGCGAGAATTCATTCCGAGGTATGGTTTTCCAGTCACGATTGAAACAGATAGAGGAACGCACTTCCAAAATGAATTAGTTAAACTGATTTGTGAAGCACTTAGTATTAAACAGAAACTGCATTGTGCATACAGACCAGAGGCTTCTGGAATCGTAGAGCAAGTGAATGGAACAATAAAAAACAGGTTAGGAAAAATGTGTCAAGCTACAGGACTCAAATGGCCAGATGCTTTGCCATTAGTTCTAATGACAATCAGAAGTATTCCGGAAAGGAAAACTGGACTCAGTCCCCATGAAATAATTATGGGACGAGCAATGAGACAAGTACCTGTCAACAAACTACTGACTATAACTGATGATCTAGTGCTGGATTATTGCAAAGGATTGGCTGATGTGGTGCGTTCTGTGTTTCATCAGGTTGGACCGGATGCGACCACTCTTGAAAGAAAACCAGCTCACGACTTGAATCCAGGAGATTGGGTCCGCATAAAAGTCCACAGGAGAAGAAACTGTTTGGTTCCTCACTGGGACGCACCACGACAAGTGACCACTGCAGTCAAGTGTGCAGGAGTGAAACACTGGGTACATGCCAGTCACACCATCAGAGTTCCAGAACCTGAAGATCGACATGTGAGTCGACATCTGGAAATATTGGATAACAGTTCAGCATCAGAAACAGAAGGAGAAACAAACAGGGTGCCAGAACTTGAAGATCGACATCTGGAAGACCCAACTACAAGTGCAACGACAGAAGAAGTAGAAGAAGTAGAAGAAATTGTTGAAGTTCCAGATCTTGAAGATCGACCTGTAAGTCGACATCTGGAAATATCAGATACCAGTTCAGAATCTGATACAGAGCATTCGGATTGTGAAGAAATTCTAAAAAGAAATTGGAATTTTTAAAGCATAAGAGAAGAAACTGAGCCAGAAGATAGTGACAGTGAGCAACCAAGTACAAGTTGTGGTAAAAATCCTTCGGAGATAATATTAATAGATGAAGAAGGGAGAGTTTCAAACAAAAAGCTAGAAAAATCGGAAGATCCCCGAGGAGCAATAGGGAAAGATAGTCAAACACGAGAACAGGGAAATTTAGAAGTAGAAAGGAAAACTGACACAAATTCGGAAGAACCTCGAGGAGGGACAGAAGTAGGTGAACGAAGGAAGATAAGAAAAGAACCAGAAGTAGAAGAAAATGAAATGATAAGTTTCAAAATAAGAGGCAATGACGAAAGAATTGAAACAGAGTCTGAAGAAAGTGGAGAGGAAAGAAACCAAAAACTAGAGTCAAGAAAAAGAAATTGGAAAACAGAAAGAGAGGAAAAAGGAAGTGAAGCAAAAAGGCCAAGAAAAGGAGACAATTGGCTCAACGAAGTAAGAAAATTAAGATACAGAATCATAAGGTTAGATGGAAAAAGTGCTGAACAAGTGAATGAAATAACAAGTCAAAGAGAGCAAGAAAAACAAGGTGGAAAACAATTGCAGAAAACGAAAAGAATAAAGAAGGTAAATCCGAAGTATAGATCGCCTGAATGGTTGTATCTTGCTTTGACTACTCACAAAGAAGAAAAGAACACTCACGAGAACCCAGAACAAAGAAACCTAATGGGAGAAAGTGAAGTGCAACAGACCTGAAGAAGTTTAAATAGTTTCTACCGGATTTGACAAAACACTGGATCTGACGAATTTACCGGATGTGACAAAGAAAGAATTCTGAGAAAGAATTAAAAGAAAGTACTAAGTAAAGACAAAACATTGGAGTACAGAGTGGCAAATAAGTCATTTCTGAGGTGTAGTGACACAATTTTCTGGAAAACAAATAAATAAGGTTATAAAACAAAATGGAGAATACTAGAGATAGAAAATGTAAATGTGAGTTTTTAAGTAGATGGTGCAAGATGTGCTGTTTTTGTACAGGATTATTAATGACAGTATGGGTGGTTTTAGCAATCACTATTCCAATTAGTTTAGCTGTATTAGAAACGTCTAATAACATTGAGAAAGAAAAAGGAGCTAACACTCAAGAACCAGTTATTTTAAAGAGTAGTGCAGAATTACACAAGGACAAATCGATAACAGATTTTTCAAAAAATGTTTTTACTAAATTATTATATGAGTATGTAGAAACAATGGATGTAAGAGATTGCTATGTTTGTATGCAGTTGCCTGCATCTGTAGCAGAGGGTGTGACTTATCATCACCTCCCTTTGACGTATGGAATAACATGTAGCGTTTTAGCAAGTCTATTTTATAAAACAGGTAGATTAGAATATTATTACACTGACATAAATAAGATTTTTGCGAAAGTTTCTGTAGTTCCCGAGCTGAACAAAATAAAAGAGGGAAAAACGTTTGGTGAATATTTTTTAGAAGATAAGATTTTAACATTAGATAGTATAATTAGATACCACCTTACCTGTGAGTTAAAGAAGGAAGAAAAGGTATTTTTAGAGATGGTTGAAGAGAGAAGAGTGAAATTTCAAAGAAAAGTGATAGAAGAGACAAAAACACCTCTTTGGGCGTTTGAGGAAGACAATCATGACAAGAAAAAGACAAATGCAGCTATGACTCTGGATTGGCCCCAACAGGGAAGGTTGTGCATTAGAAGAAATAAGACAAGATATGACAATTATTTTGTGGGTTCCAGTATTTGCCATGACAATTGCCAAATTTTAGGTGGATGGGGATTCAAAGGGGGAAAAGATCCAATATTTCCAGGGATTTATTATGTTTGCGGAAATAGGGCTTATTATAGGTTGCCGGACCATTGGAATGGGTCATGTTACTTAGGCCTGGTCTTTCCAAAGACTTTTCATATGGATAGAAAAGAAAAAGGAACACACAAAATGATAAATACCTTTACACGTAGAAAAAGGGAAAGTTTTTCAGAAATAGTAGGTGATATTTTTGGAGCATTGATACCAGCAGTGGGAATATCTTTGAATGCATTTAGAATTCGGAAATTATCCACAGTGGTAGATCGTTTATCTACAGATACTGCTGGAGGGTTCTTGATGGTAAATACCGAGATGGTTGCCATGAGAGCTATGGTGATGCAAAATCGACTTGCCCGTGACATTCTTTTGGCAAAAGAGGGCGGAGTCTGTGGAATGCTGAAAGTCCAACGTTGTTGCACTTACATTCCAGATAAAAGCGAAAATATACAGAAGTATATAACAAATATTACAAATTTGCACAAAGAACTTGTTCCACTGGAGGTTGAAAGTGCATGGGGAAAACTTGGTAAAGGGTTTTCTTCAGTAATAAATTGGTTAACAAGAATGAGTGGATTAATAATAGGGAAAGTTATAATAATAGCAACCGTGATAATAATAATAATATTAGTACTGAAGCTTGCAATAACATGTATAAAGAGAAGAAGAAGGCAGAATAAAATAGAAAAAGAAAACATGATAAACAAGGAGAGAGAGAGAGAAATGGGTGAAATAGAGTTAGAAGAAATAAAAGAGAACATGTACAAGAAAACGAAGAGACAAGTTGAAAGGGATACAGTTGTGTAAACTAACAAAAGCAAACGGATAAAAGATATATGCTGTCTGAGAAAATTGTATAACTTGGGTTTTGTGGTGATATTAAAAATCACCAAAGGGGGAGTTGATGGAGCAGGGTAAATGAAAAAATGTTAACCTCCTAATATTTTCGTAAAATAATTAATAAACATGTTTGTTTAAGTAAATAACCAACAATGTATGTTACATGTTAAGGGTTAAAGGTAACACGCTATTCCGTGTGCAAAATAATCAACTTACAATTGTTTACGTGTCTAACATAACATAATATTTGCGTACTAGTTAAATAATAAACGCATGATCTGTGCTTTTAAATAAAACGTGTGGTTGCAAAATAAAGCGATGGTAAGTAAGGGACAGCTTTATATGTTGCTTTTTGCTAGGTAATACCTAATTGGGGTACGTAGAAAGACGGGAGGGAAACGAAAGGGTTTATATTTCTTTGTTTTAACAATATTTTGTTTATCTTTGAAAATAGTGCGCTTAGGCCTGTCGAGCAGCAATATAAAATGGCCGCCAGTTGCTAGAGTACGCATGAGCGGGGGACCATGTGATAGAGGAGAGAGGCTGTGGAAAAGGGATGATCACGTACTGATGCTGAGAGGCTAAGATGGAAGTATGGTCAAGGCTGTTGTGACCTTTCTGAGCAGATGTGTGCCAAGATGATCAGCAAGAAGCGTGAGAAGTCCAACTGAATCAATAGACGGAACTGTTTAACACAAAATGTAGCAGAAAAAGATACAATTTGGACTGATTGAAACGGATGAGCAATTGCATGAACTGTGGGAAACGATGCTTGCATGGACATTCCACACGGAACTGGTTAAGACCAGGAAGTTTGATTAAAATGTATATGGGCCTGAGTTTTGACAAATGAGAAAGAATCACGCCATGAAGAAGAAACATTTTATGCTGTAAGCTAGAATTAGGGTATAAGAAGACCTACTCTTGGTGGGAGGGGTTAGAATGCTGCGGGAGTTGCTGCGGGAGTGAGTTGGTGCGGGAGTTGCAGAAGTAGATGCTGGAGAAGTTAGATGCTGTAGATGGGTGAAATTGCGGTTGCTGATGCTGACGAGCTGATGCTGCTGCTGCTATTTTCCTTTTCCAGTTGAGTATAAAGATGCTGCTTTAGGAGAACTTTTTCCTGATAGATTTTTATTTTAGAATTATTAGATTTTCCCCAGATAGATAGATAGATTGATCTTTAGAGTTCTTATTATGATAACCCTATTTTTCCGTCTAATAAATATGCATTGAAATTTCAATTTATTCTAATATTGGTGATAAATGTAATGATCTGAATGATAAGCTTAACCTCTTTTTCTGCATTCAAAACGTTATATAAACTTTATTATTCTTTAAACAAATGACTCAGTGATTCTTTAGCTCAATGATTAAAATGAAAATGTTAAAGAGTTTATTGTGATTGAGCTGGTCTTAATCACCATCAACTGATTCCTACTAGTTGGTCCATCGACCAATGAGCGGAATACCTTAAAAGCAAATGAGAAATATTATGTCATTATAAAAGAGGTATCCCGTCTCCTTCCAGCGAATCGTTTTTCTCCTAGGTTAATGACGGAGGAAATCCAGGGAATAAATGAGTAAGTGAATGTATATGCGGTGTTATGGGCCCCACCGTCATATGGATATAGTGTGTGTGTTAGAAGAATAGTTGCACCTGGATGACCAAAGCATAAAAGGAGAATTATTTTTATTGTTAGCGCTGGATCACACTATAGCGGAATTATAAAAAAAAAAACGTAGAATCTGCGTTTGGTGTAAACGTGCACAAAGGAATGACCATTAAAATATAAGACAAATGTTGTTATTTTGAAAATGTATTAACTTAAATATATTAAAATAAAGAAAATTAAATATATTAACTTAAATAAAATAACTGTGACACAACGTCGTAATGGTGCCGAGAATTGGAGTACATAAGCGGACTTATCAAGGTCCTTCCACGTACCAGGTTTCCTATCATTGGGGAAAACAGACAGAAGTAGAGGATTATCCGTGAGATTGTCCGCAACTGGGACATCAATGAAAGGTCTTTTGATCGTACTATGAATTGGTATTAAAGATTTTGTGAGACAAACGGATTACTTACAGGGGATCTCTTTGTCCTTTAGCCTTGAAAAAGTCCGGGGTAGACGAAACACGTCGGCTGCAGTGTTTTGGATGTCTGTACCGTTGACTTGAATTGTGAAGTAAAACAAGATAACAACATTCACTGGATTGGATTGAATTTTGTCTGCCAGCAATTGTGTTACTCGATACAAGTTGGACTTTCATATGACCAGGACTTGTGTGTGCTTGTTTGCTTGTTTTTCTTAGATAAACTGTTCTCATCCAAATTGGAAAATAAAACATATAAACTTAAACTGAATAACTGTTGCAGGTTAGGAACTGCAAACATCTACACTCTTGCTCAAATTTAACAATCACATTTTTCAATGAGTAGTTTTATACAGTTTTTGTTCACTGGTTAGTGATCTCAAAAAAGGAGCTGTAAACGTCTGTAGTCTTGTGCAGATTTATCAATTACTTTTTCAATCAGCTGTTTGTTTTCATCACTTTTTGCTCGATGTAGGCACAAACCCGATAAGCGATCATCTGCCATTGTCGGCCTCCACCAGGTTTTCACCCTTCTCTTTGTGCTGAAAGACCTTTCCACTGTACAAATGGTCCCTGGTAAGGTGAGAGCAATGAGAATTGCTTGCTGGACTGATGGAAATAAATGTGTGGTTTAGCAAATCCAGAAATCCATTATCAAACTGCTCATCCTTCGTTGATCAGATCTCAAACACTGTGACTGCTTTGGCTTCCAGGTTTTCAATGTCGTAAATTTCTCTGATGTTTGCAATCTGAAATTTAAGTTGCTGAATATTTTCTTGTTTTTATTGCCAAACCGGCTTTCTAATGATGCGATGATAGAGTCCATGTATGGCACATAGATAGACTGGTGATAGTATTCTTCCACAGAAGAGGAAGCAAAATTAGAACAAAATACTTGCCGGCCACACTGTCTGGGAACACGAAGTTCAATGTTCAGTTTTTCTGCCATTGTTTGAACAATTGAAAAAAATGTCTTTAAATTGCTCTTCTGCTTTTTGTCTGTGATCACGGAACACAGGCAGAAGGTCTTGCACGTGATTACACACCTTGAGGATATCAAGCTGAACAGCTTGGGGAGCCTGGCATACGGATTCCAATCTAGATGAGTAATTTGAAACTATGGACAAGCAAAAGAGAAAGCACATTGTGTTTGAGGATCATTGCAAATGATATGCATCCTGGCGTATTTTCCAGGATGCTGTAGTAACCAGTAAGCTTAATTGCTTAAAAATCTCCTCAAAGTTTGAGCTGAAAATTTTAATGCTCTTGTATTTGCTGTCCATCGTGTTTCACTCAGCATTGGCACATTGGGAATAAGAGACTTTCTTTTATGGACTCTCACGGAAAAACTTAATGATGGCTTTCACTGTGCCAATAGAATTCCGTATATCAGGAACAGCATTCAGGTTATTAACAACCAAATTAAGTTTATGAGCAGCACAGTGAGCAAAAGCGGCTTTAGGATACTTTCTCTTTTTTATGGCTTGAACGCCACCTTCCTTTCCTGCCATTGTAGAGCATCTATCATATCCTTGGCCATGGAGTTTTTCTAAGTTTAATCCAAATTTAGCACATGCATCCATAATCATATTTGCAATTGAGATGGCATCCATTTCTTTTAAGGTTGCAAATCCAAGGAATTCTTCTCTGATGACTGCTACAGTCTACAAAACGTACTCCCAAGTGACATCTGTTCTTTTCCGGATATGTCAGCACTTTCATCAGCAATGAATGAAAATCCATTTGACATATTGACTAAGGATACTAGCTCTTCTCTTAATGTTTCTTCACATAATGTAATCAATTCATGTTCAACTTGAACTGATGTATAACGTGCATTAACTGGTGCATTTTCCAGATGGTTCTTTAGGATCACAAATCCTGCTTCAATGCGAAACTGGTACATACTTTGCACATTTCCGGTTGTACTTTTTTCCCCCACGTAAAGCAATGTCATGTGTGCCACAAATTAAGATAGTAGACAACATTGGAAATAACTTTTTCTGATTTCCTTCAACATGCATTTTCACAGCGTTATTTGGCAAACAATAATTGTTTCCAGTTTCTTTCTGATCGCCAAAAAGTGAGTTGCATCCACTTGTGCGTTTTTATGCCAAGACAATAAGACATGCTTGCGTGCACTTTCATGGAAGTCTTTATATTTAGTGAAAGGCTTAGTTATGAAAGCTCCTGGTATCCCACGATGAACTGGCTGTGGAAAAACTGCAAATCTTGCAGATCGTACGTTTCAGTTGAGGAGAGTAGCTAAGCCATGGTGAATATTGATTAATCCAAACATGACGGAAACAACGTGTTCCACCTGAATCCTTCTTGAAGTCATACATTTCTGGTGGAGTATATGTATTTATTAGAAGATTTTATTTTACATCATCTGTTTACTCTTCTCATTACCAGGCGGGCTGTATGGAGTAAACTGAGTTGTAGATGAGCTGCAGAGAGTTGAAAATTCCCTTTAAATTCCTAATGTAAGGAGAACCAAGCTTTCCTTGCATAATGCATAATTATATTGGTAAGATGAGATTTGTGAACGTTAAATAACTCACCTACAAGATACTATTTATTGAATACATGCAGCACTGTATGCAGTAATAGAAACTTGAAAAAGGAAAAGTATATGTGTGTGGATATATGTACACACATGTATGCAGTAATAGAAACTTGAAAAAGGAAAAGTATATGTGTGTGGATATTTGTACACACACTGATGCACATGCACATTATATATACAGTATTATATATATACACATATATCTCTATATATACACACACACACATATATATATATATATATATATAACCAGATTTCACTTGTCACAGCACCAGACTGCACGCACAGCAGTTGCCACAGAAGCACTAGATTGCACCCACAGCACCAGATTGCATCCAAAACACTTTACACAGCACCACCACCAGCTATAAACCCACCGCACTTGCCTCGGTAGTGGCACTGGATGGCATCCACATCATTCACCAGATATAATCCCACATCACCAGGTATAACCCCACCACACCAGATAATCATATAACCCCCATGGCAGCACAAAATATGAACCCACTGCTTTCTCATGCTTTTGCCTCATTTTTTCTGCTCTGTCCTTCCTCTCCCCCTGTTTTTCTACCTGCTATCTCCTGCTTTTGCCTTGTTTTTTAATGCTTTTCCCTTCCTTCCCCCATTTTTTCTGACTGCTTTTGCCCCGTTTTTTACTGCTTTCTCCTTCCTCTACCCCATTTTTGTGAGTGCTTTTTCATGCTTTTGCCTTGTTTTTTAATGCTTTTCCCTTCCTCTCCCCCGTTTTTCTGACTGCTTTTGCCCCGTTTTTTACTGCTTTCTCCCCCATTTTTCCGAGTGCTTTCTCATGCTTTTGCCTTGTTTTTTTCTGCTTTTCCTTCCTCTTGGCTCCCCCCGTTTTTCTGATTGCTTTCTCCTGCTTTTGCCATGTTTTTTACTGTTTTTTCCTTAGTCTCCCCCCATCGTTCTGTTATATCCTGCTTTTGCCTTGTTTTTTTACTGCTTTTTCCTTCCTCTTTCCCCATTTTTCTGACTGCTTTTGCCCCGATTTTTACCTTCCTCGCCCCCTGTTTTTTTTTCTTTTCCACTTTTTTCTATAAAAAAACTGAGCCATGGCAACAAACAATAACATACAGCTGGCTGCCACTGCTGCCAGGAGGTTTGGAAGCAGTAAGTTATAGGGAGCAAAAAGCACCTATGATAAGCCAGAACTTGAAGTGAAGTTAAACGAGGCCCTATGCCCTGCAGCGCTGCGCACGGCACAGACGCTGCTTCTCTGAACTCTCTCTCTGGAGCCTGCGCAGTCGCAGTGCGCACTTGCTGGGGGATGGTGCCGGGGGCAGGTCAGACCATGATTGGTCCAACTCACGACTCGTCAGTTAGGTGATGCGGGCAGGCGCCTATCATTGGCAGCGCTCATCTACCATTGACAATGCTGCCTGCAGTGGCGCCTCATGCGGACCGCAGGAGCAGTCAGACTGTCAATGCTAGATGAGCACTACGCGACTGTGCAGTGCGGAAGCGACTGATCCCATCTGGCATGTATGGAGCGGAGCACAGGCGTTCAGGAGCCGCAGGCCGTGTGCCGCGGGGATGGCCAGGCGCTCCCTCTCTTACTTAGTGCCGAAGCTGTTGGCACTGCAAGGATCCCGCACCACCTCTAAGCCTGGAGAGTCGGAGATCGCGAGACGCGGCGGCAGCGGATTGCAGGAGGCGGAGTTTCACTGGCCAGAGCCTCTGTACCGCCCGATCTCGCGGAGGCAGCCGGCGTTAGGCCGGTGCGGCTTGCGAGTCGGTGCGGGCCCGCATAATTCATCCCGCCAGCGCTCCCATCAGCAGCAGCATCTGGAGGCACTGCGCAACCACACCCGCACCTGCTAGCTAGCTGCTACGAGACTCTGCCACCGACTGCGAGTGACTGCGAGCGATTGGCTAGGCCTCTCGTGTGTGTAGGGGTGAGCCTGCAGAGTCGGCAGGAGGCGCGAGGACTGCTTCCGGCGCCTTCGAACTCCAGGCGTCTCCAGATCCCCAGCCCCACAGCCCCTCAGCCCCATAGCCCCACAGCTCCAGAACCCCCCAAAAAAGCTCCCTCCTCCCCTCATCCCCTCGTATACAAAGACGTCCTGACGCCCGGGGCCCGAGGCAAGGGCCGAAGCTGTGGCGGAGGAGAGGGTGTAAGGAGGTGTGCGGCGTGGTGCAGCGAGGAGGGGCGGTCACATTACAGGCACGCAGGCAAAGAGCTAGCGCAGGGCACAAGCGCAAGCCCATAGCCAGCTGACAAAAGGTTGTTTAAAGTTTGAGTGCACTCCGCGGCGAGCGCAGGGGGTGCATTCGGTGCATTCAGCCCCCGCCAAGTGTGTGCGAAGTGCGAGCCCTGTGCAGCCTGCGGGTGCGGCACAGCCAGGTCCAGCCAGGACCGGGTGCAGCCTGCAGACAGCACGGCCGCTATGAGATCAGGCAGGACAAGATCAGAAATTAAGCCAGGGAAGAAAACCTGCCCAAGCACGAGGAAGAACAACAAGAGAGCCCCAGTTCCAACCACGGAAGAGACACAGATGGAAACAAATTCCGAACCATCAACAGCATTGTCTCCAGCACTAATTAAAAAGCCAGTAGGTAGGGAGATACAAATCACAGACTTTCTAACCTCTCCAGGTTATTGAACACTGGATTCCACTACAAGTCCTTCGTCTTCATCCTCATCTAACATGCAGTTCGCGCGGACCAGCAACTTCCCAGAGGACAGCCTCAGCAACCCCAATATTCGGAATGCAGCAGGCAACCAAGTAATTGTGAAAGCACAAATAAATGCAAAGGAAGCACAACTACAACAGCAAACTGGGAGTCAAACGTCACCGTCCCCCTCCATCCTGGGTGCCTTAGCAGGTGAAAGTCGGTCACCTGTCCTGCCCACGGATAGCCAGGACATATATGTCATCGAAGAATGCGTTGTGACGAGGTACCTGCCAGAGGACCTGCCAAAGGTCGTAATGGAAACGCAGGAATTCATACTCAGTTCGTTTGAGCTAACACAGGAAACCCACAAGGAAGAAACTGTGTCACATAACGCCAAAATAAACTCTGGACCCTTCCACGATTATAACACCTTACTTTCTCCAATAAAGGCTCAGCCAGGGCTGGCTGCATTATCCAATCGAGCAGCCGTCCGGTTCAGGATGCCAAGGAGGACAACATGAACAAATCAAGTGATTGTATCCACCTAAATCAGTGTATGGATGCACAGCAGACAGAGCATTTCTCACCTCTCGCAGCCCCGTTATGGTCCCCTATCATCAACATAATGGAGACCATCTCTACTGCACTTTCTCAGCATTCAGAAAAATTAGAGCTGCAAGTTGACCTCGTGCAAGCCCTGGTGTCTCAATATTTCTGGCACCGAGAAAAAACTTCAAGACCTAAACTCCCTAATTGAGCGGGTTAAAAAAGATCCCCATACAACGTATCACGAATGTCAATGTTCCAGCACCATGAACCATCTGAAGTCCATTCCTGCTATTCTGACAGATATCCTGGCAGAAGTAAAACCACGGAATATCTACTCACCACTCAGTGTCCCAACTAACTCAGGACCGAGTAAACTGGACCCCTCCATTTCCTCAGGCAAATTGGAAAGTGAGAACGAAAGTGATAGCAACACGAGAAACTCAGACGAAACTCAATCAGCCAACGACAACCTGAACATCGCACTCATTCAAACAAACCAACAATGTGGCGGCCAGTCGCCCCCATGTAAGAGATACAATTTCGCAGTTGCAAAATCCAGTATCCCACTAACAAAATGGGAACGTAAGCGTTTGAGGAAATCAAGAAACAACAAACAGATTAGGCAGCAAGTAACAGTCCAGACGCCTCGAAACCAGGCACAAGAGTCACTTCGAAAGCTGACCGATCCATGCGGTCCGCACGTGCAACCACATAGGTTATCAACAAAATCCTCCATCTTGGCAGATCCCAGAAATAGGGACTTGGGGAACAAGATCAACATGAATCCCCCAAAAATATGCTCAATCTCAAACCACAACCAGATCACTTTGGAAAGTCCACAGTCCCTCCAGTCTCAACAACGTCCAAGATCAGCAGCCTCAAAGCCACCCCTCCATCACTTCTCACCATCTCAGATCAAACAGAGTATGGAAATCCATCGCACAATCCCCGGTTAGAACAGCCAATTATTTCCCAATATTTTCCAAAACAACCAAATCTACACAATAGGAAAGGCTCAGATGATGTGTGGCCACCAGCTAAAATGTCCCACAACCTGTCAACTCAAACAGCCCCGTGTTCAACACCCAGAGAAAAAGCTGAAAGTCAGACAAAAACAACAGAGCGGACAATAACAATTCTGGCCCAAAATCTAATCGAAATGAAACTTCACACAGAAGAAAACAAATTTAACGGAAACACTGCTAGCCCATACCTCCACAGCTCAGATACGCATTCAAGCATTGAAGTACATATATCACCAGAAGGTCCATTAACACTAGAATTGATTCCCAATTATAATTCAAGAGGATGCCACAACATACTCAATAGTAGCGCAATATTAAAACTTGCTAGCTCTATTGAAACATTAAAATTTCTCAACACAAATCACATTGACAGCGTAAAATTCAAACCGGACACAGATGCAAAAGGGAGAGAAATTACCGTGGTAACTTGGAGTGATCCAAAAATTACTATGGAAGACTGGCGCCACAGAGATCTCTTCTCAAAATGGGGAATTGAAATAAAAATAACTGAAACAGAACGGTACCCAGGCCCGTTATGTCCAACAGCAAAAGCCAGAACGTCGACTGCCAGCGGGTTACTCCGGGGGGCCACAGGGCCTGCTGATAGCGCCCTGGAGAGCCTGTCCAATCTACGCATCACCCATTATGCTGCATCTGGATCAGCTAGTCAAAACAGACAAGTTTCCATCCCGACAGCTTGGGGCACCGCGACCTCAAAGAGTGAGGCATGAGTAAGCGATCTAAAACTGTGCTCTTGGAATATTAACGGCTTCGGCAGCAAGACAGTGGAGGTCGACCTCATAACCTTTCTCCAAAAATGTTACATCCTGTTATTCCAGGAGACCTGGGCCATTGCACCAACGCCGATCACCGGCTTCAAAGAATACCATCAAAACCCCATCAAGGGAAAAAAATCAGGCAGAGCATCTGGTGGACTATCAATCTACCTTGCCACCAATTTACGGTGGAAATCAGAATCGATTGAGCTAGGCCAAACCTGGATCCAATGTATCAAAATTTCCTCACCGCAAGATCCTTACAGAGAATCTTTGTGCAAACATGAGAAAGATTCATCATTAATATTTAACGTGTACATCCATCCGGCATCAAAGGAAAACCCCGAGAAAATTGAGTCCTTAATAGCCCTACTTAAATCGTTGCAATTCACTTACCCGCAAGCAGGCATCTTGTTGTCAGGTGATTTCAACATGTTCTTATTACAACCTGACCTATTTCACAGAAAACAACAAAACAAATCTAATGGGAAAAACATTCCCCCAGTAATCACTAATCATCGCAGAATTGACCGACATGGTAAATCGTGTGTTTCATTATTATCCAAAATAGGGGTGCTAACCCTAAATGGCCGTTTACCACAAGACCAACCAGCTGCACCGACCAGAATATCGAGGCATGCTAACTCCGTTCTAGACTACACAATAGTTGACACAGAGTTATTCCAATCACCCCTCGACTAGAGAGCGATCACAGTCAATTGACCTTCGCATTCATCCCCCAAGCGCCGCTGCAAGTATCGACCTGCTCGAAGTCCCAAGCCCCTACAACCTAAAAAGGCTAGCATGGAACGGCAAAAACGCTCCTGCATTAATGAATTGCATAAAAAAGTTGATGGTAACCGAACAAGTCTCAAACGGGCATGGGTCATGGCAAAACTGGGAAAACACGATAACGATTCTCATCTCCAAATTCTCTTCACACAACAAGCAATACGAAAACAGAACCAGGAAAGAAATACCAGAGTTTGTCAACTCGCTAACAGGGAAAAAACAGGATGTTCCACAGGGAGATAAGAAGACTTCGGGGTAACGCACTAACAACAGGCGAAAATGTGAATCTTCAAATTAACCGGTTAAGGCGGCAATACAAACAGGAAGTATGGACAGAAAATAAATTACACCAAACAAATATCTGGCTCAAGCTGCTGCATACAAGCAAATCAAATAACAACAAGAAGTTTTGGGCAGAAATAAACAGCATAGCAAATGGCTCCTTCCGACATCACAACGCAAATATCCCTGAGGCCGATTGGATAGCCCACCTGAGCCACACTGACAAATATGCAGCTATGGACGAACGCCACCATGCCCTGAACCAACTGAAAAGTGAGCGCGCAGAAAATCTGTCCGAAGAAAATTGGATTCAACAAGCCAAGTTGAGAAAGTCCTAAACAAACTAAGATCTAGTGGAGCCCTGGGCCCAAATGGCTTGCCAAACGCGCTATTCAAGTCTGACCAACTTTTCTGGGCCGATCTCTTCACACCGCTGTTTAATCACGCGTTTCAATCAAACAGTATACCAGCATCATGGAGAGGTAGTATACTCCACCCAATATTCAAAGCTGGCAGCTGATCAGACCCGGCAAATTACAGATTAATCGTGCTCATCGATGTAGAAGCCAAAGTGTATGCCTCGAATCTTCTTGTCGATCTCGAAGAACGGGTCACCTCCAGCAAATCCTCCCAATTCCACAAACAGGCTTCAGACCAGGCACAAGCACAATGTGTAACCTCTTGGCCTTGAATCTCCTTGCTGAAAAAGCGCAGCAAAAGTCCACCAAATTGTATACGTGTTTCGTCGACTTGAAAGCGGCGTTTGACATGGTACCTAGAGAAATCCTATGGCAAAAGATGGAAAAATGGGGCATCCCGCCAAGTTTACTAAGAGCCATAATTAACTTCTACTCAGCCACTTGGATACAGGTAAAGCTAGGAAACGGAGAAAGAACCACAGCGAAGATACCAACGCACAGAGGCTTAAAACAAGGGTGTGTGCTAGCTCCCAGCTTATTTAACATATGTACAGCAGATCTAGACAAAAGGCTGACAGAAGTCCAAAGTGACCCCCCAATGCTAGCTAATCACCAAGTTAGAAGTCTGCAATACGCTGATGACATCGTTCTATGCAGCCAGACCCCGATTGGCCTACAGCGCTTGTTCACGAAGCTGTTGGAATACACAGAGGCGCTCGGATTACCGCTAAACTACAACAAAGGTCATCTGTTTCTCTGCAAATACCGTGTCCCACATCAAAAAACATAAATGGTACGCAGCAGGGAACAGCATAGAGCAGATTGGCTCTTACAAATACTTAGGAGTGGTGGTAGACTCCAAATTCACACTCAAAGACCATCTAACCAAAAGACGGGCCCAGGCGAACAAATTACGTTTTGCACTAAACACTCGAAGACTGAAATTAATGTGCCCATCCAACTCCCATCTTCTAAACGTAATTGCTGCTAAGTTTCTCCCAACTCTCACTTACGGCTCTGAACTATTCAAAGGCAAAGACGCAAACTTTTTGAAACTTCAACAATCCTGTCTCTTCAAACAAATTTTCCGGATTCCGCAATCTACATCCCTGGCGCAAGTTCGCCTGGAATTTGGGTTACTCAACCAACTCCCGGAAAGGTTAGCAGCAATACTAAAATTGTGCTGGAAGATGAGAGCAGCCCAAGAAGAATACTTGTTAGGTCTCTGCTGGACGGAACTGAAGAACCAGCCAAAAGGCAAGAAAGACTAGCCTACCACGCTTGAGCAAGCGTTAACCACTCAACTTGCATGAAGCATGGGGCACAAACTACAACTTTCTGGCATTCAAAAAAATAGCAAACAATGCTGCCAAACACAAAGCCTGGCTATTGGACAAAGCAGCACTTGCAAAGAAGAAACACAGATGGATGGTATTATCCTCGTACGGGGTCCGGTCGCCGCAGCCGTATCTTGTACATCACATATCTCCAACTACACAGCACTCGCTGCTTTTGATTCGACTGGGAGCTTTTTACTCAAAAGATCTGGTCCCAACATGGAAACGAACATGGCCCACCAGTCTGTGCCGACTCTACGAATATGCGGAATAGTCAGTTTTACACTTCTTGTGCATTCGCCCAGCCGTTAATAACTGGAGACATCATTTTCTACTTCCAGCTCTCCGTTCTCTCCGGATTCAATCATGTCGACCCGCCGTAATGGCATTACTAAATAGCCAGTCGCTACAGCTCTCATGCAGGGCAGCCAAGTTCTTGCAACAAGTCAGCAAACTGTAACAAATATCGAACCCATAGGGGGCGGAGCTTGCCTGATTCTAAGATGGCCGCTATCTAGGGTAGCTCTCCCTAACGCCACCAAAGATTTGTCATTATCCTATAAAATAGCTGAACGGAAAAGAACCCCCGAGGATGGAAAACGCAGCGGAAGCTGAGCGCTGCTAGAAGAGACAATCGCGCCCAAAATCGGTGCAGCCAAACGATAAGACGCGGCTGTGACGCACCTTGTGCAACGTGGTACGAGGAAGCCCTGGGCTACGTGAACCTGCGCCAGGCCTCAGCGTAGTCCGAGAGAGCGGAGCGGTGGGCTCGGGGATACGGCGCGGGACCCTGGTGACAAGTAATGTGAAGGCGCCGGAGAGGGAAGTCGATACATCCTCAACGGACTGGGGGATCGCGGAGCTACAAGCGGGGACTAGCGGCTGGCCCGGGAGTTTTGGCGCCATTGCACGCCCGGATACACTGTGGAGCTGGACACTGTAGCGCTCTTGAGAGTAGACAGGTACCCTGATTTTACACGCTGCGGGGCTGCGGTGTCCCCACCGCTCAGGAACATTTGACCAAGGAGGAGGCTTAAGAGAACGTGAGCGGAAGGGGCCGGCTGCAGCGAGACATTAATAAAGCCCTGCGCCAGTGAAACGCAAAGCGGGGCAATCTTTTTTGTTGGCTTGGGCTGCGATCACGCAGACACTCGATTGCAGCTTGGGCCCAGTGGTGGCAGAAGGCCACACTCCAGAGAGATTCCTACACGGAGCCCGCTAAAAAATAGCTACATTGCGGACTATCTGGGTGGTGAAACAATATTGTAGTGAAATCAGCCAGGAAAACTGCAGGGATTTCCATCGTCCTGCACTAACTGCTGGAAGGAGCCAGTAGGGGTGAACACGTTGGGGATTCACGCCCGTGAAGGACCCTGTTGATAGGCGATACCAGGGCCTGTTGGGAAATTCTACCCGCCGCCAATCACGCACGCTAATCACGCATTCATAGTGTGCACAGCCAGGCAACATAGGCAAGACGGACAAATTACAGACCAAGCTGCAATTTGATCTGCGGAAAACCCCCAGGTCCAAGGAAACCACAACCACGGAGCAAGATTCCACTCCGGAGAGACCCTGACACCGGGTCTGAAGTGGATATGAAGCAAGCGTTCCGCACCATCCAGCAGAGCCTATCAAAAATCGACTGCAAAATAGATGCGCTGTCGTTTCCAATGGACAGGATGTCCGAAAAACTGGACAAGCATGGCGGCAGGCTTGACGCGGCGGAACAACGAATATCAGATATGGAGGATATCACCAGAGCAGAAGCGGAGACAGATAAGGAGAGAGACAAGATCCTGCGAACCCTGCAAGCGAAGGCTGAAGATCTCGAAGCGAGGTCTCGACGTAATAACATTCGTATTTTAGGTGTACCAGAGTCTACCAATGTCGGCAATATGGAGCAATACGTAGAAAAACTTCTGGTCAGCCTCATGGGTCGAGACACCTTCTCTGAGATACTAGTGGTGGAGCGTGCACACCGGCCCCTGGCGCCTAAGCCGGCGCCAGGCGCGGCTCCCCGACCTAGAATAGCCAGGCTCCTCAATTATAGGGATCGTGACGCGGCCTTGTGTAAGGCCAGAGAACTGGGTAAGCTTCGACATGAAGGAATGGAAGTAACATTGTTCCCCGACTTCACGGTGCCGGAGGCGCGACGACTCTTCACACCGGCGAAAAAGAAATTTCGAGATCTCAATCTGGAGTACAGCATGCTATATCCCGCCAAACTGAGGGTTAAAACTGATGGTAAAGTGCACTTTTTCACCGATCCCAAGGCAGTTCTACGATTTATTAAAGAGAAAGAACTATGTCGTAAACGTCAGCGATCGCAGAGTCCCTCACCTGCGCACTCGGAGAGCTCCTCAAATGCCCGGGAAGATCGAGACACAGAAGAGTGACCATCCGAGCAGCTCCAAGAAAAGGCTTATTATGGTAATGTAGAGACATCATAGACAAAGTACTGTGCACATTATGATTCATCACTAGAGATCACCAACTGTTACTATTGAGGGGCCAGAGTACAGACTGAACAGGTATAAGATCTCTGGCTGGTGCCCGGGGGCGTCCTGACCGTGATAACTGTGGGTGCATTAGGCGCATTGGTTGCAACTTGTTACACCTCGGAGAGACAGCTGTTCTAGAGACTCATGCTATAATGAGAACTATCAGAGTGATATTGGGAACTCGACAAGATGGCCACATCTGCCCCAAAGTGCATCACACCTTTCATATTGTTTGTCTTTGGGTCGGGGTTTGTTTTTCTAGATAGGGGAGGGGGGGGAGGGAGACCAGATAGCCACGACAGTTGGGGATTTTCGAGGCGTGGGAGGGAATGGTTGTTTTATTAGGCTGGATGAGAGTATTGTACGAAATTTGCAGCTGATGTCACACATAGCATAAATTATTGGCAAGGGACATGGTGCATGGCAGAAATTGTCTAAACCGAATGACTACAACGGGTGAGACTACGCAGAGCCTTCAGCTCATGACCTGGAATGTCCGTGGTTTAAACGACAACAAAAAGATCAGAAGGGTGGGCGCATATTTAAAAAGGCATTCTGTGGCAATCGCCATTTTACAAGAGACACATCTCGTCCCTGAGCATAGCGAGGCAGTATATTGCAAACTACAAGGGGTATGCTACTCTGCAGTTTTTACATCGCACGCTAGAGGGGTACTGATCTGGGTAGATAAAAAGGCGGGGTGGAAATGACGGGCATACTCAAGGATCCACAAGGTAGATTTGTTGTAGCCATATGCAAACGAGGGGACTTGAAATTCCTCCTAGTAGGTATATACGGCCCCAATTATGACAACCCACAATTTTATACTTCTTTGGCGACCAAATTGGTACAGTGGAAGGGGATTCCACAAATATGGGGAGGAGATTTCAACTGTATACTAACTCCAAGTGTAGACAGATCACAGGGCCTACCAAGACGTCCAGCAGCGGCCGCCACAGTCATCCAAGAAATAATGCAATCAGATGATCTCATAGATATTTGGAGATATAGATCCCCCGATGGGAGAGGCTATACACATTACTCCTCGGTGCACGACACACACACTCAAATAGACTACTGGCTCTTGTCTGGGGGACTGAGTTCCAGAGTTGCGGCATGCATGCATTTACCACGAACATACTCCGATCATTCCCCCGTTCAACTAGCCTTGAGGTACGGGGCACCGTGCATCCCAGCATTTACGTGGCGTTTCCCACCTTATTCGCTACTGGACACTGTTTTTAAAGAAGGGTTAGCCACAGCTATAGAGAACTTTTTCTCCGAAAATATTGGGTCAGTGACCTCATTTACCACGGTGTGGGAAACATTTAAAGTGTTCATCAGAGGAGTGGTAATATCCACCCATGCAGGTGTGTTACGTTCCATACGAGGTAGATTAGACACACTAGAACGGGAAATAGGTCACCTAGAAAGAGTCACAGAAGAGGGGGGAAACGCACAAACCATCGCAGACCTCAAGCAGAAACTGGCAGAACACCTAGACACAGCCAACGACGAAATCAAACATATGGGTAAATACACATCGAAACAATGCTACGGAGAGCGTGAGAGACCAGGAGCCACTCTTGCAGGGATCTTAAGACCAAAGATGGAACTAGACGCTATGGTAGGCATGAGGGACGAAGAAGGGAACACATTACACACACCAGGGGAAATAGCGGCACACTTCCGCACATACTATAAGACGTTGTACACTTCTCAAAACACTTCAAGTACCGAAGCGCTAGAGGAATATCTTTCGTACATTAAAATGCCATGGCTTACGAGGGAACATTTGATGGCACCCTTAACGTCAGATGAAATACGAGAGGCATTGAAGGGGATGGCGGCCGGGAAAGCTCCGGGATCAGATGGGCTCACTGTTGCCTTTTATAAAGAATTTCAAGACCTATTGATTCCCCATCTCAAGACACTTTACGAGGAGATGGCAGAGGCAGGTATTATGCCGCCCTCCTTGCGTGAAGCTGTCATCGTCAAGTTATTAAACCCTGGAAAATCACCTGCCAATTGCTCATCATATAGGCCCCTATCTCTGCTTAATGTAGATGCTAAACTGTACGCTAAAATCTTAGCCAATAGACTAGCTGTATTGCTCCCGGGAATTATCCGTCCAGAACAGGCAGGGTTTGTCCCTAGTCGCAATTTATCTCAGAATCTGAGGACCCTATTTGGCGTAGTGCAGAGACTAAACCCAGAAATTAAGGCGGCAGCAGTCTTCCTGGATGCTGGAAAAGCCTTCGACTCAGTTGAATGGGGCTTCATGTTCGCATTATTACGCAAAATAGGAGTCGGAGACATATATCTCCGTCTGGTATCAGTATTATATGCATCACCCACAGCCAGAGTGAGGATCGGGAATGAAGTATCTCAATCATTCAACATCACCCGGGGGACGCGCCAGGGCTGTCCACTATCTCCACTATTGTATGCGATTGTTGCGGAGCCCCTGGCCTGCGTAATCCGCGAGTATCACGCACACAGAGGACTGAGTTTCCCCGAGTACACGCTGAACATTTCAGCATACGCAGATGACACGTTATTATATATACGTGAACCGGAGGTGCATCTATCTCCAATACTACGTGAAGTCGTACAATTTGGTGGTCATTCGGGGTTACGTATAAATTGGGATAAGTCCATCATATTTCCCCTCACTCCCTGCACAGTGGAACCGGCCATGGAGTTCCCTTTGCACTGGACCAAAGAGGCGGTCCGTTACCTGGGCATCCAGTTCCACACAGATCCCGCGATAGTCCTGCTGGAAAATTATGGCAGGGCCACACAGAGGCTCATAGACAACGTAGATAAGTGGATAAAACTTCCGCTCTCGCTGATGGGGAGAATCTCTATCATAAAGATGGTTATATTACCACGTTTCCGATTTTTATTTGAGAATATACCCATATTGCTACCAAAACACTTGTTCAAATGTTGGCGCACAGAATTGATACGGTTAGCGTGGGCTGGTAAACAACCCTGCATACGATGGAACTCACTTACTCTACCCTATGACTTGGGCGGATTAGGGGCTCCCGATCTGGAGAAATACTATAGGGCCGCGAACAGTGTATTTGCTCACTATTGGATACATGGTCCGCATGATCTGCCCTTCTTGTACATGGAAAGAAACGCGGCAGATCCTCTCACTCTTCCACAGACCCTTACCCAACCTGCATCCAGGAAATTGCGATTTTTTGACTCCATCGCTGTTACTGTGCAAGCATGGCAAACTCTACTACACATGCAAGCGGGGGCCTTTCTATATGCACCAGAAATGCCGCTACAGTGGTGCAAGTGGTTTCCACTGGGCCAAGATGTGGGAGCAAGGCAGGCATTACAATCTATAGGTATAAACACAATGGGAGATTTTTTTAAAGATGGGGTACTAACGACCTGGGAGTCATTACAGCAACATGACAAACAGTTGGGGGCACAGTTTTATTCCATTACTATAGAGCCCGGCAGAACTGGCGTGCCCTTATTGGGGATGATCTACTGGAACCACAGACTATGGGGGCACTTTCCACACTCATTAAAATCGAGGAACCTGCTAAGTTAATCACAAAATTCTATGTTACCCTCCAGGACACGCGCAAATCCGAAGTTCTGAGGGTGAGGTTAGAGCGGCAGCGTGATTTGGGCACTCCTCTAAGTGACAGAGTGGTTCTATTGCTGCGCCCGCACCCGGTCGGTCTCTCTCAATGGAAGACACAGACTCATACATTTTAAAATTTTACATAGGGCGCATTGTACCCCTGAACGCCAGTTCTGCTACGGACTAGCAGAGACCTCCTGTTGTCATAGATGTGGGGTGGAGGGAGCAGGATTCTGGCATTTAGCCTGGCAATGCCCAGGGATTTATGCCTACTGGGAAAAAGTGTTAAAGGAGCTAGGATTTATTATTAGTGCGGATCTAGAACCTGACCCTAAAATGGCACTCCTGGGATGAGACCTCTCAGTAAATAAGACCCTGCGCCCTTTGGTGGCTATTGGCCTCCTACTCGCTAAGCGGAGGGTGGCATTACGATGGATGAGGGGCCCACTTCCACAAATCGCAGAATGGCACACAGACATGTTGTATTGTAATACTCAAGCCGATACATGTAGTGAATTACTACCCCCCAGAAGTCGTCCCAGGAACTACTGGGGTCCTTACCAAACTTACTTGTTACGTAACACTAACGGGACAACATCAGAGTCACAGATCACCGCCGAGGTGGTATTGTCATCAGAGGGTGGAAGACCCCATGGGCGGAGGTAGGTATACACTACTTGCGTTCTTATGCACCAATCAGCCCCCTTAACAATGCATTGGTTAGTAGAGTTATGATTTGTAACCACAGGAGATACTGCTTGTACTGATGTTAGGATTATATGCGAGATACTCCCTGTATACCAGAATTCTGCCCTGGAGTATAAATGTATTCGTATGCTTATGTGATCTTATATGTCGAACTATCTGTCCATGCTAAGAATGTGTTTTTGAGTTGTATGCTTTTGGTTTTATGCTGAAAACAACAAAAATAAAATAAAAAAATATTGAACCCATAGTGCTGATTATATGCCCTAGCCTACGGCTACCCTACACTGTAAAGTGCAAGCATATAATCATTGGAAAAGAGGACAGCGGTCACTTAGCATAACTTGCACACAGATCCAACTGCATTGTATTAGATGGAAATATACTCCATTCCCAATTTTTAAGACCGTGCCATTTACCTTAAGTTTGTTACATTAATCCGCACTTTTGCACATGAACTTCAATCACACGGCAGCCACAAAGGGCACAGTGCAGGTGTATATATAATTCTAATGGAGGACAGCTGTCATCTGGCACTCACTTGCACATAGTCCGTTTTTCTACTGATTTTAGATGTATATTTCAATTTTTTAGATTTGTGATTAGAAATGAAATTATTTATTAGCAGCGATCCTTTTAACAATGGTAAGGGAAATTTCTGGACCAGCCTAGTGGCAGACAAATATCGATCAGAGCTTCCTTACAATCCCTGTGAATGAAGTTCAGCGGACACTTCCACATTTTAGACATAAATGCTTTGAGTTAGTTTTTAGACGCAACATGTTTAACCCCTCATTTTAAGAGGATCGAACGAACTTGCAATTTTGCACAATTCAACGCGTAAATAAGAATGTTGTCACATTTTATTTATTTTATGCTAAAATTGTAATGGTTTTAATTAACTACCCAATAAAGTCATTCTCTTCTCACTACGCTACTGAGAGAGACGATTCTCAATGGTAGCATACCGATCAGCTACCAATGACAGTGAAGCACCACGTCCGGACTATTTTTGCCCAACAATAGCGCCCGCACCGCCCGTAACTAGACTCTAGTTACCGGTGGTGCAGGCGACATTGTAACGTTGCACTAGTCTAGTGCTAGACGAGTCGACTAGTGCAGCGTAACACTGAGTGCTTAATTTGTATAATATTAAGTGCCAGGGCTCTGACAAGGAGGCCACTGCAGCTTGCCCCACCCATTGCCCTCGTCATCGCTGCCAAAATAACTACTAACCATCTCTCTCGCATGTAAATGCGACAGTTAAGATTATTCCAGGTCCCCAAAGCTAAAGGAATGGCTGGGGAGGCAGATATTAGCAATTTTAATGTATATTGTATTCCTAAACTACCGTTGTTCTGCTCATCTTTAAATTAGATGAGCAGCGCCACCATGTGGTGGACTGTTCCAAGTATGGTGTTGACAATTAGGTGCAGGTGTTTAGTACCGGAAAGCCCCGGCTCAAATTGAGCACTGGTAACACTACAGCGGTCCGGACGACGGCCGTAGTGCTACTGCAGCCGGCTGGCCTGAGTGATGCAAGCAACTGGAAAGTGATCGGGGGCGGTGGAGGGACAAGCACCCTTGCCCCCGCCGCGGATGCCCATGTGTGTGACGTTACTCCTGCTCCCCCGGCATGATGGTGAACTGACGCACGTGCCTCAGTCAGGCCTGATTGCACACTGTCTAAGAGGTTGTGGGAGGCCGGGATAACCTGTAGTTGTTGTGACACTATTGAGATCTCATTCTGTAAAGGCAGGAAGGCTGACAAAGGGCTACAGCATGGCAGGAAGTTGAAAAGGAAGGGATCCCACACACACAGGAAGTGCTGCTGCTGCATAGAGACATGTCTGATAAAGCATTCCCACTGTACCCAGATGACATACTTTGGGATAGGCCGTTTTCCAACCAAAACAAAAATAGCCTTTCTTGCATTTACACGATTTCACAGTGGGGTTCGGCAGTAGAGAAAGTACTTGCAGCCCTCCAAGCATGAGCATGTGTGAAGCACCCACCGGTTACTAATGCCTCAGTACACAAACACGAAAACAAGGCGATTTTATGTCAGAGACAATAAGAACTTGAAGGTCTCCCCTACCCAGAATGTGAAAGCTGTTTGGTTGAGATCTCTTGTATTTCATGTATTGCATGAAAGCACAAGCTTTGGCACACAAAGGCTTTACCCAGCCAGCATCAAAGGCGGAAGGGGTATTTAGCAAGACACTTCTCCCGGAGGCTGATAAATCTGCTGCATGGGCTACCACAACGCGCAGGTAGAGGTGCACTGTGAGAGTACTGTGGCTGCACAGTACTACGATAGCAGTGCACGTGGTAGGTTAAGATAGTTGTAACTGGCTTTTAAATGCATATGGCCATTGGGGGGAGTTCTGTGGATGTCTCAGTACATTTATACTGCATGGCTCAAGGCAGGGTCGGGTGCCTTGTGAATTTATCATTACACAGTGAGAGCTCTGTGGCTTTCAGGTGCATTGTGCAGTTCTGTGAAGGATCACTGGGAGTGTTCTGTAGACGCCTAAGCACTAATATATCTCACGGTTCACATCTGGGTGGAGGCGCCTTGTGAGAACTCTGTGGCATTCCAGTGCATACAGCTGCTCAGTGTAGATTGCACTGGGAGCGCTCTGTGGCTATGTCAGTAGTACTATATATAGCACATGATTCATTTTTGAGTAGAGGTGCACTGAGGGAGCTTTGAGAGGTCTCAGTATAGGCTTAGAAAAGCTGCTCAACACGAGCGTCTACTGGAGAGATCTGCGGATGTCTCAGGACTGGGAATTCAGTGAATACAGCAGGTCAGGACAGAGGTGCATTATGAGGACTCGGGTGCTTTCTTTGGGAAAATGAGCATAGAGGTGCATTGCTTGAGCTCCATTGATGTCTCAGTACTTAGATGGCAGTACAGACTGAAGGCCGGGACAGAGGTGCATTATGAGGACTCGGGTGCTTTCTTTGGGAAAGTGAGCATAGAGGTGCATTGCTTGAGCTCCATTGATGTCTCAGTACTTAGATGGCAGTACAGACTGAAGGCCGGGACAGAGGTGCATTATGAGGACTCGGGTGCTTTCTTTGGGAAAGTGAGCATAGAGGTGCATTGCTTGAGCTCCATTGATGTCTCAGTACTTAGATGGCAGTACAGACTGAAGGCCGGGACAGAGGTGCATTATGAGGACTCGGGTGCTTTCTTTGGGAAAGTGAGCATAGAGGTGCATTGCTTGAGCTCCATTGATGTCTCAGTACTTAGATGGCAGTACAGACTGAAGGCCGGGACAGAGGTGCATTATGAGGACTCGGGTGCTTTCTTTGGGAAAGTGAGCATAGAGGTGCATTGCTTGAGCTCCATTGATGTCTCAGTACTTAGATGGCAGTACAGACTGAAGGCCGGGACAGAGGTGCATTATGAGGACTCGGGTGCTTTCTTTGGGAAAGTGAGCATAGAGGTGCATTGCTTGAGCTCCATTGATGTCTCAGTACTTGGATGGCAGTACAGACTGAAGGCCGGGACAGAGGTGCATTATGAGGACTCGGGTGCTTTCTTTGGGAAAGTGAGCATAGAGGTGCATTGCTTGAGCTCCATTGATGTCTCAGTACTTAGATGGCAGTACAGACTGAAGGCCGGGACAGAGGTGCATTATGAGGACTCGGGTGCTTTCTTTGGGAAAGTGAGCATAGAGGTGCATTGCTTGAGCTCCATTGATGTCTCAGTACTTAGATGGCAGTACAGACTGAAGGCCGGGACAGAGGTGCATTATGAGGACTCGGGTGCTTTCTTTGGGAAAGTGAGCATAGAGGTGCATTGCTTGAGCTCCATTGATGTCTCAGTACTTAGATGGCAGTACAGACTGAAGGCCGGGACAGAGGTGCATTATGAGGACTTGATGGGTGCTTGCACGAGGAAAGTGAGCATAGAGGTGCATTGCTTGAGCTCTGTTAATTCTTCTGTACTTGGATGGCAGTACAGACTACAGGCTGGGGCAAAGTTCATTATAAGAACTTGACAGGTGCATGCAAGAGGAAGTTGAGTATAGAGGTGCCTCGCATGAGTTCTGCTGACATCTCAGTACTGGGATGGCAGTACAGACTGCAGGCTAAGATAGAAGTGCATTATGAGGACTCGATGGGTGCTTGCACGAGGAAAGTGAGCATAGAGGTGCACTGCTTGAGCTCTGGTAATGTTTCAGAATTCCGATTGCAGTATAAACTGTAGATCGGGACAGACGAGTATTATGAGAACTCGATGGGTGCATGCACAAGGAAGGGGAGTGTAGAGGTGCATTGCATGAACTCTGTACTGCCATCCAAACACTGAAACGTCAGCAGACTGTAGATCAATACAGTAGTGTGTTAAGAGAACACGATCTGTGTTGCATGACAAAAGTCACCGAGTTGCATCCCGGGAGCTCCACTGATTGCTCACCCCGTACATGGCATCAGTGCATGGGGTTGGTGCAGTGGCATAGCTAGACCTACTGATAAAAAGAAAAGTATGCTGTTCCTAAAAGTGACGAAAAAGGGGGGGGGGGGAGGGGCGGGCCACATCAGTGATGGCTGGTTTCCGCAAGGTGCTAAGCCAAGCAGGGACGGGGGTACTCGTCCAAGGATAGCTCCTTTAAGGAGCAAGGGCCCTCACACACCCCGGGGGTGTCATGCTTCATCATAGGGCAGCTCCTCATTGGGCCGGTGCTGCAATGCCCAACGAGCCCCGCAGGGGGGCTCTTTGCCGGAGGTCTTCTCGGTTTGCCGTCGTGAAGCTAGATGGTATATATGTGAGGGTGCCTTTATGTATTGAGTAGAAGTGGGATGGTGAGTGTGCAGTAAAAATGGCTCCTGGATTCTCCAAAACCTTTTATTCGAGGAGTACCTGGGCCATGAGTAAAAACAGACTAAAGAGTCAAGGACTGAGAAGGAAAAATTAAACCCGCGTCAGTCCTGGTGAGTTGTGCAGGGAGTCAACATGTTTCTTGCCTCAAACTGTCCAAAAGGATCTTGGCAATTCTTCAGGACCTTAAAATCCTCATCTACTCTAAGGGGGCGCCGAATGGTGTTCCACCAGTAGGAACTATGTGTCACGTCCCCTTAAGTATGGATTCGGTAGTAATCCTGGAAGGGTGAAAAATTTGTTACCGGAGGTATAAGTGCACCTTCTGGAAACTAATGCACCTAGATGGGGGGATAGTGATGCCTCAGCAAGAACGTGACGGGGATACTCGCTGGAAGTTGCGAGAAGAACCCACTAGAGTCCTGGCGGTACCGGAGTGCGGACCTACACGTGGCTGTCCGTCCCTGGGTGCATCCCGTTCCTGCTAAGGCATCACTATCCCCCTATCTAGGTGCATTACTTTCCAGAAGGCACCTTGCGGAAACCAGCCATCACTGACGTGGTCCGCCCCTTCCCTCCCCCCCTTTCGTCACTCCTAGGAACAGCATACTTTTCTTTTTATCAGTCGCCTGGAGGCCTGTATGCTGGACCCATTAAACCCCCCGTCCCTCCCTGTGAGACTATAGCTAGACCTACTGCCACCCAGGGTGGACCCCAAGTCTGCCACCTGGTGCAGGTACGAGCGGGGGTGGTGGCCGATGGGCAACTTGTTCCGGGGTGGGGGGGAGGGGGTCTGGCAGCCAACTGGACGACTTGTTCTCGGGAGGGCGGGGTGGTGGTAATCGACAGACACGACTTGCTCACCTCCCCCATAAACAGTGCCTTTGGGGCGGACCACCCCTCCAATCCCCCTCCCCTTCTACGCCACAGGGTTGGTGAAAACAGCTGTGCTTGAGCAGCGAAATCCCTTAGAAGTCGCTTCGGTTCCACGATGGCAGTGGGTGGCGTAGAACCAGCAGATCGTGGACACCCAAAATGGCTGCACACGGAAGCTATGACTCGCTGAGTTACTAACCTGATCTCTCACTCTTGCACGAGCTGACATTACACCAAGGCTTGCGCCCTTCCGCAGATCTTACACACAGACTCTTGTAACCACTCTAGAAACCTCCACCCACACACACACACCCTTATCTATACCTATTAGTCACACACAGCAGTCAAAGTGCATAAGAAAATGTATGGGAACTGTGATGCTGCATGCAATGAGTGTGGGGTCAAAGGTGTGACTAAAAAAACAAAATATTTTGTACGTTTTTTTTGTCTTTCATGGTCCAGTAGCTACATATAAAACTTAAATGAAAAATAAATAAAGAAGATGTTACTCAATGGAAAATGCACTATACTGCATTATGAAACCTCTATTCGTTAATGCACTGCAGAGGTCTGTGTGTAACCAGAGACCCACAGAATTAATCTTGATTGGTGCAGTGGAGAATAGTGTCTTGTGTATTTGTAGAGCTACAAGGTTACAGCTTGTGACTGAAAGCACTGTGAATATGTAAATCACTATTTAAAACTTGCATTATACACAGTATAAGATAAACTGCTACAAAATGCGTGAAAAGGTTTAAAATAAAATAGTTCTTTCAAAATACAAATTTTAGTAGTACCCAGACTGAATGTAATGCAATTATTTTTTTACATAACTGTCCCTTCAACACCTTGCCAGGGGTAGTAAGCGCTATATCCATACAATTACAATTAAAAGCACGCACTTCACAGCTTAGTTGTTAATTCTCTGCACTACCACTCAAAAAAGAATGAATCTTTGTAATCACAAAGCTTCCAGTGATTTGATCAATTAAAGCTAGTAAGGCTGCCCAAGCATCCTTTACATTTGCAGAATAAACTCATTGGGCACATTCGCATTTCTTTTAGGCAAGCAGGCACCCTGGCAAGACTGATTGTCTAGCTGTCTGTCCTACTTTGGTTTCACAGCACAGGAGACTCGGAGTCTGCCTGCAGCCCACGCAGGGGGCCCCCATAGGAGGGCGGTCACCTTAGTGCCACATGATGGCACAAACCCGACAGGGCTAGTGTTTGGACCCCCCGGGGGTCCGGCGCCACTGAGTCATTTCCGGCGCGCCAGTGGGTGGGGAGACAGGTATATATACCTCCCCCACCCAGCTGGCGATCCTTTTCGTGCCGGGCATCACGCCGTCTCCCTCCCTACCGCTTACCCGGCATGTCGGCTGGAAGGGTAGCTAGGGTAGGAATGCTGTTAACTTGTTATTTTGTGTTGCAGGCGGAGTTACAGGGCGATCCAGAGGCTGAATGGTACATAGGGGTACCCTCATCAGGACCAGAAGAAGGGTGCGAATGCCAAATAGCCCCAGGAAGTCCTTACGGCAGGACTCTGGAGGAGCGACGGCGCCCCGTTAGTCCTTCGGGCAGTTGTAAACCTGAGCAACCGGGGGCTTGCCTGGAAACGTAAATGGGTGGAGTGGTGGTCCACAGGATGTAAGGGGCAATCCCCCAAAATGGTTAGCTCCGATTGGTTATGCCACGGTGCAATTTGGCTCATCAGGTGGGCAGGCAGCATAGGGGCTGCCTGCACTTGGATCGCCCGTAAGTTGACCCACCATGTTGGCATATTTCTTATGCAAAATAAACCTGCAGCAATGTTTTCACCAACAACCAATGTGTCTTGTGTGTTCTTTATTATGGTATTGCTGTGTTTGAGGGTTGGGTGTGTTGCCGATATTGGCACTAACTGAATGACACTTCAGCAGAAGCAATTAAACTATCGGAATTAACCATCCTGGGACAGTTGTCTTTTTACGAAAAGTAGGGGAACAGTTTTTCATAAATAAAAAAGTATGGGCACGTTGTACCCCTCTGCCCGCCCACTTTGACCTTCAGTTACACACTGCCCTCATTAAGAGAACGCTCCAATCACCAGTGCCTGACAATTTACAGAGCGTTACAGCCTCGCTTCAGACGATTCAAAACACTACATGCACAACCAACTGGAGGGCGCAGCCAAGGTACAGCTTATGGACTATTTCAGCTGCTACTTATAGGGACAAAGGTCATCTGCATGGCTGTCTATAGCAGTGAGACTCCCCACCTTTCAACAAGATGTTCGAGAACATTAACTGCCAATTCACCTACAGATATTACCGATTCTCGACCGCCCCCGGTCCCCGTCCTCCCTTTCAATCAGCATGAAATCAAAACATTGTAAAGAGAGGTAAACCATCACACGAAATAACCATCAATGTACTAACTACACAGCTCACTTGAAGGACATGCCCCAAACTAAATTAAACCCACCATTACTTAAAACAAGCATTGGTGAAGCCAATAGGTCTTGGCAATGCGGGAGCTATTGGCTTTGTCAATGCCCATGTCTTTAGCAATGTTGTATAGCAGCAATATAGCGGTTTATTCCCTGACCCTCAGCCATGCTGAACAGCAGCCATGCTGCTATACAACATGGCTAAAACACATTGACAAAGCCAATAGCTCTTGCATTGCAGAGACCTATTGGCTTTGCCAATGCTTGTATTTCTTATTGCGGGTGGGGGCAGGGGCAATGCACGCAACAGGAGGGTAGGAGATGGGAAGAAAAAAAAACATAGACAGCAGGAGGGTGGGGTAGAGGTAGGCATGCCACTGAAAGCTTCAGCCTGAAGCCAGGCTCTGACTCAGCTCGAGGTCCTGTTGGAACCTCGAGCCCATAACGAGCCGAGCTTTCATGCGACTTTGCAGCAGTAAAGCCCTAGGCTACCACATACCCAGGAAGCTGCGTTATGATCAGAGCTGCTGACTGTGGAACTGTGTTCAAGTCTCGGCGTCAGCTCAAAATCCTGTGATTCCAGGCAAATCACTTCATCCACCCATGCCTATAAACGGTGTGTGTGACCTTGTGTAATGTAACTGGTGCTTGTGTAAAGTGCTCCAATAACCTTTGGGTCCAGTTTGCGCTATATTTTGAAAAGTGCACTGAGGTAAAAACAAAGCCTTAACATAAGGAAAGGCAAATGGATACACTTTAATTTATTGGCTGATTTGTACAAAGTGAAACCAGAAACCTGGGTGCATCACAGCTTCCCCGCTTAAATTGTATTATCAAGCAAATGTTTTATTTCACCAAAATTCTTTTTCTTCATTATCACGTATGAAATCAATTTCAAATATATGAGTTCAGACTTCCAGTTGTACAAGTATAACACTTTTAAATGTACACTTCAGTGCAGTGCTATAATATGCCCAATTAGTGTCAAAGCTTCCACATGTTAAAGAAATACACTTTTTTGAATTTTGAAGAGACTTTATCATATTTTACGTGATATTTGTCGTGGTATGATTTATATAGCAAACATTTTCAGGGCTCGGCTCGTGCACGGGCTCTAAGACCTGAGCCAGAACCTTGGCTCAGCTCTCCCTGTTAATTTGTTGGCTCGCCAACCACTAGTGGGGGGGGGGGTATAGCCCAAGACAAACACGCACACATTAACACTGCACAAAGCGGTGTAAAGTACAAAGTACTAAGAAATCCATGTTTAAAGAACACATAAGTAGTATACTCCCCTGGCAGTTCATGTACCTTGGTTTCCTGCTAATTCCATTGCTTATTGGCAGCATTCAACACTTCCAAGCTTTTACTGTTCGGTCTGTTTAACAGAAGAATTGGAACACAGATCTCCCATGTTTCCTCTGTCTCTGCAGGAGGAGTTCATCCAGTCCAGGTTTTATTTTTTACTTTGCATACTGGGACTTGTATTTCTTTCTTAATTCATTTATGAAATGAGGACTACAAGCACCAGACTACAAAGAACAGCAAAGCTGGCCTTACTACTCATGCACATATCTGTGAAAGTTGAGAACTCTGTGCGGACGGTGAACCCAATCACTGTTGATGAACCTGAACCAGGTACTGAAGCAAATAAATAGAGCCAGGGGAACAAAGTAAGAATAGAAGGAACAAGAGTGGGAAGGGTAAAAGCAATGAACCGGAAAAGGGGGGCTTCAAAATAAAACAAAGAATGTTTCCAGAGCTGTATCTGTTTATCCTTGTTGTCCCCAAGCTCATTAGCTCCTGTATTCACAGCAGGCCTCGAAAAATCATAAAAATGTAACTAGACCTGCAGGTCTAGTGACTTAAATAATCTACTCGACCTATTTGTAATGCTGGTTTTAAATTATGTGATCGTGGGCAAATATTTTAATTCATTGAGCCGCCATTTTCTTCATTATCACATATGAGAGCATCTCCAAATGTGCGAGTTCAGCATGTCTGCTGTACAGAAAACTCATTTGATTTAATAGACTAAACATTTTTCCATATATAATACAAATTTAGCCACATATAGGATACACATGACCCCTGACTTGCATCTTAGTTCATTAACAGCATTGTCATCAGGGCGGGGGCAGGATAGTTTCTCAAATCATGTTTTAAAACTATCACTTTTAAATAAATACATAACTGAAGCATGAAGTGGTAGCACAATGTCATTTGTAATCAGCAGATTTTACATTGAAATGGCCACAAACGTTCCCACTGACATGCGGTTTTACTGATAAAACTATATAGTGTACAAACAATAATGTTTGGAAATAGAGTTTCTGCAAATATGTTTCATTGCAAATCACAAAGTAAAGTGTTCTGGTTTGTTTTGTTCATATTTAACTCTTTGTTTGCATCACACTTCTTAATTACAAAAAAATTAGCTTTTGTAATTCCTGCTATATTTTGAAATATTTGTAATATTAATTTACAGGCTATTTATTTAAACGTTATGTGTTAAAGAAAAATAACTGATATCTTCAGACAGCTCACTTGACAAAAACCACTAACTCTGGTAAGAGAGAAAAAATAAACCTCATTTTCCAAGCAGCAATTAGTTAAAAGACAAACTGACATTTGACCTCTTTCCTTGATCAGACAGCTAATGTGTAAAGATAAAAACAAGATTTAATGGCATCTTTATTGCTCATTCACTTTCTGAAGGAACAGAACACCTGTTTCTTTCCAGCCCAAGTGTACTTGCCAGATGGGACTAGTAGGTGCTAAAAATAGCTCGACCTGATAAACGTTTACTCAATTGCAAGTAGATTTTTCGAGACCTGTTACACTTTGCACTTTTGTGTCTCACGCATTCTATGAAAGGCGGAAGTGCAAGCCAGGCTGGGATCAAGTGTCAGAAGCAGCTTCCCCTTCAATCCTCACAGCTGGCTGCAGGAGGCTGCTGCTTGTAGCATGAGGTCAACACCCAAATGAAGTCAGGAGGAGAGGCTGCCTTGGTTTTCAACATAGCCCACGCTCACATGTTAAAGACGTGCAAAGTACAACTCTCCGTTTAAAGCACAAAAAAGTAGGACTCCGACTGAGAAGGCCGTGATTTGCTTGTGGATGCAAAGTTCAGGGAGTAGGGTCAACAAGAAACAAACAAGCATTGGCAATGCAATCGGTATCGCATTTGTTTGAGTTAGAGCTATTGGCATTGTAAATGATAATGTCTTTTACTCATGTGTTATGAGTGTATGTATGTGGTGTAGTAAAAAAAAAAAGACTTGGGGGAAAATAAACAGAAGGAGGCTGAAAACCGCCATTTCACAGTTGCATGCTTACATATCTTTCTTAGTGCAGCAAGTGTGTTTCGGAGGCAGACAGCAGGGTGTGTATCAATAAAGACACAAGTAATCTCGCCTTGTAATTCCCAGTACCTGGTGCATTTAGCGCCCACCTGTACAGCCTCCAGCTTGGAAAGGAGTACCCCATGAGGGAGAAGAGAAACACAAACCGGAGGAGCAAGAAGGGGTAGGTGGAAGAAGAAACGCTGAACCTGGGCCTCCCGCTTAGTAATAGCAGGGGAGAGTAAAAAAAAGAACACAAGGGAAAAAACAGAAGCAGGCTGAAAACTAATATCCCACAGAATTTCGTGCAGCTTATAATGAGCTTGGATGGGGGGGGGAGGGGCTGTTATCATCGATGGAGAACCACACAGACGCGAACCTGTGGCTCTTACAACAATGCTCAGGTTGAAAGAGGGGAAGGCGAGTTACATACTTGTAGGTGTTGGGTTACTAAATATATAGCTTAAACCCATACATGATGACATGACATTACACACACACACCTGTGCCACGAAATAACAGACGTAAACAGTTGTTTGTTCCACAAAGCGTCCAGGGAAGGAAGATTGCATGCGGACACACGGCCCTGCAGGAAGTTAAATGTCCACCTCTCCATGCTGTCATTTCTAACCCACAACAATTGCACCCCCGTGCATCATTCCTGACAGCAGCTCAGCTCCACGATCATTCGAACTGTGAAAATCCCTGACCTGGAAGTGGAAGTACACTCTGCATGAGCGCCACTGTTTTACTGCAGCACAAATGAGGTCATCTCAACCAGTGCTTGTAAACTCACAAACATCACTGCCTTTCTTGAATAAATACGCATCTCTACACTATGCTGGTCCAGATTAAGTGGGCAGATAAAACAAAATATGGTCCCTGTAATGCAATGCCTCTTAACGCTACCGCTCACTCAGGTTCATGTAATACTAAGCATGAGCAAGTGACAGAATTTGTTTGCCTGACCCTGATATGATTGCTAATTACAACTTGTAATAGATAGATGAGTCGGACACGATGAGTAGATCAGAAGAACCTTTATTGAAGTGCAGAGGGAGACGAGAGCGGACTCTTCCAAGCAGGAGTCAAGAGAGTAACTGCTTTGGAACAGAACGCTTATAAAAGTGGAAACATAGAATAGGAATGCGGGTTCTTTCTTATGAGTGTACATTTTGAGAAACACTAGACCATGTACTACACATCTTCTTCCTTTCCAAAGGCAAAGTAACAAAAGTAATAAGAGAACGAAGAAAAGAGAAAGGTGGAGGAAACGGAGGAGAAAGAGAGAGAAGAAAAAAATAACTAACCGGAGTGCACAACACCAAGAATGTTTTGACCACATCAAAAAAGAGATTTAAGATTTCCTCTATTCTTAACCGCAGCAATGATGCTTGGTTCATCATCGTCACGGTCAATGTCTCGAGACTCCTGTAAAGAAATCTCATTCACATCATGGTTGAGATTTCTTTTCTCTAATTCTTTCATGCAACCTTCTGATTGTTCCCACCTTATTGGCTCTCTCACACAAACCGTTCCCCTGGGGATTATAAAGGGAGGTGCGGTGGTGAGAGACCCCACAACTTCTCAAAAAGGTTTGCATCTCTTTTGACACTAATTGGGTGCCATTGTCTGTAATGAGTATAGAGGGGATAACCTCGTCCCTGAATAATTTACCCAAGAACTTGATGGTGCTCTCGGTGGGGATGTCATTTGTAAACTCAACCACCAGCCATTTGGAAAAAACATCTACCACCACGATACCAAACCTGTCATTTGACCACATCAAAAAAGAGATTTGTGATGCCAATGTTCTGTCTCCTTTTTACGTCAACTGTAAATCCATCCTCACGGTGGATGCCAGTGTGACTGGGTTGGGAGCAATGTTATCACAGTGTAAATCTAGTTGTGAAAAGACAGTATCTTTTGCCTCCAGGACATTGACTGTTGATTCTGTTATTGAGAGGGAGGCACTTGCTGCATCATGGTGTGTGGAATACTTTCGGACTTATTTGTGGGGCACCAAATTTCTTCTCAGAACCGATCATAAGCCTCTGGTCAAAGTTCTGTCCCCTGGTGGCAATGGAAAAGGGTCTGCGAGACTCGCTAAATTAGCTGCAAAGCTCCAAGAATTCCAATACCAGGTGGAGTACATTCAAGGCTGGAGGAACGTCCAAGCTGACTGCCTCTTCAGGATATCAGTCGATTGGCGTTCTGTTACTGACTCTAGCACCTCTCAACTTGATGAGGACATTGCTGTGGCTTCCATAGATGATGCCGTTTTTGTGGGGGAAGGTGTGTTTGATGCTAAGGATTGGGATCCTCGTCGCCAAGTTGTAATAGATAGATGAGTCGGACACGGTGAGTATTTCAGAAGATCCTTTATTGAAGTGCAGAGGGAGACAAGAGCGGACTCTTCCAAGCAGGAGTCAAGAGAGTAACTGCTTTGGAACAGAACGCTTATACAAGTGGAAACATAGAATAGGAATGTGGGTGCATTCTTAGGAGTGTACATTCTGAGAAACACTAGACCATGTACTACACAACTCTCAACTTGTTTGCGCCTGCACTAGCTGCTCCTTTAAACGTAGAATTTACAGTCCAATATAGCAGGCATAGATGAAGGACTAAGCTCGCCTTATACTGTTCTTTAGACAGAAATACGCGACTTGCAAGCCGAGCTGAGCTTAGGTTATGAGATCGCGACTCAGCGCACACCATTATAAAAAACAAACAGGGCCTTGATAGGAACCCCCCTCCTTCCTAAACACCACACATGACCCTCTCGACTCGGCTTTAGACTCACTCCTCCCTCCCCCAAACTCCCCCTGGTTTCTGACATCCCCCCCGGTTTCTTCTTTACTCCCCAAATTTTGCTATTCGGTCATCATCAACGAAACTCCACCATCTGCTGCGAACATTATGCTTGTGCCACTGGTGAAGAGTTGTGCTTTCTACTCAAATTTGCCTTATGTAGTACGATACCCGAGTCTCGCTTATGGTATAGCTATTATATGATGCTTCCTCCTATTTCCAACGTTCCTGATGATGTATGTTTCCTACACACTGCCCAATCCTTTTGCTATTGTAGGAACCTTTAGAATGGCATAATGCTTCTCTAACGTTATATGCTGTTTATGGTGACCTTTGTTCGCTCCTAAAAATTTCAACAAACAGATTTGAAAGAAAAAAACAACCAGCGACGCAGGAAACAAGAATTTTTAAGTAAAAGCACCACCTTGTGCTTTCACTTCAAAGTTACCGGAAAGTGCGATACAGCGGAGGCTCCTATGAGGCTGCAGCTCTTGTAAAATGGCGGGAGCGGCAAGGGATGGGACAGGAGCACCAAGCACAAGGAGGAGTGGGTGGCAAGACTTCAACAAGTCCAATCCCCTTTAAAAGAAAGCCCAAAACAAAACGAATGTCCAACCCAAAAGAAGCCCAACTCACGGTGGACATGAAAAGTGAAAAAAGGCTAAATAAATACAATCAACGGAGCGGGAGGCAGCACTAGCACAACTGTGGCATTAAGAGGAGGTGGGAGGAATGCTATATTTACATGTAAGCAGCTATGGCGCCAAAGCTGAATACAGGCAAACAGTAACAGACCAGGAAACCAAGAAAACAAGCATTGGAAATGCAATAGGTCTCGCATTTATTTAAGTTAGAGCTAGTGGCATTATAAATGGCAATCTCTATTACCTTTGAGTTATGGAGTGTGTGTATGAGGTGTGTAGTGGAATTATGTGGGTTCGATTGTATTATTTAGTTGTGTAATTGTGTGGTGTGGAGTGGATTTGTGTAGCTGAATTATGTGGCATGGTGTGCTGTGGAATTATGTGGATAGTAATTATGTGGTATTGAGTGTAATGGAAATATGTGAAGTGGGATTGTGTGTTATGGAGTGTAATTAGTTAGAATGGTATTTTGTGTTGTAAAGAGGTATGCAGTGGAGTTTAATCATGTGGTGTGCAGTTGAATTTTGTGGCTTGATGTGGTTATGAATAAAGTCTGTCGGAAGCCGCACATTAGCAGCACCTAAGGGGCAGATCTGGTAGAAGGCATAGCCAATAGGTATCGGCAATGAGAGAACTATTGGTTTTGCCAATGGTAATGTCTTTTCGCCAAATTATGGTAGGATCCTATGCAGCATATGCGGAAACCAATGAAATTGACACCTAAGAATATTTTTTTATCACCAACTCGTCCTGCTGATTCTCCTCTTCCAGATTAATCTGTTATTCCTTTTCTGATACTTTCTCATAAATTGTCTGAAAATGAAATAGTTTATATGTTGGAATTTAGAGTTTTACAAATGTTCTAAAATAAATAGAAATAAAGAGCCTCTTTATTAAAAAAGGGAAGGTGAGCTATAATTTCCGCACCTTGAAGATGTATTGGCAGATGGGGCAGCACTATATAGGTGTACATATAAATAAATCAGACCCCTGGTGCCAGCCTGGCCAACATTTCGCGAATTTGATGCCTGTGATCCTTTAATTTAGTTAATATAGGCAGTGTTTTGTCCATTTTATATGTGCACATAACACTCGCCGTATTTTATCAATAAATGCTCCTTAGCCTGGTTGGGTAGTTAAAAAACACATGCAGTGGTTGAACGGGGCTCCTTATGTCTCTGAGCACCAATGGTCCCCGTCCTGCCCTCTTGATAGTTAAGATCTTGGCAATTTACTGTGCACTTATTAAGTGTGTAGCGTCTTCTCTCTGTTCTACAGACAACACTTTGATTTTGGCAATAAATGCACTCCCTGCGAACCACTGTTTCCGCGTACCTGCATGGGCAGCAGGGAGGACAGTGCCAGCACCAGCACTACCAGACACAGGCCAGTACTTTCTTCTATGCACTCCCGGGTGCTGCTGAACGAACGGACATAATACAAACAGTGCAAGGATCAGGTTATTTAAATTAAAAAAACTGAAATATGAATGTATTGTAAACTAAATGAACTCACTGAACTGCTCTGGTACCTTATTAGGAGTAGTTCTGTTTCTTTGCATTTTTAGATATTATTTTGTGCGCAAGATATAGAGGCAGCTTTATATTCAGTTGCTTCTAATTCTGGAACTTGTGGAATTGTTGCCTGTTGGGCTCTGCGACAGAAAGACGTGATTGACCCCACTCTATCCTACGTTGCACTTCTGCCAGGGATCTCTGCAAATACCAAAGAAACTCGCTTTTATAGCATAGTTTCAAGTAACGGGTATCCTAAAACGTACCATTTTTTTTACATTGAACAATCTTTTGGCGGCGTCAGTGCTTCTCTGTTCCCACCCCGCCCCACACGTCCGCAACTAGACAACCACAACCCTTGTTTTGGTCATGAGAAGTTCCACACACGAGGTAATGTTATGCCACAACGGGACCAAAGTGGCTGTTGGGTGCGTTGAGACAATTAATATTTTAAAAGGTAAAGTAAAAATTAAAACTTAAAAAGCCTACATGTAATAAAGGCCTCCCAGTATAAGGATCACTTCACCTTCCCTCTTCTTCTGCCCTCTGTCTGACCAGAAGTCAATTTTTTACAACGTGACCTGCAGGAAGGGTCAGAATGTTTTCACATTGGCACCGGAAACGTACCATAGTCACTCGGAAGTAATCCAGAACAGCCTTTTTACTTTCATCACTCCAGAAGTGTTTCCAAATAGTAACGCGCATACCTTCTCCAAATATAGTTATATAAGTAATTAAATGCTGATCACACACGTCTTTGCATTAGTAACCGGAATTGATTTGCCCAGAATCCCAGGATGATTGAGCCTCCCACCAGACTCGAACCCGCTTCCCCAGCTTCAGAATCGGCCGCCCTAGCCGTTAAGCTACATCCTACATGTAGAGATGGCCCGTACAATACGCTGAGTCAGCCAATATTACAGTGCTCCTCTTTTGCACAGAATAGTCACGTAAATGTTGTGCCTGATCACGGCATGGCACATCGTTTTTAAGAAATTGCCTAACCAAGCAGCTATATAATTGAGCAGTGAGTGCAGCACGTAGTTGCAGCTATGTCGAGAACAGCTTTTTTTGGAGAAAAAAACAGCGACATGAGGTAATGCTGGGGGAGGGCACCGCACGGAGTGCAGCGTGTAGCTGCATCTATGTCGATAGAAGCATTGTTTTAAAAAACAGCGACATGACGTAATGCTGGGGGAGGGCACTGCACGGAGAGAGAGAAGGAAGGTAGCAAGGTGTAGGGGCACCAAAGACAGGAGCATATACAAAGGGGAAATTACGAAAAGGCGTCTCCCTGGATGCATAGGTGCTTCGTAAATCAGACAAAAATATAGAAATTACATTTGGTTGTAGATGTTCCTTGGTCAGGCCTAGATGTTAGCATTTTTTGTGAGTCGACCGTTCAACCTCTTAAAATCTTACTTGCCTCCTATTTCCTCCATTCTTCAACATCCTGTGAACACTCTGCCCCTTCTCATCTTTATAACCACCCCAACCAACATTCTCAAAATAGTGAGGCACTCGTAAACCCATCACTGTTGTTAGCAGGTCCCACCTTCCAAATTGTTCAAATCCTTCTTTACTTTGAGTCATTAGCTCACTGGCACCTGAACAAGAAAGGATGCCATGCAAGATGGAACATAAGCAACAAATGTCAGACAAAGATATAGATGTCTAATTGTACCTCTTCCCACTACGTGCAGGATGCAAAATCTGCATACCTCACGTACTCGAGTTCTTGCTTATTCTATAGAAAGATTACGTTTTGCTTTAGGGGAAATAGTCTGATGCCCTTAAAGCATGTTCGAATCCCATTACTTCCCACAATTCTAAGCAGGGCACGGTACGGCATCTTTACAACGCTAGGCGCGAGACCTAAAAAGGATCAATTGATGTCCTGAAGCTCAGTGAGGGAAGAAAAGTGGTTATGCACTTCACATGGCGGAAGGAGGATTATTGCACTTTTCTCAACCTGCCCCTGCTCCAGATGTGGGGCCTTCTTGGTGAATTCATTCACGGATTTATAAAAATATCCCAAGGGGTGGCCTCAATCCTTCCTGCCATCCTAGCTAGATAATTCAAGCAGAGCTGTAAATTGTCCACCACTTTAGTTTTCCTAAAGTTTATAACACAGTCTCCTGAAGAATGTTGTGCACCAAGCCAACCCCTGCCACTCTCCTCACTGTATTTCCCTAAATAAATTGCATGACCAACCTGAGTTTTCTTTCAGCCAATGAATCACCTTGGCTTTAAGGTCACACCAAATCTCCTTCTTGTTGGCAGATAATGAAGGAACTTTCTCTAAGACAATTACATATGGAGTGCATTCAGGTGGCAGATTAAGATTGCGCAAATGATTTACTCGTGTGTCATCTGTGTGGGCTTTATCTAAAAGATGACATGGTTGTGAGGGCGATATAGAATTGTTTTGGCGCTTTCTCTAAGGGGATAAGTTCCTATACACATGAATTGAGCCAACAATGTGGGGATTTTGAGTAGTAGGAAGCCCTACATGGGGGCGATTACTAGTCCAAGTATCTTTAAAAGACGAACTACTCATTGTTCTAAGATGACAGGAAGAAACGGTTAGTTGTTCAGTGGCCTTGGTCTGATGCATTAAATGAGTGACTTTGTCATCCAATGCTTTATGCTTCCCTTGTATATCAATACACAAATCCTTCAACATTGGCTCTAAATTCGAGAAAAAGGACGAACAATGATTAAGAACAACACTTTTCAATGTATCCAGATCTGGTATCCCGGAATTGACCATAAAACTTGAGGGGCCAATGTTTTAATTCTCTAGGAGTGGATGAGTGCTTTTACCTCTATCAGCTTTGTCCCAACGATTGTCCATTTTTCCTCTTTCTATTACACGGCGAAGCGCTTGTTGCTGATGATGGCCTGTTAACACTTCAATGTTATCAAATTGTTGACTTTGAAAGACTTACAGATTTTTAGCAGGTGCAATGATGCAATTTAAACTCTTTCTCCCATCATTAGGACTACGAAGACCTCTCCCCTCTACCTCAGGATAGGTTACTAAAATTGGGGAGTTTGTCTCAATAACAGCTGAAGCACCCTTAGAACGGTGGTGGGCTGCATCTATTCTCTCCTCCAACAGGCCAAACTCAGAATTTATTACCCTCATGACTGAGGTGAGATAGCTAGTGATTGTGGGCGTGATGGAGGCAATGGTGTCCTTACCGCCTTTCAAAGATTAAGCTTTCCTTTTAGCTATGGCGTCCAAGCAATCAAAGGTGGCAGATAAAACACAATCCTACCTTTATAATTTTTGTCCTTTCTTGGGGTGTGATGTGAAAAAACCAAGGAAGGTGGCCCTGCCCTACCTCTTCCTGGCGATGACGGGTGCAAGACGGGTCCGCCTTTGGCCTGCATGCGTCCCGCACAGCGGCGAGAAGTCAAGAGGTATATAGTGCACGTCGTGGTGTGGCTACACCCTCTCTCCTGGGCAGAGCAGCCTCATGGGACCTGCAGTCCCTCTGGTGTGGTACGAGCGTCCCGCAGAGCGTAGAGAAGTCCAGAGCTATATAGCACACGCTGTGGTGTGGCTTTGCCCCCTCTCCAGGGTAGAGCAGCCTCCTGGGAACTGTATCTCTCAGATGCGGTATGGGTATCCCACGCAGTTTGATTTTATATATTGGTCAGGATTTTAATATAGAATGTAAAAAAGTACTCCAAGATGGCAAGCAGGGTGAATTTGGTGAGCAGCAGATGAAGAGTGGTTAGGGCATGGGAACACAATTTGAGTGGCTAATTTTTTTAACTAGGAAACAGGGAGTGGCAAAGGAAGGGGGCAGAAAGATAGAGAGAGGGGGAGTCAACGTAGTTCCTCGTGACACGAAAATGTCTATATTTCCCTGCATGTTTGTACAATATCTCTTTACCTACATGTTTTTGCTACATGGTATGATTAATTAGTATAATACTACCTAAAACAGTGTCTATTACAAAACCCTTTTCTGTAAATTCATACTGGGATCAAACGCCAGTTGAGTTTTAAATGACAGACATGCCTGACTTGCATCTATCACAATATAGGGCACTATTGAGGGATATAAATGGACACACCGGCTTTGCCGTAATTATCACTGTTGGCTATGCTCCTTCCTGCCACCGTCTCAACTGCCCCTCTCTGACGTTCTCGACCTCAGCCCTCTTGCTCCTGTCCATGTCTTTTCTCTCCCTGCCCTTACGTTCCTCGTTAGCACCCTAGCCACTGTTTCTCACTCTGTGTATTCATTCCCAATTGCACCTCCATGCAGTGTACCCCCTTTTATCTGAACTTCTGTTTCTCCCTGCCCCTGGAAGTCCTTCCTTGTGTACCCCACCTGCCTCTATACCTCCTATCCCATTTGACACACAAATCTCTGCACCTCATTGACTATGTCCCCTACAAGGCCCATTGTTCCTCCTTGAATGTGTGCCTCCTGCACCTGTTTGCCCATGTGCCCTCTAATCCTCATTGACCAAGTGCAAACTGTTCGGTTTTCTAATTTGGCCCCTCAACCTCCTCACCCATTGGCCCTCAGCACTAACCAACACTTTAGCCATGTTGGAAGCAGTTTCTGCTGTTCCCCCACAACACACTGCTCTCTGTGTTATGCTTGTTTTTTGGACGAGGGAAGCTTGCACTGCTGCCGTCCTCTAGCATCTGTTTTGTATCTTACTGAACCTTAACAAAACGTTTTCACTGTGCAAGCCCTACAAATGTTTCTTTTCATCAAATGTGTTCTGAGGGCTGGGTTCAGTATTTATTTGTTCTTCTTTGCATGTGTAAGCCAACACCTTTGAGTTGCCCCTTCCTTCTCTTGCATCCATTTGGCTTCCTTTGAATGTAACTTTACCGTTTTTATGACTCTGTTTCTTCAGCTGTGTGGGAACCGATACTCTGATGCAACCTCATCCTGTAATTCCAAGTTGTTCTTCACATTCGGGCAAATGAGTTAATCATCAACTCTGTTTAAATCACGCGAAACCAAATACCACACTGTAAATAAACATGCCGGCTTACTGATTAATTCGCACACATGAGTAAAAAAGGAGGGGGCGCGAGACGCCTGCGAGAGAGGAGGGAGGAGAAACCAGTGGTGCGCGCGCACCACAGAGGAGCGGGGGGAGGGAGCGCGGCAGCGAGACGAACGCGCGCTGCTGCGCGTGCTGGCCACCAACGGGAATGGGAGGAGCAAAGGCGGGACATGCGCCCGCCTTTGCCCAATCGCGTGCCGTTTTTACAACAACAAAAAAAACGCTACAGCCAATGTGGGCTTCGGAAAGCAAAACTACACGCACGAGCGTGTGGGTAGCTTTCTGAAGCCCTTTCTAGAGGTCTCGCGCTGTGCGAGCAGTGCTACGCACTGCAACGCTAGGCGCGAGACCTAAAAATAGTCCCCCAAAGAACACTTAAACAACCATAGCGGATTGAGACAGTACTTAGTCCCTGCTGCGTGAGAGGAAGAGAAAAAGGAGGGACAAAGAGGCAGGATTGACCATTAGCATGCAAGGATTTTTAAAAGAACACAAACAAACAAATCAAAAGCAGGGGGATGACTTTAAGCTCACAAGAGAAGTTACAACAGGTCTCGAATGCTCGACCTAAAAAGCCGAAGAGCGAGGGGAGGTGGGTGGGACGAGAGGGGGTGGTAAAGAAGAAACGGATGCGGCAAGGAAACTGATGGGGAGAGGGAAAAGAAGTAACACGAATATGGGGCGGGAGAAAGGAGCGACAGAAAACATGATATGGTGTACTTAAATGGGAGCAGTGGATGAACACACATACTTGGTCCATGCTCTAGGGGAGGGCACAAGAAGAGGCATGACGCATGCATGCCATGGCAAACTGCAATAAAGGATATGAGAGAAACATTGCATCTAACAAATGGAAAGCCTGTGGGCGGGCTGTAGCCCACTAGGTGTAAATAAAATGTCTCAAAGAGAGAACATGTGCTGTGTAGCCGAGACCTAAAAATAAATAATTCTAAAGAATCTATTAGTCGCAAGCGGTAATGCAGCGGTAAAGCCCTAGGCTACCACCTAACTCAGTAAAATTGTAAACTACGCAAACGAGGGACTGAAGGTAAGGATTAGGGAGGGAGGGGTGGGGAGAATCGGTAACCCTTGGTGTTGCCATGCTCTAAGGCTGCAAACACCACCTCATGCCACAACAGAACAGTCGTCCCTACCCATAAAGGCATCATATAACTTTATGGACACCTTGCATTTGACCTTGGTCAGAATCTTCAGCTGGACTGGTGCCCCCAAGGCATTCAGATCTGCTGGTTAGCAACTAGTCTACAGCTCAACCAGAAAGTATTCAATTCACCCATGCACTTCACTAGTACACTTTGGAACCAAGAGTTCACATCTGGCAACTCCTTGACTCGAGCCCACCCCAAATAAAGCAGTCACTAAACATGCTTTTTAGGGTTAGAGAAAGGGAGTGCGTGCTTTATCAGAGCCAAATATGCCAAACTGAACATGACGCGCAGACTGTGTGACTATGGCACGCAGGTGACGCAAACACCCCGTGCCCCAAACCAGAGTTGCAGTAGAGCTGCCGGATAACATCTCTTCCGCCACCACATAGCAACTCTCAAAGCCTGGCTAGGGTCTCAAAATCGGTCGGGCTGTCTCTCGAAACCTGTGCTTCCTTGCCAAGTGCTGATATTGGAGGAAGGCAGAAAAGTGAGATAATCTATATGGTTTATATAATAACCATCTGTTATTTAGCACCAAGATACCATTGGGCGAATGTGTGCTTTTCAAATGTTATATTATGGTTAAAGTGTGTTGACTGCGATCAGGGGCAGATTTGGCTGTAGAGTCACCTACCCGGTTTTCTACCGGCCCCGCCGGTATTTTACTGTCCCAGCGTTACAAAAATAAACAAAACCCCTAAGGCCGATATTTTTGGCCCTTCTCTGTACATACTTCAAAAAGCAAATGTAAACAGAAGGCACTTTTAAATGTATTTGCACATTGTTCTGGGGCTGCATGGACAACCTCTGACTAATATTTAGAGCACACAAAGGCAGGAGAAGTCATTTTACAAATGAGTACATATGATTTTTTTTAAAGTCCTATTTAGTATCATACCCGGGCCTTTGCAGACTTAAAACAACAAATGGGTGGTGTTTTCTCATGGAAATGTGGCACCCTTAGTCTGGTTGTAAAGGGGGGGTCACGACAGCAGTCTACAATGGTTAACACCAGCATCGGATTGGTAAGGCGGTCAGTCGGGCATTGGACGATGGGACAAGGGCTAAGGGTCACCTGTGGGCCAGATTTTGTTAGGCGCTCTGTCAACTGCCCCACAGAGCCGTATTGTCTTTCCCGCCAGGCCACTGGAATGTGGAGCCAGCATCATAGGCAGACAGGCTCGGAGGGTGTAGTTTGCAGCAGCGTCGCTAGGCCAGCACTGTTCTGCCCGCTGCCGACTTTATCTTCCCCCCCCCCCGTGCGGCCGGCGCAGATGCCCAGAAGCAGTGTCCCACTCCCCTGCTGTGCTGTTATAGTGAGGCGTGGTGTAGAGAGTGCAGCGGCCCGGCTGGGGCAGGTGATGTGGCAGTTGGGCCATCATCACCTCAGCTTCCCTGGAGCAGTAGCAGCAACTCTGTGCTTGTCTTCACCCCTCCCAGGTCATTGCCCTGAGGATGTAGTTGGCTGGGGAGGGAAGAGTGTGTGAGAAGAGGCCTTGCTGAGGGCCTGTTGTTGGCGCCTCGGCTCCAGTGTCTTTCAGGCCTAGGCCGGCCTGGGGAGGGGGTGTATGTTTGCATAGGCCTCACTGTGAGGCACCTTCCCCAGTGAGGAAAGTTGAGGGGATATAATGTTGGGGTCAGAGCTGCCAAATTTATGGAAATAGATTTGAGTCCCAGCTTCAGCTCAACATCCTGTGATTCTAGGCAAATAACTTACTGTCCAAGCAATAAAATAAAAATGAATTTGATCTTCTGTAATGTGACTGGTGCTCATATAATCGCTGCCCTTGGGCCGAGTTCGCTCTATATGAAAGTCAATAAAAAAATAACCTTCTGTGTGCTCATGTTTTAAGAGTCTGCAAAGGCTGGAACATAGTAATGAAGAGGATTCTTTATACAATGATAAAAACGCCTCTAATCCTCCTTAACTTGGCTTTCCTGCCTTTGTTTAATTTTAACTAATCAGTCACGGATCACTAAAGAAGCTTTAGACCAAATTTGAATCTGCTTTCACCTAACGTGTACTGTTTAAAGTACATATTGACCAGAGGAGAAAATATCAGCTTTAGGTAATTTTCTTTATTTTCATGCCAGCCAGTTAAAAACCCACCAGGTGGCAAACATAGCCAGATCAGCAGTTCCGGCCTTTGGGCCACTTCATTTCACCTCGCTCGCCCAGTAGTGCTTCTAGTTTTCACCAATTTTTGTGGTGCTATGAGCTTTAAAATACATAATTTATCAAACATTTCTCTAAAAATTAGCCCAATGAGACTAGCCAAATGATGTTTCACAAACGGGATGATACGGGAATGTGGGCCACTTTTTTAGGGGTGCCCGGCCCGAACTGGGATCCCAATCTGACCCTATTTAACACCGCATTTGTTGCTTGTCAAATGTATGATGTCCGTTGTGGACAAGGACTGTATGCACAATGTCGCCTAGGGGCCTTCGCCCTTCTGAAGCAGTCCAGCGCGCGCTGCCTTATGTCCAAACTGCTGGCAATCTCTTCTTCAAACCGCTCATTTTGAAGCAGAAGATATACTCAACAAGCATTGGCATAGCCAATAGGTCTCGCCTTTGGGGCCTTATAAGTGTTTAGCCAGAGCTATTGACTTTGCCAATGTCTTCAAGCTGTGCTGTAGAGAAGTGTGGCTGCTGTGCAGGCATGCTGAAAAGTTATAATAAAAAAGTGTCAGAAGCATTTTTGTTACTTTATATATGACCAAGAAGGCATTATGTAAAACTGAACGACCATATTAAAAAAAGTATTTACAATAAAACATTTCCTCAGTTTTCTTTTGTTCTTGCAATGCTGGCAACTTGTTTCTGCCTATTGCAATGGTTGTTTGTTAAAGCTTTTTTTTTTTGAGGGGGCATAAACAATCCAAGGGTGAAGGTTGGGAACTAGTACCTGTATTATAACACTAGCAGCGGCCAGACGCTAGGGGAGAATCAACAGATGCCAGATTCCGAGAGCAGGCTAAGGTGGTGCTGAGTGATGCTGTGGTGGCGCCGAGTGATGCTGTGGTGGCGCCGAGTGATGCTGTGGTGGCGCCGAGTGATGCTGTGGTGGTGCCGAGTGATGCTGTGGTGGTGCCGAGTGATGCTGTGGTGGTGCCGAGTGATGCTGTAGTGATGCTGTGGTGGCGCCGAGTGATGCTGTGGTGGCGCCGAGTGATGCTGTGGTGGCGCCGAGTGATGCTGTGGTGGCGCCGAGTGATGCTGTGGTGGCGCCGAGTGATGCTGTGGTGGCGCCGAGTGATGCTGTGGTGGCGCCGAGTGATGCTGTGGTGGCGCCGAGTGATGCTGTGGTGGCGCCGAGTGATGCTGTGGTGGCGCCGAGTGATGCTGTGGTGGCGCCGAGTGATGCTGTGGTGGCGCTGAGTGATGCTGTGGTGGCGCCGAGTGATGCTGTGGTGGCGCCGAGTGATGCTGTGGTGGCGCCGAGTGATGCTGTGGTGGCGCCGAGTGATGCTGTGGTGGCGCCGAGTGATGCTGTGGTGGCGCCGAGTGATGCTGTGGTGGCGCCGAGTGATGCTGTGGTGGCGCCGAGTGATGCTGTGGTGGCGCCGAGTGATGCTGTGGTGGCGCCGAGTGATGCTGTGGTGGCGCCCGAGTGATGCTGTGGTGGCGCCGAGTGATGCTGTGGTGGCGCCGAGTGATGCTGTGGTGGCGCCGAGTGATGCTGTGGTGGCGCCGAGTGATGCTGTGGTGGCGCCGAGTGATGCTGTGGTGGCGCCGAGTGATGCTGTGGTGGCGCCGAGTGATGCTGTGGTGGCGCCGAGTGATGCTGTGGTGGCGCCGAGTGATGCTGTGGTGGCGCCGAGTGATGCTGTAGTGGCGCCGAGTGATGCTGTAGTGGCGCCGAGTGATGCTGTAGTGGCGCCGAGTGATGCTGTAGTGGCGCCGAGTGATGCTGTAGTGGCGCCGAGTGATGCTGTAGTGGCGCCGAGTGATGCTGTAGTGGCGCCGAGTGATGCTGTAGTGGCGCCGAGTGATGCTGTGGTGGCGCTGAGTGATGCTGTGGTGGCGCTGAGTGATGCTGTGGTGGCGCTGAGTGATGCTGTGGTGGCGCTGAGTGATGCTGTGGTGGCGCTGAGTGATGCTGTGGTGGCGCTGAGTGATGCTGTGGTGGCGCTGAGTGATGCTGTGGTGGCGCTGAGTGATGCTGTGGTGGCGCTGAGTGATGCTGTGGTGACGCTGAGTGATGCTGTGGTCATCACTCGGCGCCACTACAGCATCACTGGCGCCACTACAGCATCACTCGGCGCCACTACAGCATCACTCGGCGTCACCACAGCATCACTCGGCGCCACCACAGCATCACTCGGCGCCACCACAGCATCACTCGGCGCCACCACAGCATCACTCGGCGCCACCACAGCATCACTCGGCGCCACCACAGCATCACTGGCGCCACCACAGCATCACTGGCGCCACCACAGCATCACTGGCGCCACCACAGCATCACTCGGCGCCACCACAGCATCACCGGCGCCACCACAGCATCACTGGCGCCACCACAGCATCACCGGCGCCACCACAGCATCACCGGCGCCACCACAGCATCACGGCGCCACCACAGCATCACTGGCACCACCACAGCATCACCGGCACCACCACAGCATCACCGGCACCACCACAGCATCACCGGCACCACCACAGCATCACTGGCACACCACAGCATCACCGGCACCACCACAGCATCACTCAGCACCACCACAGCATCACTCGCACCACCACAGCATCACTGGCACCACCACAGCATCACTCGGCATCACCACAGCATCACTCGGCACCACCACAGCATCACTCGGCACCACCACAGCATCACTCAGTACCACAGCAGTATCACTCAGCAAGACCTGAGCATCGTCTCAGTGAGGCTGTGGTGGCGCCGAGTGATGCTGTGGTGGCGCCGAGTGATGCTGTGGTGGCGCCGAGTGATGCTGTGGTGGCGCTGAGTGATGCTGTGGTGGCGCTGAGTGATGCTGTGGTGGCGCTGAGTGATGCTGTGGTGGCGCTGAGTGATGCTGTGGTGGCGCTGAGTGATGCTGTGGTGGCGCTGAGTGATGCTGTGGTGGCGCTGAGTGATGCTGTGGTGGCGCTGAGTGATGCTGTGGTCGCGCTGAGTGATGCTGTGGTCGCGCCGAGTGATGCTGTGGTGGCGCCGAGTGATGCTGTGGTGGCGCCGAGTGATGCTGTGGTGGCGCCGAGTGATGCTGTGGTGGCGCCGAGTGATGCTGTGGTGGCGCCGAGTGATGCTGTGGTGGCGCCGAGTGATGCTGTGGTGGCGCCGAGTGATGCTGTGGTGACGCCGAGTGATGCTGTGGTGGCGCCGAGTGATGCTGTGGTGGTGCCGAGTGATGCTGTAGTGATGCTGTGGTAGTTCTGAGTGATGCTGTGGTGGTGCTGAGTGATGCTGTGGTGGCGCTGAGTGATGCTGTGGTAGCGCTGAGTGATGCTGTGGTAGCGCTGAGTGATGCTGTGGTGGCGCTGAGTGATGCTGTGGTGGTGCAGAGTGATGCTTTAGTGATGCTGTGGTAGTTCTGAGTGATGCTGTGGTGGTGCCGAGTGATGCTGTGGTGGCGCCGAGTGATGTTGTGTTGGCTCTGATTGATGCTGTGCTGGCTCTGATTGATGCTGTGCTGGCTCTGATTGATGCTGTGCTGGCTCTGATTGATGCTGTGCTGGCTCTGATTGATGCTGTGCTGGCTCTGATTGATGCTGTGGTTGCGCTGAGTGATGCTGTGGTGATACTGAGTGATGCTGTGGTGATACTGAGTGATGCTGTGGTGTTGCCGAGTGAGAGATAGAGTGAAGATATAATGCCCAATTAGAGAGGGTGGTGAAAGAGAGAGAAAGGGTGTACATAGAATAAAGAGTGGAGCGGGATAGAGAGAGAGAAAGAAGGGGAGAGAGAGTGAATGAAGGAGTTTGAAAGAGAAACAGATAAAGGGGTGAGAGAGAATGAAAGGCTAAAAAGATAGAGAGGGAGAGTTAATTAAGTAGAGAGAGAATTAGAGAGGGGAGAGAGAGAGAAGGAGAGAGACAATAAGAGTGGGGGTGTGGAGTTTAAATAGAGTGAAGAAGTGATGCGGAAAAAGTAACCTTAAATATAGCTTTGTGCTTTGCGCGAATAAATATAAAAAAAAACAGAGTGAGACAAAAATACTGGTAATTAGGCTGTGACTCCCAATATAAAACAAATAGCGATATAAGGTGAAATCAACCCACTGAAGCAATATTTCTAACTAGACAAAAAAAAGCTTGCATTTCAATGCTAATTGCTGTTGTTTTTCATGTGACTGTAGTCCAGGGCCGTCAGTTGGTAATGTGAGCTGCTGATGCGATTGAAACATCAGAGTCCGGAGAGTTAATGAGCCATGACGAGGAAATGAGGAAGAGATAGGAAACCCAGATGGCAGCTGCGCGCGTGCACGCCATCGTGAACGCAAGCTGGTCGCCAGCCGAAAGCCAGTGGGTTTGCACTTCCAAAACCCGCTTACTAAAACTCTCGGCCAGACCAGCGCAAGCGCTGGTGCAGGCCGAGACCTAAAAAGGATAGTGCTCCTCTCTTAGGTGGAATACACTGCACGGAGGCTGCTATAGTGCACATTCTCAGTTTATGGTACACAGCGCTGCTGTAGCTAAAGTATCTCAAAGGTCGCAGAATGTAAGGTGATACCTTAAGTAAATGACTCCACAAGATACTTGTGTGAAGTAGGAATGTTGTTGCAGGTTAGACTCTCCACAGCTGTACAGAAGTCAGAACATAACGCATATTGTCTAAAATACACCTAAGACTCCAGTGTGTCATGCTGCAGAACCGGTTGCTTTGGTTCTTGTACCAGTGTCTTTCCCAGGCTCCCTGCCTTTGTGCAGTGTTACTACTGACAGTAGGTGGCACTGGGGCTGGCTCCAAGGCGTACCCACAATAGGGCACACTGAAATGGGAGATGTCTGCACCTGGACCTTACAGGCCTGTCTGAAGCAGCATTTGGGGTCAGACAAGTGCAGCCCTGTCCAAGAAACTTCCTTACCTTGAACAACAGAAAGTACTGTTCCACCCTTCACCTCTAACCAATCATCTACCAAACAGCAAGAAATCAGCAACCCCTTGCTAACAAGGTTCATCGAGAGGCTAAAAGTATTCCCGTCTGGGTCTCCACCTTAAAGCAGACAATATACTTCCACTGTCTGGGGAAGCTACCCTCGCCGCCATCTTGTGCCGTGCTACAACCAGGGGCATTGAAAATGGTTCAACCTTCGCTTTTTGTGATTAATACTGTTACCCAAACCGTGTGGGTGAACATCAGAAGACATTCACTCCAGCATTTGCAGAATCTCTTTTTTTCCAATCTTTGCATTATTTACACCGTACCCTCTCTCACGTTGCTATGATCATGAGGTTACGATTGGCGTTTAGCAAACCCTATACCCCTGGATGTTTCTCTATATTTGCGTCCAGCCATTACTTCATGTTTCCAGCACCAGGCTGGTCAGCTGCCCTTGCTAAAGCCGTGGTCCGGCTGTCGCCTTTCAGGTGACAGGCTGCATGTTTATAGTGCTTCTCAAAAGTGCTAAACATAGCATACCTCACAAGCAAATAATGTTTCCTTCAACAGTTTTGCATCATCAGATTGTAGCATGTGCTTAATTTGTAAAAATGTAAGTGCCAGAGGTATTTCTAGGAGGCCTCCACAGTGGACATTACCACGGTCCCTGCCAGCACTGACATATACTAACCATCACACTATACAAGTGTGACATTTTGAGTATTACAGGTCACCAACAGTTTAAATACGGAGTAGACCCGTTTGTTGCATTTATGTTTTTTAAGTACACTGAATTCATTGTTCATGAGTTCTAATCAAAAATATACAGAAGGTGCCACCATGTAAGTAGACTGTCATAAATAAACAGATGCTGGTGCTATGCACCGGCAAACACTGGCACAAATTAAGCACTAAAAAAAAACGCCTCTGATTTTCCAATAAAAATTGACCCTGACTTGAAACTTCAAATTGTTGCCTCTCTATTTGTTTTGAATGAACCTCTCCTTTCTTTCCCTCCTCTGCATGCCTCCGCTTTGTAAGCACAGCCTACTCTAAGTCGCATGCATGTTTGCCTTAATGGCTACCATTATATTTCATCAAGTTGCCCATATGTCATTTCAAACATCACCTCTCCTTCAAAAGTCAATAACCAACAATAACCACCGTAAAAGAAACACTTTCAGCTCCTCTGTGTAACTTTCTAACTTCTCTTCTGCACCTCCCAAGTCTAAACCCTCGAACCTCCTCTGTGCACCCCATTAGCCTCTCCCCTGAACCTCTCTGCGCCCCACCCCATTAGCCTCTCCCCTGAACCTCTCTGCGCCCCACCCCATTAGCCTCTCCCCTGAATCTCTCTGCGCCCCACCCCATTAGCCTCTCCCCTGAACCTCTCTGTGCCCCACCCCATTAGCCTCTCCCCTGAACCTCTCTGTGCCCCACCCCATTAGCCTCTCCCCTGAACCTCTCTGTGCACCTCTAACCTCTCCTCTGAACCTCTCTGCGCCCCACCCCATTAGCCTCTCCTCTGAACCTCTCTGTGCCCCACCCCATTAGCCTCTGCTGTACCTCCCAAGCCTGTCTGCTCTCTTCACTCCACTATGCAGCTTCCTAACCTCTTCTCTGCACCTCTTTTGGCTCTCCTCTGCAAGGCACAGGACTCTTTAAGCACCTCGCTAACCTGTCCTCTGCATCTCTCTACACCCCACTGCCCTCTCTTCTGCACCTCTTTAAACTCTCCTCTGACTCTTCCATGTCTATTGCCTCCATTATGTGCCTCTCTCTCGATCCTTCACCCTGCACGACTCCACCATACCAAATGTACCTCTTCTGTGTCGCTGCATAGCGACAGGACATCTTGTTTCCAGTCCTGGGCTTATGTTTAAAAGAGAGCATTCTGGGAATTGTAGTCCTGTGTGCTCCAATGTAACTGACGTCCCTCAGCGACATGGCGCTGCTACATGCACCTTTATCCATCCCAGGGTACCCCTCTGCCTTGGCCAGTGCACCCCGCCCACCGTGGTGTTAGCAATCCCCACTGCCTGCTGGGTCCTGGGATGTCCGCGAGACCCAGGCTTCCCATAGTGAACAGACCCTTCCCTGCTCTCGGCGCCAAGGCTGCCTCGGTGCTCATGTTTTATGGCAACTCCTATGCACGAGGCCCCTGGCTGTCAAGGAGACAGCCCCGAGCCCCAAGGTAAGCACCCCCTGGGGCCTGCTCCTGCAGAGCGTGCACGGCCATTAATAGGCACCCCTTGAGACATATCACAGGCAACGGGCCCTTCCCGGCGTTCATCAGTACCGCAGCCCAACCACCGCCTTCGTCACAGGAATTCATTTGACATCACCACTCCCGATTCCTGAGTCCCAACCAAAGTCATCACCCTCATATCTACAGTAACCTCACCTCTCCAGAACAGTCAGTGTGCATAACCCAGTGCTTAATTTGAGCCGGTGGTTTCCAGTGCTCGGCACCGTGCACTTAATTGTCAACACCGGGGCTTGTACCAGTCTCCAACATTGCGCTGTCTGTCTAATTTAGAGATGAGGAGAGCAACAGTTGTTTATTGAGTCAATAATACATTAAAAATTATGATTGACTGCCGTCCACGCCATTCTTATAACTTTGGGGGCCTGGAATAGGCAGAACTGTCACACATGTAAGAGTGTGATGGTTAGTGGCTGTGTTGGTACTGGACACCCGCCAAAGTGACTTCGAGCATTACTTTATGCCTCTACCGGGTCTCCGTACCTCACATTTTGCCTCTCGTATCGCCCCGTAATCTCTCACCTTACACAAACATCGGCAGATGATTTCGGCTTAATTTAATTGCTTTACAAAATTCCCCACACACCCTTCTTTTCCCACGTCATTGCTTTTAATTTTCAGGGGCTCACTTTACAGCAGTGCACAATGAAAGATGTAACCTTTTAATGACAGCGTTTTCATGTAGCACCCCAAACCGCACCTGTGCTTTTTCTTAAGAGTTGTAAACAGTAAATGTTTTTATATAGCGCTTACGACCCTTGTTGAAGCATTGAAGCACTTTTTGCGCGAGTAGCACACTACTGCGGTACCCAAGATTAGCAATTAGTAGGTTAGTACAATTTTAACAGCAAGGGTTACCATTACCCAAGTTAATGATGCTCAACTCGTCTTCCTCACCAAGATAAGGGCTGAGTTATCCTTTGCTGGAATTTGAATTGGTACCTGCAGATCGCAGCAATGTCGGTGGCGAACTTCTAATTCATGGAGCCAGCTTGCTGGCGTACCAAGGGGGATATTTACAAAGAAGTGGCGGAGTGAGGCGTTAGCCGTCATGGCTTAATGCCTCACTCCGCCACTTCAGAAATGCAAGGCTGCACCATATTTACAAGAATATGGTGCAGCCTTGCGTTTCCCCCTGCGGTGGGGCTACACTGCTAAGTGTAGCACCAACGCAGGCACCCTTGCACCATAGTGCAAGGGTGTCTGCGTGCAGGGGAAGGTTGTTTATGTACATGAAGGCCCCCCTTCCTGCACATAAACAATCTTGAAATGCCATTTTGTCACTTCTCTGTGTGCGGTTTAATGCGGCACACATGGAAGTTACGAAATGTCATTTTTTTAGGTCGAGCCTAGCGCAGCGCGCATGCGCTGCCCTAGGAAAACGACCTCTTGGAATCACTCAGGACTTTCCACAGGCTCGTGCGTGTGTTTTTTTGTGTGTTTTTTTTCTATTGGGCTTTGCGTGCGTCTTTCTAAAAAAGACAGCACGCAATTGGGCAAAGGCGGGTGCATGTCCCACCTTTCCCAGGAAATGTATCCGCCCACGGCCTATGGCTTGCGGTTACGAGCAGGGGCGCCATCGGTTTTTAATTAGCGCGTTCGCCGCGCTTGTTCCTTCCGCTCTCACCCCAGCCGCCATCTGTTTTTAATTAGCGCGTTCGCCGCGCTTGTTTGGAAATGTTTACTCCCAAGTGGCCGCGCGGCCGCGCTTGTTATCAGATTGTAATTCCTGACGAAATCGTGAGGCATGCGGAGACGGTATTTTGGGGACGAACCTGACATATTTGTTAATGAACTGGGTGAAAGATCAGGCCGAGCTGCTGAGTCTGGAAGTTGTAACGGGTTGTGCTCCGCCGCCTTCAAAGGAATGTGTGCGCTCTGCCCCCTCCCTCCGTAAGCAGGACTTTTGCGACGCTCCTGAAAGTGAAAAACACAGGCCACGTGTATGTCACACATGCAGAGAGTTACAGCGCCGGATCATTCTAGCCCATCCATAATGATAAACACCCTTCTCGGGCGGAAGTCCTATATTATTGTGTACGGCTTGTCCATACATCAGCAGGCATTGCCAACGCTGCTTAAAAAGTAATGCAGGCCGTGCACGCAGGTCGCCAGTCACACCTTAACTCACTCCTACCGAGTGCTTTGTAAATAAGCTGCGAGTCCAGCGCTTTAATTCATACCGCAGTCATTGCTAGGCGCCTCGTACAGCAGCCGCGAGCCCCGGAGCACGCAGGAGTCGTTGGGCGCGCCGGAATTTGCCAGCGAAAGGTGCAGTGTTTGAAGGGGCTTGCAGGTCGGGTCGCCGAAACAAAGCTCCGGTGACACCTGAGACAGCAGGCACATTTTTGAATGAAAGACAACGGAAAGAATCCAGGGCGCAGGCGCAGCGCCAGGAAGGGCCCGGGCCTTGTGAAAGCACTAGCCTCAGATTTGTGGACTGCTTCCCCGACCTCTGCTTCGTATAAATGAAGTGAGTGGACTTTTAAAGGCAGCGGCTCCTTAATCTCCTCGAGTAAGCACTGCATGTTAAAGACACGTCTGACTTAATGCGGGGTGCAGCCGAATTAAATATTAAAAGGGGAGGGAGGAAGGCGCTTGAATAATTAATCGTCGTAATACGAATCGACGTTATGAATGGGCTTTGCCTTTCATAGAACAGATCTGTGTGTTGATAACGCACAGTCGCCCATAAATATCTTCCTAGCTAGCCTTTTTATGGTGTGCATTGTCAGGAGAACTTGCATTTTTATTGCTCAACTTGTGCGTCCACTTTCCTACTCTGTATACTCTGTAGGAGCGTTTCAAACAACTGCCAAATAGACCATGCCCCCGCGTACACACACACACATCCTCCAAAGGAAACATTACGAAGGTAAATACAGGACTGGAAAGCACAACATTTGGTAGGCGGTCCGACGTGTCTTATCGGTGTGTGTAGCCAGCATTCACTATTAATACCACGTGCAGCTCGCCACCCAGCGCCCGGCCACGTTCTAAGAGCTAAAGCCGAGACATTGTTTGCACAGGGGTCGGTTTTACCACATCCTCCGCTTGTGGGGGCAGTCTGAATGCCTGCCCGGGGAAGAGAGCTGGGTCTGTCTTTACAGCTAGATGTCTTTGTATGTGTGTGTTTGTGCCTATTTGTGTCTGTGAGCTGTGTGTGGTGTGTCTGCCTCTTTATTTGTGTGTGTTTGCCCGAGTGTGTGCATTGTGTTTGTGTGTGGGCACTAATCTATACATATTAGTGTGTTTGTACGGATGTGTGTGTATGTGTTCGTGCCTATTCATGTCTGTGTTGGTGTGTGTGTGTGTGTTTGTGTGTGTGCCTATTTACTCGCGTATGCGTGTTTGTGTGTTGTGTGTGCCTCTTCATTCGTGTGTGTACCTCTTCATTCATGTGCGTTTGCATTGTGTTTCTGTGTGGGCACTCATCTATACATATTAGTGTGTTTGTACGGATGTGTGTGTTTGTGCCTATTTGTTAGACCTGTCAGCCCTAGGGTGGTCTTGCCCTGTTTTTTTCCCTTTTGCGCCTCATTTTTGCCACCGTATTTTTACTGGACCTAGGTCTCCGGGCGCCTTGCCACTGCTGGTCAGTGCTGAGGTGCAGGTGCTCTCTCACTAAAGATGGCTGCCACAGGCCCCTGCTACTGCAGAGGGCCTTCCACACATACACGCTAGTAGCCAGAGTCAGGCTGGGACAAGGGATACAGTAGCCATCCCGTCCCCGCCTCTGGGCCCCATAGCTAGGTAGGTGGAAGGTTCCAGAACCTTCCGGGCTGTGGGAGGAGTTACGTTTTGCCGCCTTTAGGAGGGTCACCTGACCTAGGGGTATAAGAGGCTTGGAGGGAAAACCTTTGAGTTAGTTAGGTTGAGGCACCGCTGAACCTGGGAGAACCTGCGCCGGAGTATAGACTTTAGGGCCTAGGGGAGACCTACACTACTGCTGCTGACAGGGTCAAGGCCCTGCTGCCGTAAGATAGCTGAGGAACGCCCACCACCCACTGATCTTGCCCAGTGTGAGGGGACCCAGGGAACCATCTCCAGCGTGCCGGGAGGAACATCAAGCACTCCCAGAATCACCAACTCACAACCCCCCACTGTTCATGAGAAGAACTTTGCTGAATCCAAGAGTAACAGGATCTCAAGTGAAACCGTCGAATGGGGATCACGAGGCGAAGCGCTGTGTCCTAAGCGCTAGGCCTTCACCCCCTATCTATCCACACCGACAGCTGGACTGTCCCCCAAGAACCCTTCCCACACAGCCCTGTGAAGAAGGCTGTCAGCGCGCCCCGCGCTGCAACTCCATGGGAGAGAACTTGACCCCCCCAGTCACTGACCTGGTGACTGGATCGCCGCCGCGGCCGCCGCCGCGTGAAGAGGGGAGCTGAGGTGAGGAAGACCTCTCCCCGTGCATAACTGTGGTGAGGTGCGCCGTCCGCGCCCTCACCGAAGCCCACAGAAATCACCGCCGGGCCCGAGACCCCTGCCGCTGCAAGCGCGGCCAAGAATAACCCCGCCGCAGCCCCCGAGGGCCGCGTAAACCGAGCTGAGGCCTTCTGCGGCCTCCAGGCCCGTGGACGCCGTTGCCGTGGGGCCGGGGACGCTGACTGCGTCATAGGTCGCGCCCCGAAAAGGCCGCGACGGGATTGGCCCCGCCGGAGCCAGCAGCCAGAGAAGAAGGAGGCGGGAGGCGTCGCCTAGCAACCGACGAAGGCCGCGACGCGATTGGCCCAGCCGGAGCCAATCGGGACGACGTCAGAGGGCTCCACTGCCAACGGGAGCCCCCGGAAGAGGAGAAGGCCGCGACGCGATTGGCCCAGCCGGAGCCAATCGGGAAGACGTCCGAGGGGCTCCACTGCCAACGGGAGCCCCAGGAAGAATCACCGCCGCGCCAGGATTGGGCGCCGTCGAGAGCCCGCCCCCTGCACGTCCGGAGGTGAGCTAGAACTCCTTGTGTCCTCGCGGGAAGCCGGAGCCGTCTGAAAGGACTGCCGGCTCCCGCTCCGTGTCCCTACTCTCTCTCCTGACTCCACGGGGGCCGGAGGAGTGGCATACCGGCCCCCCAACGAAGCGATAACGCCGCGAGAGGCGCCATAGCCTCAAGGAGAATAGCCAGCGCCGGCCGGAGGGCCGTGAGACTCGCGCCGGGCCCCGCCCCGTCCAACAGAGGGCTGGCCCGGAGGAGAGTCCGCCGAGAGGCACCGCAACCAGCAACAGCACCGCAGGTGAGCCCAGGAGGCCCCTAGGGCTCTAGGTTAAGCCCCTGGGGGCCGGGGGCCACGCTTCACAAGGGATTAAGGAGGGAGGGGCCGTCCATGACGTTTTGTACCAGGCCAGGCACCTGGTGAGAAAGGGCCCTAGCCTAATTTAACCCTCACCTCCCCTGGGAGATATAGGAGTCCCCCTCATAGGGAAGCCCCAGCTGCTGGACATGTTGAGGGGTTCCCTCTAGGATTCCCTCCCGCCTAGTGTACCACAGGCTGTACTGAGTACCTAGGCCTGATGTATGTGCCCAGGGGCCAGAGATGTTAATGCCTAAAAAGTGTTGTGCATGTTCTAGGCCCTACTTTGTTAGCGCACCCGAATCATTATTGGTGCTGTGATTTTAAAGGAACTACTTCCTGCGGCCTTTTAGTGGCCGGAACTGTTGAGGGTCTTTTTAAACGAATGCGCACCAGTTAAAGGAATGTATAATCTGCATAATTGAATGCCATCTTGATTGATATAAAGAAACCTGATTTTTACTTATACAAGCCTGGTGTGGTGTCCGGTTATTGCTCCGCATTTCTGAGTTAAAGTAAGAGTGTGCTGCACAACTGCCTTACACATTGCCTTCGCGTGCCTTTCCCCGCTTTGCGCCATGCTACCGTAACGGACTCGGTAACCCCGTTTCCAACATTGGTGGCAGCGGTGGGATAAGGACTGGTATTTGTGCAGCACCCTACAGTGACTCAGAGTGCGCCGCAATTAGACACCTAGTGAAATGTAAGAAGGAACTCTTTTGTGATTGCCGATTGTATTAGTCCTGCGTTAAGACCTGCTACCTACCATTTAGAACCCCTTCCTTAAATTGTCCGGGACCCCACCTAGGAGGATGGAGTTTGAGTTAGCCGACCTAGAGAGGTACACGGTGGCACAGCTCAAGGAGTTCTGCCTAGAGAGGGGGTGGCCGTCAAGCGAGGTGCCAAGAAGGAGGTGCTTCAGAAAGCTTTGAGGGCATGGGTAATGGCCCACCCGGAGGGAAGAGGGGAGGAGGAGCAGAGGGAGACAGACGACCCAGGAGAACTGAGCCTACTGAACATTGACGTCAGCGAGAATGTGTTGCCAGGAAGACGTTCCAGGGCAGGCAGTAGTGCGTCAGGGGGAGTGTGTCAGCAGAGGAATTCGAGGACAGGAGGCAGCAGAGGCAATTGACATTAGAGTTGGCTAGGATGGAAAGGGAAGGAGAGCAGGCAAGGCTAGCCATGGAGGAAAGGAGGCTTGTACATGAGCTTAGCCTGAAAGAACTGGAGCTCCGAGCCTTGCAAATGGAAATGGAAGGCAAAGGAAATGGTGGCAGCGTACCTGCTGGGGTTCCACAGGAGCCCAAATTCTATCTACCCAGGGAAGTGATGGTTAGCTTTAGTGTGGGTGATGACATCGACAAGTGGTTGACGGCGTACGAGGTAGCTTTGGTGGCCCATAGAGTTCCTGAGAGCTACTGGGGAGGAGGACTTTATAGGTACATACCTCCACTAGTCAGGGACACACTTTTAACCTTAGAAAAAGGGGATCGAACCAACTACCCTATCATGAGGGAGGCCCTGCTCAGGAAGTTTGGCCTCACCCCAGAGAAGTACCGCCAAAAGTTTCGCAACAGCCACAAGCTCACCACACAAAACTGGGTAGATTTTTATGATTATGCCCGGAAGGCATTGGAGGGTTGGGTGCGTGGCAGCGAGGTCGACAATTACACTGGGCTGTACGACCTGTTTTTGAGAGAGCACCTCCTCGAGAAATGTTTTCCGGAGCTGCGCCAGTACTTGGTGGACCGCAAGCTGACCAACCCAAGGGAGCTTGCAGAGGAGGCAGACACGTGGGTCAGCACTCGGGTGTCCCACAAGGGAGCCGGGGCGGACCCCCGAAAGGTGGACAGGCGTTCCCCCAGAAGAAAGAAGGGGGGGATAAAAAGAGGGAGTTCTTTAAAGGTCCCCAAAATAGACCGCCTGGGAGAGGGGTAGGTTTCCCATCGAAATCTGGATACCAGAAACCCACTTACCCTGACAGGAGTCAGCAGCCCAGAACTGTCCGGTGCTACGAGTGCGGGGAGGTTGGACACTACAAGGGGGATGCCCAGTGTCGAAAGAGAACCCCAGCCCCCACAGGAGGTAAGACCCCCGGGGTGGCCAGTGTAGCGCTTGGGGAGGAGTTGTCCCTAGGTAGGGGAGGTGAGTGGACAGGCTTGACCTTAGTTTCCCTGGGGGATAGAGAGATCATCCCAAGGGTTCAGGTACCCGAGAACACTGCCAAGTATCGGCAGAGGGTCCTGGTGAACGGGGAGGAGGTGGAGGCTCTGAGGGACACAGGTGCCAGTATGACAATGGTGAAACGTCAGCTGGTGTCCCCAGAGCAGGTGATTCCTGAGGAGTTCCACCCAGTTGTGATGGCTGATAATAGCCTGGGTCATTACCCCGTGGCCCAAGTTCCCTTTGAGTGGGGAGGAGTGTCAGGTCTGATGAAGGTTGCGGTGAGCCCTGCCATGCCAGTTGACTGTCTGCTGGGCAACGATTTAGAACATACTGCCTGGAGAGAGGTAGAGTTCAATGCCCATGCTGAGATGTTGGGGTTACCAGGGTGGACTTGCGTTATCACGCGGTCCATGGCTGCCCGACAAGGAACTCAGCCCGGGGTGGAGCCTGAAAGAAGGGCCCAGCCCACTGCTGGACGAGGAGATGTCCGGGAGGAGACACCCGGTGAGATGGATGGGGAGCCCGCGGAGGTGACCCCGGAGTCCGCTGAGGTGGTTGGTTTTCCCGTGGGGGACCTGCCGACCCCTGCAGAGTGGCAGGTGGAAGGAGGGCCTACCCGGGAAGAATTTTGCCGGGCACAGAGGGAGTACCCTACGCTTGATGGCATACGGCAACAGGCCGACGCCCAAGCAGCTGGAACAGAGACTGGTAATTACCATGTCTACTGGGAGGATGGTCTCCTCTACAGTGAGCCTAAGGCTCCGGTGCATGGGTCCTCAAGGGCCGTGGTGGTCCCCCAATGCCACCGAGCCTTTCTGCTAGAGTTGGCGCATGAGATACCACTAGCAGGACACCTGGGCCAGGACAAGACGTTTGCACGCTTGGTCCCACATTTTTACTGGCCCAGGATGCGCGTCACTTCTGACACTTATTGCAAGACCTGCACCACTTGCCAAGCGAGCGGCAAGACAGGGACTAAGGTGAAGGTCCCTCTAGAACCTCTCCCAGTGGTCAATACCCCTTTTGAGCGAGTGGGGATTGACATTGTCGGGCCGTTGGATCCGCCGACTTCAGCTGGGCATAGGTTCATTTTGGTGCTAGTAGACCACGCCACCCGGTACCCAGAGGCAATCCCTCTGAGGACCATCACAGCACCGGTGGTGGCGCGGGCCCTCATGGGGATTTTTACCCGAGTGGGATTCCCCAAGGTCGTGGTGTCAGATAGGGGCACGAATTTCATGTCGGCCTACATGCAGGCCATGTGGAAGGAGTGTGGAGTGACCTACCGGTTCTCCACTCCTTACCACCCCCAGACGAACGGGCTCGTGGAGCGTTTCAACAAAACCTTGAAGGGGATGATCAGGAGCCTACCCGAGGACTTGAGAAGAAAGTGGGACGTCCTCTTACCCGGTCTGCTCTTCTCCTACCGAGAGGTGCCGCAGAAGGGGTCGGTTTCAGCCCCTTTGAGCTGCTCTATGGCCACCCCGTTCGGGGGCCCCTCAGTCTTGTCAAAGAGGGGTGGGAGAAGTCTTCCTCGAAGCTTCCCCGTGATGTGGTCAGCTATATGCTGGCGTTCCGCAGCCAAGTGGCCAAGCTGTGGAAGGAGGCCTCGGACAACTTAGAGGCAAGTCAGGCCGTCATGAAGCAATGGTATGACCGGAACGCGCGGACGGTAGAGTTAGACGCTGGACAGAATGTGTGGGTCATGGAGCCAGGAGAGCTTAGCGCCCTCCAGGACCGATGGACTGGGCCGTTTGAGATCTTAGAAAGGAAAGGCCAGACCACGTATGTCGTCGACATGAAGACCCCCGTCAACCCCACAGGGTGCTCCACGTCAACCGCCTGAAGCCACACCAGGAGCGTTCCGAGCTCACTCTCTTGATGATAACGGATGGAAGTGAGGAGGAGGAGAGTGAGCCTCTGCCAGACCTTCTGGCGGTCCACGAGAAGGATGGTTCGGTAGAGGGAGTAGTCCTCGCCCCATCCTTGACCCCAGAGCAACAGAGGGACTGCCGCCAGGTCTTGGGGCAGTACGCCTCGTTGTTTTCCCTCACGCCTGGAATCACGCACCTGTGTACCCATGATGTGGACACAGGGGACAGTCCGCCAGTGAAGAACAAGTCTTACCGGCTGTCCGATAAGGTCAAGGCTAGTATCCAGGGTGAGGTTGTCAAGATGCTAGAACTGGGGGTGATTGAGCCTTCCAATAGCCCTTGGGCTAGTCCGGTAGTGTTGGTGCCGAAAGCGGCCCCCCCGGGCACCACACCAGAACTTCGGTTCTGTGTGGATTATCGTGGACTCAACTCAGTCACCAAGACCGACGCTCACCCGATCCCTCGGGCGGATGAGCTCATTGACCGGCTGGGAGCAGCCCGGTACCTGAGTACCATTGATTTAACATCAGGCTATTGGCAGATCGCCATGGCGGTAGGAGCAAGGGAGAAGACTGCGTTCTCCACCCCCGAGGGCCACTTTCAATTCTGTGTGATGCCCTTCGGGTTGAAAAATGCTCCAGCCACTTTCCAGCGGTTGGTGAACCAGGTGCTGTCTGGCCTAGAGGCCTTCTCGGCTGCCTACCTGGATGACATAGCTGTCTTCAGTAGCAGCTGGGAGGACCATCTGCAGCATCTCCAGGAGGTGCTACAGGCTTTGCAACGGGCTGGTCTAACCATCAAGGCCAGCAAGTGCCAGATTGGACAGGGATCTGTCGTGTACCTGGGACACCTGGTGGGCGGAGGTAAGGTGCAACCCCTCCAAGCCAAGATTGAGACCATCATGGCCTGGGAGCCCCCAAGACCCAAACAGAGGTCCGAGCTTTTCTCGGCCTCACGGGATACTACCGCCGGTTCGTCAAGGGATATGGAACCATCGTGGGCCCATTGACGGAATTGACTTCCAAGAAGCAGCCACGCAGAGTAATCTGGACGGCTGCCTGCCAGGATGCCTTTGAGACCCTAAAACGTGCCATGTGCACCGCCCCGGTGCTCAGGACTCCAGGCTTCGGACGGGAATTTATTGTGCAGACAGACGCTTCTGAGCATGGCATAGGAGCTGTGCTCTCGCAGCTGAATGACGATGGCCAAGACCAGCCAGTGGCCTTTATCTCCCGAAGACTACTCCCCCGGGAACAGCGGTGGAGTACCATCGAGCGGGAAGCCTTTGCTGTGGTTTGGGCGGTGAAGAAGTTGAGGCCATACCTTTTTGGTTGTCACTTCTTGATCCAGACCGACCACAGACCCCTTCGCTGGCTCATGCAAATGAGAGGCGAAAATCCCAAATTGTTGAGATGGTCCATTTCCCTCCAGGGGATGGACTTTCGGGTGGAACATCGACCCGGTGTAGACCACGCCAACGCTGACGGTCTCTCCCGGTTTTTCCGCCTTAGCGAAGAGAACTCCCTAGAGGTTGGGAAGCTCTCCCCTCTTTCGGCTGGGGGGACGCGTGTTAGACCTGTCAGCCCTAGGGTGGTCTTGCCCTGTTTTTTTCCCTTTTGCGCCTCATTTTTGCCACCGTATTTTTACTGGACCTAGGTCTCCGGGCGCCTTGCCACTGCTGGTCAGTGCTGAGGTGCAGGTGCTCTCTCACTAAAGATGGCTGCCACAGGCCCCTGCTACTGCAGAGGGCCTTCCACACATACACGCTAGTAGCCAGAGTCAGGCTGGGACAAGGGATACAGTAGCCATCCCGTCCCCGCCTCTGGGCCCCATAGCTAGGTAGGTGGAAGGTTCCAGAACCTTCCGGGCTGTGGGAGGAGTTACGTTTTGCCGCCTTTAGGAGGGTCACCTGACCTAGGGGTATAAGAGGCTTGGAGGGAAAACCTTTGAGTTAGTTAGGTTGAGGCACCGCTGAACCTGGGAGAACCTGCGCCGGAGTATAGACTTTAGGGCCTAGGGGGAGACCTACACTACTGCTGCTGACAGGGTCAAGGCCCTGCTGCCGTAAGATAGCTGAGGAACGCCCACCACCCACTGATCTTGCCCAGTGTGAGGGGACCCAGGGAACCATCTCCAGCGTGCCGGGAGGAACATCAAGCACTCCCAGAATCACCAACTCACAACCCCCCCACTGTTCATGAGAAGAACTTTGCTGAATCCAAGAGTAACAGGATCTCAAGTGAAACCGTCGAATGGGGATCACGAGGCGAAGCGCTGTGTCCTAAGCGCTAGGCCTTCACCCCCTATCTATCCACACCGACAGCTGGACTGTCCCCCAAGAACCCTTCCCACACAGCCCTGTGAAGAAGGCTGTCAGCGCGCCCCGCGCTGCAACTCCATGGGAGAGAACTTGACCCCCCCAGTCACTGACCTGGTGACTGGATCGCCGCCGCGGCCGCCGCCGCGTGAAGAGGGAGCTGAGGTGAGGAAGACCTCTCCCCCGTGCATAACTGTGGTGAGGTGCGCCGTCCGCGCCCTCACCGAAGCCCACAGAAATCACCGCCGGGCCCGAGACCCCTGCCGCTGCAAGCGCGGCCAAGAATAACCCCGCCGCAGCCCCCGAGGGCCGCGTAAACCGAGCTGAGGCCTTCTGCGGCCTCCAGGCCCGTGGACGCCGTTGCCGTGGGGCCGGGGACGCTGACCGCGTCATAGGTCGCGCCCCCGAAAAGGCCGCGACGGGATTGGCCCCACCGGAGCCAGCAGCCAGAGAAGAAGGAGGCGGGAGGCGTCGCCTAGCAACCGACGAAGGCCGTGACGCGATTGGCCCAGCCGGAGCCAATCGGGACGACGTCAGAGGGGCTCCACTGCCAACGGGAGCCCCCGGAAGAGGAGAAGGCCGCGACGCGATTGGCCCAGCCGGAGCCAATCGGGAAGACGTCCGAGGGGCTCCACTGCCAACGGGAGCCCCAGGAAGAATCGCCGCCGCGCCAGGATTGGGCGCCGTCGAGAGCCCGCCCCCCCTGCACGTCCGGAGGTGAGCTAGAACTCCTTGTGTCCTCGCGGGAAGCCGGAGCCGTCTGAAAGGACTGCCGGCTCCCGCTCCGTGTCCCTACTCTCTCTCCTGACTCCACGGGGGCCGGAGGAGTGGCATACCGGCCCCCAACGAAGCGATAACGCCGCGAGAGGCGCCATAGCCTCAAGGAGAATAGCCAGCGCCGGCCGGAGGGCCGTGAGACTCGCGCCGGGCCCCGCCCCGTCCAACAGAGGGCTGGCCCGGAGGAGAGTCCGCCGAGAGGCACCGCAACCAGCAACAGCACCGCAGGTGAGCCCAGGAGGCCCCTAGGGCTCTAGGTTAAGCCCCTGGGGGCCGGGGGCCACGCTTCACAAGGGATTAAGGAGGGAGGGGCCGTCCATGACGTTTTGTACCAGGCCAGGCACCTGGTGAGAAAGGGCCCTAGCCTAATTTAACCCTCACCTCCCCTGGGAGATATAGGAGTCCCCCTCATAGGGAAGCCCCAGCTGCTGGACATGTTGAGGGGTTCCCTCTAGGATTCCCTCCCGCCTAGTGTACCACAGGCTGTACTGAGTACCTAGGCCTGATGTATGTGCCCAGGGGCCAGAGATGTTAATGCCTAAAAAGTGTTGTGCATGTTCTAGGCCCTACTTTGTTAGCGCACCCGAATCATTATTGGTGCTGTGATTTTAAAGGAACTACTTCCTGCGGCCTTTTAGTGGCCGGAACTGTTGAGGGTCTTTTTAAACGAATGCGCACCAGTTAAAGGAATGTATAATCTGCATAATTGAATGCCATCTTGATTGATATAAAGAAACCTGATTTTTACTTATACAAGCCTGGTGTGGTGTCCGGTTATTGCTCCGCATTTCTGAGTTAAAGTAAGAGTGTGCTGCACAACTGCCTTACACATTGCCTTCGCGTGCCTTTCTACGCTTTGCGCCATGCTACCGTAACGGACTCGGAGACCATGCCCCCGCGTACACACACACACATCCTCCAAAGGAAACATTACGAAGGTAAATACAGGACTGGAAAGCACAACATTTGGTAGGCGGTCCGACGTGTCTTATCGGTGTGTGTAGCCAGCATTCACTATTAATACCACGTGCAGCTCGCCACCCAGCGCCCGGCCACGTTCTAAGAGCTAAAGCCGAGACATTGTTTGCACAGGGGTCGGTTTTACCACATCCTCCGCTTGTGGGGGCAGTCTGAATGCCTGCCCGGGGAAGAGAGCTGGGTCTGTCTTTACAGCTAGATGTCTTTGTATGTGTGTGTTTGTGCCTATTTGTGTCTGTGAGCTGTGTGTTTGTGTGTGGTGTGTCTGCCTCTTTATTTGTGTGTGTTTGCCCGAGTGTGTGCATTGTGTTTGTGTGTGGGCACTAATCTATACATATTAGTGTGTTTGTACGGATGTGTGTGTATGTGTTCGTGCCATTCATGTCTGTGTTGGTGTGTGTGTGTGTGTTTGTGTGTGTGCCTATTTACTCGCGTATGCGTGTTTGTGTGTTGTGTGTGCCTCTTCATTCGTGTGTGTACCTCTTCATTCATGTGTGTTTGCATTGTGTTTCTGTGTGGGCACTCATCTATACATATTAGTGTGTTTGTACGGATGTGTGTGTTTGTGCCTATTTATGTCTGTGTGGTGTGTGTGTGCCTATTCACTCACGGATGCGTGTTTGTGTGTGGTGTGTGTGCCTCTTCATTCGTATGTGCTTCCCGAGTGTGTGCATTGTGTTTGTGTGGGCACTCATCTATGCATATTAGTGGGTTTGTAAGGATGTGTGTATATGTGTCTGTGCCTATTCGTGTCTGTGTGCGTGTGTGTGTTTGTGTGTGGTGTATGTGTCTATTCACACGCGGGTGTGTATTTGTCTGTGGTGTGTGTGCCTATTCATTTGTGTGCGTTTGCCCGAGTGAATGCGTTGTGTTTATTTGTATGCGCACCGCACTCATCAATGTATATTAGTGTGTTTGAAAGGATGTTTGTGTGTGTGTTTCTTTTCTATATGTGTGTAGTTACCTATATGTGTGCCTGCGTTTGCACGGCCTAAATGCATTTTTGTTTGTGTGTCTGCGCTTGTCTTTATATAAGAGTGTGTTTTTAAGGCGTCGTGTGAATAAATGTGTCTCTTTTCAGCGCCTGTGTGTGTATATGTGTAAGATTGTGTATTTGTTACGGCTACACTGTGAAATAAACATGTATGGAACTTGGCGACAATGAAAAATAAAAACAATACGACACTTGTTCCAGGTCCTCCCCAAGCCTTGTTTACTCTTAATGTTCCTTTCAACAGTGTCATTTCGTGCCTACAGATACCCACTTCGACGTGTTCCTGCCACGCATGGCATTCAGACTTTGTATGTGTAGTAAGCCTGTTCGTATTTACCCCTCCCCTGCTGCACGTCAGCATAGAGTGAAACTTCCCCGTGGCCGCAGATCACCTTTTTGGCCCACTGACAGCCACTGCGAGAAACTCTCATTGCTTTCAGCCTCAACTCTGGATCTCTTAATTGTTGCTGTTATAAACACCTGGAGGCGACTTATTTCAAAGCATGCACTATAAAGAGTAAAAAGCTGAACAAAAAAAACAAAAAACTCAAAAACAGAACATCCTGGGAAAACTTAACACTCTGAGTGCAAGATTCAGTAAAACGTGAAATATAAATTGGAACGAAATCATTAACCTGGATTACCTGAACATAGCTCTAGCAAATCACTTAACAGATCTCAAAGGCGAGACTATTGGCTATGCCAATGCTTGTTTAAAAGATTGTTTATGTCCAGGAAGTGGGACCTCCTGTACATAAACAATTTAAGGCGTTTTGCTTTTTCCATGTGTGCTGCAGCACACATGGAAAAAGCAAAAACTAGGAGAAATAAAGCATTTCTCCTCGTTTCGCCAAGTTAAGACCAGGTTTTCCCTAGTCTTAATTTGGTGGTGCCTCCTATTTACGTTGCCCTTGTAAATGGGGGTCAGCGTCAAAATCAATGGGTGTTGCAGTGGAACGCCCACCACTTTCACACTAAGCATAGCGTGAAAGGGGGACTTATTTACAAGGCAGCGTTAAGCCACGTTAAGTGGCTTAACGCTGCCTTGTAAATAAGGCAAAGCCCCTATCGCCACGGAAACGTCACTAAAAGTGACGTTTCCGTGGCGATAGGGGCTTGTACATATGCCTCCAAATCTCCTCACGTTTTCAAGACAGCCCCGCTTTTAGAACTGTTAGATCACCAAACCCTTCAAATTCTGTTATACTCTCTTTTTAAAACGACCCACTTCACCACAATCGCACTTTACTGCATTAAATGCTCACACTATCAACTCAGCACACACCATCACACCCCTCCTGACCATACCGGGTCTGGTGGCACAGTGGACTAATGCGTCCACTTCAGAGGCTTGTGTTCGACCTCATGGTCACAGGTTCAAATCCCGGCGGGTCCACTCAGCCTTTCATCCATCTGAGGTCGATAAAATAAGTACCATTGAGTTGGGTAACAATAAACATCTGTTATTCAGCGCCAAGAGACCCTTCTGGGTGAACGTGCACTTTACAAATACACATGTTATGTTATACCACCACACCCCTCAACACATATCAGTCGTAATCATCACTCGGAGCATGAGCACAGAGGATTGGATATCACTGCTCTTCCACTGAACATGTGGCAGTTGCTTAGGCCCACAAACCTACCGCAGTTTGAACATTAATATGGCAACCCAGCTGCAGGCACAGTGTGGGATATATTTTGAAACAGTGGATGAAACACCTGAAACAGTCAAGTGGGTGATTCCAGGATATCAAAGACACATGGGCCTAGGGCACAAGTCTTAAGAAAGAGAATTGGTGGGGCTCTTCAAGATGGGTAGTATGCAAGAGTCATCGTGGAGCACAACATCACAGGACGTGATGTCACATGTCAGCAGGTGTATCATTTGAGCGTATTACGCGGTTTGGCAATTGAAAGCTGCTCAGGACTTAAGCCTGTGACTCTAGGTCCCTGTCTGAACGCATTAACAGCCCAAATGTGAATGAAGCTGGGTGTCAAAAAAACTTCAAAGTATACATTTTCTCTGGACTGGAAGCAGAAAAATAAACATTTTTCCCCGCTTCTGAGACGATTCTTGCTGAGGAACAGGATCACAGGCTTCATTAGGCATTTTGATCTCTTAAATCAGGGCCTGCATTTACTGATCAGTTCCAATCACAAAGCCCCACACGGCTTCCCAGGCGTGAAGTGCAGAACTGGACAACAGCAAAGCAGCAAGCCATCTTACGTGCTTATAGAGTTCACATCACATGTGGGTTCTGCAGCTTGGCTGGCCCCCCAGGGCGCACAGGGACGCGATGATGGCGCACACCTCGACTCCACGAGATATTCAGAGCACGGTGCTGACCCCCACCGCTTTCAAAAGCATGTGAAGAAGGCTGCACAAAGATGGATTTCGAAGAGCAGGACATGCCGCTGCTCTCTGCAGTACTCGCTTACGAGAACCTTGGTTAGCTCCCTGGCATAAAAGCCATGTACATAAAGGTAACACCCACACCATTTGCAACCTATTTAAGGGCTCTGCAAACCCCGCTTGTTGTGCTCCCTCGAAGCAGCTTTGGCACAACTCATATACCCAGACGGTGTGCTCTCATGCTCAAGGGTTAATGAGGGAAACATCTTTAATTAATACAACCAACGCTTTTTCATTTGTGTTTAAAAAGTACTGACGAAAGCCAAGCAGGTGAGGCAGCTGCAGTTATTTTCTCTAGTTTTATATAGCGCGAACTCAGCCCAGGGGCACTGGAGCGCTTTACATGAGCACCAGTCACATTAGGTCATGTTTGTATTTTTTGGGCACTTGCCCAGAATCACGGGATGTTGAGCCGACACCGCCACTGGAGCGTGGTCTCCAGTTTCACAGTCGGCAGCTCTGGGAAGAAGCCAGGGTGGGGTGGGGTGTCCTGAAAAATAAAAGGCAGTGCAGCACGAGGGCGGGGCTGCAGAGGTGCACACCTGCCCACCAAGTGACGTCTGATATATGACCACTGATTGGTCACAGGCTCGCAGTGTTTACTGGGAGGAAGCCCGGCAAGGTCACGGGGGCAGTGGGAGTTGTCAAAGGGCAAGTCAGTGCTGTCATAGGTAGCGTTTTCGCGCGCCACACAAGACTGACAGCCCTGTAGTGTGGCTGTGGTTGAAACAGGAAACTGCATCTCAAGCAGGCAGTGGGCGGGGCGACTGCCTACAGGACATTTCTGGACTCGCCGAAATCGAATGGAAATGCTCGGTGCACTCTGGCCAGAGTTATCAAGTTTTGAGCAGGCTGGACGGCGTCCACCCTGTGAAAATAGTAGGTGGACGGCGTCCATCCACATGTACCCCGGACTTGTGCCCTGCGTGCTCCTCTCCCTTACCCCCCCCCCCCCTCTGTGTTGCTCTTTCTTGCTTGTGTGCTTCTTCCCCACCCCCATGTTGCTCTCCCTTGCATGCAGCTTTTTTTTATTTATTTTAGGAGGACCAGGCAGCAAATTGCTGTTATGCCTATCGCTTTCTACATAAACGCACTACTTCATGATCCATCTAAGATCGCTAAATAAAAACAAGCATTGGCAACACCAATAGGTGTCGTCTCTGCAAGAGCTATTGGCTTTGCAAATCTGTTTAGCCATGTAGTACTCCAGCGTGGCTGCTGTTCAGCATGGCTAAAGGTTAGAGGCGTAGAGGAGTGTGGTGTGCAGAGGCGACGAGTGGAATAGAGTGTCATATAGTGGTGTAGAGTGGCATAGAGTAGCTTAGAGTGGAGGGGAGTAGAGTGCCAAACAGTGGAATAGAGTGTTGACAATTAAGTTCTTGTGCCAAGCATCAGAAGCCACCGGCTCAAATTAAGCACTGGTCATAGATTAGAGTGGCATAGCGCAGAGTGGAGTAAATTGTTGTAGAGTGGAGGGGCGTGGAGTATCAGTGTGTCGTGGAGTCGCTTAGAGTGTCATACAGTGGAGTCGCTTAGGGTGGCATACAGTGGAGTGGCTTAGAGTGGCATACAGTGGAGTGGTGTAGAGTGGAGCAGAGTGTTGTAGCGTGGCGGAGTAGTGTTGCGGTGTGCAGTGTCGTAGAGTGGAGAGTCAGTGAGTGAATTGCATAGAGTGCAGTAGAATGTTGTAGAGCTGAGTGGTGTAGACTGGAGTAGAGGAGTGGCATAGTGTCGCAAACTGGAGTGGCACACAATGGAGTGGTGTGAAGTAATGTAGTAGAGCGTCAAAGTGGCATTGAGTGGAGGGGCGTAGAGTGCCATGTCGAAGTAGAGTGCCGAAGGGTTTAGTGGCAGAGTGTTGTGGAGTGGCATACAGTGGAGTTGTTGTAGAATGTCAGAGTGGAGTGTCGCAAAGTGGAGTAAAGTGGCGTAGAGGGAATTGTGTAGAGTGGAGTAGAGTGCTGTAGAGTAGAATGTTGGAGAGTGGAGGAGCATAGAGTGGAGGTTGCAGAATGAAGGGCATAGAGTGGAGGGGTGTAGCGTAGAAGGGCGTAGCGTAGAGTAAAGTGTCACACAGTAGAGTGGAGAATAGTGGCATGGCGTCGAGTACAGTCGTGGAGTAGAATGGCATGGAGTGGCATAGAGTGGAGGTAAGTGTCATGGAGTAAAGTGTCAGAGTGGAGTAAAGTGCCATACAGTTGAGTGGCATAGAGTGGAGCAGCGACATAGGGTGTCAGAGTGTTTTAAGTGGAGTGTCTTAGAATGGACTGTTGCAGAGTGAAATGTCAGAGTGGAGTGGCGTGGAGTTTTATGGAGTGTCGTAGAGGGGAGTGGGGTAGAGTGGCCTAGAGTAAAGTGGGGTTGAGTGGAGTAGATTGGAGTAGCATAGAGCGAAGTGTTGTGGAGTGGGGGGTTGTGGATTGTTGTAAAGTGTCATAGAGCCGTGGAGTAGAGTGAGTGTCGTAGAGTGGACTATGCATGGTGAGGTAGCACATTTGCATTACAGACAACACATTTTCAATCAAAAGGACCATTACATTTGCACATACAGTTTTACTGAAAACTATCCAGTGCACAAATGATAATGTGTGGAAATGGCATCACCAAGTGTATTGATTTGTGCTGATCGTATTAAAATATTAGTTTCCACCACACTTCAGAATTACAAAAAATGTGCTTCGTTTGTACTTTCCTAATTCTGATATATTCTGAAATTCTTGCACAGTTCATTTACAGATATTTAAATTTTGTTGTGTGCTAGATAAAACCTTTCCTTTCCCTGTCCCAGTATCCAGCAAGATTGTCCCATATACCCTCTCACTTTGAAGTAAGCAAAAGAAAAACACCAAGCTCCCCTGGAAGACAGAGCCAGACACTTGACCTCCGTCTCTGAATGCACAGAAAATGTGACAAGATAAGAACAAAATTTAAAGGCCTGTTTACAGAAAGCAGCACTGGTGGAAGAATACAAGGAGCGATGGTAAGCAGGCTATGCTCCACGGGAGGGGTAAAGACATGCTTGACAGCTTAAAACAAATAAAGCTAGCAAATAGAAAGCAAGCAAATGTCAGTTACAAAGCAAATAGTAAGCACGCCTACAAAGTGATGCGGCTGCGTCATTGCACTTTTCTTTTTCCTCACACTGTCCGGTATGAACAAAACGCACTGGCAGGCCAATAGGCCTCACAGATGAGATCCATTAGCTTTGCCAATGCATGTTTACTTTGCTTTTCGGTCTGAACATAAAATGAAGGCAGTGTCCATAGGTATTAGCTTCCTGCCCGCCATGCTTGTGAATGCCACACCATGCACTACAACAAAGAGTGTCAATGTTACAGTGAGAATGCAGGGCTTTCGCAGTTTATCATTCTGAAGAGCACATTTCATCAGAGCCTCATCTGACGTGCCTATTGAAGCTTTTACGTTCTTTAAGAAATCCTTGCAACGGACGGAACCCAGTAACTCCTAGGGCTGCACAAAAAGTTAACGAAAACAATGAAACCTAAAGTGTGTTAAATTGACGTCTCTATTTTGTCTTCTGCTCTGGAAGGCGCAATGACAAGGGTACACGCAGCAGTCAGTACAAAAGAAGCGTGGTTCCATAAGCCCCATCTGCTGCTCCACGTGCTATTTGTTCATGATCCAAGCATCCATTCAACCCATTCTTATGCATTGGTGCACTGTCAGGCCTCGAAAAATCATAAAAAATGTTACCAGTCCTGCAGGTCTAGTGACTTCAATAATCTATTCGAGCTAACTGTCATGCTCTTGACCCATAAACTGGATTCAACTTCTGTGATCCTAGCAAATATATTGATTCACTGAACCACCATTTTTTTCATTATCACGTATGTTAGCACCTTCAAATATGTTAGTTCAGCATGTCTGCTGTACCAAAAACTATTTTGTTTGATTTAATAGAATAAACTTTTGCTCCATATATAATACAAATCTAGCCGCATATAGGATTCACATGACCCCTGACTTGCCCCTTAGTTTATTAACAACATTGTCATCAGGGCAGGGAAAAGAATGTTTCTCAAATCATGTTTAAAAAGTATCACTTTTAATAAATATGTAACTAAAGCCTTAAGTGGTAGCACACTGTCAATGGTTATCACCACATTTTCCATTGAAATAATCACAACATTCCCAAGTGACCTGCGGTTTTACTGATAAAACTATATACTGTACAAACAATGATCGGAAATGGAGTTTCTGCAAATATTTGCCTTTTGCACGTCACCAAGTGTTCTGATTTGTTTTGCCATCATTTAAATCTTTGCATCACACAGCTGAATTACAAAAAAAGTACTTTAGTAATTCCTGATACATTCTGAAATATTTGTACTAGTTTTTTACAAGCTATTTAAATGTTGTGTGTTAAAAACAAAACTGACATCCTACACAGCCTTATCTTTCACAATGATTGTCAGACAGCTCACTTTACAAAATCCTTTAACTGTAGTAAGAGAAAGAAAAAGTAAACACTATTTTCCAGGATAAGATAAGCAGCAATTAGTATAAAGACAAACGCACATTTGACCTCTGTACTTGAACAGACAGCATGTGTCAAGCTAAAAAAAAGATTTAAAGACCTCTTTATTGCTCATTCACTTTCTGAATGAACAGAACACCTTTTCCTTTTCAGCTCAAGTTCATTCAGCAGAACAGACCAGTAGGTCCTAAAAATAGCTCAACCTGATAAAATCAAACTCGCCATAGCGATTGGGCGAGTAGATTTTTCGAGGGCTGACTATGTCCCGCTGCCCATCCTCAGAGATGCCCAACAGACACAGAAGAAATCTTTAAAAGTAATCCATCTATATTGCGGCATGTGCACTAGAACAAGAAGCACACACAATCCAGAAGAAGACAATTATGTTGACATTGTACAAGAAATGGTTGTCATGCTTCTCCTGAAACTTAAAAGCCAATAAAACCAGTAATAAGCAGATTCGGCCTATGCCAGATTAGCCCCCTGCGCAGAAGTAAATTTGACATCTTTGCTGCTGCTGACGAATAAAACGAGGCAGCCGTAGGACCCTTTTGCGTTCATAGGTCAGTTTGTGGCTGATTATAGCAGAGACGTGACTAGCCTGTCAACAGAAACACCTCCAGCAACTCACAAGAATCACTCACAGCTTCCATCAGTCACGCTGCTTCGGAGTTGTTCTTGGGGGGGGTGTGGGGGTGGAAGGCGAGGGTTGTGGTGTGTGGCAGGAGGGGTGAGTAGCAAATAGGAGGGGAGGAACGGAGGCGGTTGGGGTGTTAAAAACCGTGTGAGTTGCATAAAGCTGCCCAGAAGAGCTCATATCGAACCATACTTGCGAGAGATTCACTGGCTTCCCATCAAAGAGCGGGTGCGGTTTCAAGAACTTATTATGACACAAAGCTTTTTACCACTCTGGCCCCCAACATCTATCTAAAAGGACCACCCCCTATATCCCATCTAGGTGCCTTCGCTCTAATTCTCTTTTGGTGGTGATCCCCAAGTTTAGAAGGAAAAGATGGAGGTGGCAGCTCCGACTCTTACCTGGCCGCCAAAGACTGGAACGCCCTCCCACAGCGGTTGCGGGCTGCGGAGGATATTTAGGTTTTTAAAAGTTTGCTCCAAACCTGGCTTTTCAGTTCTGTGTATTAAGTTTGATGATTCCAAGGATTGTGCCACTACAGTGCCGGGACTCTCTATGAGTAGATGTTGCGATCTATAAATCCCCCAAATATAAACATAATGATTAATGCACTTTAAAAAGGTCTCACTAGGGCGAAGTGAGAGGGACACTGGTGTCTGCATTACCTTCATGCAGACGGTTCCGGGCGCCACTCTCAAGATCAGCGCCCTGGGCCTTGGCCCATCTCACCCATGCCAAGAGCCGGTCCTGGTGATAAGTGTCCACCCGACATGAAATACTATCAAGGGCTGGCCCCCTGGCCTTATTAAAGCCGATTTCATTTAATGATTTTGTTAAAATATTGTTTACATATTTAAGGTCGTGCTGTACTGCTGTCCTTGGCTGCAAAGGATGTTTGCTTTAGAGCTGTTCTTTGTAATACCAGGGACATGTTTTGCTTGTAATTATGTAGTACTCTCTTGTTTTTGAGTGTCAGTACTATTTGTTCGCTCAGTAGGACACAGATACACACCTTGCGCTCACGAATACACAATGAAAACTCCAGAATATCGTCTGTTACAGTCCTTGTCGTGTTCATTAAGTCTTGAGGCATTCTGCCTCTCGACAGACCTTAAAGAAACCCCTGCCTTCTTTCAGAACTATTTTCTTTGGTTTCACATTGGTTTACCTGCCTGCTTTCTCTTCCTTTCCATAATCCTTAACTGGGCCTTGACTATCTCCATTTATTTTAAGTCTAGCCTAACAGACAGCGCAAGCTCCATGGTTGGAAAACATCTATTGAGGTCTTTGCAAAAAGTTAAAGCGCCATTGCTTAACATTGGCTGCCTTTATTGTCACTCTCATTACTTGCTTCTAAATTGATGGATTTCCTTCTCTATCTTGTTTCATCTTGTGTTTGTCCCTCCCCTGGAACATAGTGTCTTGACCATCCTTTGGCTTGGGTGACTTTATCAATCCACTGCTCACTTTTATGGAACTACGTTTTTCTTCCGGACTCCATCAGAGTGAATGGGTTTCAGATCTGTCCGCAGTGTGCTCCTTTTCCTATCAAATATCCGTCCCCACGCTGTGTTGCTGTCTCTCTCTTGTTGCAAGCTCTCTCTCATGTGCTTCCCCTGCCAACTTGCCCCTTCCATGTGCTCCTTGAGGCTTCCTCACTTGTGTGCTTCTCCCCCCGTCCCTTTCTATTTTTTTTCTTTTTTATAAAGGACCAGGCAGCAAATTGCTCACTCACCCTCCACCTTAAATAAAAGCGTGTTCACACTATTTCTACTACATTTATTTAATCTTTTTATTGATCCTTCTCAGACCGGTAAATGAAAAAAATGGCAGAAGCATTATTTTGTAGACATACTCATGCGTAATGATGCATGCACGCCCATGCATAACCACGCATGCATGAGCCTACAAAGTGGCTGCAGCAGAGTAACCGCTTTAAAAAAACAATTTTTTTTTTTTGCCATACTGCCCAGTATTTTGCAGATTGCTGCATTCCTCCTGCTTTGCTTTACTGAAGTCCTTGAGGAAATTACTAAAGTTGGTCCCATTTGGCACCAGAAAATACTATTTATTGGGGGGGCGGAGCTTGCCTGAGCCTAAGATGGCCGCTTGAGCAGAGAGCTCCGTCGAGCCATCACGAAATTTGCTATTTATCCTGCATCGCGGCAGTTTTTGCTGCCTAAATCACGTAGCCCTGTAAACTACACCGTGTTCTCCCACCAACGTGCGAACTGGTAGTCGCTAAATAGCCCTGCATCTACCGATTCCAATAGCCGAAGGGCGTGCCTGTATCTATACTGCGGAGGCTGGTGCTGCGCAGCGGACGACACGTCGGCCGTTCCCGAGAAACTATCGCGCCTGGGCTGGGGACCAAAGGAGCGGAGAGCTGTGCACTTCAGGCGAGCCTGCGGTCGGAGTGAGGAGAGGCCCCCCCCCCTGGCATCGCGGGGGTGCCGAGCGGTGTTGAGAGGCTGACTGGCGCCTCGGCTTCCATGGACCTGGGAGGCCGCCGACGTCACGAGGCCTACAACGGAGGTAGCGGTGGCGGCTGCTGTGAAGAAGCTTGACCAACGGTGATTCCAGTCATCGGCTTACTGCACTGGCGGTCGGGCCGCCTGAGAGGGGTGGCCCTGCAGGACCTGCGCAGGTGGTGATATTTTGAGCCTCAGCTCCGCCTGCTCACTCCGTCGCCATTGATGGCTGCGCGGTACGGCTGCAGCACTAGATCGTGTCTGGAGTAGGCACATACCGTGCCTGTGCTATGGGAGTGGTTCCTTGCATGCTTTGTGGACCTAGCTGTGACGAGCGCGCACTGGCCCGAGACTCCCCATCTGGAATCCTAACTGTGGTGGTAAACTGGCCGATCAAAGCATTGTAAAAGGAGACGCCCTTACCTGGTCGCCGCATCGGCCTTGATGCGATAGCCTTGCCCGGAGTGCGGTGACTTCTCCTTTGCCAGCACCGACAGCTGCTGCAAACCACAAAGAGGTACCGGGGTTTAACTATTGGTAGTGCGCTGCCGTGCTGGGCTAGGTGTGCTACAGATCTGAGCGGCAGCTGTGACACTGGATAGGCCTGCAGCGGGGCTACTGCGTAGTACATAGTCGTCTACGGGACGCCCTGACCGCTGATACTAGATATCCTGCATATAGGTGATACATCTACACTACCGCTTGCAACCGCTAAAGTAGCGCCACCGCATAGTGCACGAGACACGCCTGGGTACAACCCAACACAGCCATCATGGGGAAGGTGGACAAAACACAGCCTAAGCTCCACTTTGAGCAGCGGAAATCCAGGCTCCGGGAGAACACCCCTGAGGGGAACTCCAGTGCGCAAAGAGAAATACCGGAGCAGGCGGAGGGGGACATCCGCACTATCCTGGCTGCCATGCAGAAAAGTCTTTCCACTATTGACACTAAATTAGACTCTCTATCATATCGGATGGACAGAATGACTGAGCGGATGGATAAACAAGTCGAAAGACTAGATATGACAGAACGCAGAGTCACTGAAGTGGAGGAAGGACAGACCGAGATGGACACTGATCATAAGCAGATGGGAAAAGTTCTCCAAGTGCTTCAAGACAAGGCGGAGGATCTAGAAGCTCGATCCCGAAGATGCAATATACGCATCATGGGCCTACCGGAGACCACTCAGGTAGGAAACATGGAACTATTTGTGGAAAAACTGTTGGTGACGCTGCTGGGAAGCGAAACGTTCTCTTCAATGTTTGTGGTAGAGCGAGGGCACCGCTCACTGGGCCCGAGACCTTCCCCGGGCGCAGCTCCGAGACCTATCATAGCTAAACTACTGAATTACCGCAACAGAGATGCAGCACTGAAAGCAGCTCGGGAGAAGCAGTCACTACAGTATGAGGGATCTGCTATTTCACTTTACCCAGACTTTACGGTCCGCGTGCAGGAAGCACGCAGGCAGTTTGCACCGTTAAAGCGTCAGCTGCGGAATCTGAATTTGGACTACGCCATGTTATACCCAGCGAGGCTCCCGGTAAACAGGCAGGGTAGATCGCGGATTTTTACAGACCCTAAACTGTTGCAGAAAGCGCTGAAGGAATGGTCAAAGGAAAGGCCGCGCAGCACGGAGCAGTCCGGTCTGGACGAAGCAGCTGGTGGTAACCTGGACGATCAGGACTAACTTACGAGAAGCTCACCTCGCCAGATGAGACGGTGGCTAATGAGGGTTTATGGAGAGCCTGATGTGAGATGCTGGCATGTATGTAGAAGTTGCTGTTGGGGGGTGGGAGCGGACCTGAAATGCTACTATCATAAGTAACTGGGTGATATAAGTATGGACAGATCTTACAGGAGAACATGATATAGAGTTTTATATTATAACTACGACTTTTTGTGCCCGTGAGGCATGATTATGTAAGTAGCCCGATGCACTGGATTTTTTTGATGGCAGACGACATTGGGCCTAAAGCCTAATAAGGCTCAGTTATAAAAAAGGCTCAGGCAACATCTGCCCACGTGTGTGAACCACAACATTGTATTCTGTCTAAATTGTTTACTGTTAAGCAACATTGAATGCGAATTCAGTTAAGATGTTAGGGGTTTGTATGAGGGGATTCCGCCTATTTGCAGAGTTGGGGCATGCAAGGCGTGGGGGGGGGGGCGGGGTCACAGAAACTTGTTATAGGAAAGTTGCTTTACGAAGAGATCACAGTACAAGACATGAGGAGAGCTCATTGCAGTACATCGGTGCATGGGAATTTCCAGACAATATCACAGGTAGCTTTACGACTTTACAACAGGGCACATGACACAGACACCAAATAGCAGGATTAGCATATTGACCTGGAATGTCCGCGGCCTGAACGATTATAGAAAACTTAGGAAGGTTTTGGTGTACCTAACTAGACATAACATTGACGTCGCACTACTGCAGGAATCGCATCTTCCACTTAATAGCAAAATGCTAAACAGCAGAGGGCTACAGGGAAACACGCATGTAGCGGGGTTCACGTCTCAGGCCCGTGGCGTGATTACCTGGGTTAACCCGAAGGCAGGGCTAAAACTGGAACCGCTAGATACTGACTCAGAGGGCAGATTTGCTATATCACGCTGTAAGGGGAAAGGTCTAGACCTGACACTAGCTAACATCTATGGCCCTATCTACGACAATCCCGGTTTCTACACAGAATTACTAGAGAAGATGCAACACTATAATACGTTCCACCAGCTCTGGGGTGGCGACTTCAATTGCGTATTAGACCCGCGACTGGACAGGTCGGAGAGCCCGGACCGGCGCCTCACCGCTAATGCGCAAACTATCAACGATGTGATGATGCAGATGGGCCTATGCGATGTCTGGCGTGTCCGTTCTCCCGATGGAGGAGGGTACACCCACTACTCCGCCTATCATGACTTGCATACTAGGATCGATTACTGGTTAACCTCTAGGGACTTATTTACACAAATCCGAGACTGCATAATACTCCCTCGCACCTTCTCGGACCACTCGCCGGTGCAGCTGACCTTGGAAAGCCCACATAAAAGCATTCCCCCTTTTACCTGGCGGTTCCCACCCTACTCTCTGCTAGACCCAGTATTTAAATCAGAATTATCAGATGCTATAGAGCTCTACTTTGAACGCAACATAGGGTCTGTAGACACGTTCTCAGTGGTGTGGGAAGCCTTCAAAGTTTATATAAGGGGGGTTGCCATGGCCAAGCACTCCGGAGTTCTAAGAGGGTTACGCCGACAGCTTTCTGACTTGGAGAACAACTTAAAAGCCCTAGAACGGAGGTCCCTTTCCGGCACAGACAACAGTGCGAGGGAGGAATTCCAAGAACTGCTGAAAGAATATCACGCGACAGCTGACTCGGAACTTAAACACTTACGTAAATATGCGACAGCCCGCACGTTCGGTGAGGGCGAGCGCCCTGGCTCGGTTCTGGCCGCATTGCTGAGGAAGCGCAGGGAGGCAGCGGAAGTTATTGAGCTTACTAACGAAGACGGGGAACATCTGACCGATCCGACAGCTATAGCTGACAGGTTTAAGGGATACTACACGACATTATACGCGTCCAAAACTACGGGCTTAAACACTGACATACTAGATTATTTGGCCCATATCAAACTCCCCTGGCTGACGAATGCGCACCGAGAATATCTTATGCGCCCATTAGAGAGCGAAGAAATAACTGCAGCCCTAACGGGGATGAGGTCTGGTAGTGCCCCAGGCGTAGACGGACTTACTGTCTCCTTCTATAAAGAGTTCCAAGATATGCTCGTCCCGCACTTAATCACACTATTTGAGGAGATCAGTGAAAGGGGTCAAATGCCATCCTCGATGAGGGAAACTTTATTCATTGCAATTTTGAAGCCTGATAAGCAACCTACTGAATGTGCGTCATACCGCCCGCTGTCACTCCTGAACGTTGACACAAAAATATACGCCAAGATATTGGCGAACCGTTTAGCCCCACTTGTACCAATATTAGTGGCACCGGAACAGGCCGGATTTGTCCCGAGTAGAAATTTGACATATAATCTACGGACGGTTTTCGGAGCGATCCAACATACAAGGTAGGATATTCAGGCAGTCGCAGTGTTCCTCGATATGGAAAAAGCTTTCGACTCGGGAGAATGGGCGTTCATGACCCACGTCTTGACCAGAATGGGGTTGGGAGACATTTTCTTGCAACTGTTGGCTGTACTATATGACAGACCCATAGCCAGAGTAAAAATCGGCCACATGGTTACGGACACGTTCAAAATAACTAGAGGCACGCGACAAGGATGCCCGCTCTCTCCACTGCTGTATGCGTTGGTAGCAGAGCCTCTGGCATGCACGTTACGGGAGTATCACAGCCATAAGGGGATAAGTTTCCCAGGATATGAACTGATTACATCTACATATGCTGATGATACGTTGCTGTACATAAGGGACCCTGAGCACAACCTGTCACCAGTACTACGCGAAGTAGTCAAATTCGGCGCGATGTCCGGCCTTCGGGTCAACTGGACCAAATCGATCCTATTCCCGCTCACCCCTGCTACACTTCCCTTTACCCCAGACTTTCCGTTATGCTGGACAACGAATCTGGTGCGATATCTGGGAATCAATGTCCACACTGACTCGGAGGTAGTACTCAAGGAGAACTACGGAGTTGCAGTCACTAAGTTAGAGGATGACATTGACCGCTGGATCAGGTTGCCACTGTCACTTGCTGGAAGGATCTCGATCATGAAGATGGTTGTATTGCCTAGGTTTTTGTTTCTTTTTTCAAATATCCCAATGGTCCTTCCCAAATCTTTTTTTTGCATCCTTACTTCTTTATTACTCAAATTAGCTTGGGCCGGTAAGCACGCTCGAGTGAGGTGGGATATACTCACACTACCGTACCACATGGGTGGACTTGGCGCCCCAGACTTAGACTTGTACTACAGAGCGGCGCAAAGCGCTCATGCCCATTTCTGGATACACGGGCCTGCGGATACTCCCCATATCCAAATTGAAAAGGTGGTGGTGGCGCCTCTCCCTCTGCCAGTGCTCTTGGTTAACCCGCCTGATCGCAGGACTGGAATACTAGACTCCATTAACACGACAGTACACGCCTGGCACCATATTCTTAAACTGCAGGCTGGAGCCATTCTGTATTCCCCATTGACCTTATTGGAATGGTGCCACTGGTTGCCTACGTGCAAAGACAAGGGAGTAACTCAAGCATTGAAAGCCATCGGCATAAAGACTATAGGGGATATGTTTTCTGAGGGTAAAGCAAGGACATGGAATGACGTAGTGTCGACGAGCCAACAAGTCACATTACTTGCCAGATTCCAATTTCACAGGATGAGACACTCGCTGAGGGAGATCCTGGGCACTGACCTGGCGGAGCCGCCGGATGTTATTCCTCTCACACACATGATCAAAACTGATACGCCCGGACACTTGGTTTCTAAGATTTATAATATGGCTCAGGGGTATCGAGAACACCACTACACCAAGGCTAGGTTAGCTTGGCAGACGGATCTAGGCAAAGACATGGATGATAAAACATGGCGATACTGCTGTGAGAGCACGAAACGCATTTCCCTAAATGGGCGCCATAGGCTGATACACTTCAAATTCCTCAACAGAGTCTACTATACCCCGAGAGATTACACCGATATGGTTTAAGAGACTCAGCTGACTGAACGATGTGGAGCGCTCTCAGCAGATTTCTATCATTTAGCATGGTTATGCCCAGGAATCTCCAGCTTTTGGGCTAGGGTCTTCCAAACTTTAGGGGAAATCATTGGCGCACCACTAGCACCTGACCCTTTGCTTGCCCTCTTGGGATATTCAAAACCCCTTCCAAAAGCATATAGAAGGTTGGTTGACATGGGGCTATTAATTGCTAGACGTAGAGTAGCTATCTGCTGGTCCCGAGGCCCGACCCCCACTAATGATAGCTGGTCGAGAGACATGGTATATTGTAGTACACAGACTGAAAACTTTAGCGACCTTCTCCCTCCACGCAATCGCCCCAAGAAATTCTGGGGATTATACCAAACGTATTTAGTCACCAGGAATAATGAAAATGAACGTGCTGTCACACCCGAGCATGGAGAGTACATGGTATGTGTTGTAATGTTGATGTGTTTACTGTGAGCCATCAGAGGTTAGATCCGGAGTATAGCCCCTATATTACTAGACTGCATTGCCGAGGTGGAATGCATGTGATTCCTGGTATAATCGGTACCGCCTCAAGGTATTGCCAATGGTTCTGCACTTGCATAAACTTCTCAGGCTGTGTGATGTAAAGTGTTACAGTGCTGAGTTATGATAACCTGTCACGAGATCTCATAATGGACTGTTAACCGTACTATATCCATTGATCCGATAACAAAATCTCTTTGTAACTGCTTGTTATTCAAACGTTTCAATAAACAAAATAAAAAAATACTATTTATTGTACACTCATTGATTACAGTCAAAAGGGACTATGTGAATGCTTTATACTTAAGACTACATGTGCACATGTTACATACATTTAAGCGGGTACAAAACTCTACAGCAAGACTAATTTTTAACATTTTATTTATTTGGAGAAATATCACTGGCTGCCAACGGAGAGAAACATTCCCTTTAAGGGTCTTGTTCTAACTCATAGAGCCTTTTATCAGCAGGGTCCCATGTACTTAAAAGACAGGCTTGTTGCTTGCACCAAACAGAGCACTTCACTCCTCCAATCTTTTCCTCCTAGAATACGTAGTTTCAGAAAAGGAGGACGCTCTTTCACCTACTTAGCAGCTAAACACCGAAACAGACTTCCCATACCTCTCAGGAAAATACAGTGTGAGGCAAACTTTCCTTTTCCGAGATGAAGTCACTGGATAGATGGCTGGGCCCCTTCCTGCAGTGCTGGGACTTCTCTATGGAAGGAGCTGTGCGCTTTAGAAAGGTCTCATTCATTCATTTGCAAACCCAAAAGGTCTCAAATGCAAGTCCTATTGGCTTTGCCAATGCTTGTTTTTGTTTAATGTCATTTGATTATCTGAGAAAATTGGAATCGCAGAAAACCAGTAATCAACGGCTAACATTCTATTGTTTAAGCGCTGAGAGGAATATCGTGAATGGATGCAGCCCACAGAAATGACATGGTCAGTCCACACCCCACCGTGTGTATCCCGCCCACTGTCTGGATGGGATACAGAAAGAGTCCACTGGAGTAGTCCTCCTGAAGGTTGCCCTTTTAGGGGTGGCACATACCCATTAGTGCCTGCCCTACCCTGCATGCTGGAAGCCAGACAAACCTGATCCTGTCCAGAAGCATCCGGACCTCTCCAGAAGCCAGGAAAACTAGTCTACCGTCAGCAGTGGAAAGTCAAATTGTAAAGATGCCTGTTAATGGATTATTAGTGGGTTAATGAAGACGAACTGGGCATATAAGGTGAAACTAAACTCCGGAACTTTGAAGATTATCGCCTCGCCCAGACCTGTGTGGACTCTGGCCTGCCCTAATCCCGAGTGCGGGGCCATGAGCTGTAAGTTTACTGTAGGATGGGACGAAGGCCCTTCGGAAGCTCTGCAGGCGTTCCCTGAGGGGAGCTGCTCAGTAAGCCCACGGAGTGCAGAGACTCTGTGAGACTCAAGACGCCCCATCTGTCCATCTCCAGAGTCTGGAGGAGGGCTGCCCAAGACTCAACCCTAAAAGGTTAGGTGCGCTGAAAGGGGACGACTGTGTGGTGGGCACAATCTCTCAGAACCAATACGGGCTTCATTCCATCCTTACCGGAAATGGAGAACTCATGCCAACTTCCCAATTCCCAGTATTCACTTGTCTCCACCTTGCATGGCAGGACCAGAGGCCCATCACCAGCCTTAAAGGCCTAGGAGCTGTAAGCAGTAGGTACAAGACATGCTTGACTGGCTGCAGACACTGCCTGTCAGTGAAGAGGTTCAGCGCCCGGAGCCTTGCAAGGTGGATCCAGAGCTTGAAGATGGTTCTGTTTGGTCTGTGTGTGTTCATTTGGCCTCGTTGGCTTACACACCCATTCCCCACAAGGGTCACATCACATCTCAGACTGCCCCGCTTCCCCCACGCTTGCAGTGTCTGTCCTTCCTAGACTCAAAGCCACTGACACAGAGTCAATAGCTTAGTGGGGTTCCTCAATACCCAGCATTTTTTTTTTTAATGCCCTAACCTTAAAACAGATAAAATATCCATGTAGAGATGGTAACACGAAGAATGAGAATTTTGGAGCAAGGTTAACTACAGATTGCATTAATAGTACTGTGCCTGTTGCAATTTTAATGGTAACAGCGAACAGTAGAGTAAGGGCCATCAGCTATGACGGGCCGATCTCTAGTGTAATTCTCTCCTGAGGTAGAACAGTTCATTGAGGGAGGATCGCAATCCACATGCCGGGGACAGTAAGTTAAGATCGCTAAGGCAATTTTGAAAACCATAGTGGGAGCTATAATGTTTCCCGGGAGCTTTGCTAATCTAATACCCTTCAACTAGATAATATTAATCTTTATTCCCTATGTGAGAGGACGACAACACATAATTTGTGTACATCAGATTCAGAACAGCACAGACCACGAACAACAGTTGTTGAGTAGATTTCAGTGTTAATACTTTGTATTCCTTGCAGATAGTTTAAGTTTTTTTGGCATACCTTTAAAGTTGTAATATGCTGCTGTTCTTTTAGCTAAGTAACAACTCTGAGTGCACATTCAAACTTTATTGAGAGTGCATGAATTCTTGTCCTGCACCCTCAACCCTCACACCACTTTTCTGGAGCTAGGCCTTGACTGCGCGGCCAAGCTCACCCAGAGAGTCTAAGAGACTTTGAGGACCAACTTTCTGTTTTAGAACTAAGGGCCTGATTTAGTGTTTGGCGGACAAACGTGACGGATACCCTGACTGCCATTTTACAAGTGACACTGAATATAATGCACTTGTAATACGGCGGACGGGATATCCGTCACATTTGTGACGGAGTAACCCATCGGCTGAACTCCAAATCAGGCCAAAAGTAACCAGAAAACACAGTACCCCAATCTAGATCCTGCAAGAACCCAATCATGACCACGTAAACAGTCCAGTTAAGGCTGTGTAAATATACCAAGCCAATTTCAACAAAGCCAGTGACAGATCAAACACAATATTTTTCAATTGTAGAGCATCCCTTAATCACAATGGACTAATGTTCAGGGAGGGTCCCTGTCCTAGTGCCCATCTAGAGACAACCCCTATGTCTGTGTGTTATGCTTTAACCAGGTCTGGTGACAAGGTAAATCACATCAAGCCACTTGTTTCCGATTGTGTGAAACAAATGTAAAATATATATATAATAAGTGCCTCACGTAAGCGACCACCAAGAGCTAATTGGCTGTTACTTACCAATTTGCTTGCTTTCTCATCATTGGGAGCTTTCCTATAGAACCGGACTACATCAAAGAAATGTTGTGTGTGTCTGTGTATCCTTATCGGGTATGCCACACAAATCATAGCCTCCCAAGGTCCTCATAAAGGAAGGAGAAGTTTCTTCCTCACAAAAAAGCTAGACATGTTTTGAAAATGCAGTGACTGGGCGACTGTTTCAGTTCGGCAATCTCCCTCAGTACCCGTTGCTCATAAACTTCGACTTCCGGGCCCACTGTGGAAGGTGGAGGGCAGAAGGAAGATGGTCTATGGAGGTCAGACGAAAACACCAACGGGGGATCCCTAGCTTTATCCATGAAGTATTTATGTAGGCAAAATTTTCGCATTGTTTCATGAAATTCAATTCTGCACTTAAAAGGATCGTGCTGTGCCCATAGTCATATTCTTTGACAACAATTGAGGTATTCATTGGGGGCCACTCCCCCGTGCTGCGTGTTATTCTGGGGGAGTTCTGACAAATGGGGTCCTGTCCACCTCGGACTCTGGCTCTCCCTCGGCCTCATATGCCGATTTCCTTGCTGGTCCTGTCCGAGAAAAAGTCTTCAAGAGAACACCCAAATCTTCAGTCTGGTGATTCTGGGGCCCACAGTGAACTCTAGTGTTGTTCGAAGTAGAGGGCTGCTCATCCGACCCTTCCTCCTCACTACTGGTATTATCAAAGGCCCAGAATCTGTGGCGTAAGCCTCTTAGTGAATCGACCTGATTTCTGTGAGTTCTGTGAAGGGCCTGTTTCCGTCTGGTAGTATTTGTCCTCTACATATGGGAATGCACACTCATGGGAGAACCTCTCTAGATTTATTTTGAGTCCTCTTATCTTCTGGTTCACAATGTATGTTTTATACTCTTATAAATCTTTCTGTATGAGAGCTAATTGTTCCTTAGCATCTGCAATAGTAGAGTTATTCTTTAGAACCTCTTCCAGGTCAAGGATTTCTTTTAAATATTTCTCACTCAGGCGTTTGGATGTATTTATAATGAGGATTAGCCAATCCGTGGTGCACTTATTAGTAATGTTAACTCCAGTCTAACCGGAATTGCCTGTCCTCTATGAAAATATTTGGCTTGATCTGGATCAGCTGACAAGCAGGAGCAATGTTGGCCCAAAAATATTCTGTCATCAACGCCCCGTGTAGGGCCGTTCATATCTGGTGCTTTTTTATAAGTAGACAATTTTTCCCATTCATCCCCTCGCTGGGGACCTTGCCAACAACGGTGTATCTGTTAATAGCCAGGGACCCGTCAAGATTTGTACGATCTGATCATCTGTAAAATCTTTCCATATCTTAGCTAAATCTCCCGGTGTGACAACCCCAAACAGAAGAGAGCCCCAGTCTGTAATAGCCACACCACTACTCTCTAGACCACCAGTATGTTTATGCCACAAGACATGGGCTAATATTATTAATGATCTTGTAAGGAGTCCACTGAATTGTGGTTAGTCGCTTCAGGATTGAATCACCACCTCACTGCTGTTCACCCTTTCACTCACAATTTCCAACTTTTAAAAAGCTCTTACAGATGAGCCACCATTCAGGGAAACCAATATACTAGGAGCTGAAGAGGGAATCTATATCGAGGGCGCCCTCCACTGAAATCAAGCCAATTTCAACGAAGCCCTTGATAGATCAAACACACTCTATTTCTCAATTGTAGAGCATCCCTTAATCACAATGGATTAATGTTCAGGGAGGGTTCTGATCTAGTGTCCATCTAGGGACAACCCCTATGTCTGTGTGTTATGCTTCAACCAAGTCTGGTGACTGAGGACATTCACATCAATTTACTTCCGATTGTGTGAAAAAATGCAAAAAATATATATAGGAAGTGCCTCACGTAAGCGACCACCAGGAGCTAATTGACTGTTATTTACCAATTTGCTTGCTTTCTTATCATTGGTAGCTTTCCTATAGAACGGGAAGAACCAAAACCCAGATTAAATCAAAGAAATGTTAGAAGGTGTGTGTGTGTCTGTGTATCCCTATCAGGTATGTCACACATCATAGCTTCCCAAAATCCTCACAAAGAAAGGAGAATTTTCTTCCTCACAAAAAAAGCTAAAAATGAGTTGTGTGGCGATCCGATCTCGATTTAAGCTTATTCAATTAAAGGTATTCCATAGAATCTACTACAAGCTCGGTTTTGGTAAAAATGGGCCGACTTGCTTCACCCATGTGTCCTCGCGGATGCGGGCAGGTGGGCACTTATTTGCATCAATGGTGGGAGTGCCCTGTTCTTCAGAGGTATTGGGGGAAGATTTTTTCTATTCTATCCCTTGTATGCGATAAAGAGATTGAACCCACATAGAGGCTATGTTTGTTGAATATATGGGAACCAACAGATTTGACTAGGATGGAGTGTCTGTGGATCTCACTGGGCTGTGTAGTTGCCAAGCGTAACATAGCGAGAACGTGGAAGGGAGAAATAGCACTGAAATGCTCTGACTGGGAGACTGATATGGACTGGTGCATGCAGGCTGAGAGGGTGGTTTATGAAGGTAGAGGCTGCCCTGGCAAATGGACGAAGATTTGGACACCCTGGAACGATCATAGGGGTGGGTTGTGTACTCCGTTTAGAGAGACGCCTCTCCTTGACGGAGATGCCGAGGAATAGGGGACTGCTCTCCCCCGAGTTCAATATGGCAGCGGAGACCCCGGTACAATCACGGCCTCACCACAGGGGCTTAAAGGAATTTGACTTTACGTTCGGTCATTGAAGATGATGTCATTTTTGTTTCATCCCCTGGTAATTGCTCTTATTGTAAAAGAATGATTGATTATGATATTGTTTGTTTTGTGTTTTAAAATTCAATAAAGAGATTTAAAAAAAAAAAAAAATGAGTTGTGTGTGGCATTTAGCTTGCGTCTTTATTTTCAAGCCCACACTCATGGCGGTGCATCAAAAACCCACGGACAGAAACTCACTTCTGCACTATTCATTCTTTCACCCCAGCGTTCTGAGGGATAAATTGCCTGTGGGACAGTTTTTTTTAGGTGCAGAGGGAACTGCGCTTTGTTACCCAGTCCACGATATTGGCTGAGCGCTTAAAATAGAGGGCCTATCCGACAAAGGAGGTTAACCAGGCGCAAAAAAGAGCACTCAATATGCTCTGTGCAGCGTTGATGGAAAAGAACAGAAAAAACAATAATGCATGTATCCCAGTGTTTTTCATGTTTGATCCTTTATCCACCAGAATAAGACAGATCATGTGCAAAAACTGGCATATATTTGATGTTGGCTCTAACAAAATGCCACAGCCACGGGTTGCGTTTTGCCGGCCTCTGAACCTCGGGGACAGACTTATCCACTCCCGTCCCAGAGATCACCAGAGGAGCTCCTTGAACTTACCATCGGGGCATTTTCTGTGCAGAAGCTGCAATGTGTGTAAGTTGACAGCAGTATCACAAAGTGTAGTCCTTAACAACGGCCATACTTGGTTTAACTAAGTTCAACAATTGTAGCTCAAGTATTGTAGTGTACAGACTGACCTGCAGAAGTGGTTTGCAGTACATGGGTCTCACTACCCACGAAGTGAAAGTCAGGATTCAAGAACAAGAACAGCTTGGTGAAACATTTCCAGGAACAGGGACATGGCCCCCGAGATTTTAAATGGACGGTACATGAGAAAATGAAGATGTGCAGGAGCAGAAGAGGTATTATTCAGAAAAGAAGCCTGTTGGATTTTTTCGGAGCAGACAGATCAGAGGGGCCTGAATGATTTGGTTGAGTGGCATGAACTCCGGGGATAATCACGTGTTCCACAGGGGTTCGGCTTTTATCACATTGAGGGAATCACAAGCAGTGAGGTCAAAACACCCCGTGATTAAGAGATAGGTCCATCTTTGGGGATCACTGCTGATTCATTAGGAGTAGATTTCCACACACACAATAATGTCGTCTGAAACATAGATTCTTTTTTAATACAGTTGGACATAGAACACGGGCCAGTGAGATACTGTACTGATGGCAGTTAGAGAGGGTTGCCCCCTATGTTGAGTCCAACCTTTCCTATCCATTATGCTTTGGGACGCAAATATGGAATAGCCCGTTGTTGATGGGGTTGTTGGATCTTAAAATAGTCACTATTGACATATTGCCACCAATAACATTTTATATATGTGAAACTTGGTTTGACGGGGTTGTTGTATCCAAGTCTTTAGCAATATTGACAAATCCCCTAGACATACTGTTAGAAAAGATACATTCAATGCATATAAAATATTAATGGAAGATGGATTGTTCCCCTATTGGCTTTTTGGTGGTGAATAAGTGAGTGCAGCAACACACAGGACTTTAACAATGGGTGAACTTAGATGGTGGAGGACCATGTGGAGCGGGATCGCGCTCCGCTTATCCTTCCAAGATGGCACCTGTGATCGGGCAGCGCTCGAGTCTGCACATAGAAAAGGATACGCCTCCTTTTCACTTTAAATCTGAGGCTCCGCGAGTATGCAGACAGTTGAGAAAAGAGCCTAAGTGCCGACACTGGCGGTGATTGACACACTAGATTTCCAATGGGGCTACACACGTAGTGATAAAACTCTCATCCCAATGTGGGTCGTGATGTAATGTTTGTTGAGGGGTCGCTTTGAGCCGCCGCGAGCACATGGATGGAATGAAAGTAAAGCCAGGTTGCCGATATGGAGGGTGAATAACGTGAAATATATTGCTTCCCCTACGTGTATTGGACTATACGAGTTTTGACAAAGATGTATATCCCTATGGGGGTCAGCTCGCAATGATTGGGAGTGGTTGTGTGAGCCACCGCGAATGCACAAGAGAAAAGCCTGGGTGCCGACAATAGCGGTGAATAACATGTAATAATGTGGAAGGAGGGGGTGAAAGTGTGAAGCACTGCTGCTTTTGTTACTGGGGCTGCTATTGCAGCACTGCTGCAAAACGGGCCCCCAGTAACAAAACGGGCCCCCACCTCTGCAAAATCGTCCCCCATTCTTCCAGCTTCCCAGGGAAACGCCTGATGCCCGGTACAGCCAGTCCGGTCCAACATACGGCAAATATTCTCTTGATGTTTGGCTTTAGTGGGGGTATTAGTGACTCCCCTCGGGATTTGATTCACATATATATTGCATTTTTATGTTGTCTGTCCACCTTTTTATTTCCTTGTGAAATACAGATCAGGTGCATTTGTGGGTGATCACTGGTCCTCTGGCCCTGATGAAATGGTCAGTAACTTATGGGCTGGCAATAAAACATGTCGGCCGTTCACATTGAAAAGGTCTAAACATGGTTGGTTGTTTTTAAACATGTGTGGGCATGAAAACAAAAAGACGCAAGCTAAATGCCACAGGTAGCTCATTTTTAGCTTCTTTTGTGAGGAAGAAACTTCACCTTCCTTTATGAGGACCTTGGGAGGCTATGATATATGGGACATACCTGATAGGGATACGCAGACACATAACATTTCTTTGATTTTGTCTGGGTGTGGGTTCCCCCAACTCTATAAGAAAGCTGCCAATGATGAGAAAGCGAGCAAATCGGTAAGTAACAGCCTATTAACTCTTGGTGGTCGCTTAATTGAGGCACTTCCTATATATATTTAATTTTGTTCACACAGTCGGAAGTGGATTGGTGTGAATGTCCCCGGTCACCAGACTTGGTTGAAGCATAACACACATACATAGGGGTTGTCTCTAGATGGACCCTGGATCAGGGCCCTCCCTGAACATTAGTCCATTGTGATTAAGGGATGCTCTACAATTGAGAAATAGAGTGTTATCAAGGGCTTTGTTGAAATAGGCTTGGTTTCAGTGGAGGGCGCCCTTGATATAGATTCCCTCTTCAGCTCCTAGTATATTGGTGTCTAAATATAACAACTAATTCACACTATATATTCGAGTAAAGGCCCTGAGACACACCATCTGAGACCCTGTCGCAACAATCCACTCCACACTCTGAAAGAACCCAAACAAGACCTTGTAACATCTCCTACAAGAACTCTCATCTCCTCAACCATGTCCAACCCCAATCAAGCGCCTACATTACCACAATCAGAAGCCTGCAACACTACTGTCAAACCATGCAAACACCCCAATAGCGATGATGTAAACACATCCATTACCACCTTTTGGCACTCTGAACAATACCATGTAAATAAACCAGTGAAGACCATGTAACACCACAAGCTAGAACGTGTAATCAACCCACTCCAGACTCTGTAAGCAACCCAATCTGGATCCTGTAATACCCCAATTTAAACCTTGAAATCAACCCAATCCAGACTCTGTAAACAACCCAATCTGGATCCTGCAATATCCCAATCTAGGCATTGTAAACAACCCAATCTACACAATGTAAACCACAAATCAAAACCCCTTAGCATGCATAAATCAGACGCCTCCCCCGAATAAGGATCCTGTATTCTTAGGAGGACCCTGCAATCATCTTAACCAAAGCCATGTAAACACCCTGGTAAAGACCCTATAACACCACAATCTAGACATTTTATATAACCCAATCCAGACCCTGTACCACAACCCATCTAGATCTTGAAACACCTCAAACTACACCTTGTAATCAACCCATTCCACACCCTGTAAACCGCCAATCAAAATCCCATAACCTGGTAATGTGCCCATCTAGACCCTAAAAACCAGTATGAATTAGGAGCCTTTAAAAATCTCAAGGAGGATCCTGTAATCATCTTAAACAAGACCACAAAAACACCCCATTGAAGGTGTTGTAACACTTCAATCAGGGTACTGTAACACCCAGAGTTACGGCCCTCTAACAAAGATCAACACCGCACCTAAGATCCTACAAGACTCCAATCGAGCCACCATAACACCCCAATCAGAAGTCTGTAACACTACTTTCAAAGCCATGTAAACGCCCTAATGGCGATGCTGTTAAGCAATGTCTCCCAACCTGTGATCCGGGGAACCCTAGGGGTCCGCGAAGCCTCCGCAGAGGTCGGCGACTACTTAGAAAATTAAATAATATTAAAAGATTAATAAAGTGTATATAAATCAAAAAGCTAAATGCACAACTGAACATTTTAAAACATACTGTAAATGCGAAGGAATTTGAAATTCTAGGCTAAAAATCAAATTAATACCCTCAGATTCATTCGAGGGAGCAAGGCAGGTGCATAAAATAGAGTATAGTATGGACGATGAGTAGCCTCAATTGAATTTAGATAAGCTCTAACCTTTCTGTTAAAATTTATATTTTTCATGTATGTGTTTTTTTATGGGTTTGCGAATTAAATAAAATGTGTTATCATTTGTGTATTTGTTTGATGAATGCTTTTTTCTGCATTGCATGTGTATTGTTTTGCGGTTCAAATCTTCGAACAATGCTTAGGTCTGCCTATTGAGCCTTGCGCCAGAGACCCAGGCCAATTTATTTCAGACCCCGGTAAGCCCTTTGCTTATTCTAGAGGACAGCTCCTGGAGCTTCAAGCACAGAAGGGTCGTACTGCAGGTCTATGAACCTTGAGCCTCTGCCTGGGTGTCATGTGTACGAGTGTGATAACTGCAAGGCAGTTATTTAGCTGGGTGCAGCTAAGAAACCCCATGAGGAAAATTGTCAGCCCCATTTTTTGTCTCTGAAGCATTCTTTTATGGGATATCTCGTGAACGCCAGATCCTTGATTAAACATAGGGTAGAATTCAGCGATTTTTGTGTCCCTTAGTAAGCCCGATTGGGTATTCATCACCGAAACCTGGGCCAGAGATTGCTCAGGGCCAGATCTGGTGGAGGCCATCCCCTTCGGGTATGTCCTGTACAGACTTGATAGGGAAGGGAGGATAGGGGGGGTTTAGGAGTACTCTATAAAGACATCTATTCGTGCTTCACTGAGGCCCTCACCTCTCCCTCAGATCCCTATCAGGCCCTATATTTCTCTTTGAAGGTCCTACCCACTGAAAGTTTTGTCGGAGTGGTCACCTAACCGGTCGCCTGGACCCAGAGCAATGTTCGATCAGGATTTCAGTAATCGAATAGAGCCCTATCTGGCAAGATCTAATATCACTCTTTTGGGTGATTTTAACTTTCATTTGGAGAAAACTCTGTGTATTGAAACGCAGGTCTCCTTGGAAACTATGGACTCCTGTGGTCTTCCCCAGCTGGTGAGGAGCCCCACTCATACGGCAGGGCACACTTTGGATGGGATCTTCTCGAATGATCCTAGGATAGAGGTGAATGATTCTATCCCACTCTCCTGGTCGGATCATTATGCCATCCCATTCCTTCTGCAAATTGCAGTATCTCACCTAGATACAAATTTTAAGAATAGGGTGGAGATGAAGAGAAACCTTAGCCGCATAAATAAAGAGGACCTTCTTAATAAACTTAGTAATTATTGCTGCCTCCCTTATTCGGATGTTAACTCAATCTACGACGATTTTTCCAACTGGCTTTCGGCGGCATTGGACTCTCTTGCCCCCCTTAAGGAGCATTATGCGGCCAGAAAACGCCCTTCGGCCCCCTGGTTTTCTGAAAGGCTGAGAAAGCTTAGACAGGTATGCCGACACCAGGAAAGAAATTGGCGCCGGGATCTTGCCTCAGTCGAAAGGGATCTGCACAAACTAAGATTGAGGGAATATAAGCTAGCCATTAATGAGGAAAAGGTCTCTTATTATTCTAAGATGACGGAATCCATAAAATCTCCAAGGGAACTTTTCACTGTGATTAATTCCCTCCTAGCCCCCACGGCCATTGCCAACACCGAGGTTTCCCAGGATTTGTGTGATAAAATGGCATGTTTTTTTTAATGCCAAAATTAAGGACATATACTCCTCTTTGGAGAAGTCCAATGCTGGAAGCTCAAAGCCAGATCTTCCATCGGATCCCTTGGTAGTTCCTCTGAAGGATTGCCGTTTGTGCTCCTTTCCTCCTATACTTCAGGAGGAAACTGAGCGGATGTTAAGTGGAATTAGGTCTGGTTCCCCCCTGGAGCCCTGTCCCCTGAAGATCCTGAGACTGGGAATGGAGGCTATTGCTCCACCTTTGACCTCAATCCTTAACACTGTCATTACCTCTGGCCAGTATCCCACTGCGTGGAAAACTGCAGTGGTTAAACCTCTTCTAAAGAAGCCTTCTCTGGACCCTGCGGAATTAAAGAACTACCGGCCTATTTCCCGGTTGCCTGTCCCAGCAAAAATCTTGGAGAAACATCTGAACCTCCATCTTAGTACTTATTTGGAGGATCATCAGCTGCTCGATGGCTCGCAACATGGGTTCAGAAGTGAGCACAGTACCGAGACGGCGTTAACCGTTGTATTCAACAACATTCGACAACAGGTTGACGCTGGTCATACCACCTTACTGATCCTTCTGGACCTGACAGAAGCCTTCGATACCATCTCTCCTCTTAGATTGGCTGGGAGGCTCCGGGAAATAGGGATTGAGGGCCTTAACCTGCTTACATCCTTCCTCTTGGAACGGTCACAAAGAGTTAAGATGGGCCAATTCCTCTCCGCTCCTAAACAGCTGTTCTGTGGAGTCCCCCAAGGATCCTCATTGAGTCCTACCCTTTTTAATATCTATGTAGCCCCGCTTGCCAATGTCGTAAGATCCTTCGGCCTAGAAGTATCCTACGCTGATGACACTCAAATTATGATCACCATCACTGAGAGTGTCAAAGCGTCAGCAGCAAACTTTAAAAACTGCATGCAGGCGGTGGCGTCATGGATGGTAGAGAACTACCTAAGACTCAATGGGGATAAAACTGAGATCTTAATTTTCGGAGACAAACAGCAGATTTGGTCTGAAGCCTGGTGGCCAGATACGCTTGGATCTTGCCCTCGCCCTGGCCTTAGTGCCAAAAATCTAGGCATCATAGTGGACACGTCCCTCTCTCTGAGCCCCCAAATAAATAGAACAGTCTCTACCTGCTTCGGGATGATAAGGACTCTCAAAAAGATTTTTCAATTTCTCTCCCTCCCCGCGCAGAAACAGGCAGTGGTTGCCCTTGTGCTGTCTAGATTAGATTATTATCATAACAACGAAAGAGTGTGCCTTATCTTAGTGAAGAGCAAGCATGAAGAATCAAACGAGATTCATTGAAAAGCATGAAGAATCACACTGGATTCTTTAAAAAGCCCTCACTCACCAACCTAGTTGGTGACATGCTTCATCATCGGGCCCCACCAGGAAGACCGAATGCCCCCCTGGTGTGCTTCAACGCCAGGAATACTGCGGAGCAGGTTTTTTTGTGTTGTTTGTGTGATTGGTGAAAGTGCTAAGTGTAGTGGGTTAAAACTGTCTAGATTGTGTCCAAAAAAAATTGCTTTTTATTAAGTGGCCAATCTGACATAAAAACAGAACGAGAGATGTGTATGCTGGGTAAATTGATCAGCTACATCCCACAGTGCATGGTCAACATGTTTCTGCCTATATGGTGTTAATAGCCAGGCATTCTTCAGGACCAAAGTGTGGACCTCTGCGGTATGGGCGCGCTAAGGCCCACCCTAACCAGAGGTCAAAGTGTAAAAAAGGGTTAAAATTGGTTCAGTGACTCACTGTTACCCGTGAGGTCCTCCTATTTGGAAGAACCAAAACTAAATATGCGGTGTAACAACTAATCACACCATGGGTCTCGGGAGGGGGGTGGTGGCAAGTAGGCACACCGCCGTCAATGCCAGGCACCCACTAGGTACCTGCTGCAACCCTTCTTAGCCGGACCCAGTAGATTAGATTATTGCAATGCCCTTTATGTAGGGTTAAATAAGGGACTCCTACACCGACTTCAACTTGTGTAGAATGCCGCTGCCAGGCTGGTGATGGGCCTTCCTAAATTCCATTCTGTATCGGCTACCATCAGAAGCCTGCACTGGCTTCCACTGGGCCGGAGAATTGTGTTTAAAGCCCTGTGCCTGGTGCACAAGGCTTTTTACAATAGGGGGTCAGAAGGCATTAAAAAGCTGTTTCACAGATATGTCCCCGGCAAACAGCTAAGATCTGCCAGCAAGAATCTGGTGATAGTTCCCAGGTTCAGGAAATCCAGATGGGTGGCAGGGGGGGCCTTTTCGCTGGCTGGAGCCAAATTGTGGAATTCCCTTCCTCCTTCAATTTCGGCTCTGGAACTCCATTCTTCGTTCCGTAAGGCCTTGAAGACTTGGCTCTTCACCAGCTTGAATCTGTAAACCCTTCACCTATGGACCTCTCTGATCCTGATCCCTTTCCACAGCGCCTTGATGCCCCTGGGCTAAGTCCGCGCTTTATAAAACCTATATTCATTCATTGAGCACTGCTTAGGTCTGCCCATTGCGATACAAAAGGGGATGATGGACGGAACGTTTGAGCCAATCAAACACTCACCCCCAGTCAACTGATCTGGGTTTAATCCATCATCATTCTTTAGCTCACTCCACCACCCCAGTTCAGACATGGCCATATGCAAATCAGTCTGACCCTGTGCCTCATGGGAACAGTCCAGCATGAACTGCCAAGCCATGTCTTCCCTGGACCGGAAACAAGCATCCTAGGACCGGTTTCTGGCATTCCAGCCGTCATCAGCCAGGCTTGCTTGAATCCAGTGGCAAAGTGAGCAAGGGACCCACGTCTGGGCATACCCCCGCCAACTTAGGGCGAACAAAGCGATACAAAAGGGGGATGATGGACGGAACGTTTGAGCCAATCAAACACTCACCCCCAGTCAACTGATCTGGGTTTAATCCATCATCATTCTTTAGCTCACTCCACCACCCCAGTTCAGACATGGCCATATGCAAATCAGTCTGACCCTGTGCCTCATGGGAACAGTCCAGCATGAACTGCCAAGCCATGTCTTCCCTGGACCGGAAACAAGCATCCTAGGACCGGTTTCTGGCATTCCAGCCGTCATCAGCCAGGCTTGCTTGAATCCAGTGGCAAAGTGAGCAAGGGACCCACGTCTGGGCATACCCCCGCCAACTTAGGGCGAACAAAGCGATACAAAAGGGGATGATGGACGGAACGTTTGAGCCAATCAAACACTCACCCCCAGTCAACTGATCTGGGTTTAATCCATCATCATTCTTTAGCTCACTCCACCACCCCAGTTCAGACATGGCCATATGCAAATCAGTCTGACCCTGTGCCTCATGGGAACAGTCCAGCATGAACTGCCAAGTTGGCGGGGGTATGCCCAGACGTGGGTCCCTTGCTCACTTTGCCACTGGATTCAAGCAAGCCTGGCTGATGACAGCTGAAATGCCAGAAACCGGTCCTAGGATGCTTGTTTCCGGTCCAGGGAAGACATGGCTTGGCAGTTCGGGCTGGACTGTTCCCATGAGGCACAGGGTCAGACTGATTTGCATATGGCCATGTCTGAACTGGGGTGGTGGAGTGAGCTAAAGAATGATGATGGATTAAACCCAGATCAGTTGACTGGGGTGAGTGTTTGATTGGCTCAAACGTTCCGTCCATCATCCCCTTTGTATCGCTTGGTCGCCCTAGATTGGCGGGTATGCCCAGACGTGGGTCCCTTGCTCACTTTGCCACTGGATTCAAGCAAGCCTGGCTGATGACAGCTGAAATGCCAGAAACCGGTCCTAGGATGCTTGTTTCCGGTCCAGGAAGACATGGCTTGGCAGTTCGGGCTGGACTGTTCCCATGAGGCACAGGGTCAGACTGATTTGCATATGGCCATGTCTGAACTGGGGTGGTGGAGTGAGCTAAAGAATGATGATGGATTAAACCCAGATCAGTTGACTGGGGGTGAGTGTTTGATTGGCTCAAACGTTCGTCCATCATCCCCTTTTGTATCGCTTGATCGCCCTAAGTTGGCGGGGGGTATGCCCAGACGTGGGTCCCTTGCTCACTTTGCCACTGGATTCAAGCAAGCCTGGCTGATGACAGCTGAAATGCCAGAAACCGGTCCTAGGATGCTTGTTTCCGGTCCAGGAAGACATGGCTTGGCAGTTCGGGCTGGACTGTTCCCATGAGGCACAGGGTCAGACTGATTTGCATATGGCCATGTCTGAACTGGGGTGGTGGAGTGAGCTAAAGAATGATGATGGATTAAACCCAGATCAGTTGACTGGAGGCGAGTGTTTGATTGGCTCAAACGTTCCGTCCATCATCCCCTTTTGTATCGCTTAGGTCTGCCCATTGAGCCATTGAGCACCGCGCAGATTGCACCCGATTGACTCCGGATCCCCTGCCTCTGAGCACCGCTCCCGTTTCCAGATTGAAGAAATCCGAGCAACCTCTAATTAATGCTCTTGAAGCCACTGTGCACATTCGCCTGCTTCATTTGAGGCTCCCCTCTATCCCGATTCACCCTCGGCCCGCCACGGTCCCCGCGCCGTCCTTGCCATGCGACCCAGGAACCCAGGAGCATCTTCCGCCTTCCTTGGAAATCTACCACCGTAACATACTTCTTGGCCACACACGGAGGCCATTGCGCTCTCCGTCTCCTTATTTACCTCGCGCAAGTATTGTAAACCTGCCACGACCCCATTGGTTGTATGTCTTTCAGGCATCTATTTTATTCTGTCCTGAGGATGATCCCATTATTCTTTTAAAAGGGATCGAAACGTCGTCGACTCGCTTGACACCGTGCACACAAATTTATTTCTATGTAACGTGTAACGGCTGTGTTCTTTATCGCGCTTGTTTAACCCTTCACATTTGCAAACCAAGCCTGTTCTCTTGCCTGATTGTTTTTTTTTTTCGTTATTATTATTTTTGTTAACTTTCATTTGTGTTCACTTTGATGTTTTGGATGCAGGACTGTGTCCCACTTTATTTTTGTCTCGCTTGATCCTAAAAATTGAGAATTATTAAATCTGACTGTCCGGCTGGACAGTAGCAATATAGTATTGATTCCAGTCTATATTCATTGTTTTCTTATTGTATCCTCTATCAAGGACCACTGTTCTCTAAATTAAGGCTGGGGTCCCCGGCTTCCTGTAATGACTTTATTTTTGGGGGGGGGCCCGGATTTCAATAATGATCCAGTGGAAGACACACGGGTTCCAGTAATGATTAAGCTGGGGTCCCCAGAAGTCAAAAGGTTGAGAACCACTGCTGTAAAGACATCATTATCACTTTTAAGTACACCAATCAAGACTATGTAAATACACCAGTGAATACCATAAAACACCGCAATTTAGACCCATTTAATAACCCAATTCAGACCCTGTAAGCAACTCAATCTGGATCATGTAATACGCAATCTAGACCTTGTAAACAACTCAATCCATACCCTGTAAACAACTCAATCTGGATCCTGTAATACTCAATTTAGACCCTGTAAACAACCCAATCCAGACCCTGTAAGTAACACAATCTTGATCCTGTATAACCCAATGCAGACCTACTAAGCAACCCAATCCAGATCCTGTAAGTACCTAATCTGGAAACTGTAACACCCCTATCTAGATCTTATAACCATTCAAATCTAGACCCTGTAAACAACTCAATCTGGATCCTGAAATACCCCAGTATATACTTAGTAAACAACCCAGTCCAGACCCTGTAAACAACCCAATCTAGGCCATGTAAAGTAAATCTCCTAGCATGCACAATCCAGACACCTCCTATGAATAAGGACCCTGCATTCGTAGGAGGACACTGCAATCATCTTAAGCAAGACCAGTAAACACCCTGTAACACTCCAACAAGGATACTGTAACACCCAGAGTTATGACCCTCCACAACTTGGATCAAAGCGGCACTCAGGAACCTGTGTGACCCCAATAAAGGACCTGTCCCAAAATCGTGTAAGACCCTGAAATCATCCTTAGTCAGAGGCGGCCTTTGCTAAAATAGTGCCCTTGGCGTGGGGAGAGAGACATTTGCCGCCCTTGCCGATGATAGTGAGTTAAATGACGTAGCAGGGGGTCCCTTTTGTGTTCACTGGTCAGTACCTGGATGAGAAGGGATCTCCCCCAGCTCACGGATTGCTCAGCTGTCTCACGCTGATGATGGTTTTGTTGATTTGTGCCAGCAGGGGTCAGAGGGTGATGGGAGGGCAAGAAAGGGGGCTATCAAAAACATCCCCCCCTCCCCCCTCCATATGATAATGAAGGACAAAAAAGCCACTTTAAACCTGTAAATCAGACAGAAACGAACTGGCAGAGACACAGACATGGCTGGCGCATCACCTTAATGTACACAAGTAGAGATGCAGGCAGGCCCCACAAACAGCCCAGGAAGGGTTCTGCATCCACCCCTCTGCTCCCCCTAAATATCTTGCCACGCCCCCTGGAGAAGACCGCGCAGGCACCTCATACAAGACTGTATCGCGTCCTTTCTCAGACCTGGCCAGCAAGTGTGTGCTTCCCCCCCCCCCCCCAAACACACACACTTAATTCAACACCTTCCATTACTATTGTACCTCGCTGCCATTCCTGAACCCCCACCACCCCAAGGTACATCTAGGGGTGTACACCTTCACTAAGGGAAAGCAGGGCTTTTGCAAAGCAGACAATAAGTGATCAACGATTCCGGAGCCCTGTGCAGGAGGAGCAATGCACATCTGTAACTTTATGTACCTCATATATGAACTCTGGCAGCGACGTGCTTGCCAATCAAGTTATGCACATTCAGTTGGAGAAAAAAAAAACTAAGAAAAAAACAAAAACTCGGCTTTTTCCCCAGAGCATGGAAGACGTCTAACAACTCCCCAGAGCTCGCAGATTGAACCCCGCCCTTCCACTTGTATCATCTCACAATACTAAGTTCCACACAACCGCTGCCCCCCCCCCCTCCCCCTCTCCCCAAGTAACATTAGAGGTCTCGGAGATCAAAGTCGCGATCCCCGAAAAACCACAGCCCCCCGCATTATACAAAGGCGCCAACCCCACAGACTGCCGCAGGTAGAGCCCCTCCTGACCTGACAGACCCACTGCTCACGGGGCAGCCTAACACACTGAGCCTCCCCCCTCCGCACCCTGAGACCTTCCTACCCCTCACAGCCCCACACACTGACACCTCCCTACCCCACAGTGACAGCCCCACCCCTCGCAGCTCTACGCACTGAGACCCCCCCTACCCCTCACAGCCCCACACACTGCAACCTACCCACCCCACAGTGCCAGCCCCACCCCTCGCAGCGCCCCACAACTGCAGCCTCGGCCCCACCCTAAGCGCGTGCAGTTGGGGCCCCGGCCCCCTGTCTGAGGTCACTTACCTGGGCCGAGGAGAGCCAGCAGGAGCGGGAGGAGGCGCAGCAAGGCCGCCGCGGCGGAGCCCATGGGGGTCGGGGGTAGTGGAGTCAGCTCGCGCCGTTGTTCCTTCCGTCGGAGGCGGGTAAAACGAAAGTGAAAGTGGCAGCACAGAAGCCTCGGCACACCCTCTACTCGCACACTGCTTCTAATGATAGATAGACTGAGGGCGTTGACGAGGATACGGACACCGCAGCTTCACAGCGGACCCACGCAATCGAGTTCATCCAGTTCAATGTCGCGGACTCACAGTCCCCAACAACAGGCCTTTTACAATGATGCGTTGTCTGAAGACGCCTGCTGGGGCTTTCACACATCGTTGTGGGCAGGTGCAACCGTAGGGCTGGGCTCGCACCGTGCCTGAAGAACACATGCACAATCCATTTTGAAGAGGTTGTCACCCTGTTTCTTTAGGGCATAGTTACCTGGGTTGTTGATGAGCTACTACAGATTACGATCAACTACTGGTAGTGAATGCCGAAACACGTCGGCCATTTTTTGGGTGTTACATTGATATGTTAACATAAAAGGTGTTGCATTGATATGTTAACATAAATAAAGGCGCACTTAACTATGACCCATGAAGTGCTGTTCCTTTCTTTCAGTTAAAAGTACTGGGGGAGTAAATACTGATATTTACTACACTAACGTCGTCAGTGAAGTTATAGTCGGTGCTTGAAATGGAAAAATAGAAGTGCAGGTGTTTCTGAGAAGTGCCGGTACTCTCCAATTAAAAGTATAGCATTTCTCTTGAGAAGTGCCAGTTCACTCCCTCTCAAAATAAAAAAGTGCCGGTACTCCGTACCGCACAGTACCGGCCCATTTAAAGCACTGGTTACAGTCAGACCGGACTTTCTGTTGGAAAGATATTTCTGTTTTCTTAATAGCTTTGGCACCTTTTGAAAAATATCCACAAAACTTTCTGAAAAAAGTTCAGCCACTTTGGCTCCTTCATGAAATGTCTAGTACTAATCCATCAAGGGGGGACTAAGGAAAAGTGTGGGTCCCAAAAGTTCAATTTCCCATTTTAATTTCCATAGGAAAGTGTGGTCTCCAATACAGAGAAAATGGCTTAATGGAATGACACCAAATTTAGCACAAATTTAGAACTTTAATTAGAAAGCATGCTTTTTGTGATTTGGTTTAAATCTCTCCAACAGTTATAGATAAATTTGCGTTCAAAGAGTGGCTAAGACTGCACATAAAGGGTTTAACCTCCAGGAAAAGTTAGAGACGGCTGTGCCGTTATTACTGTGGCACAAACAAAAAAACCTGATTTGTAGAGAGAACTTTTTCTCCCATTGGTCAATTTGGTACCACATTTCCCAGATAGGGACCATGTTACCAGAGAATTCTCTTTGCTGTAACATCAGGATAAAATGTGTTCCCTGAGTACTGAAAAAGAAAACATAATGGGCATATAAGGGGAAGGGTGAGCACACCCTAACCTCTAAGCCCACGTGTTGGGAAGGGGCCTATAGGGACCCTCCAGGTGTTTTAAATTAAAAAATATATACTTTTTGTGACCAGCAAGGGCCTTGTGAGGGACCGCAGTAATGTTGGGGTACCATAGCAATAACCAAAAATATTATAGAGGTTGACAGTCCTGCAGTGGGTTGGGTATAGGGCCAAAGGATATTTCCAATGGGGGTTATCTGCTTGCAGAGGATTGGGGACAGGGCCAACTCCCACCGATAGCTGTGCGTAGTGGGGGTTGACTACCGAAGACGAGATGGGCACAAGATTTGGACATAGGCCGAAGGCTTTGTGCAGTGGGGATTAGCAGCCGCAAGGCTGGTTGGGCACAGGGACCTGCGGCCAGCCTCCATGGAAGTCCGTGCTCAGTGGGGTTTGGCTGCTGAGACGGGTTGGGTAACCAGGCCATGCACAGCGGGGGTTGGTCACTCGCGGAGGGTTGAGTGCAGGGCCTGCTTGTAGGGCAGGCCCAGTGGCCAACCCCTGATGCGCACAGCCAAGGTCTGTGTTCAGTGGGGGATAACCATAATGCGCTGGGTTGGATGCAAGTCCTGGCTACAGGCAGCAATCCCCCAGGGTGTCACTCCCTGCGTCCATGCAAGGCTCTACATTCAACACTGTGTCCCCCTCAGGGGATGGGCACAGGGCCTGGTCTTGGAAAAGTGATTGCAGACATGTTTGTCAGCTGACTCCAGCAGTTGACCATCTGTGTCATGGCAGTCGATCGTAATAGGTTTCAATTTACAACCTATCGCATGAACATTGATGAGGTAGCATGTCATTGGATTTGCAAAAAGTTGGTGCCTATATTGCAACCATATTTTATATCTTCTTCTTGACTTAGGTCCATAGTAACATACTTTGACAGTTATGGACAGATAACCAGCAAAGGTGGTTCTAAACCTTTTTTGTCTTTTAAACTGTTGTAATTTTTTCTTCTGGAAGTTTATTTTTTATTTTTTGGGGATTAACTACAAATAAAAAAAAAGAGCGTCAGAACTTGGTTCCAAAAAAATACTTCTTTCAGGTGGCTTGATGAGCAACTGCCTGACTTTTGCAACCTGTGTCACTCTGCTCGCCCACTGATATTACGTTGCCACAGTCAATGCAATGCAATCCAAATCGAGAATAGCAAAGGTCCGAGTCCTGTTGCTGGGCTGCAACGACATCTGAGGGAAGCATACCTCGAGGTTGCAAGTGCTGAATGATTGTAGAAGAGGTTGATGACCCCTGCACTTCTTGTCTTCTGTGTTCCACAGAATTAAATTGGCGGGTAGGCAACACATTGAGATGTTTATGCATCCTTAAAGTTGCAGAAGAGTACCTTTTCCCTATGCCATGGCTAAATTCCTTATGGCACAGCTTACAGGTCACCAGTTAGGCAGACACCTTTTTCCCAGCTGGTATAGAGATAAACTCCCATACATGTTCTCAGGAGGAGTCCCCTGCTCCTGTTCCTCATCCTGAGGCTGTTCAGGTTTTCCCTGGTCTGCAGCAGATGCCATGTTCCAGAAAGTTCTGAATTTATGAGATTAATCGCCACAGAAATCAAAAACCTCTCACAAAAAAAGAGAAAACAGTGCACAAGATGTGTAGCTAATCAAGTGCAGATCCCTAATGAGGCAAAACGACTTCAAAATGAATAAAGACAGTGTTAGGAACCAATCAGAAGTAGTTTTACACAGATACATTTGTACCATGGTACCTGTTTGGGTACTATGGCACCACAACACCTAAAAATTATAATTTTTGATATCTAGCTCAAGAAGTGACATTATTTTGTCATTGACAGTAAACCCCTATGTTCAAACTGTAAACAAAGGTCGCCTTTATACTAAACCCTACCTTAAAAATCTTCCAGGGTCTTGCGGTATTTGTTTGGCACTGTGGGACCAGAAAAGGGAGTAAAGGCCGTACAAGAGTCCCTCCATTCAGTCATTGTAAAGGCATCGCAAGAGTCCCTCCATTCAGTCATTGTAAAGGCCTCGCAAGAGTCCCTCCATTCAGTCATTGTAAAGGCCTCACAAGAGTCCCTCCATTCAGTCATTGTAAAGGCCTCGCAAGAGTCCCTCCATTCAGTCATTGTAAAGGCCGCGCAAGAGCCCCTCCATTCAGTCATTGTAAAGGCCGCGCAAGAGTCCCTCCATTCAGTCATTGTAAAGGCCGCGCAAGAGTCCCTCCATTCAGTCATTGTAAAGGCCGCGCAAGAGTCCCTCCATTCAGTCATTGTAAAGGCCTCGCAAGAGTCCCTCCATTCATTGTAAAGGCCTCGCAAGAGTCCCTCCATTCAGTCATTGTAAAGGCCTCGCAAGAGTCCCTCCATTCAGTCATTGTAAAGGCCTCGCAAGAGTCCCTCCATTCAGTCATTGTAAAGGCCTCGCAAGAGTCCCTCCATTCAGTCATTGTAAAGGCCTCGCAAGAGTCCCTCCATTCAGTCATTGTAAAGGCCGCGCAAGAGCCCCTCCATTCAGTCATTGTAAAGGCCTCGCAAGAGTCCCTCCATTCAGTCATTGTAAAGGCCGCGCAAGAGTCCCTCCATTCAGTCATTGTAAAGGCCGCGCAAGAGTCCCTCCATTCAGTCATTGTAAAGGCCTCGCAAGAGTCCCTCCATTCATTGTAAAGGCCTCGCAAGAGTCCCTCCATTCAGTCATTGTAAAGGCCTCGCAAGAGTCCCTCCATTCAGTCATTGTAAAGGCCTCGCAAGAGTCCCTCCATTCAGTCATTGTAAAGGCCTCGCAAGAGTCCCTCCATTCAGTCATTGTCTCTGTGTGTGTCATAAAAAAATGCAAATTAAAGCAGCCATGTGATTGACAACGCAGTGTACACTACTAAAAAACATAAGCCCAAATGCTTCCAAATAAGCACAAAGCATTTCCTGAACATCTTTGCTGTGCACAGAATCCATCTCAATCATGCCTTCAGGACAAACTCCACAGCAGCAGCAGCCACTGACTCCTCCATCCACAGGCCTCGCCCCTGCTGGAATATCACAGGGTGACGACGTGATAGTGCTGCCATCAACATATGCAGCAGCAGGTTCCACTCAGCCAAAAAGGGAATCTGTGGTCTGGAAATGTTTTACTTTTCAAGCCAGGAAAAAAAAAACAATGACCAAAATGTAACTTGCACCTTGTGTAATCAGGTGCTTCTCAGGGGCCAAACTGGGCAATACTCTATGGGCTCAAGTGGATGTGTAAGCACTTTTCTACCCTATATCTACCCCATTTCAGGTGAAGTTGCGAAGAGAACATCGGGAGCAAAAGAAAGAGTTGAAACTGCACCAGATGAAGTACTCTGGCAACAAGAAGAGGATGAATACAGGGAGTGTTTTCCAACATACTGCTATGTATGTAGGTTGAGGCTACTGGTGAAACTAACAAAAACATCTTTGCAAAAGCTAAACCGAACCACTTAAAACACCAACACATAGACTTGTACAAAAAGAAGAAAAAAAAGTTTGATTTCAAAAGAAATTTCAAAAAACAAAAAAATGAAAAAGCTAAAAAAAATAGTTTATCATTGTTAAAAAAACTAAAGAAAAAAACTAGAAATCTATTTCAAACCAAAACAAGTTGAAAATAATATTTAAAAAAACGACAAGAATAGTAAAATTGACCTGAAGCAAAGCCCTGTGTCTAATGTCCTCTGCACACATCTATAGGTTGTATGCAGAGGGGTTGAGGTTGAGTGTATACAGAGATCTGGACGCATTGCCTGGCCATAGACCACTTTATTGTGGCCTTTGGATGGAAATTGTACTCTAATCACCCTGGAAATATAAATTTGACCTCCCGTGAACCGGTGAGAATCTAGTGAAATTTAAATTTCGAGGATGTTGTCTAAACTCGAGGATGTTGTCTAAACTCATGGAAGAATGGATGAGTATTGCTGCCAACCTGAACCCTGATATATAACAAAATGATTGAAGACTATGTGAATTGTAAGGGAAACAACCATTACAACGCAGTCATTACAACGCACTACCATTACAATGCAGTCATTACAACGCAACATCCTTTACATCGCATGCCATTACAACGCAGCCATTACAACGCATGTCACTACAACGCATGCCATTACAACGCATGCCACTACAACGCATGCCATTACAACGCATTATAAGGTAAGTAATGGGAAACAGTAATTTTTTCCCCTACACTATCCAACACTTACCCTACTGTTGCACTCACTGGAGTGGGAATAGTAATTTTTACCCCTAAACTATCCAACACTTACCATACTGTTGCATTCACTGGAGTGGGAATAGTAATTTTTACCCCTACACTATCCAACACTTACACTACTATTGCCCTAAAAGTATTATGCGTTGTAATGGTATGCGTTGAAATGGAATGCGTTGTAAGTGTAGTTTCTAAAAATGCGTTGTGATGGCATGCGTTGTAAAATCATGCGTTGTAATGGATGTTGCGATGTAAAAACCGCGTTGTAAAGGCATGCGGTGTAAAAGTTTGCGTTGTAACGTGTCCTATTCGAATTGTAATATCCCTCCCAAGACTGTATCTAAACAATCATTTAATAAAACCAACAAACGGTTGACAGAAGAGCTAAAACATGAGAATTAAAGTGTGGCAACTTGAAAAAGTATAGTGATGTGAGTATTCTGACGCGGCCAAATTGACTTGCAACTAAGGTAAATCCTGATAAGACAGAGGTGCTTGCTCTTACTACAGGGGCCTCGCCCTGGTCTAGTCTATTTTGGCCTCATGAGCTTGGCACTACCCCAACACCGATGCCAGCCGTGAAGAGCTTGGGCATCAAGCTGGACACTAAGTTAACTCTAAACAATCAGGTGTCCGCTGTAGTGGGGAGTTGTACTGGCCTGATGCGGCAACTCCGGAAGCTTTGGTCCCTGTTGTCTTTTTCCACCATGCGGACCGTCGTGACGGCACTAATCTTGTCACGCCTGGACTACGGTAACGCAGTCTACATAGGGCTTCCTGATAAACTTCTGGGGAAACTTCAGGTGGTTCTAAATGATGCGGCAAGGCTGATTTTTAAACTGCCAAGAAGAGCACATGCCACCCCTCTGTTACATCAGCTACACTAGCTCCCTATCAAGCAGAGGGTCAGGTTCAAGGGCCTGTGCATTGCACATGAAGCACAATATGGAAAGGCACCCAGCTACATAAAAGATCGTTTGAAGTCCTATGTGCCCGGACGCTGTCTCCGGTCATCTGAGTCCAGCTTGTTGGCCTGCCCGCGCTTCAATAGAGCTACTTTGGGGGGGGGGGGAGCCTTTTCTGTGGTGATTCCCCAGATCTGGAACAAGCTACCGGAAAGTTTGCGCAGGGAAGCCACCCTACTCCTGTTCAGGAGGAAACTCAAGACCATTTTGTTCAGTGAAGCGTTTGGATAAGTCCATCCTATTATGTGCTGAGCCTAGCTGGAATAAGCGATTCCCGGCCTCCTGATTTAAATTGCAAGCGCTTGGAGACCTTATGGTGATTTAGCACTCTACAAATATAATCTAACATAACATAACATCTAACATAACATAACTAACAATATTTATAAAACGACTATCAAAATAACTGAGCCAACTATTAGGCAAATAAGATTTTAAAAACTCCAAAGCTCATGAAAATGGTGTTTCAGATAATTAATGAATTAAAAGGAGCCCCTGCTCATACTCAGAAAATGTCATCTGCAGATAGGTATAACAGATTTTCAGATTTTTTTTTAGCTTAAAATCAAGGAAATCAGTTCCCATACTGAGACTCTCTCAAGTAATAATGATTTTACTACATATACTTTGTATCCTGATAACGTTGTGAAATTCAGTCAGTTCAAATAACTAAATTATGAAGATTGTCTTACAGTTTTCAAAAACAAAACCCCATTTGGCTCAGGAGGAGATCCACTCTCGGCTACATTTCTTAAGCAACTCCTGATGAATTGCCAAAGCGTTAATAAACACTTCCCTCCTCCCATCAAAAGTACCAGATGAACTCAAAAAGCAAGGATCTGCCCCTCCTAAAGAATGTAACAGTGAATCCTAGCTGTATGCACAGTTACAGGTCCCAGCTCCTGCGTCTTCCTAAACTACTCGAAAGAGTAGACTTCAACCAGCTTAATGCTTCCTTTGGAAACCAAAACCTTTTGCATTGAAACCAAGTAGGCTTCTGTGTGGGATGTGGCGCTGAATGAGTTATTACAGCTGTTTTAGATGACCTTTGGATGTATGCCGACGGGGAGGTGCCAGCTGCTTTAATTTGATTGGATCTGTCAGCTGCATTTGACACTGTGCCCAACCAGGTGTTAATGCAGCAATTGCACAATTGCGGTTTTGATGATATAGTCCTTAGTTGGCTCCACAGTTTCTTGCCTGATAGGCTGACGCAAGTTGAATTTGGGCACAACCTCTCAATGGAGAAAACATTAGAATGCGGCGTCATTGCTAATATCAGACAGACCACTTGCGTGTGTATATTTGGACTACTGCGGCCCCTTACAATCTGATGGGGCTTACAAGTAAATCATGGTTGCAGTGGATTCCTGCTTGAGGTTCCTATGGGTATGGCCTCAGCGCTCGGCTGACGCTCAAACTGTTATTAAAGTTTTGTGAGTCTTTAAAGGGACATACGCACATTACATTCTGACCGTGGCCCCGCGTTCAGCTCTAGGGCTTACAAGGAGGCCATGGGAAGTTTGGGTGCTGCATTGCGGTACTCCTCTCCGTACCATCCAGAGGGAAATTCGGTTGTGGAGAGGAAAAACCGGGACTTAAAGCAATCATTAACAGCTAGAGTATTAGGCCCGGGTGGCAGTTGGGTCAATCACTTATATGGGGTACAGCGGGCCTTGAATAACATGCCAAGAAGTTCTCTAGGGTGTGTCACTCCTTACGATGTCCTTTTTGAGACGAGAATGTGGGTACCTGATCTCGATTGTGAAGGCACAGTGGCGGATGAGAAACCTTTTGACATCAATAAACGTTTGGCTGGGGGGCGTGGCTTGCCTGGGACCGATGGCGGACGCGTGAGCGAGGAGCTCCGCACCAGCCGCACATAAATCCTGGCATAACTGCTGATCGAGGCTGCGGTCCGGCACCCGACCGCCCGCTAACTCTAGGCAGCGGTCATCGGCAGTGCTCTGGCGATTTTCGCTGCGGACGCTGCGGTGTGAGCGAGGCGGCGGCTGTCCCTGGTTCCTCGGGAGCGGGGAGCTCCAGCTGCGGCCTACTGTGGTGCGCGCGGACGGCTGCGCGACTACGCGACTCCCCGGTCGCGGGCTGACTGGTGGGCCCGCGGTGCTACTGACGAGCCGCTGTGGCGGCGTGAGCAGCGGAAAGGCGGCGGATCTTAGCCTGCGACGAATGTGGGCCACTGAGGGGCACTACCAATTGCCCAGTGAGTGTGGGCGAACAATAGCGGAGTGCTGGGAATATCGGCCCCGTGCGGTCCTTGACGAAGGGGCAGCGTGATGCACCTGATGACCCGGATGGCCCATATTGCGGGCCTGCTGCTCCCTCGTTGGCTGGAGTCTAGTTGGTGTCCCGGTGGTGAGTGCTAGCCGGTCCTGTTGAGGTTTGGCTGGAGACTGGGGGGCAGTGTATGCTGGAACCCACGTGGGTCTATCGCCATTTTGGATCTTGCTGAGCTCTGGATGGTTGCCGCTGGTGCCCGGATTTGGCGGTGAAACCTCCGCAGGGTGGTGTGCGTTTCTCCCCGGCCGCGGCTCCTGGAGGTCTGAGGGGGCTGGAGCCGGGGTCGCCCTTGATGTTCGATTCCTGTGCTGGAGTACTCGTCTAGGACTGGGTGCGGAGCAGAGTCCTATGTGGCCTGGATGGTGGACTGCGGACCGTGCGAACCTGCCTCCCCCGAGACCAGAGGTTCAGGTATAATAATTGCAGCGGACTGAGAGTACCTGTGGGGCCTGTTCCTGGAGCCTCCTTGCCGGTGGTGAGTGGCAAAGGCGCGGGGGGCAGTGGGACCCTTCCAATCCCAGACCTCTCGGCTTGACGACCGGGGGCACCTCTGGTTGGGGACTGGGTTGCCGCCATGGGTAAGCCCAAAGCCAAGGCCGCTGGAGCGGGGCAGGACCCTGAGGATGGAGCGCCTGACCTGTCGCAGACGACCCCTGGGGACCCTATCCACCAACAGCTAAAAGAAATTCTAGCAGCTATCACTGACACTAAAGCTACCCTCCACCAGGACATTAGCACGGTGGCGGTCGGCCTAGGGCTCCTGCGAGACGAACACAAGAAGCTGCCAGGGAGGGTCAAGGACACTGAAACTAGCATAGCGGAATTGCTCCCAGCCCATAAGGACACGGCCCAACAGCTGCATGCTCTTACAGATAGAGTGAGCTTCCTGGATCGCAGAGCTGAGGATGCAGAGGGCAGGAACCGGAGGAACAATGTTCGCGTGGTTGGGCTGCCGGAAGGAGTGGAGGGGACCGACATGGTGGCATACTTGGAGACCTGGCTTAAGACGGTGGTGGCCCCGGAGGGCCTGTCTGCCTTTTACACCTTGGAGCGAGCTCATAGAGTCCCGGCTAAGCCATTCGGGCCGGGCAGACCACCGAGGCCAGTGGTGGCTCGCCTGCTGCATTACCGTGACCGGGACCTACTACTTCAAAGGGCGAGAACAGCGGGGCCCTTCACAGTGGATAATAGCAGAGTCACACTGTTCCCGGATTACACCCTGGAGGTCCAGAGAAGGCGAGCCTCTTACCTGGAGGTCAAAAAAGCGCTGAGGGAGGAGGGCTTGCAGTACTCCCTGTTGTTTCCGGCACGGCTGCGAATTGTTGTTGACAATACCTCCCACTTTTTCGACTCCTCGGCGGAGGCCTGGGACTGGTTGGAGGAGTATAAAGGTGGACTGACAGCCACTGCCAGGCATGGGAGATCTGAGCCCTGAAGTGGATTGACTAGAGTGCGTGGGTCTCGGAGGCTGCGGTGGAGAGTCTGGATGAAACCCTCCACGATGCAAGCTGAATTGGAGCGGGCCGCCGCTCTACGGGCGGTGGAATCAGTGTCGGGTTCCATCAGTCCGCCCACGCCGGAAGATGAGGCAGGCTCTACCAGGGACTCTGCAGATAATGACTCGGACACCTCCACTACTAGTAGTGCAAAGCTCCCAGTGGTAACACCCCAGAGTGTGGATGATATAATATGACTCTAATGTGTGGTGGGTGGGAAATTCCTGTAATTCTTTGAGAGGAATTGATTGTGCGCTAGGTGCGTAGTCCTTGAGAAGGTTTTATGCTTTTATTGCGGCTGGTGCCTTCTGTTTGTTCGCAGAGCTCGTCCTGGGGCAGCTGCGTCCACTCTTGCCTCTGAAGTAGTCAGGGGACTTTGCTTAGTTGCTACTTTTTACTGTTTGGATGGGAACTAGTTTTAAGGTAACTGTCCTTGGGAGGGGGGTTTGGGAGTTTGGGAATGTTCATCAGGGGCTCCGGCATGATGCTTGTATTTTATTTGTGGGGCACTGGACACACCATATACCATGGGGTCACTGAATGATTTAAAGTGCATATCGTGGAACGTTAGGGGCTTGCACACCATGAGCCGTCGACATAAGATCCATACATATCTGGTGCGGAGGGGGGTTCAAGTAGCTTTCCTCCAGGAAACGCATATCACAGGCTCAGAGGGTCTTGCACTGCAGCGCCGATGGAGAGGCCAGGTTTTTCACACTTCGTATTCTGCCTTTGCAAGGGGAGTCTTGGTGTGGGTCAGGGCTGGGGTCCCCTTTCAACCCATGCAGCACATTGTAGATCCGGAAGGGCGTTATGTACTGGTACAGGGCAGACTCAACGGGAGGGACATCAAACTGGGCAGTATATATGCTCCTAATGCTGAACAACAGGCCTTTTTTTACTTTATTGTCGGGGAAGCTGGCTTCCTATTTGTCTGGTACGGTGATGTTGGGAGGTGACTTTAATTCCATTACTGATGTCACCCTTGACAGATCTCACCCCCCTCTTCCTGCAGCACCAATTAATAAGATCGCTAGGGCTCGAAGTGCATGGCAGTCGAATTGGGGATTGTTGGATACATGGAGGGAGCACCACCCACATGAGCGAGACTACTCCTTCTTCTCAGCGCTCCACGAGTTGCACGTTAGGTTGGATGCGATACTTTGTTCCCCTGACCTACACACGGCGGTCCAGCACAGTGAATACTTGACCAGAACACTCTCGGATCATAATCCCCTGTTGCTGAGGCTTCGTTGGGCCCCACCGCGCCCAGCGATCCCGACATGGCGGTTAAATCCGGAGCTACTGGAGGACCCGGTCTTCCAGGATGCTGTAGGAACTGGGGTGACCCAGTATTTCCAGGAGAATGCAGGTACAGCGTCCTCAACGGCAGTGGAGTGGGACGCTTTTAAAGTGGTGGTGAGGGGGCTCTGTATTGCTAATATGCTTGGGGTACGAAAGGTTCTCCTCCAGGAGGTGGACACCGCAGACCAGCGCTTGCGAGACTTGGAGCGTGATCGCCCGGAGCATCCAGCTAGGCAGGAGGAGCTGTTAGCTGCGCGGGAGGCAGTGGCAGTGGGGGTTGAGAAGCTGCGATGGTATGATTATAAGAAGTACATGGTACGCGCCCACGCAGAGCGCGACAAATCTGGCGCGTTACTGGCGTGGCTAGCGAACCCCGCGAGGCAGGCGGTACCTATTTTGGCCCTATGCGATCCAGCAGGGAATGTTTGCTACACTCAGCAGGGCATTAATCGCCTTTTCTCTGACTATTATGAGGGGCTTTATCGCAGTAAGGTCTCCTTGGACGAGGGTCGTCTAGAGGGGTTTTTAGCAGCGGCGGATTTACCGGAACTTGCCAAAGCGGAAGCCGATTTGTTGGGTCAAGACATCACATTGTGGGAGGTAAGAGGTGCGATCAAACATATGGCACGGAAGAAGACTCCAGGGGTGGATGGTTTGCCGATCGAATTTTATGCATCTTATATTGACCTGTTGGCCCCTAGGTTAGTGGCCCTCTATAATGAATCACAGAGGGTGGGCCGGCTTCCTGCCACGATGCGTGAGGCGCTTATAATACCTCTGTAGAAACCTGGTAGGCCCCCCTCAGACAGGACCGCCTATCGTCCACTCTCTATGCTTACCACTGACTATAAGATCTTAAGTCGGATACTGGCCACTCGCCTCCTGCCATATATGACCCGCCTAGTGCATATGGATCAGGCAGGGTTTATACCTAAACGGAATACAGCGGGCAACATTCGTCGCCTGCTCCGTATTCTAGAGGCCGATACGTATTCGTCACGTGCCGCTGCCGTATTCTCGGTCAATATTGAAAAGGCCTTTGATAGACTGGAGTGGCCCTATTTATATTTATTCCAGGTAATGCGTGCCTTTGGACTGGGGGAGAGGTTTGTGGCCTGGACGGCTTTGCTATATAGGGACTCCACGGCTAGGACTAAGTCTGGCGGACTGATATCGGCTCCCTGTGCGGTGAGTAGAGGGACTCGTCAGGGGTGTCCTCTATCCCCGCTATTATTTGCACTGGCCATAGAGCCACTGGCGGCCCAGGCCCGAACAGGGAAGTGGTTCAGGGGCTTCAGGTGTATGACGACACCCACTATATTGCGCTTTACGCGGATGACCTCCTTCTGTTCCTAGCCGACACCCAGGAGGCTTTGCTGGGAGCGAAGCGCTTGCTTCAACATATTGAAGAAATGGCAGGTCTGGGAGTGAACTGGACAAAATCGTGCCTGTTCCCCACCTCAGTAGGGGGTCCTCTAACCACGGAGGCTGTAAACTGGGAGTATACCTGTATAACGTATCTGGGGACGCGTATCTACCATGAGCAGAAAGACCTGGTGGAGGGCAATATTGGAAGGGCTATACGGGGACTCCAAGGCAGTATGGACTTTTGGAAGACGTTAACGTTGTCCCTGATAGGGCGGGTAGCGCTCCTCAAGATGGTGGCACTTCCCAGGCTACTATATTTTTTTAGGACGCTTCCTGTTTGGCTCCCTGCGTCGATGTTTAAGGGGCTTCAACAGATGGTAACAGGGTTTCTCTGGCTTTCTGGCAGGCGACGTGTAGCTTTACACACTCTGCTAAGTCCATGGGGGGAGGGAGGTCTAGCAGTTCCGGACTTCGAGTCTTATTACTTGGCGGCCCAGCTGCAATGGCTTACTCAAGCGGTGGCTCGGGAGTTCCGAGACGTGGGAGATGCTGCTAGGGGGCGGATTCCTGCCTACCTGTTATCCAGAATTATCTTACAGCAGCCGCTCCGCCTTAAGGAGCTCCCTGGGGACGTGCAGACTTTTCGGTTGTGTTGGAATAGGAGCCAACAAAGGGCGCGGATTGCCTGCCCGTACGCTCCAGAGCTCCCGTTGCTGATGTGCCAGCAATTGCCTCATGGGGGCAACTGGTCGGCGCTAGCGGGGTGGTGTGATTTGGGATTGACAGCGGTGGGAGATTTGTATGAAGATAATGTTCTGATGCCTTTTGAGCCCTTCGTGAGCGCTTTGATCTCCCTCGTGGAGATTATCTGCTGCATGCGGCCTTGGTATCTGCCATTCAGCGGCGATGGAAAGGGGGGCTGTCTGAACCGAAGACATCAATGGCTTGCCAGTACGTGGTGTTGGCGGCTGGTACCATTAAAGCTGTTACTTGTTTATATCGCCGGATGATCTATGAAAAGTTGCCCCCCCTTCTGGGGTTGAAGCAAAAATGGGAGGAGGACATTGAAGGGGAAATTCCTGACAAAGTGTGGGCTGAATTGCTTGAGCGCCCATGGAAATGTTCCAGGAACGCCCGATTTCAGCAGATTCAATTTTTTATTTTACACAGAGCTTATCTCACCCCAGTTAAAATTAAACAATATTTTAAAACGCTCGCAGCACCCTGCCCGCGCTGCAATAGAGAGGGAGCGGATTTCCGCCATATGGTGTGGGATTGCCCCCGGATCGTGCTTTACTGGCGGGAGGTGTTGACACTACTTTGTGATGTTACGGAGAGGGATATTGAATTTGGTATAGGTCCATGTTTATTACATTGGTTTCCCCATACTTCTAAGACAAAAATAACTAGTACATTTTTAGACCTGGGGCTTGTCCTGGCCAAAAGGGAAATTACTGCACATTGGAAGTCTCAGCGGGGGCCGAGTTTGCAAAGTGGGCAGAGTGCGAGGCGGTTCTCCGACTGCAAGCGGCTAGTCGAGTTCATAACGACAAAGCAATGGACTCTGCCCGTGCCTGGGGAGCCTTAACGGAACTGCTAAATCCCACAGACTCCGATACTCATGTGGACTCCTTGCTCAGTGACTCGCACGACCTGCCCTCATCACTAACTGTTTAGAACGGTTTTGGGGAATGGGTGATGCTTCTATTAGCCTACTAACTGTACTACGCTGTGAAAGTTTGCTGTGTACCCCCAGTTACATGATTATTGTGTTGTGGACACTGATCTGAATGCCCTGATATGTCTCAAGCTATCAAGTCATGCCGGGGGGTTGTGGGAGGGGGTTGGTGGGAGGGAGGATGGGTTGTTGTTTGTTGCAGGGTTTATGATTTCGTGCTCTTTTCTTTTCTATACTCCAGAGCTTCCGAACTCCGTCTCTGTTATTGCCCTTTATCACGATGTGCCTTGCTATAGATTTGCGAATGTGGGCCTTGTTGGTGGAACAATGATCTGTTCGCCGGTATGTTGCTGGGCACTCCCAATTGTATCCGTGGACTAACGGAGAGCCCTGTATAGGGAGACATGTGCATTGGGGACGTTATATGCGAGCGGAAGCTCATGTTTGCACTGCTTTTGATTGATATATGATGGAAATCAATAAACATATTTTACAAAAATCAATAAACGTTTGGCTGTTTTACAGGTTCTCAATGAATCCAGAGCCCTTCAAAGTAAAGTGCAGGTGAAAAGGACCGCCACTGGGGAAGTCAAGTCAGTCACGGCAAGACCTGTCTGGATTCCTAAAGTTGGGGATCTGGTCAGAGGAAAGATAGTGGACAAGAAAGAATTTGGGCCATCCTACAGAAAGCCTGTACCTGTCCTGGCTGTTGAAGGAACATGAACTGTACTTCTGCCGCCTCTTGCCAGAAAAAAAGAAAAGAGATTCGTCTCCATTGACCTGATCAAACCACACTATGTGGCCAATACTGAATAGTAGGCCACGTGGACTCCTGGGTAGCCGACGCCCTCCTGTAGCTACCATACAGGAAGTTCAGACAGAAAGGCTCATCACGTTCGAAGAACCTCCTATACGGAATGATGGACAATGCAACAATGCAATGGAACTCATTCCTCTTGAACAAGGAGTTCAAAACCAAAATGAAAGACAAATTTCAATTCGACCTAACACTGATGCCTACATCAATATGCCTCGAGAAGAGCAACCTACAAGTTCAACAAAACCTGCTGAGCTACCAAAAATAGATCGAGCTGCATCTGGCTATTTCATCGACTTTGACACCTTTTCATTGGATCCAAGTGAACCTGAAACAACGCCAGCCCCAATATCTCGTCAACAGCAACTCAAAGACTTCTTCGTTTTTCTAAAAAAGACATACTTGGTGTCACCTTGGTTAGAACTTTGGATAATCACCAAGATACTTTTCTTTCTTTTCTGGATAGGCTTAGTAACTGTCTACTGCTTACTTATTAATGGAACTTACCGTCGCCAAAGCTCTGCAGCATCAAAAGGGAACTTGCTCCTGAAACCTCATGTTTCATCACATCGTGAACAAAGAGACTTTTCATCAGTGAACATTACAGCAGTTCCTATACCTGATGGTATATTATTGGACAAGGTTGATTATGACATATTTGGCCCGACAGAACTTTAAAAAATACCTCATTTATTTAAAATTTCGTTAAATATCATTACCTGAAATACATTTTTCGATTATTGGGATTTTGAAACTGTAAATAATATGTTGTCTGCTTTAAAACAATCTGCCGCATTTTCTAGCAATAGAATGTTAGAAGACACATCAGACTTTAACACAATGTATTGTTATCAACATTATGGTCATCATTTTGTGCATAAAACCAGTACCCCTAGGAATGTTTTCACATATCACCAATGGGAACATTGCCCAACACCACCAAAAAGTAGATTGAAAACTTTTGCACAAAAATTTCCATATTTTTCAGGGTTTAATATTTCAGACCCGACCTCATATTACTATAAGGTTGCACCTACACCTGCACAGAAAAATATGTTGACTAACACCAAACAGATTTATTCTGCTTCATTCCATACCCAATTGTCTGAACAGGGTTTCCACTTATGGAAGGACACTATAGACTTAAAATCAGTCTGGGGTTCTAGAGACTGGCAAGTCCAGGGAACAGAAGCGCTATTTAGAGCATGCCTCATTCCTCAGCAGATTATATTTCTGAATGATGCTGTGCAACAGACTTCCTGCCTTGGAATAGCCAAGAACAAGGATTTGAACTCACCTCGGATTCCAACACCATCACAGGCCGAGGGTAATTATACATCACAAAAAGGGGCTACAATAGATGACATTTTACAATACAATAGATCAGACCCCAATTGGAAGGGATGGTTGGTTTGGCCCACAGACACAAACAGCTGTCAAGGAAGATTCAGGGGTACCACCAAAGGGTTCAGTATCCATAGGCCAGACCCACGCTATGTACAAAGAGAACATCCAGGGGTGGTGACATCATATAGTGTTGGGAAGTTATGCCTCAATTGGCTAAAAACCTCAACACTTCAACAGGTGAAACAGCACTTATCCTTACTAACAGAGGATGTGGACCTACGGGATTTTTTATTCGGTCCCAGAAAGGCACGTCAAAAACGTTTCTTATATGCTGTCTATAATGAAATCTGGAAAATCTCCCAACAAGAAGCAGCGGAGAGACTACGAGAAATAGATGGGATCAATTTAGAAAATGCGTTAGCTGTAGTTGACAATGGTATGACTACGTTAACATCCAGGATTTATTCACTGGGCAACATTGTATCTTCTGCTATTGACGTACATATTACAGCACGGGCAATCACAATTACGTTTTATTATGTTACTAAGCTGGACGCTGCAATCATTGCGCGCTGGTTACGTGCCTTGGCATTTTATCAACAGTACGTCCTTGTTTTCTGCATACAATTTAACACAAAAACAAATAACAATGGCACAAAGGGGAGCAAAATATACAATGCTGCGTATTGAAAAATTGGACAAGTTGCCTTTTACTGTGGCGGAATCGCCCTCCACAGAGTGGTTAATCCATGGCCATATAATACTACCGGTCACACCTTTACAGTTTCAGTATTGCCTAGAACAATAACAGGCAGGCAGATATGAAGAAATGGGTAGGGAGTTCATCAAGGAATCTTGGGAATTACCGTACAGATTTCGATGCAGGAATGGGGATCTAGAAGTGTTTCTAAGCGGTACAAACTGCGGGAACGCTTTAAGTGGATCTCTCATATGCCAGGATATCATGCTACACTGGGCCTGTGACGGTTCGGTAGTGAATCTATTCTGTCACTGGAGAGGTTCCCCAGCAGCCGTGATTACCCCGGTATTCAAGCTACTATCAAATGGGAGTTACTTGATGCTGAACGATCAAGGTTGTTGTGGGATGCTCCCGGGCATTGCATATCTAGTCCCCGTGAGCTCCAGGGTTACTTGCTGTATGCAAGTATTGTTTCCACCGACGCACACAGTCAGGGAGGTGCCGCTATGGCCTTTGTTGAATGTTTCTTTTGTACGGTTTGATACTCTGAGCAGAATGAAAGCCATGCTTCTACGGAAACCCATGCCCTTAACCTCCGCCCAGGAGACTTTTGATCTCCAGATTGCAAGGTCCTCGGCCGAGATACAGGCACTCATACGTACGAACTGCCCCTTCCATTTCACAGAAATGATAAATCGTATCTTTAACATGTCTGATACAACGGGTATAGTCTACCTATTTAAGACCATAGGTTCGGGACTGTTAAACACCTTTCAGACGGTCCTTGGAGTTATACCAAACTTTATACACTCCTTATTTGGAAGCATTTTTGGAGGGATTGCGCTGATCCTGTTCCTAATAGCAGGTATCCTGATTGTAATTTTTATGCTAGGCAATGGACAGCCCAGTCAACAAGGAGATGGAAAAAGCGCTCATGGAGCGTAAATATCGTGACCGCATGGTACAACATCTGGGCACACCTCGCCTAGGGGAACTAAGCGCCTCTTGGTTCCTGTCATTTAGACCAGTCTGGATGGACTGTGTCCTACCTGTTCTCCGATGCCTGTTCTGCGGAGAAGAATGCGTGTTGGATCTCTGTCTGACACTTCCATCAGTTGCGCAAAAGGACTTCGATGCTCTACTGGACCCGATAACGGCCCATGTTCTGCTGTTCCTATGTTGATGGTGGCATTCTTCGAGCCTCCACAGGAAGTCTCGGCTCCTGTTGGGATGGATACCGGCTCCTCCACTGACACCCAGGCCTTGGATGGCGCACAGGCTGCCCCAGCATCGTCTGCAGGCAGTACGGAAGATCATCTGTGCTCAATTGACATAATCTGTGAGGTAATACAGGGATCGTCGTCTGTTAAGGCAGGCAACAGCAATGTTGCATCTACCAGCCAGGACACATAAACATTTGGCTCGTCGTGTGCTGGGAAAAAATGTGGCCTTTCTAAACAAACTCAAATTGGAACTCCAACACAAATTGACACTTTTTATGACCTGCATGGCTTTCGGACGCTTGTAGTTGTTCGAACTATATATACGGACACATTAGAGCTATTGCTTGAGTGACAATTTTTTTTAATTTTTTTTAATCTTTTAGAGATTTTTACAATTTTTAGCAAAACTATTGTTTTTACTGTAGTTGTTTACTTACCAGTGCCTAGACAGCCTAGTAGTACGTTAGAATTTAATTATGTCGTCCATTCGGATGAGGAGTGTGTGTTATATTCCATATAGGTACCCCAATATAGGCTCAGGTAACATCCTAACTTTCACTTATATCCTCCCCTACATTACACACATAACGGTTCTTGAGGACTGACATTTTACCTAGATACGACACTGCACACAGAACGCAGGATTTCCCTAGTAGCGCCTTATACATTATGCATGAGGATTCTTGGAAACTCAGCAGGACTTCATCTCCTGCATAATAACTACGTTCAAAGTTCATTCCCGACCTCATCCTAAGTCCGACAACGGCACAGCAAGGTAGAACCCCCGGGGAGACCTTTGGGTATATCAACATCACATCTTGGTGAGACAAAGCAGAGGAGAACTAGGACTTCCATGCCGATACACTGACGTGAGACACTGAGGCTCCTGCATGCAGATACTCCAGCTCGCAGTGGTCTAACATCCCCTCCAGGGTGTCCAACTCGAGACCAAGATGGGGTCCCACAGTCTCTCACTTCAGGTAATGGGGTTGACTTTATCCTAGAGGGATTCTTGGCTTAACACCTACAGACATGCTAGGTACACTTAGGTACATCTAGTAGGAGTACGCATTTTATTGTCATGTATTTTATATACTTGACTGTATTCATGATCTTAGCATAATGGTAGAAATCTACCATCCTTTTACTTTCCTAGTGCTTCTAATCATTTATATCTGTTACTGTCTAGTGGTTGTTTCAGCACACCTGTTTTACACTAGAATGACGACTGTTCAATAAATGTTTATTGAAAAACGTCCATATCGTTTATTCTGTGTATCTCTCTGAAACTGAGTAAGCACGAGTGACTGAGCGGAAAGTATTGCACTGTTTCCACGGTCCTCAGAGATCAGGGTGGTCATGTTCGATAGTAGCCAAGAACTATTCTCTCCTTGGTAAGAGGGGTTTCTAGTGGCACTGTGAGCTAGCTGGTATACAGGCTAACATACCCGGTGTGGGTGCTTAGAATCAGTTTGGCACCAATCCCACAGTGTATGTTGTCTAAACGCGCAGATCCTATAGAGGTTTTATAGGAACTACACGACAACAGGGCTCTTATGCTCTCTTTTATTTAATTTATATATGACCCACTTAGCTTAATTAATAGCTAAATTAATAGAAGAATTTGGACTTTCCTCACTTATGTATGTAGACAACACATGCATTCTTTTTGCGATGGGTGGTCATCCTGCTGTTAGTGCTGCTAACCTCAAAAGTGCCTGTTAAAAATGCAAATATGGATGGTGCACAGTCATTTGAAACTGAACAGAAGAAAGACAGACATTCTTCTGCCGTCTCATCAAACAACAGTCCAGGACTATGTTTTTTAGCCTCTTTCTCTAGGCCAGAAACCTGCTTCTGAAACCACTGTAAGGAATTTAGATCTACAAATGAAGTCTGATCTCACTCTGGAAGGATGGGCAAAGGCTGTTACCAAGACTTGCTTATTTCACTTGTGGGCCTTAAAATGGATCATTCATCGACAATGCAGCCCAGACATAAGCTCTTCACCCAAACAAGGGGAGAAGCCCACGCAGGTCTCTCCTAAAGATTGCCAACACACCTTGCAAGGAGAAGCTAGCGCCTAGAAGTGTGAGGCAATGAGTAACTTACAGTCACATTCAATGGTCCCATCTGACTGACCTGTGCCCAGGAGGAAAACATCTCTTGTCATCGGAAAGGACATTGATCAACGCCCAAAGATCAGCACTGTGACCTGAGTGGGCTTCTCTCCTTGTTTGGGTGGAGAGCTTCTGTTTGGGCCCAAGAAAGAACTCCACAAAGTCAAGACTGAACTGTGAGCAGTGTGACCTGATGCTGGCACAGCCGGTGCTCACCTGACTTGACAGGCTCCTGCATAGATACTGCGGATCATGATCGCTTTGGCTGGGCTGGGGTAAGGAGCAGACAATCCCCACTCAGTGGGCTGTGCATTGAGCACACCACCTCAAGTGGCAAAGTCTACCAACAACTGCATGCTCAGTCTGTCCACACAATGAGCAATGAAGCAAGGAACAGAGAAGGTACTGTGCAAACAAACAACCATAGAAACAAAGGGAGGAACCCATATTTCCAATTAACTTACTTGACCTGCTCTAGGAAAGGATGTGGTGTAACGGCCAGAGCTGCTGACTTTAGAGCTGGGGATCCAAGTTTGAGTCCGGCGTTGTGCCTACCAAAAATGAATGTGTCCTTGTGTAAAGTAACTGGTGCTCAAGTAAATTGCTCCAATACCTTTAGGTCAAGTTCGCGCTATAATAAAACTGCAAAAAAAAAAAAAAAAAATAGAGTGGAGGGGCCAGCCTGAACACGGGAGGGGGAAATGTATCAGGACAGTTTCCCTGGGTATTCGTTTAAGCATGTTAGCTCTATTATTGTGCAGTTACTCAACGGTATCTGTCTGAAGTGGAATAGCATGACTCTTCCCAGTTTCACCATGTTCCATAATTGCGATGCTGATGTAACATGTACAGAACCTTAGAGTCCCATGTACACATACACAGGCAGCGTCCCATATCGGAGCAAAACAACTGCAATAGGGTATTTCTAGTGAGAGTCTTACTCGGTACCACAGCTTGCATGCGCCCACAAGGATCTTAAGTCTCACTTTTTTGAAGAACTTGGGTGACCGAATTTAAAGAGGAAAAAATCCCCGTGCCCAGGAAGGCCAGCAGTGAGAGCCCTTAATATCGGCGAGAAAAAAGAGCTGTCCATCAACAGCTGCGGTACATTCTTTAGAAGAAAGGCGCGATAATATTGATAGATGTCCGGGCCTGCAGTGCCGCCGTGTTCCTTTTTCCTACGGAGCTTCCTCCAAGCAATTCTGACCCCTTTAGCCATCCAAATAAAAACGACTATTTACTGTCCACAAGGCCTATTGGACGCCAAGGAAACTGTTGAAGCTGGGAAACTGGGTGGTAAGAAAGTGCCCCAAGTGTGGTGAAGAAAATGCCGATGACGTTCACATGTTCTGGCAGTGCCCTTTAATCCAGATCTTCTGGCATAAAGTTGGTAAGACTCTCTCGGAGATTACTGGTGAAGAGATTAAGGTGAGCCTGGCTTTGGTAATTTATCAATCACTTATTTTTGTTTTAATTCTGCTTGCACGAAGAGAGTTATGTATTAAGTGGATTCTCCCTTGCCACCCCTAGTGTCGGAATGGTTATGTTCAGTACAAAGAGTATCTAAACTTGATCAGGTTACCTTTTATTTTAAGAGAACAAAATTCTGAGATATCTGGGAAGACTGCTATAAACATCACCCTGTTGGTAGTATCCCTTAAGCACTTTTTCTTTTGTGTATAAACATATTGGTCCAATGATAAGTTGTATGCTGTATTGGCTCTACGGGAGCTGGGTTGCTGTTTTACAACCGTAATCTCCCCCTCTATCGACCATATTGGCTCAGGTCTTTGACTTGACTGGTCGTTTTTGGCCCGCGATGTTCACGTACTTCTCTGGTGGAGAGATCGAGGCTCCCCGGCCATAGTCTTGGAATCTCCTGGCCCTTTAGCATAAATCACAAATGAGGACTTTTAATAAAAAAATACACATGCAGCAATAGCAGCTGTGTAGTTATGGTTAGGTCTGAATTTCCACTGAAAAGGCATGTTTTTGTTTTGCTATTAACCTTGGTGCCATTCGAATCTGCACAAAACTTTCCAGAAATAAATATTACATTTTGGCTTCTTCATGGCAGTTTTCATGCAGATCCATCAAGTGAGGGCCAATAAAAACTGGTAGCGGAGGGGAGGGATTCCAAAAGTGGCATTTCCTGTTTTAACTCCAATAGTATTTTTTGCTCTCTGATACAGAAAAAACAGCTGACGGGAATTACACCAAACTTGGAGTAAAAGAGGTGCCTTTGCTTGGTTTGGTGTAAATAGGTTCAGGATTTTTAAAGAAATAGCATTTCAAAGACTTCAGGACTTGGCACAAAGAGGTTACATTTTAGAGATATGGGGCCACTAATCCACAGATGATTCTGGAATCTCTAGTATCCTGAGAGTCACTGTTCCCTCTGTGTCTGAGCTGGTGTCTGGAATGCTGATAGTGAATGATGGTGCTGTGTGGTGGGGAGTGGACGCTAAGAGAAAACTTCAATTGGAGGGAGGGTGAAGCCCTGAGAAGACCTACGTGCTGTTGCTGTAACCGAATATAGCCTTATAGCCCGACGTAGCAGGCTGTATCGGCCATTAAAGGCCTGCTCCAGCGTTAAAGGCCTGAGTCGCAGGCCAGGGTCTTTAACAAGGGAGCAGGCATTTAATGGCCGGTATAGCCCAGCTACGACGGACTATAAGGCTATTACTAATTAGTATAACAAAGCATCACGGACCCCGAAGGGGTTGAAATCCCCTCTGGCTCCGTGAGGTCTTTGTTCACAGTAACAGCTGTGAAAAAAAACCATTGGAATGTTGGCGCTCCGGCTTTTACCAGCCATTAGTAGCCCGGAGCACTCCATTGTCTTCAATGGAGCACTCAACATTCCAATGTTCTAATGTGTAAAAAAGAACTTGCCTCCTACTTGAATGGCTCCAGACTCTTGTATGGAGACCAGGCCCTCTAACCTCAACATTTTGGCAGCAAGTTGTTAAGGACCTGTATGCAAATGCAGTAGCACTCTTGAGTCAGTTGGGAGCCACTTCAGGCAGGGGAGGAGGCCTGCTGTGAGAGGGAAGATGGCCTGTGACCATGCAGGACGATTCATGGGCTATCCACCCTTAAATCCACCAGCAAATGGTGTCAGCTCAAGCTGAGGAAGGTGTTCAAGGTCTGGCAAAGACAAGGAGCCAGCTGAGGGGAGTTATAAAGTGAGGTGGTATGCCCCAGTGTATAGTTCCGAGCTTAAGGACAATGCTATGTCAACAATGTATAATACATTGCTGTGGAAACAGTGGGACGTCTCCTGTACAGTAAGCATAACTTTGAAGGGACCCATGGAGCTTCAGGGAGTTATACATCCAATGGTGACGGTTAAATAAGCACAAGCGTTGGTGAGTGTGCAGTATGATTTCCCAATTAAGGTGACTGGCACACGTTAGTCCAGTCCTTTGGTGGGTCCTGTGTGCCTGGTTGTGTTAGTGTACTGCAATGGTTGCACATCGCTCCATTTTAATTAAAATATCACGTGTGCTGGGCTCAAACATCACTCACAAGACCAGTTCCTTCCAATGTTCGCTCTAATTATATTTCTTGGTGTGTGGCCGTGCAGCGTCTGTGTGCATTCATTTCCAAGCTGTGTGTGCAAATGAAACTCAACAGGAATCACAATGCCACTAAGCATGCAACTTCTAAGGGTGATTGGGAGGCAAACTCTTTGGTTTAATTTCTTTAAGAAATGGACTGAAAGTTACATATTTATCTATTATTAGTCTTGCTAAAAGCTATAGGTTTTGGAGAACATTCTAGGTCAGGTGGTAGAGCTTCTGAAATAATACAATATTTCCCAATCTGCCAGCGCACCCAGAAGAATTATTGCTCTGTGACAAAAAAAATCTTTTACATACTTTATTTATTTGTAGAGTGCCAAATGCTGTTCATGTGCATGGTGGAATTTCTAAATGGCACAGGATTAATCATGCTAATCTAGGAAATTAAGCCATGTCATATTAAGCGAAATATCCTCGATCCTATATGCTGTAAGAGGAGATGTAATGGCTGTCTAATGTACCATGCCAGAAAACAGCCCATCAGAATTCATGTGGCCGGAGAATACAACCTCGGAATGACCATGCCACAAAAAAGTCAATAGAAAATTCTTTGCACTTTAAAGCTATTGTGGCCGAAGAAGAGTGCAACATAAACAACCAGCTGTCAGCAGAGTTATGTGTAAATATCTAACACGTATATATAATAAACATATGAACATCCCAATAATATAAAGAGGCCAATCAGAGCTAATGAGTCAACAAGCATTTGCCACATGATTCCAACGCTTCAGTTACTCCTCCATCAAACATGTCCCTGTGGGCAGCCACCTGCTGCGTGCCAGCTTAGCCTCATCTGTATATGTGGCCTAATTACTGCGCCTGTTCATGCTCTCTCTCACTCAGTCAAACTCATTATTTCACTCATTCTAATTCCCTCTTGCTCGCTCTCTGACTTACTACTAACACTCCTAATATTTCACACTTACTCTTGTTCTGTTACCCTCTGGCTCACTCAGGCCCTAAATACAAGTGGCCACTAATTCTATTTCAAGTGTTAACTTCTATTTGTATTATCAATCATGAGGTTTTTCCCTCTAGATTCTCTCCAGGTAAAACCTAGCGGGGCAAACAGTGTAAAAGACCTACAGGTAAATCCTAGCCTGGGCAAATAGTGTAAAATACCTACAGGTAAAACCTAGCGGGGCAAATAGTATAAAATACCTACAGGTAAAACCTAGCGGAGGCAAACAGTGTAAAATACCTACAGGTAAAACCTAGCGGGGCAAACAGTGTAAAATACCTACAGGTAAAACCTAGCGGAGGCAAACAGTGTAAAATACCTACAGGTAAAACCTAGCGGGGCAAACAGTGTAAAATACCTACAGGTAAAACCTAGCGGGGCAAACAGTGTAAAAGACCTACAGGTAAAACCTAGCGGGTCAAACAGTGTAAAATACCTACAGGTAAAACCTAGCGGGGCAAACAGTGTAAAATACCTACAGGTAAAACCTAGCGGGGCAAACAGTGTAAAAGACCTACAGGTAAAACCTAGCGGGGCAAACAGTGTAAAAGACCTACAGGTAAAACCTAGCGGGGCAAACAGTGTAAAAGACCTACAGGTAAAACCTAGCGTGGCAAACAGTGTAAAAGACCTACAGGTAAAACCTAGCGGGGGTAAACTGTGTAAAAGATCTACAGGTATAACCTAGCGGGGGCAAACAGTATAAAAGACCTACAAGTAAAACCTAGCGTGGCAAACAGTGTAAAAGACCTACAGGTAAAACCTAGCGGGAGTAAACTGTGTAAAAGATCTACAGGTATAACCTAGCGGGGGCAAACAGTATAAAAGACCTACAGGTAAAACCTAGCGGGGGTAAACAGTGTAAAAGACCTACAGGTAAAACCTACCGGGGGTAAACAGTGTAAAAGACCTACAGGTAAAAGCTAGCGGGGGCAAACAGTGTAAAAGACCTGCAGGTAAAACCTAGCGGGGGCAAACAGTGTAAAAGACCTACAGGTTAAACCTAACGGGGGCAAACAGTGTAAAATACCTACAGGTAAAACCTAGCGGGGCAAACAGTGTAAAAGACCTAAAGGTAAAACCTAGCGGGGGCAAATAGTTTAAAAGACCAATTTATGCATCTTGGACTTGTGAAAATGTGAAATTTCCGCTAAATGCATGTTTTCCCAATTCCGAGAACTGCAACTCAGAGGTGGGTTCGAAATGTGCACCTGCTAATTACCACACTCAGTGCGAACTATTATCAGTGGGTGGGCACTCTGCGCACATTGTAATCAAGCCCTCACTCCCCTTCACTTCCCATCTTGCTGTTTCATTGCATGTTTAGCTTAGATAAACTCTCATACAGTCAACGAAATGCACTTACAATATCAGCTGCCAACCAGACATATATCTGCTGGTTAATCAGCATTCATAACAACTGAGGAAATACAAGAACATTTTGGGACAGATCTGCAGACTCGATCAGTTCCCAAAACTCACTACTGATTAGAAACTGTACACTCACTCATCCTCCTAAATGTGCTACACAGGTGCTAATTAACTAAGAAACTAAAAACACTCTCTCAAATGCTTAAGAAATAAACATATACAAATAGAGGGTGGAGGCATTGTTGGAGTACGTGCACTTAGACTGCTTTCAGGATGACAACAATAACAGTAGTGGCTCGTCATTTTTTGTATGTAATAATATTGCACCCAGCTAACGTCGGAAGTCATTGATAACAACTTCTGACACATAATCCATAGAATTACAACTGAAGACTGGCAATGCCACCGGGCTACCCATGTATGTTTAGAGCTCAAACATACAAAGAATATCGCAAAGAACAGTTTACAGCTGCCAACCTATTGATCCAACAGGAAAGTCCAAATTTAACAGAAACAAAGCTTGCTTATCACAAACCACTGCAGATAGCCTCTTACAGCGGCTTAATTATTAATTACAAACAGCAAGTCACTGCAGTGTCATGGAGGGGCAAGGAACGGAACTCAACTCACACTCCCCTCAAAGACAACTAAAAGTTGTAGAAGTTTGTGGTTTCTAAATATTTCCCTAGGTTTAAAAGTTCCGCTTGCTCCAACAAATATCTTCCAAGGCACACTTCCCACATCTGTTGTCTCCTCTGCAAACACACTACCAAAGAACCAATGGGTAAAAACAAGCAAAGGCAGCGTTTTCAGTCTGCTGCCTGCCTCATGGACATGTTTACTGAACACACTAGACTGACTGTAGCACAAGAGCAGATTGCAATCGAGACGATTAGAAAGAAGCTATTTATTGAGCCTTTTAATGAACTGGGACACATTTGTCACATTAACTTAAATTTACCAATACAGAGCCCAGCCCTGCCACGTACGACAGAAACCACTTTCTCTCATTTGAGCAAGAGCTTTCATTCAATAGTCTTCCCTTTTTAGGTCGAGCCTAGACAGCGCATGCGCTGTCGCAAGACCTATAGTAAACAGAATATGGAGGGTAATTTGTCTTGCTGCTTGCCATTGGTTAAGTGTGGCATTGCTCTTCTTATCTGTCTTATTGTTGGCTGAAGATCCGATATGTCACTTCCGTTTTGCAGGAAGCAGCACTGACCAACTACAGTTTAGTTACGCTGCTGGCTGTTATCTTTATATTCAGGGACTACTTGTTTTCTTTGCTGCTCGCATTTCCACATCTGCCAGCTTCCTGCCCTCACCAGTGTCGCAGCTGCTGGCCATGGCGTGCTGTGCTAACTCGGCCCACCATACTCCCAGCGCCGGCTCGGGCATCCTGGGTGCCACTAAACGACCATCTGGCACTCATTCACTTAATCTCGGGGATGCAACTGGTGCTCATTTAAAGCACTGCTACCTTCGAGTGGAGTTTGCGCTATATGAAACCAAAAAAAAAAACATCGAGCAATACTGTTTTTTTTTGGGGACTGCAAATTTAGTTTATTAATGTGCATGTTATTTACGAGGGGCACTTTGGTGGGTGTGTGTGTAGCGGCGTGCCTTTTATCAGCACGGCGACTGCTTCACAGCCTCCACGCTTCATGTTTCATGAAGCTCAGCGGGAGCTGTGTTGCTAAAACAATGCACGTCGCTGCTGCTTCAACTGCCCTGTAAATATTTTTTTAAATCTAAAGATGACCACCACGGTGCTTTGCTTCTCCTCTCACAGCCCTCTCCCCCCTCACCTAAAGTCATAGTCCCATTATTGGCAACACACCCCACCCACACCACAACAGAGTCTGCATGCATAAATAAATACACAACACAACTTTTGTTTGGGAAAATAGTGCTGCAGGTTTATTCCATACAAAAGTATGCAATATGGTGGGTTATCTTACGGGCGATCCAAGGGCAGGCAGCTGTACCAACCTATGCTGCCCTGCCCGCCTGATGAGCCAAGCACTGTGGAGTAACCAATCAGCGCTACCCTTATGGGGGTGATCCCCTTACTGGATCACGTGACACATTGGTCCCTTATTACTCACGCCCCTTTCAGGGCGGAGCGTAGCAAGGCAAGCCCCCGGTTGTTCAGGCCCACAACCGCCCGAAGGACTAACGGGCGCCGACGTAATTGTTCCAGGACCCTCCCATGAGGCTCCTGGGATTTGGCTCTGGCACCCCTATTGTGCTCTTGCAGAGGTACCCTTCTGTACCCATTTGCTTCCAGATCGCCCTGTAACTCCTCCTGCAACGAGAAAGAAAACATTACAACGTTCTATGTACTTCGCCTGCCAACCCCACGCCGGGTAAGCGGTAGGGTGGGAGACGGCGTGTCCGGCGCAAAGAGGACGCCAAGATGGCCGGGAGGCATAAATACCTCCCCACCTCCTCTGCGTGCCGGAAGTGACGCGTCTGGTAAGGGGACTCCTCCTTGAGTCCCGCATCATCATTGGGGGTGGGGAAGTGCCCAAATGGCACTAAATGGGCTGCCCGTTTAGGGTGGCCCCCTGCGGGGGCCACGGGCAGCCGCATAGTCCCATTATTGGCAACACACCCCACCCACACCACAACAGAGTCTGCATGCATAAATAAATACACAACACAACTTTTGTTTGGGAAAATAGTGCTGCAGGTTTATTCCATACAAAAGTATGCAATATGGTGGGTTATCTTACGGGCGATCCAACGGCAGGCAGCTGTACCAACCTATGCTGCCCTGCCCGCCTGATGAGCCAAGCACTGTGGAGTAACCAATCAGCGCTACCCTTATGGGGGTGATCCCCTTACTGGATCACGTGACACATTGGTCCCTTATTACTCACGCCCTTTCAGGGCGGAGCGTAGCAAGGCAAGCCCCCGGTTGTTCAGGCCCACAACCGCCCGAAGGACTAACGGGGCGCCGACGTAATTGTTCCAGGACCCTCCCATGAGGCTCCTGGGATTTGGCTCTGGCACCCCTATTGTGCTCTTGCAGAGGTACCCTTCTGTACCCATTTGCTTCCAGATCGCCCTGTAACTCCTCCACAGCTCTGGAGGCGGCCCCCGTCGCCTAAAGAGCCCCCCACCAAAACCGCTCCTTTCTCACTGCAACCTGCAATTTCCCGGGCCTCATTCATGTCCAGTAGGAACAGATCCAAGCCCACCTGTGCCAAGTGCACCCCAACTTCGTCAACATTCCCTTGGTGTTCGCCCGGCTTAGCCCATGCCTTATGAAGCCAAAGCCTCTTGCCCTGCGAACTTGCACATGGAGCGGTATATCCTTCTCTGGGGATGTACGAGTGCCTCGCATGACCTGCAAGGATGTGATGGCCTCCCAGGAGGGAGCTCTACTCTTAAACATCGCTACATTACCCTTCAAGCTGATGTGGCTCCCACCTCCTGCAACCTAGTTGCAGTCGTTCTAGTATTTCGTGCTTCCTAACACCTGTTTCCCTAATTTATGGAACAGCGGCACACGTGCTTGGAAGACCGCTTCCACAACCAGTCTATATGCTCTGGCTATGCGGACGGGCATTTCCTGCATCACTGAAACAACCCGTAACCTGCCCTGGGAGCAGAGTGCACCCAATTTGTTGAAGTTGACCAGACATGTGCCCAGACCATGGCGATTAATAAACCCTGGCGAACAAAACTGTTCGCATAGCGCACACCATTGCAGTCACAGCAACCAAATGGAGGGACAACTTGCGCCACCTACCAGGCTTGCTCAACTAAAGCTACACACATACCTGCCAACCAGCTGTGACCCTTGATGCTCAACCCAGGTAGTGAACTAGTATTGTTAATCCAGGGAATATTGCCTTCCATAAGATCAAGCCGCACCTGAGCATATGGTCTTCACCTACTAGGCCGAGGTGCAGTGTGTGCTCTGGAATTGTCAGTGGTGCTGCTCCAACACATTTAACGCCGCTCTTGGAGCCACGGCACACATTCTGGCCTAACCAACTGACCAATGCCACCTGGCTAAGTTGCCGCTGCGAGATATTGATCTTAACACCACCCTCTTGGGGTTACCAGTGCACACTGTAGATACTTGCCCCCACTCTATTTGTGCAGAAACCTGCAATGTACCCTTCTGCCCCTGATGGGCAGGAAAATACCTGTAACATTGCAAATCCCACTGCACTCACATTCTCGGGCAGTCCGGTGGGGGAGAGGGGTCCTTAGAATTGGTTCTGCTACATTGCCTGGCCTCCTAGCCCGCAAGCACCCTCGTCTGACAGCACCCTATCTGCTGTGTCGCCCGTGCAATGTCCGCACCCTGGCGCAAGATGTCACTGTTCTATACCTCTGCTAACAGACTACCTTCGGTGAAGATGGAGTGAACGGTTGATGTTGAGCATCTGACCATAAGAACCTTGGCCGGGAACAAATTGTTGCCTCTGTCACACTCACAATAGTGGCAACGTGCAGTTCTTTTGCATTCGACACTGCAGGTTGTGCCTGGACGATCCTAGACACCCCCTGTGTGCCAACCCGCTTTGACCCAAGATGCAAAACACTCGACCCGGTACACTTGGTTACCCCGGACTTAATTGCCCTCCACCGAAATCCAAGTGTAAGAGTAGCTGGTCGCCGATTTAATTCCTGGTGGTCTATGCGTTATGCCATACTCCTTTTATGCCTTTTTCAAAGCAGTTAACCCGCTCACACACTAGACCCGCTGGTAGCAAGTTCAGTATAACCTGTACATGGAATATAAATTCTTCTAACAACTGCACTGTGGGCAAACCACACTCACTGCTGCTGGTGAGTGACTATTCGGCCCTTGGAGGCCATAGCAATACTGCCCGGTCAGCAAGTATGCCCACTGTACAGTTGTAATTTAGAAACTCATGGCACTGACCCGCAGGTGCCTAGTACCGGGCTGTGTGTATGCGGCCCAGGACCTGGGCAATGGGCTTGGTGTGGATGGGTTGTGAATGCCAGGCATAAATGTAATACCTTTGCAAACCTCTCCTGACCAGCATCAACATCTGAAAGCCTCTCAGTGCTACTGATGCCTTGGCGCCTTCCTGACCCACAGCCAGCTCACCCTGATACAATCCGCTCATGACTGGGACTCAGCCGTGCAGCAAAAGCACGAGACATCCTAGCCTGACCTTAGCTCTTCACCAGGCTCCCAAGCAGGAGCCCTCCACAAACCTTGTGCCCTAAAGCATTCGCCCTGTGGGGTGGATGCGAATGGACTGCAAACAACTCCTATGCATTCTCTACCATGTTGTAAATGGAGTTTCTGGTTGGCTAGGGTATGCACCTAAGCATGTCCGAAACCCACCTCTCTAGTCAGGAGAAGGGAGTACACACTTAAGCGGACACCTGCCCCCCCTTAGGTGGCTAGGCAGGGACTTTGGCTTATCCCAGAGGCAGTGTAAATTTAATGTGCCAACCGCACTCCCATAGTGGCACATTACAGAAGAGACTCCATACCAGGTTAATTTAATTACCCTATGTATCGACCATACAGGAGAAACTTAGTTCCATCTGCCGCTATTACCCTGTGCTACCAAACCTCATCATGACATCACAGGGATTACATAACTCACTAGGTCAATCGGGCCACCGTCCTACAACTCAGTTAGCACAACCCCGTAGCTGCCGGTAGGAACTGCACTTAGCATAACACAGCACAGAGTATATGTAAAATTGTACTCTCCCACCATGTGGCTGGTAACCGACGGCCAAAAAGACCGAAACTGGGCACGAGATCCCAGTTACCTAGAGTAAAACAATAATTATCCTGCACCATTAACAAATGTGCCGCATGCACCCATGCCCTATCCGCCTGTTGCTGTGTAGATATCGTCCAATTCAATGACATAACCAACATGTTAACCAGTTCTCTCCTTTGTGGTCAACCAAATCCCATATGCCGGGATTTCTCCACTAGTACCTATGATGCTGAAACTGGATTTGTAAGGCGCATGTGAGGTTCGGCGATCGTGCCAATGCTAGTCGCCATGTTTCCAACTACTCTATAGCGTCCGACTTGGTGGGAGCACTACTTAGGACTCGTGGGATGGAATGGAGGTCTAGAGCATTGGTGCCAATTAAGGCACTGTCAGTAACCTTCCTCACAGTGGGCATGAAGGAATTGAGCTGTGTCAATGGGGCGGAGGCATGATGGCGCTGAATAACCGGTGTATGTTTACCCCACTCGCTGATAATTCTGTACAGATAGCTGCCCTTACTTAGATAGAGGGAATGCTAAATGCTTCCTAATGCCTGTAGTCTTACTGCTCCACCCAGTTTGACCCCAAAACTTTGGGACGACTTTAGTAGTAACATGCCCTTAACGGTACGTGACATTCTACCAGCACCGCGCAGGAATCCCCTTTGACCTGCTCTAGCCTGTGGCCATCCTGCTGAAAGCCCTGTGGGCCTGGGGGAGGGGAGTGCTACCAAACCTCAAGTCCTAGGCACTCAGGAAGCATCCCTCACTGCTTCAGGTGCCCCAAAGCATATATTATAAAACATTTAATGGGTAACAACCCGGTTTGCGTCCCTTAATGTGCCATGCTGTGAGCGATTAGGTACCCCGCATATCTCTTCCCTATGAAAAGATTAAACAAACCGGCCATAGCACAATGCATGGGCAGTGCGTGTGCCCACAGACGCCCCCAGCTCTGTGTGGCACAAACCCTAACGCGCCGCGTACCAGTTTGTACATATCATTCTGGGGTGACTAAGCACTAATGTGCCCTTTTCCCTGGATGATCCCCAGTACGAGGGTATGGACTGATGACCAAGTGCTGCGCCAGCCAATAAACATGTCGACATTTGTTTAAAACCCAGCCGTAGCCAAACGAAACCACTAGAAGCAGTTTATCAGGGAACTGTAGAGACCACCAGAGTCCCTCCGCACCCTCCGTACTCCTGCAACAGCCAGACAGGCCACCTGCGCGCATGCCAGGTGCCGAAACCAGCAGCCCTTTTGCAAACGCAATGGCGGCGCACAATCCCGCATTGGAGACAAACTTGACCTCGTTATACTGCGAAAGAGGCAAGTGCGGCACTCGAATGAGACAAAGTACTATTCTTTGCAAAACAGAGCCTGTCCACAACTATTGTCTCTAATGGGACAAAAGATGAACCATGATATTATCACTGATCAAGTCTGAGAGGTCATATTCGCTACCTCTGGCATATTCTCATAAATCGCCATATATGACTGACCCCGCACTCTCATCCTATGCTTTGTGTGATCTTGGCCCACTTTAGTGTGAGCAGAGCCCCGCGAAGTAAACTTGGCTTCATGGTTTAACGTGCACAAGTAAAGTACCCCCTCCCATCAAGTTGGGTTACACAGTACATTGTAAGGGTGCAGTGGGCTAGTTACTCTCCTGAGGCCCCCATACCCCTGCACTTGCGGCGTTAATGAAAACTTTGTTGATTTGGCTGTGACAACGTTGTTGCCTGCGCCACCCTACAGCCCCATGGAAAAGTGCTGAGCTCTCGCTTACTACCCTGCGGAGTGAGCCCACTTTATTCACCAGATTCCTTCACAATTCCTACTTCTGACTGTAATTGGGAACATGTTCGCCCCATGGTATCTAGGCGCTGCATAACATTTTATTGTTACTCCACTCCATGGTACTTGTTCTATTGACCTCCGAGGATGAAATGCTGAGTGTACCTACCAGGATCGGAACCTGTGACCAAGAGGTTGAAACCAGCCACTTTCTGTTCAGCAGGCCTGTGATATCATATCCCAGGGCCGACATCTGGCACTTGAACCCTTACTTGGACAGGCCCGAACTAGGAACCCAGATCTAGACGGCCTGCCAACCGGCTGACCACTTTCAACACCAGAGTGTCACGCAGCCACTCCGTGGCCTGGATACTAAACCATGTATAATGTATCGGAAGACCCCTCTCTTGTCGCCTGCCTGCCACAAATTTCCAGGCCGCAGGGTAGCCTGCACAGCTAAGCCCACAAAGAAATCGCACGACACCTCCAGCCAACGCCTGGCCAAGCAAACACTAACAGCCACATCGGCCCCGTTACCGTACTTCCCGTTGCAGATGTTGCGTGACCCAAAGTCCACCAACATGCCAACACAGGTTTGCCCAAAATGTTAGTACAAATCACGATGAAAACATGAAACTGGTGAAACGAGAAAGAACACGTTACCCCGAACACTTACTTCCATGTAATGCCCACCGCACTGCGGAGCACCAAAAACCCCTGTTGCCCAAGCAATGCAAAACAAGGAAGGACCCACATCCCGCCGTTCTCCTAACAGTACCACCCCTGTGCCAGGGAGAGCACACGGCAACCGTGCCCATGGGCCAAATTGAGCCAAGATCCCTGGCCCACTCAAAGGCGCGGAATCGCCATCAACAAGAACGCACCAGAGGTCATCTGTCAACACTGACAGCAAAAGCGCCCAGCGAAGTTAGCGATTGCTAACAATCCTACGTGCTCGTATTATACAGGTGGATTTCCATGTATGTTGGCCCCTCCATCAACAATCGTGTAAAGCAAACAATTTGCAAAATGCGAATCAAATAGAAAATATGATCAAATTGCGATCGTATTTCCTTAACTTACTAAACAGGTTGAGGCTAAGCACTGCTCTACAAGACAGATCAACAACCTTGATGCCGGTGACAGAAAACTGTTCCCGAGATGTACAGACCAGCCACACTTCATGAAATGTCCGCAATGGCAGAACTGTAATGAAGGGGTCGAGGACAAGCACTGCTCTACCATTCCAATCATACCTTCCACCATCGCAACCAAGCCACCCTGGCACAGATACGCAGATCCTGAATACAATTCCTAAGAATATGTGTGGTGTCTGCACGTACTCCCCCGAGCCCCTTGATAATTTGCACTGCTGCCGCCTTATCGGGCTGCTGGGGTGCTTAACGTTACCAAAGCAAAGCGAGAGGGCCCGGACCCTCCCACGGCCCCCTCATGTCTGACCTGCAGTTTGAGTGCAACGCCACGCACCTAATCGCTTCTTCCGTGCTGCCCCAGCATTGTCACCTGTATCAGCCATGACCAGGGGCTGGGTGTTCATTTTGCCCCACATATAGAATGTAACACTCATGATAATACTCTGATTACTGTAGATCGACTAATCACTCTTGCGATCGCTGGTGCTGTTACTAGGCACGGGAAGATTGGGTGATTCTCCCACACTCACTGGATGTTGAGCCGTCGCTGGGGCTCGAACCGGGATACCCCGCTCCAAAGACGGCATCTCTGGCGGTTACGCCACATCCGCTCTTCCCTCGATATGTTTCCCCGTAGCACTTCAAGCGTCCCCTTTCGCAGTGCCGATGAAGTTTACAGGGTTTTCAGCCAAATACATAGCGAAAGAGGCATAATATTATATCCCTTGACAAGGTTTCAAAAGGTTGATTGCTAGTGCCAGACTTATTGGGTTTGCAGCTGCAAATGCTTCGTGTCATAAGTCTTAATAATTGAACAGCCTCATTTTTGCAGGTTTCACTTTACGTTCTCGCAGACATTTACAAATATTTCCGCAGAGCTTACATTTGTCACAACTGTGCGACAAACACCATATAAAAGACTGTGCAACTGAATTGAGAGGCAATTATTCACACGGACTGCTGTTAAAGATGATCTTAACATAACATACTTTGTTAAAGCCCGGAAATCCAAGGGATTTGATTTCCCATGGTTTAATTCAGCCCTGGATGGGTATCTGGTTTCGTCTCCTGTTTTGCCTCAAAAGATCTTGTTTGTTTATTTATTGGCACCACAGGTTGGCGCACGAGCAGGCAAGATGCAGATTCAAGCTCGGCTTGCTTTGGGCTTGAGCGTGCCAAAAGACCTCATGCTAAGCTACAGCCAGGCATTTAACTCGAAGTTGGTGGCTCACCCGCTCTAACCATTGGTAGACTGTTCAGAGCTCTTCCGGGTACAAAAGTGCTGCTTGCTCAAAGCGCAGTGCACCCCCCACCCAACACAAGCTGCGCCCCTGATGGGGCTTGAACTCCCGTTTTAAGGGGGTGGGGGGAGGGGGGAGGGGGAGGTGATCCTCAGAAGTAGCGGTTGCCTCTGAGCTCGCCCTTGCCAACAAACCAGTAACTTTAATAAAATTGGCCGCAGGCAGGTGTGCTCGGACCTTTCCATCGGTGTCCAACACAAAGCCTCTGGGCTGGAAGTCCAGTTCGGTCTGGAGCAATTCAGGGGCACCCCGACCCTACACTGCTCCACCTAAGAGCACTCTAACACGAAGAAGCTGCCGGGACTGCTCAGACAGACTGGCCCAGCCGGAGAACAAGTCTCCAACGCACAGCCTTGCGACACGACCCTCCCGCAGGGCATGAGAAGGATGCAAGGCAGCAACTCAGGCTCGGATACTAAAACCGTACACCAGCCCGCCCGAGGGCTTCCTATGATGAGCTGCTAGGCAGGAGCGGTGCCGTTCTCCTCAATGCAGCTTAGGCCCCAGCCGGGTGCGCCGCACCACGCGCTCAGGCCGCATTAACTACTCTTGGCACCTTTGCCTTTCCCAGGTCTTCCGAACTTACCATGGAACGATTTAAGGGAGAACCCTTATGGTTTGATGCCCGCGCGTGCTAAGGCTGATAACTCCTCTTTTACTAGAGGTAGATACCGCTACCCAATGCCCATTCAACATCTGGCACCAACAAGGATGATCCACCTGATTGTTGGTAGGCTCCATCTTAAGTGATCTGGCCAGAAACGCAGGATGTTGAGCCCACGCTGAGACAGGGGCCCGCGTACACAGCACCGCAGTTGTCGGCGTAGCCATTAAGTCACAGTATCACTTTGCACCTAGGGGCCATACATGGAGCAGAGGAGAACACTGGCACGGCATATTGAAAATGCCCCCACTGCGAGCTATACACGCTACATACGCTGTTTATTCACACCAGGAGGATGCGGGCATCGATCCAGCTACCTCGCGCATGATAAGCGATGATGCCCTCCCCATTGGGCTAATTCCCTCCACCGCCGAGCGCCCGATTCAGGAGGAGACTACCGATTTCAAGGTTAGTCTACCACCTCCCGGTTCCTTGGCGGGCTACAGCTGACCTGGACTCGGAGTATGCTCCTGCAAGCGAGTGTACGTTTGTCACGCTCTCTTTGCCTGCCGTAGCGCGCCGGTGCCCCTCGGGGTGAAGAAGGCAGCGGGGGGGGGGCACCGCGGCGACTCCCCGTGAAGGCCCTGGCCCAACGTGCTGGTCCACCGGTAATGTGGAACTCCGGGAACACAACCTTTGCAACAAAGGTTCCCCTGGGGGTGGGCAAAGTAAAACCAGGGCCTCCGGCCAACGAAATTAAGTCACCACCTCATTGGAAACGCGCCGCCGCATCGAGGCCACAGGCGTTAGCCCCAGGACCGCTACGAGAGGATCGATCAGCGAAGCCACAGAGCAGCCCAGGGAAGTCCGGGCGCCGGCCCACTCGCGCACGTCGCTGAGGGCAGGGGGGGGGGCACACCCCCAGGGCAAAGTTGCGCCGGTTCTCCGCAGTCAGCTGTGGCGACCACATTGTGCGGTTCATCCTCCCCCCCCCCCAAGGGTCGGGCCTGATGCACCGCTACCCGCCCCTCGCTACTCCGCCACCGGGCATTCCAGGGGGCAGAACCCGGAAAAGAGGGGGGGGGCGTGTGATAAAAGGTAAGAGGAGCCGAAAACGCTCCTATTGAATGCTGCTTTGTTTAGAGTGGTCATCTGCGCGGCGCTGAGGAGTAAGTGTCCCCTTGCCCTGCCCCAATCCCAAACCACAACCCCACCCGAAGGTACCGATGGACATCCTGCGGGGGGGCTTGACCATGGAAAATGCAGTTTGGACGGGGTCCCACACGGGCATAGCCTAACTTGGTGGGACGGGGAGGGGTCGGGAGGACTGCTTCCCCAATGCCGCACTCACCTCGCCTCATGCGCAACCGATCGCACGACCACAGAACAACGTGTCCAGCAGCAGGTATCAGCACGACCCCCAAAGACGGCGTGTCCGGCGCAAAGAGGACGCCAAGATGGCCGGGGAGGCATAAATACCTCCCCACCTCCTCTGCGTGCCGGAAGTGACGCGTCTGGTAAGGGGACTCCTCCTTGAGTCCCGCATCATCAATGGGGGTGGGGAAGTGCCCAAATGGCACTAAATGGGCTGCCCGTTTAGGGTGGCCCGCCTGCGGGGCCGCGGGCAGCCGCAATTTCCCCACCCCCTCCTTTTAGAGTGCTTTGTTAGCACGTCTGTATAAAGCCAGGCGCTGGCTGTCTGTGCAGCTCATATTTCACTCTGCCTCTCTCCTCCCTGTCATTCCTGGCTCACTCTGGCATTTCTGCGAATTTTGTCTTTTTTTCCTCCTTATTCTTCGCTTCATTCCCTTGTTCGTCTCTAGTCATTGCCTCCACGCTCTCTCTCCATTTATATGCCCTCTCCCCCTCCATCTGCCTGTGTTTCCTTATGTGTCTCCTCGCCTTCTGAAGCCCCTTTCTTTCATTAATATATTATCGTATCCTCTTCACGTTGTCAGGGAAGTAACACAGGCTCCTGCTTTAATCTCTCAAAGGGCACAGTACAAAGTGCTGGAAGAGAAGTTTACTAATGCAGTGGCTTTCAGAATGCTGCAAATGGAGAGGGGCTGATGAAATAGACAAGCTTTCAAAATTGCTTTATTTCCGATGTTGCAATCGGATAGTACACAACATCGGAAATAAAGCATTTTTGAAAGTTGGGGTTTTTCATCAGCCCTCTCCATTTGCAGCATTCTGATACAACTGAAAGCCACTGGATTAGTAAACTTCCCTTCCAGCACTCGTGATGGCAGGAAATGAAAGTCAGTAAGTCACTTTCACGCACTTTGGTGCCTGCTGTTCACAGCCCCTCATCTCCGTCCTGCCCATGTTGTGCATGCTTACATTTCACATGCTTTACATAATTTTGACATGCTTTACTTAATTTAGTTTTTAACAGCAGACCGCTCCGCCCCCAGGGCTCGGACATGCTGCAAATGCAATGCTGAGCTCATTATCACCCCACCCCGTCCTTTCATAAATGTGGCAGCCGTCCGCTGTTGTTTGGATCAGCATACCAGCGGGGCAGCTGTCCCCCCCCCCTTCTTGTATTTGAAGGCAATTCAAAAGTTAGGAGAACAAAATATATAATTATGCCCTTTTTTTAATTAAGACGTTCACTACTAACGTCTTAATTGTAGCAGTGCATAGCTATAGTCTTACCTTCTAACTTTCACTGGGCGTGACAACATCGCAGATTGCAGACTGCATAGGGCGCAGATGCAGCATTTACAATGCAATAGGTCTCGGATTTGCGAAAGTTTGAGCTATTGGTATTTGTAAATGACAATGCCTTTTATTTATATGTTGTTTTTTAAAACTGATAAATAAAAGGCATTGTCATTTACAATGCCAATAGCTTAAACTCTTGCAAATGCGAGACCTATTGCTTTGTAAATGCTTGTTTTTCTTTACATTCTGCATTTTCCATTTACAAGGTGCTGCTGTTGCTCTGCAGAAAAGCCCTTTGTATTGCGTGCTCATGCAGGCCCTCTGCGCGGCAGGTAGAGTGCGCGCGGCCGCCCAGGCGCGCACCTTACAGGGATCCGTGGTCCCTACTCTGGTGGGAGGCAGAATCTCCGCCTGCATCACTAGAGGGGCATGTGCCCCATGACTAGCAAGAACCCTGGTGAGCGCGCAATGCCTGACTGTGCTTGTAGAAGACAGCGTGCGGTCTTGAAGAGCGCTGATTTAACACATTTGCATAATTTATGGCACCCAGCGTAGAATGACCAGAGGAGGTGATGCAGCTTCCGCTAGTGCTGTGGTCAAGGCAATGGACAGAGGTCTTGTGACCATGCGCAGCACCTGGTAGATGGAGTCTTTCCTCTCTGGCACAAGTCAAGTTCAGAAGTAAGTTTATTGAAAAAAACTTTAAAATAGGAGAACATAATACAGTGAATCAATGAATAATAAATAATCACATAAATCAAATTGAATCATAAAGACAAAGTAGTTGGGTTTAAATGTCAGGTTAGCATGGCTTGAAGGATTGAATTAATTTAGTATATACAAAGAGAGGTTCCATTTCATATGAAGAGTACATTCATGATAAATGATAATGACATGAACAAATTGATACATTACCAAAAGACATGGAGGTTGAGAAACGTCTTGTTGAATAGGGGTTAGGGAAAAAGAGCCAGCATCTATAAACATTGTAACAGGTGACCATAAATTCAATTGTTTCGTAGCTATATGAATAGGATGTAAAAAGCTGTATCCAATCTATGATTATAGCAAACGGAGTACCACCAAGCTTGGTAAGATAATTTGGTGAAATCCTTCAATTTTTTGGTTATTTGCTGGAAGGCACCTGCTAATAATAGGTCAATAATCCTTGTGTTAGATTTGCAATTGTTCCAAGCAGGAGATAAACTTCCTAAAAATAAGTGAACGGCGGAGAGGGAGATTCTGGAACCAAAGATTGAGTTAATTTGAGACCAAACACTTGTTCAAAAATGATAGACAGATGGACAAGTAAAAAGTAAATGTTTTAAATCAGCAAGTGGGGAGGAACATGTCCAATTCAGAAATGTCAGTTTATCTTTTATTTAAAGTTACTGGACATAACAGGAGTCTGTTGTAAATAAAAAAGAGTGTTTGCGTGGTGTTAGCTGCCCTGGAAGATTTCCTAATTTTAATTCATATTTTTGTTCCATAGGGACGTCGGCCAGTTCACCTCCAAATCTTGTTCCCAGGATAACTCTACTTTACTTTTTTCTCTAGCGTTATGTGAAGTGCATAGATGATTATAAATAATAGAGGCTTTGGGACAAGTGTAAAGAAGAGTATGTAATTTGTTAATAGAAGAGGAGGTATGAGTACTGGGAGGCAAAAATTGAGCTTATGCAGTGTGGAGGGCTTGCTTCAGGAGGTTATATTTAGACTGAAAGGAAAGGGGAAGGCCAACGAGTCGACTAGCTTGCGGAATGGGAATTACTTCATCTTGTGCAAATAGTTGATGTACCCAAATTAGACATTTGTGTCTCCAGGATTTCCAATATAGAGGTTTACCACGTATCAATACCATCTTATTGTGCCATAATGTGGATCTGAGAAAAGAGTCTAAATCAATAGGAAGTGGCGATGGATTAGATTCTAAGATTTTGCATGTGTGTTTAAGTATAGGAGTAGATATAGATTGTGGTTTGCGGGTGAAGGATAAATTCTCTTGAATAGAAAAAGGGGAGAGAAAATAACGTTCAAGTTCAACCCACAAAGGCCAATCCAGAGAAGGGTCAGAGAGCCATCTCGAGGATTGGCGGAGTAAAAAGATTTTTGGTAGGTAGGAAAATCAGGAAAATTAACACCACCTTCTGATTTTGGCATTTTCAATTTTAATATTGACATGTGAGATTTCCTGTTACTCCAAAAAAATGAAGATAGCACAGAATTTCTTTTTAAAACATTTTTAGGGGAATGGATACTGGAATTGTTAGAAATTGTGTAAAGTATTATGGGGGTTAGCACCATCCTAATGGTATCTAAAAGGCCCCACCATGATAGATATAAGGGGTGCCATTTAGAAATCAGTGTGGAAATTCTTTGTATACATTTATCCATACATAGCGAGAGTGTCGTTGGATTGGAAGGAGTAAAATGCAAGCCTAGATACTTGGTGGTGTGGGCTCCATGTAAAGCTTGAAGTAGCAAAATCATCCTTGAAAGTGTATTTAGTTAAAGGTATTATTTCACATTTATCCTTATTCAATTTGTAACCAGAGACGGAGGCAAAGGAGTCAACGTCCTGTAAAAAGGCAGGGAGAGAGGACTGGGGTTGTGAGATAAATAATAAAATATCATCCGCATAAGCTGCCAATTTAACTTGTTGTTTTCTAAAATCAAATCCATGTATATCCTGATTCTGACGGATTCTGGACAAAAAAGGTTCTAAGGCTAAATTAAAGAGAAGCGGGGAATGAGGGCAACCCTGGCGAACACCTCTACCTAGATCAAAATATGAAGATGTGTTGCCATTTGCACACACTGCTGCTCGTGGGTGAGAGTAAAGAATCGAAATCAGAGATATAATTTTTGGATTAAAACCAAACCACTTAAGTGTTTGAAAGAGATAAGGCCATTCAACTCGATCGAACGCTTTTTCCGCGTCTAAGGCCACTGCTGCCAAGGAATGAGATAGGTGAGATGATTCAGATAGGATGTCGAAAAAACAAACGAGTGTCGTCCACAGGAACACCCTCAGAGTCTCAACCAACACCGACGACACCCTCAGCACCGCCGAACACATGCACTTCCAGATCCACACCGATCCCAACACCACCCTCAGAGGAACCCTCATCTACAGACCCCCCGGACCCCGACCGCAGTTCAGCGATTCCATCGCTGACTTCGTCAGCACACACGCCATCGCCTCCACGGACTACATCCTCCTCGGGGACCTGAACTTCCACCTCGAGAACAACAAGGACACCAACTCCACAACCCTGATCGACAACCTCGCCACCCTCGGACTCAGACAGCTCGTGACTACACCCACCTACACCGCCGGCCACATGCTAGACTCCATCTTTTCCGCAAGCCCACACGTCTCCTTCAACCACACCTCCGAACCCCACTGGACCGACCACCACTGCATCCACTTCACCTACAGGAAGCCCACCACGCACCACCGCACCGAACAAATGCCTCGCCGCTGCTGGAGCAGAGTCACCGAAGACCAGCTAACCACAACCCTCGCCCTGAGCCCACCCGCCGAACCCTCCGACCCCGACACCGCCGCCCGCAACCTCAGACAGTGGATCGACGACTGCGCCAACACCCTCACCTCGCTCAAGAATCCGCCCAACAGCCACACCAGCAAGAAAGCCACCTGGTTCACCGAAGACCTCCAGGCCTCCAAACGAACATGCCAAAAACTGGAGAAGATCTGGCTCCACGAACGGACAGCGGACAGCTACGCCGCCCACAAGAGCGCCACTCGCAGTCACTATCACCTCATCAGATCCGCCAAAAGGGCCTCACTCAAAGACCGCCTAGACAACAACGCACACAACAGCAAAGAGCTCTTCAACATCGTGAAGGAACTCTCCAACCCCAGCTCCAACACCAACGACATCCCGCCGTCGCGAGACCTGTGCGACTCACTGGCCACCTTCTTCCACCGCAAAATCGCCGACATCCACGACAGCTTCAACACCACGACCACCCCGGCAACCACCGAGACCACTGTCCCCACAACCACCAACCGCCTGCTCTCCTGGACCAACATCAACGACGAGGACACCAGCGAGATCATGAACACCATCCACTCCGGTTCACCGCTAGACCCGTGCCCTCACCACGTCTTCAACAAAGCCAGTACAGCCATCGCGCCCAATCTCCGGAAAATAATCAACATCTCCTTCGAGACAGCAACCTTCCCGGAAAGCTGGAAGCACGCCGAGATCACCGCCTTACTCAAGAAACCCAAGGCAGACCCCAAGGACCTCAAGAACTTCCGAACCATCTCTCTGCTCCCGTTCCCCGCGAAGGTCACCGAGAAAATCGTCAACAAACAACTGACCCGCTACCTCGAGGAGAACAACATCCTGGACCCTTCCCAGTCCGGCTTCCGCAGCAACCACACCACCGAAACCGCCCTCATCGCCGCCACCGATGACATCAGGACCCTGCTAGACAACGGAGAAACAGCAGCCCTCATCCTCCTGGACCTATCAGCCGCCTTCGACACGGTCTGCCACCACACACTACGAACACGCCTTCACGACGCTCGGGATCCAAGAGAAGGCCCTGGACTGGACCACATCCTTCCTTTCCGGCAGAACACAAAGCGTCCGCCTCGCCCCCTTCCGATCCAAGGCCACCAAGATCATCTGCGGCGTACCCTAAGGCTCCTCCCTCAGCCCAACGATGTTCAACATCTACATGGCACCCTCGCCCAAGTCGCCCGACAGCACAACCTCAACATCATCTCCTACGCCGACGACACCCAGCTGATCCTCTCCCTCACCAAAGACCCTCACACCGCCAAAGCCCACCTCCACGAAGGAATGAAGGCCGTCACCGAATGGATGAGGACCAGCCGCCTGAAGCTGAACTCGGACAAGACGGAGGTCCTCATCCTTGGCTCCAACCCTTCAGCCTGGGACGACTCCTGGTGGCCGACATCACTGGGAACAGCCCCGACACCCACCGACCACGCACGCAACCTAGGGGTCATCCTCGACCCCACCCTCTCCATGACTAAGCAGGTCAACGCCGTTTCCTCATCCTGCTTCAACACCCTCCGAATGCTCCGCAGGATCTTCAAGTGGATCCCCACCGAAACAAGAAAAACAGTCACCCAGGCCCTCGTCACCAGCAGGCTGGACTACGGAAACGCCCTCTACGCAGGAACGACGGCTAAGCTCCTGAGACGGCTGCAACACATCCAGAACGCCTCTGCACGTCTTATCCTCAACATCCCCCGACGCAGCCACATCACACCCCACCTGAGAGACCTGCACTGGCTCCCTGTCAACAAGAGGATAACCTTCAAGCTCCTCACCCACGCACACAAAGCACTCCACAACTCCGGACCAGCCTACCTCAACAGACGACTCAGCTTCTACACCCCCACCCGCCAGCTCCGCTCCACCAGCCTCGCCCTCGCCACAGTCCCCCGCATCTGGAAAACGACCACCGGCGGCAGATCCTTCTCCCACCTCGCCGCCAAGACCTGGAACACCCTCCCCACCAACCTTCGGCAGACCCAAGACCTACTGGCCTTCAGAAGACTCCTCAAGATCTGGCTCTTCGATCAGTAGCAGCACCACCCCCCTCTTCCCCCAGCGCCTTGAGACCCTCGCGGGTATGTAGTGCGCTTTATAAGTGACATGATTGATTGATTGATCTGTGATGAGACGGCCTTTGACAAAACCAGTTTGTTCCGCGCCCAATAATTGGGGTAGGTAGGACTCCAAACGTATGGCTAGGGCCTTAGAAAACAATTTGTAGTCAATATTGACTAGCAAAATAGGCCTATCGTTTTTGCAATACCTTACGTCTTTCCCTTCTTTAGGTATAAGGCAAATTAGGGCATCTGAAAATGAACCAAAGAATCCACCTGAGAGTAAAAAAAGGTCTAAGAGCCTGTGTAGTTTGGGGAGGAGCAACTGTGCAAAATGCAAAACAAACTCAACAGTGAAGCCATCTGGACCTGGAGCCTTATCTTTTTTAAGTGTCTGTAAAGCTGTAAGGAGTTCTTTTTGTGATATATCAGATTCTAAGGAGGTAAGTTCTAACTGAGCATCCGAGGAGTGCTGAATGGCAGAGAGGAATTGGGAGATGTGAAGCTCTGAGGGAGGGTTCTCTGATGTATATAGTGCCTTGTAAAATAGAAGAAATTCCTTTAAAATGTCAGCATCTTTAAACCTCAGTGTTTGTTGCTCATTCATAATAGACTCAATATTAAGCTTATTATGTTTAACTTTCAAATAATTAGCTTTCCCAGCTTTGTTCTGGCCACTGTAGAATTTTGCGCTAGATTTTAATAGATATGTTGAGGCATTATCTGTTGATTCCTTATTAAATTGAAACTTAGCTTTTATAAGTTCAGATAAACACTCTTTTGATTTAGAGGAGCAGTAGGAATGCTCCAAATTCTTTATCTTTTTTAAGAGGTCTTTGGTCAGGTTACGTGAAATGTTACCCTTTTTGGAAACAAAGCCAATTATAAAGTCTCGAGCAGTTGATTTAAAAGCATCCCAAATAACAGAAAAAGGCAAGGTATCCATTTTATTCAACAAGAAATATTAATTGAAAAAGGAAACAAAAGAGGAGGTGAACTTTGGATCCAAGAGAAGAGCATTACTAAAGCGACATCTTCTAGGTATATTAAGTTTTTGTAAAATATCCAATTGAATAGATGTGGGGGCATGATCAGATATTAGAATATAGCCAATATCCGCAGCTCTTAGTGATTGAGAGATACTGTGCGATATAAAAAATGTATCTATACGTGATTGAGTCTGATGGGCCGTAGAATGGTAAGTGTATTCTCTCGTAGTGGGATTACAAAGTCTCCAAGCGTCAATAAGCTTGTGCTGTTGAATAGTTTGAACAAAAAGTTTATGTGCCTTATGTGAGGCAAAGGAGACCATCGAACTGCGATCTATGAAAGGATCAACAACTTGGTTACAATCACCTGCAACGATAAAATTATCATCTATGTATTGCGAATTTGTTGAGCCAAGAATGACCAAAAAGAGGAGTCCCCAGCGGTGGGAGCATAAATATTAAGTAAAGAAACCAGGGCATTCCCAAACAACAGTTTGGTGTATAACCAATTATTCTGTGTATCTTTTGGGCAGTCTAATAGTTCTATCACTCTTTCTCAATATTAAACTCTCAGAACCTCTACACATTCTTCCGTGCTTGTTTTCCGACAAACAATCTTTGACTTCTCTCTGGTCAATTTTCTCAATATCATTGTTATTTTTAGCATCATTTCTTTCAACCTTGGCAACTCTAGACAAGCTCCTCCTTTGCCCATTAGACACACGCACAGCATTGTCTCTCAACTCAATGACCCAGACAGGATCCCGAAACTTCGAAAAACCTTTTCTTTGCAACAACACAGGATCTTTAATACGAACCATGTCACCAACTCTGATCTTAGATCTCTTGAAAACATTGTCCTTAACCATTGCTTCTCTCTGACATCGCATCATACTGCTTTTATCACTCAAAAGCTTAGCTTTTTCACAACCACTCAAAATGTCACAACTCTGACCCATCATGTTCACCTTCCAAAACGGACACAACGAGGATACCACCCTTCTCCCTCTCATGAGTTCAAAGGGTACCTCCCCATGACCGAATGAGGTGGAGACCGGTATAACCAAATCAACTCTCTCAACGCAGTCTCACAGTCCATTTTAGATCTAATAGCACTTTGTATGCACTTCACCAACACTCTGTTAAACCTGTCCACTTTTCCATTGGCCTGGGGATGATAAAGAGGAGTGCGTAGGTGCTTCATACCGCACCTATCCAGAAATCCTTTCATGGCCAATGAAGTAAACTGTACTCCATTATCTGTGAAGTTCCTCTGGTGTTCCCTCTCTTGAATAGATGTCACAGAGAAAATTAATCCCAGATTCCGTGTTAGGTACAGCCACTCCTCGCACCTCCACCCACCTTGAGAGATGATCAACCAACACTATAAAATACCTCATTCTAGATGGCAACACATGAAATGGCCCTAAAAAATCTACAGCAATTCTCTGCCACACCTTACTAGGGCTATTTACTGGCATGGTAATGGGTACATTGGTAATCAAATGCTTGCCACTGTAGCAACATTGTGTGCACTTTCTTACTAATCTGTCTACATCAGAATCAACACCTGGCCAGCAGAAATCATTCCTTATTCTGCTTTTGCTGGTAGTGATACCCAAATGCCCATCATGTGCAGTCTCTAGTATCCGTTGACGAAAACAAGCAGGTGGAACAAGCTTATCCCCTCTTACCAACACTTCACCTTCCAAGGATAACTCATCCGCTCCTTTACAATGTGGCTGTAAAGATACATCAAGAGACTTTTCTCTTGGCCATCCTGATTTCACCAATGATACTACTTGGCTTAGTTCCACATCCTCTTTTATCTTCCTACACCATTCTACCATGTCAGTACAAATTACTTGATCTTCAACTTTGGCAATTATACACTCTTCAATCTCTTAAATCTCTTCATGTGCAATCTCCACACAATCATTTTCCACAGGCAGGCCTGATAAAAAGTCCGCCCTAACATTCTTACCACCTGCAATGTAAGTTACTCTGAAGTTAAACTCTAACAATTTTGTCGAAGGTCTGGCTAATCTCACTGTGGATTTTTTATCTTCATACCTAACAAAATGTCCACTAACGGTTTATGATCCATAGGAAGTTTAAATACTCTTCCCCAAAGATAAGGTTTAAATTTTTCAACACCCCAAACACAAGCTATAATTTTTTTTCTATTACAGAATACCTTGTCTCCACATCCCTCAGTCTCCTTAATGCAAAAACCAACAGTGACTTCAACACCATTACACCACTGAGATAAAACAGCGCCCAGGCCATATGCACTGGCATCTACCATTCCAATAATGCCACAACCTTCCACATAAGGTTGCAAAGCAGGTGCTGACAATTTACTCTGTATAATACATTCAAAGCTGTGTTGACATGCACTGGACCAAACGAAATCAGCATTTTTTTAAAGTAGATTCTTCAAACATGGTCATTTCAGCAAAATTTGATATGAACATGGAAAAACAATCACAGTCCTAAAAATGATCTAAGCTGTTCTCTCTCTGTAGGATGTGGTGCATTCACAATGCCTTCAACAATACTAGGTTTGGGTTTCACACCTTCAGACGTCTACACATGTCCTAGATTTTCTATTTCATTGTCCCCAAATGCGCATTTATCCTCTCTGATCATCACACCATTGCTTTCCAGCACAGTCATAACCTTTTCCACATACTTATCATGCTCCATGATTGAGTCAGCATAAATCAGAATGTCATCTTGGAAGAGGACTACATGCGAAACATTGTCAAACATTCTTGTCAGTACTTTCTGGAACACTGATGCCGCTGAGGCCAGCCCAAACGGCATGCGGCAGAAGTGAAATACACCATCAGGTGTGACAAAGGCAGTAAGATGACTGGACTGCTCATCTAACACAAACTGATGATATGCTGCCCTGAGATCAGTTTTGAAAACCACTTAGCTTGTCCTACAGTGTTGATTAAATCTTCAATCCGTGGAAGAGAAAAATTCTCCACCCAAATGGAATCATTGAGTGATCTAAGATCAATGCAAAGACGCAATTCTCCAGATTTCTTCTTTGCAAGAACCACTGGAGAAAGCCATAAACGGGCACCCACTCGCTCAATGATCCCATCATCTTGCATCTTTTTAAGAATTGTGGATAACTCATTTCTAACACTGTATGGAACATTGCATAATTTGTGCTTAGTGGGAATACTGTTTTCTTTAACTTTGATGGTGTGCACAAAATTTTTAATCTTACCAACTTTGTCATCACAAACATTGCTGAAAGATTCCTTCCAAGACTTCTGATCTGCAATAGCTTTGACAATGGTAACTGGTTGCTTATGACCTGGTCTAATCATAATATTCAAGTCAGCTTGATGCCACCAACCCAGCACATTGATACCTTTGAGAGCCACATACACTTTCCCTTCAATAGTGTTGGTTTCAAAACCGATATTTGCCCAGAAATTACCATCAATGTCTATATTACTGCCATTGAATGCAGTGGTAATTACATCAGGAGGTATCAATTCTTTGCTACTCCAGTGATCATTGTACATACCACAAGAAATAGTTGTGATTTTAGCGCCAGAGTCCAATAATAATGGGCTAGAAATCCCATCAATGAGTAAAGGAATGTGCGAATCGTATTTCTTATCACTATGAACACTATCAATTCTATGCATTCTACAGATAATACCAATTCATCAACTCTTTTATCTAGGCTTGGAACATCATCCATGGGTTGTTCCTGTACACTTCTTACGGCAATGCGTCAACCACCCCTACACACCTTGCCAAAATGGCCTATCTTCTTACATCTCCAACGCTCTTGTGCAGCAGCATGGCAATTTTTGAAATCTATCAAATTTTGAAATTTGATAGATGTGATGTGATAGAATCACATCTGGAACACATTTGTTTGCTTGGATCCCTAGAGAACCCCCTTCCCCTGTTAAAATTATATGAAACATTTTGCCCTATAGCTTGTTTGCCATGAACAACATTTTGCTCCTGAGAGTTAACTTTGGCAACACATGTTTGTGTATCAACACCCCTAATTGTTTGGAGTCTTCCAGAGAAGTTTCTACACTTTTAGCGATATCCGAAGTTTCGTCAAGTGAAGGATTCTTACAAGCTAGGAGCCTTTGGTGAATTGTCTTGGAATATCATCTTGCCACAATTTGATCACGTATTAACTGAGAAGTGAAACCTTCAAAATCATAATATGCTGCAAGTTCTTTTAACGCTGTAACATAAGAATCCATAGATTCATTGGGAGCTTCTGCACAAGTAAAACATTTGTGACTTCGGCACTACCAAGTTCACTTTCCCTTCAAAATGAGTTTCTAATTGCTTTACTGCGACTTCAAACTCATCATAGTCATCATCACTCACAAATTCAAAGAAATTGTCAAAAATATTTTGGCCTTCAACACCTAAATAGTAATATAGCAAGCTGTGTTTGCGATCAGGCTTGAATTTCAGGCCATCAATGGCTCCTAAGTAGGCTTTGAACGATCTATATCACAAACTCCATCTTAAGGGCGGTTCTCCAGGATCTTGCAGGAAAGGACTGGGTGGTGTAACTGCTTGCATGGCAATACAATAAATGTAAAAAACCTAGCAAAAAAAATAAAAAATATTAAAGATCGAAATTGTCTTAAACTTAAAAAATATAGGATTTTTTTTTTTCTATGGTAAAGAGAATAAAATAGTGTGCTCATCACTGAGACCAGCAGGTGGCATTGTAGTCTAAGTTAAAGTGTGCCAATCACTGAAAATAAATCAGTAGGTGGCACCCCGGAACTTGTTGTGTACTTTATAGGGTGTCCATAAACGGGCTGTCTAGAATCATGTCCTTATATAGGCACAATTCGCCTTGCCCTTATATAGGCATAAAATCCCAGACCTTATTTAGGCATAAACCATGCACTCCAAATACAGGCATGGATTCCGACATCCGTCCACCCTAACGTCTCAACGAGTCCATGAAAAAATAGACCCTCAGGCTGCGGGGGTTTCCCTTGCCCAGGACTATTGATTTCTTCAAGGACTCATACATTATGCATGAACCGTTAATCCCTAGAGGTTCATTTATGACGTCTTTCGCTGCCCAACTCACGTCAATGCTAACATTTTCAGGTATAAATATACCTTCCCAAACCCCTGTAAATCAGAGGAGACCTCGACTTCAGAGGAGCCCGATTCCCGGCCGGACGCACTGAGAAGACGCTGTCATTCCTGCACGCAGAGAGTCCAGCTTCCAGTGATCTAACTTCCCTTGCGGGGTGTTGGAGTTCGAGTCCGGAAAGAGAGTCCTACCTCTCTCATTCTTCAGGTATGGAGCAGACTAGAACCTAGAGGGACTCTTGGCATACTAGACTCTTGGCATACTAGGCGTAACTTACTCTTAGTATACTCTAGTCAGGAATACAGCACCTACTTCTACTTCTCCCTACACCTAGGACAGGTTAGGCACACTGGGTAGACCTAGGATAGAAACGCATCGTATGAGTACTCGCATTTTTAGGCTGTGTCATTTTATGTAAATGCATATATGCTGAAAAGATAATGCTAACGCAGTATTATTTATTTCTACTGCTCACTCTGTACATTATTTATCTCGCATACTGTCTTGTGATCGTAACAGCACATCTAACTTACAACAGAAACAAGACTGTTCAATAAACCTTTTTATTGAAACGCCCGTCTGTTATTTCTGTGTAACTTTGAGAAGTAACTGAACCATGCACAACTGAGCTGAGTGAAATAGTTATCTATTGTTTCTACGACTCTGGGACACGTCCTGATTCTGTAAGGGAAACACAGTGGTCATGTTTTGCGGCTGCCAGAAACTACTCCCTTCTTGTTGTCAAGAAGTTTCTAGTGGCCTCTGAGCTAGCTGGCACAAGTAATTAAGTTTAATATACTCGATAGGGACATACCGACCTTAGTCCTATGTCAAACCTATAGGATATATTATTCCAATGCGCAGAGCCTATTAGGGAAATAGGAGCTACACTACATGGCGCCCAACGTTTGGTAAGGCAGTAATTCAACGTTAGATACTGAGTAACTCAGCTGTGCATATATTCTTTTCTCTCTCAGAGACCCCTACCCATATACTCCAAAAGACGTCTGGAGTGGGCAGGGATAGTATCCGCCACCGCTACATAGGGCAGTACCCTATATATTAGCTGTTTGGTTTGCTCAACGTTGAAGGATACAGTGTTCCACAATATTGTGCACCTTATCTTTGTTTCCTTGAAATTTGTTCTACTTTTTTCATAAAACAAAATGTCCTTAAATGGGGACAATCCCGCCGGAAACGGTGTAGCTGCGGCTGATCCAGCCCAACCAGCACTTTTTAACTTCACCGGTTTAAATGAAACCGAGGAGGGTGTCATTGACATCGCTCCAAACTTAAGAAGAGCCATTACTCTAAAACTTATAAAACATGGCCTACCACCGAGAGGAGGTAGAGCAGTTTTCGTGATTGAGGCACATGAATCCTTTCAGACAGAGGTATTCTATTCATGGGTAATATTTCCTGAATCCAATTCAGTAACACACATGTTTCACTTCTACAAGGAAGATGAAACACCAGAGGAATACATTCCTTTCGAGGATATAGAGATTCCATTAACATACCAGGAGCATCAGCTCTGGTTTAAAGGCGCCCTAAAACATCACAGAAATATAACCAGGCTCGGTCCACTAGGTAGACCAGGAGCAACTTGGCCGATTCTAGCCGGCTACACACTTCATCCTGAACTTGACATAATGTCAGATGAGGACTTACTTGTTCAACTACAAGAACTAATAAAAATCTACAGACAATTGGTTCAATATGTCATGCGGACTTTCACAGTCCAACCACCATTAACACTTCCAAATCAAACCCCTCACCAGGGGAACAATCTAAAAATTACACCACAGACTCTATACGCAGTCATGGGTAAAATGCCCACTAAGCGGGAGCAAATTCCATTTTGGATAGCTCAAAAAATTACTCAAATCGAAGCAGTATTTCCAAATACTAGCCCGCATGAGAAACACAGAATCCTAACCATTAGTTTACCAATGGGGATCACACCACAACTGGAAGACTGCACCACTTGGGGCTCAGTCTTTGCTGCCATCTACACTAAAACACACGGCATTCCGTCTATAGCGGTAATACCAGATGTCCTAAAACAAATTCAAAACGAATACGGGGCAGAGCCTGCTTTAAATTTAGGTATGAAATTACTGAAAAATTTCGACCAGGTCTCAACAATAATATTATCAAATATTAAAGGGGAGGCAGCAGCAGTGGCGATCCGACAAAAATTAAGGGAATTTGATGTTACAGAACATCAAACAGAGCTACCCAGAATTATAGAACAATCATATGCAGAATTAGGCAGAGATAGTTTGGGTGGGAGACCAGTTAAACCAAAACTATCTGAAAGTCCTGAGAAGGACTCAATTAAACAAACTCCTACATCTTCTAAAAAGAAGTGGGAGTCTACTAAACAAAATTCAAATGAGAAAAGATCTCAATCCCGAGGTAGGTCTCCTCAAAAGGAGCCCTCTGAAAGGAGGTACAACCTCAGGAATAGGGATAATTTGAGAAAACCTGATAGGTATCAAGATAATGATACACGTTCCTCTCGTCCCTTTCAGGTCTCATCACAGACTTCGGAAAGAAGAGGACGAACAGAACATAGAGAAGAACGCGTGAAATCGAAAGACGACAAGCACGCAACAAAAATTAAAGCTAAACCTCAATTCTCCAAAAAGAAAGTAGCAGGTCTAAAAGTAAGACATGCCGAGAATTCTGAGAACGCAACTCAGGAACGGAGAATGGGCTCAGACAATGCTGGACAGTGCAGCAGAAGTCACAATAGCTCGCCAGAACCTGATGGAACTTCTGGAGATAGTGGACTTGAATGAGTACATTACAGTAGAGACTGTAGACACCAGGGTTAGTGCTCCACAAAGGTTATATGAAATAACACTCCGGATGGAGGGAGACAAACCTAGACAAGGTTAAAGCACTTTTCTGGGAAAAACTATCAAAGGGTTATGACATACTTCTAGCAGAAAAAGACTGGCCACCACAATTTGTCAGGGAGTGCCCACATGGCGAGGACATGATTATGCCTGCCTTCTCCAATCACATACCAATTCACTTAAAATATACATATGCCAGAAAATGGGCAGTGGCCCAGGCTCCAGCATTATATAAAAATCATGTAGGATGGGATGAGGACTCACCTCACCATAAAATAAATCTGAAACATGAACCTACTGCACAGAGGCAGTATCCTATTAAGCAAGAAGCTAAAAAACAGGTCAGGGAGATTTTAAATCAACTTGAATACCAAGGGGTGATTGAAACATGCACCTCCTCCATGAACAATCCTTTGTTTCCTGTCTCCAAACCAGACAATACATATCGTCTAGTTTTGGACTACAGACATTTAAACACTTGTTCTAAAACTTTTGCAGTGCAAAATGCACACAGCACAGCATTAATGAATAACATTGTGCGTAAAAAATACAAAACAACATTAGACATCTCAAACGGTTTCTTTTGTCAAAATATAGCACCTGAAAGCAGGTACTTAACGGCATTCTCCATAATGGGGACCCAGCGTCACTTTTGTCGACTCCCACAAGGGTTCAAGAACAGCCCAGGTTTATTCTCAGCGAGAGTAACGGAGTTACTACAAATTTATGACAACGAGGCATTGTCCTATGTCGATGACATCTATCTGACAGACGATGACTTGGAAAAACACTTGAACAGGGTGAGCACCATTATATTGGGATTCGCCTCTGAGGGCTACAAGTTCAACTTTAAAAAGTCCAGAATTGCCCATCTCAATGTCCTATTTTTAGGATATGAGCTTTCAAGTGAAGGCAAGAGCTTGGCAGCTAACTTTCTAGAGAAATGTGCGCTGCTCCAACCTCCAAAAACGCTAAAAACCTACAATCAATACTGGGATTCCTAAATTTTGGAAGAACATACATTCTAAACTATGCAGAAAGGGTTAAACCTCTCTACGCATTAATCAAACCTGATTTCACAATTAAAAACTGGACACAGGAACACACAGAAATTTTGCGTTCACTCCAGGCTAACATGTTAGCAACAAATCACTTACAAACACGCGTAAGTCAAAGAAATTTGGTGATTCGAATAATTTCGGGTCAATGTGGATTCACTTACTTAACCTTTAATGAGGGTGAGAAAGTACCAATTGCATACAAATCACATTTGTATACACAAGCGGAAATGCGCTTCAGTTCAACTGAAAAAATTCTGACAGCAGTTCAAACAGCTGTAGCAAAAGAAAGAGCCTTAGCCCAAGGGAAACGCATAATTGTCGTTACCCCGGTACCAGCTTTAGAAGCGGTCACAAAAGCAAGCATTCCAAATGCTAAAGCTTTACATCCGAGATGGATACAGTGGGTTAATTCTCTTGCTGCAACTGATGTTGAATATGTTTTTGATCCAGATTTAAAAACACAGGCATTTCTCCAATATGAACAAGAATGTCCTCTGCCCACTGAGATTCTGCCTCTCGATCAGTATGAATTCGTAATTTACACTGACGGATCCGCACAGCCCGCAACAGGGAGTAAGCAAGCTTACAGTGCAGCGTGTGCTATCGTTAAAGGTCGCATGCGAAATGGCATCTTCAGACCTATGGTCACAAAAACTCAGTCACTAGGTGATTGTACAGCTCAGCGAGCTGAACTACAGGCATTCAAACTGGCACTTGAGAGTACGGATCGAGAATTCCTCACACTGATAGTGTGCGATTCCTATTACTGTGTTCAGTCGTATAATGACTATATACGAACCTGGCTTGAAAATGGTTTCAAAGATGCGAAGGGTGGCACAATAAAGCACAAATTGCTTTGGGAACAAGTAGTTCAGTTGAAAAACGAACTACCAAAGGCTCACGTGATTCACACACTGAGTCATCAGCGTGATGGCGTTCACGTTGCAGGGAATTCATTGGCTGACGAAGCCGCGAAGGGGGCTGTTCAGACGGCTTCCGTAGCTGCGATCACTCGTTCAAAAACAAAAATAGACGGTGAGATAATGTTAGCTGTCAATGCTTCAAGCAAAGGCAGCAGTGCAGCGTTACCAAAAAAGTTTCCACTCAAGTACTCTTATGTAATTGATGCGAATAACGTTCCTTTTGCTCGAATCCCTGGAGTGGGGGATAGGGTAATTCCAAACATGGAACGAAGAGCAGCCTTGATTTATGAAACACATTTGGGGGAGGGTCTGTCACATCAATGGATCTCAAAAACAATTTTGACATTAAAAGAGATGTACTGGTGGCCTGGAATGAATACACACATTCACATATTTATCAACAATTGCTTAGACTGTAAATTACAGCGAGAGAGCCACCAAACACCATGCAGCGAATGCGGCAGCCCAGTGCAGACACCACTGTTAGACAGCATTAGGCTATCTAATCGCCAGCGTCCTACTGGACAAAGGCATTCCCGCAAATACTGAATCTAGGTTCCTATGGTTATGGCCTCAGCGCTCGGCTGACGCTCGAACTGTTATAAAAGATTTGCGAGTCTTTATCGGCACATACGCAATAGGCACGCTACATTCTGACCAGGGTCCTGCGTTTAGCTCTAGGGCTTACAAGGAGGCCATGGCCAGTCTGGGCATTGCATTGCGGTACTCCTCTCCATTCCATCCTGAGGGAAATTCTGTTGTGGAAAGGAAAAACCGGGACATAAAGCAGTCTATAACAGCTAGGGTATTAGGCTTGGGTGATGGGTGGGTCAAACACCTCATTAGCGTTCAGCGCTCACTTAACAATCTGCCAAGAAGTTCTCTAGGGGGGGTCACTCCATATGAGGTCCTATTTGGGACAAGAATGTGGGTTCCAGACTTAGAACACGTAGGCACAGTGGTGGACATGAAAACATTTGATATCAAAGATCGTTTGGCTGTTTTACAGGATCTTAACAAGTTAAGAACGAAACAAAGCAACGTATCCATACAGCCAACCACCACTGGGGAAACATCGGCGGTCCCAGCAAGGCCTGTCTGGATTCCAAAAGTTGGGGATCTAGTCAGAGAAAAAATAGCGGACAAGAAGGAATTTGGACCTTCTTACAGACAACCGGTACCTGTTCTAGCTGTTCAAGGAACAAGGACAGTACTTCTGCCGCCCCTTGCTGGAAGAAAGGAGAAAAGATTTGTGTCAATCGACCTGATCAAACCACAGTATGTGGCCAATACTAAGCAGTAGGCCTCGTGGACTCCGACCTAGTAGCAGACGCACTCCTCTCGCTACTATTCAAGAGGTTCAGACTGAAAGACTGATCACGATCGAGAATTCAGCTGTAACAAATGAAGGACTAAGCAACCAGGCTATGGAACTCATCCCTCTTGACAACCAAGTAACAGTTCGTCCAAATACACCTGTCTACACTAACGTGACTCGTGAAGAACTGGTTCCTGTGATTTCAACGAATCCTGATGCAATTCCAACAATTGACAGAACTGCTTCTGGCTATTTCATTGACTTTGATACGTTCTCAGAAGATCCAAGCGAACCTGAAACGACGCCAGCATCATCAAAACTCAAGCAGCAAGTACAAGACTTTATTCACTTTCTGAAAAAGACTTATCTGGTTTCTCCATGGATTGAACTCTGGATTACATCTGGACTTTTTGTTTTTCTGCTCTGGCTAGCTTTGGTAACAACAGTAAGCATGCTTATAAATGGCAGATACATCCATGTGAACAGTGAAGGAAAAGACGTGAATGTACTTTTGAAACCACATAAATCTAAGTGATTTAATTACGTCCAGTACCTATTCAGATGATTGGGACTTTGAGACTGTGACCAATATAATGTTTGATCTAGAAAAATCTGCTGCATTTTCTAAAAATGAGTTTTTAGAGGGTTCATCTGATTATGAAGAACTGTATTGTTATAACCACTATGGTCATCATTATTTGCACAAAACTGCATATCCAAGAAATGTGTTTATGTTTAACCAATGGGAACATTGTCCTACACCACCACAAGGTAGTTCGAAAACTTTTGCTAGTAAATTTCCATATTTTTCAGGTTATAATACATCTGTCCCAGAAACGTTTTACTACAAAAATGTAAACAAAACAGGACTGAAAATTATGTTAACAAACACGAAACAGATTTACTCTGAAGCATTTATTGCCCAACTGTCTATACAGGGTTTCGACTTATGGAAAGACACAATTGAGACAAAAACTGTCTGGGGTAGTAAAGATTGGCAAGTACAGGGTATAGAAGCTTTATTTAGAGCCTGTATCATCCCTGAACAAATACTGTTTTTGAATGACACCGACCAACAGACATCTTGTCTTGGATTAGCCAAGATCAAAGAGATGAAAACACCTTCTGTGCCAACACCTGCCAGTGATAATAATACAAAGGCAGTGGACAGTTGACAATATACTACAACTCAACAGAACTCATCCAAATTGGAAAAAATGGTTGATCTGGCCCACAGACACAAACAACTGTCAGGAAAGGTTCTTGAACATAACTCAGGGCTTTACTATTCATAGGCCAGACCCAAGATATGTCCAAAGACAACATCCGGGGGTAGTAACAACATACAGTGTAGGTAAATTATGCCTCGATTGGCTGCATAAATCTACACTACAGGATGTGAAACAACACTTAACCTTACTTAAAGAGGACGCAGATCTTAAGGAATTCTTGCTTGGACCAAGAAAACCGCGTCAGAAACGTTTCATATATGCCGGCATCTATGCTGCTTATAACGAAGCATGGAAAGTGTCACAGATAGAGGCTGCAGAACGAATACGTGAACTTGATCGTATTAATTTAGAGAAAACACTCTCTGTAGTCGACAATGGGTTAACAACTTTGTCCTCCAGAATTTATTCATTGGATGGCATTGTATCCTCTGCTATCGACATTCTAGAACAAGATTTGGCTATGTTACAACAAGGTCAATCCCAATTACGTTCTATAGTGTTATTGACATGGACGCTGCAATCTTTGCGAGCGGGCTATGTGCCTTGGCGTTTCATCAACACGTCGTCTCTGTTTGCAGAATACAATCTAACTGATAAACAGATCGAATTGGCACAAAGAGGAGCAAGGTATACAGTGCTGAGCATTGAAAAACTGGAGAAGTTACCATTCACAGTGGCAGAAAAACCAGCTACAGAATGGGTTATTCATGGCAAAATAACATTACCTGTGACAACTTTTCAGTTTCAGTATTGCCTCAGACAGGTGCAAGCAGGCAAATATGAAAGGTTGGGTAAGGAATACATTAAGACATCTTGGGATTTACCGTATACACATAGATGTTGGAGTGGGGATCGTGAAGTGTTTCTTAGCGGTACCAACTGTAAACATGCACTGACCGGTTCACTCATTTGTCAGGACATTTCTTTACACGGGGCTTGTAATGGTTCTGTGGCAAATTTGTCTTGCCACCAGCGGGGTACACCAGCTGCTGTGATTAATCCAACGTTTGGACAACTTTCGAATGGGAGTTACCTCATGTTGAATGATCAGAGCTGCTGTGGAATGTTGCCAGGCATCCCATATCTAATAACGGTCAACTCCAGGGTCACTTGCTGTATGCAAGTATTGTTTCCCCCAATAGACACAGTCAGGGAGTCGCCTTTATGGCCTTCGCTGAGTGTCTCTTTTATAAGATTTGATACTTTGAGCAGAATGAAAGCCATGCTTTTGCAACAAACAGTGCCTTTGACCTCGGCCAAAGAAACCTATGATCTACAAGTAGCAAGGACTTCGGCTGAGATACAGACTTTAATACGTACAAACTGCCCTATACATTTCGTAGAAATGATATCACGTATCTTTAATGTGAGAAGTTGGCCTGGCATATGCTGTCCACTAATTATAGTGGACACCTTGCACCAGTCCAAATCGACTCTTATGGTAGGTAGGTTAAAGACAACCTTATTGAAAGCTATCCTAGTGGTAGCTATGGAGAGCAGCCTTCAGGCTAAGTCTTGAAGGAATGTAAAGCAGCTTGTTTTACCAGTCTATAATCTCTTGAGTGACCAAATGAAAGAGCACCACACCAGGTATATATTCAAAATATATGTATTTATTACTAAACACACCCCTCTAGTCTCTTTATGAGGCTAGAGTTCGAAGTACATAGGTTATAAGATCTTAAATCACAGTAATAGCACAAATACACGTTTGGGCCCTAGGGGCGTACCAAACCATATACCAATAAAGTGGTATGCGAACCACGACTGAACTAGACACTAGGCCTAGAGCCTCTAGAAGTGCTTGGACCACAAGGAACCACCCAAGGTAGTGACACAGGGGACCCACGGGAGACGCGTGCAGTGTAAATACACAACCGCGATACGCCGTTAACTTCTATGGAGAAAGTCGGGATCGGGAAAATAGAGGAAAGGGACACTTTAAAGAGGACTAGGACAAAACCCTTTGAGATCTAGGACTTTGAAGAGTCTCTACCCACGGGAGCACCGGAGTACTCGTGTTACCTCACCCAGGGAAGCCGGGTGCATAGGTGCCTTTCGGGGTCGGGTTTCGCTCGTCGTTTCGAATGGCGATCTGCTGCAAAGTGCTGCTGGCGGCCAAGAGAAAAGTGTCCGGGTGGATCCAAGAGTGGATCGGAGTTCTGGTGAACCTGAAAGCAGAGGGGACAGAGTCTGGGTCACTAGCCAGTGACCAGGAAGGCGATGGACAGATGCCCACCGATGTCGAGTGCTTCAGGTGCGTTGACGGTCGTCTTGACTCTTCAGCCACGAGGTCCGGGAGGCGTTGTCGGTGACCAGGAGCAGGATGCAGGCTGGTGCTTGATGTCTGTCGAGTGCTGAGGTGTCGGCGACCGGATTGGACCCAACAAGCCTTGGCAACGGCAAGTCTCGAGTAAGATGTAGATCGTCGATGGTGCAGACCAGCAAGGTCTGTGGAACTCACCCAGCGAGGGTAAGTGAGGGCAGGCCTGGAGCAACCAGGATGCCAAGTAAGGAAAAGATTGGCCTTCGTTAAGGGCTACTAGCCAACGGGCTAGCGACCGCGAAGGAGCCTCGTGACGCCGCACGTGGAGCTGGCTTACAGGACACTCGTGGAGTGGGGGCCAGTGATCTTCGGTGCAGGTGGTGCTGGAGGTTAGGGCTACTCGGAGCCCAAAGCACGACTTCTTGGGAGACCCAGAAGATGGTGCACTTGCAAGTGTGCTCGGTGTCCAGGGGTCACGGTCTCAAGTCACCCACGATAGCCACGGGCCTCAGCTTTGCTGGGGACTCAGGGTAGCCTCGCGGAAGTCTGAGAATCCACCTCTGGTGATGCGATGACTTCGGCGTCCGACGGGAGCTTCAGTAATGCAAACCGGACAGATGCTTCTTTGGTGCCTGCCAAGCAGGGGAGTCACTCCTTGACCCCAAGGGAGATTCTTCAGTCCTCTAATCGTGAGTAGAGCGTCGAAGGTCCAGGATTCAGTTTCAGAGTTTCGTCCAGGTATAATCTAAAGTCCTAAGGACTGGGTTCCTACCTTTATTCTAAAAATAGGGGTTGGACTACTCTGTGGCCCCACCCTATGGGTGGGTCAGGGCAGAGGGTGGCTACACCCCTTTCCCTTTGTCCAGTTTGCGCCAAAGCAGGGGCTGCAAGCCCCTGATCCGGTTTGAACTGGGGTATGCACAGGGACACCAAATGTGCCCCCAGTGCAGGACTTCAAAGCACCCGAAAGTGCTCCCGCCCAGCCCCAATACACATTATCCTGTCTGGGGAGGTGGTCACACCTCCCTGGAACAGGAAACCTATTGTCCAGGCCTCCCCTGCCGGAGTTTCGTCCAGCAGCAGGAGGCCAGACTCGTGTCTGTGGCAGCAGCATCCATTTTGTGATGCCAGGGCTCTGGAAAGAAGTTACCGGACTCGTCAGAGTTAACATGTCTTTCCCTCTAGAAGGGTGGAATGCTACCCCCGCCGCCAGGATTGGCGGGGGGGTAGTATTCCAAGATGTTTGACACCAAACACGACATGTTTAGGTGCAGCCATTCCAAAGTTAGCATTTTACCGCGAGGATATAATGCGCTTAAGAGTATATGGTCAGGCTGCACTACAAACAGCATCAGAGATGGTCTCCGAACGCTGCAGAGGGGCCCTGCTCATGCAGGGGCACCCTCTCACATAGGAACCATGCACTCTGCCTTTAGGATTGATAGGGCCTGCCTTAGGAGTGACTTATAGGTTTCTATGTGTGTATGTATTTCGTGATATAGGTAACCTATATTACAGTAAGGGGTGCATGCACCACCTTACCCAGGCTGCAGTAGCAGACCTGTGGTGTCAGTTTGGATGGCCTTCCAGGGGTGGCATAATACATGCTGCAGCCCCTGGCAGGCCTCTGAGGTACCTATGCCCTTGGTACATAGTATACCATATACTAGGGACTTATAAGGGCACTCCAGATCCCAATCAGTGATGTGCCTAAGGCACATGGAAACCATTTTAGAGAGGAAGCAGCTAGGCTGGGGTTCTGATTAGCAGGGCCCCAGCCAGACTAATGTCGAAAAACAGTGAAGCATCAGCAAAAAGTGGGGGTACCCATGTGAAGCAGATCCTACTCTCCTACATTTAACATGTCAGATACAACAGGAATTGTACATGTATTTAAGAGCATTTGCTCCGGTCTGTTAGCACCGTTCCAGGCAATACTTGGAATCATCCCCAACTTTGCACATTCGGTGTTTGGTGGCATACCATTAATTCTCGCACTTGTTGCTGGAATTTTATTCATCTGTCTGCTATTGCGCTATGGCCAGCCGATTCGCCGACATCACTCCGAGCGAAATGGAGAGAACTCTCCTTGAAAGACAGTGCCGTGAGCGAATAGTAGAGCTACTAGGCATGACTCGTCTACGGGACCTTAATACCACGTGGTTCCTGTCGTTTAGACCAATCTGGCAAGATTGCATCTTACCTGTTCTACGATGCCTGCTATGCGGTGAAGAATGCGTGTTGGACGCTTGTCTAACATATCCATCAGCTGCGCCAAAGGATGTCGATGCTTTGCTGGACCCGATTACGGCCCATGCTCTGTGTTGTCCCCAGAGGCTTCCAATCCTGATGTCAGCATTCATTGAGATCTCACAGTCGCCTCCTGCTGCTGCTGAGGTACGAGAAACAACTCCAGGCACACAGGTAACAACGAACGCGAACATTGCTGCGGCGACCTATGCTGAGAGCGATGCTTCCCATCTTTGTGCGATCAATCTTCTACACGAGGTGTTCCAACTTACACCAGCGGCCATAGATGATGTTTTGTCTATTGAAATAGATGATCTCATGTTTACACCAGACCCGTAAACTGACTCTGATTCGGCATACTCTGTTCCAGTGCAACAGCAACAATTTGGCCTTCATTTTTCAAAACCTTGGAACTTTACCAAATTTGAACTTTTTTCCCATTTTTTGAACGAAAAATGGCACTTTAATCTGCTTAAAGTAAAACTAGCCTTATAATACAGACTTGGCAGTACTTCCAGGGACACTTAGTCATCTTGTGTGTCTAAATCAGTTCATTTAAATTTCATGATAGGAAATGACTTTGATTTTGAACAACATTATCGATCATTTTCGTCATATGTCAATATTTCTTTTATATTTCGTTCCAAATGCATTTATTACATACTTTATGCTGGAAATGAGAAGCACTGCTTAAATGATGTACAGAAACCTATGCATTTTTTAATATGTCTTTTAAAGCTTTTAGGATATGTTTTAATGTGCAGTACTCCATTTTAATGTTTAGCATTTTAAATGTTTAGCATTTTAGTGTTGTTGTATACACAAAAGAGGAGTGGGTGTTGTGTACTTTATAGGGTGTCCATAAACGGGCTTTCTAGAATCATGTCCTTATATAGGCACAATTCGCCTTGCCCTTATATAGGCATAAAATCCCAGACCTTATTTAGGCATAAACCATGCACTCCAAATACAGGCATGGATTCCGACATCCGTCCACCCTAACGTCCTCAACGAGTCCATGAAAAACAGACCTTCAGGCTGCGGGAGTTTCCCTTGCCCAGGACTATTGATTTCTTCAAGGACTCATACATTATGCATGAACCGTTAATCCCTAGAGGTTCATTTATGACGTCTTTCGCTGCCCAACTCACGTCAATGCTAACATTTTCAGGTATAAATATACCTTCCCAAACCCCTGTAAATCAGAGGAGACCTCGACTTCAGAGGAGCCCGATTCCCGGCCGGACGCACTGAGAAGACGCTGTCATTCCTGCACGCAGAGAGTCCAGCTTCCAGTGATCTAACTTCCCTTGCGGGGTGTTGGAGTTCGAGTCCGGAAAGAGAGTCCTACCTCTCTCATTCTTCAGGTATGGAGCAGACTAGAACCTAGAGGGACTCTTGGCATACTAGACTCTTGGCATACTAGGCGTAACTTACTCTTAGTATACTCTAGTCAGGAATACAGCACCTACTTCTACTTCTCCCTACACCTAGGACAGGTTAGGCACACTGGGTAGACCTAGGATAGAAACGCATCGTATGAGTACTCGCATTTTTAGGCTGTGTCATTTTATGTAAATGCATATATGCTGAAAAGATAATGCTAACGCAGTATTATTTATTTCTACTGCTCACTCTCTACATTATTTATCTTGCATACTGTCTTGTGATCGTAACAGCACATCTAACTTACAACAGAAACAAGACTGTTCAATAAACCTTTTATTGAAACGCCCGTCTGTTATTTCTGTGTAACTTTGAGAGTATCTGAACCATGCACGACTGAGCTGAGTGAAATAGTTATCTATTGTTTCTACGACTCTGGGACACGTCCTGATTCTGTAAGGGAAACACAGTGGTCATGTTTTGTGGCTGCCAGAAACTACTCCCTTCTTGTTGTCAAGAAGTTTCTAGTGGCCTCTGAGCTAGCTGGCACAAGTAATTATGTTTAATATACTCGATAGGGACATACCGACCTTAGTCCTATGTCAAACCTATAGGATATATTATTCCAATGCGCAGAGCCTATTAGGGAAATAGGAGCTACACTACAAACTGCTCTTCAGACATCTGGAAGTGAGGAAGGCGATGAGACAACTGGTAGGAGGAACAGCGTGGAAAGATGTACCGAAGGTAAGAACAACTGTAGAATTCTTTGGGCCTGATTCTGATGCGGTTAGGAAGGCCTCCTAACGGCATTTGCTCCTTCCAAATCGGATCGGGAACGTGTCTTCCCGACCGAGGGCCCAATTATGATGCGGTTAGGAACATATGCTCCCATTGAAGTCAATGGGAGTCCAACCAAATCGTATCTGGAAGCATACAGATCCATCGTACTCCGCCGGTCGGACTCTCCCGATCTGAGTGGGTCGGAAACCATTTCCCAACCGATTCGGTCGGGAAGCTTTTCCAACCCGCATCAGAATCGGGCCCTTAGTGTCGCAATCCAAAGTGAAGGGACTGAGAAATACAGACTCACGTGCACACGGAACAGTGTAGATATCCCCGTACAGTTAAAATTGTGTGACACGCACACTGAAAGAGCTGTTGAGTGCAGGACAATGCAGTCTAGTTAGTTCATGCCGTACGCGCATGTAGTAAACACTGTTGCACAGCCGTCGGCATAGAACCATGAAAGCGAGACAACCGGCACGAGAGGTTTAGGCTTGTGCGCATAAAATGTCTTGAAAATGTCAAAATCCACGTGTTGCTGGGGGTCTGAACAGACCACAAAGAAGCACGGAGGCAAGAGAGGCAGCGTACACAGCACTACCAAACAAATAGTGAAATCCTTGGGCCCTCTTAATTTTCTTTATTACTTGAAACAGTACCTTATGAAAGTCTGGCACGCTTAGAGCAATCCAAACATGCCGAAGTCCAGGTCGTCGCCAAAACTGAAGTGTGAAGCAGGAACACAGTCAAAAGTATAGTTTTCACGTATATTTAATGAAGAAAGAAAGCGCTGTTACACTGCCGGTACAAAGGGCCCAGAGCAACAGCTGTTCAGAATGTATTTTTTAAACAACACATTACATGTTCCAAAGTCGAATACATGAGTGACGAATAGCGTCTAAACTACTGTAAAGATGAAGACAGAAAACATATTATCTTAAAATGTCACACAACGGGGGCGGAGTCTGGCCACCGACTGAAATGGCCGCCTCTGTGTAGAGCTCCGGGGATCCGGAGGGGAGAATTCTTCAATTCAGCTGTCAACAGGTGTCCTTGGAGCCAGAATGAAAGCAACATGAATGAGACAATAGCGAAAGAACTTTGAGGTTATTTTTGACATGAGAAATTTCAGTTAAACCAAGCTCTTCAATGAAATCCTGAAGCCCGTCTTTCCTTCAGCTGAGATTCACAAATCATTCTCCCAGGAAACAGTCAGCTGCTCAAGAGATAAGTGGCTTTCCTTTCTTTTAAACACAGAGGCTGCTTCAGGGGAATTTAATTACTCTTGAACTTTGGTTGAACTCTTCACACTGGCAGAGGAGAAGGGCAGGTGTTTTCCTGTCAGCAGAGCCTGTGGAGGGAAAATTCGAGCACCATATCTGTAGCTGAGAGAGTCTGTGAAAAACCACTCATTCTGTCAGGAAACAGCTTGATTCTAAAGAGAAATTTCCTTTCTTGAAGTGGAAAGACTGCTGTGTGTTTTTGAATTGTTTTTGAATTGTTGTTGTATTTCTCACGACATAGGAGAAGCATAGATTCTACTATGTAACATGGGAATTCCTGTCAGCAGAGAGTGTAGAGGGAATTTGGCTAAAAAGGGGAAAGCTGTGTGGAATTTCTGATAATCTGTTTATCAGCAGCCCCTGTTTGAAAACATGCAGCCATAATTTTTAGAATCCCAGAAGTCTGTGAAAAAACGACTCATTCTGTCAGGAACAGCGGATTCTAAAGAGTTAAGAGAAATTCCATTTCTTGAAGTGGAAAGACTGCTGCCTGTTTTTGAATTGTTTTTTTAATTGCTCACATGATACAGGAGAAGCATATAAGAACTTTCAACTCTGAGGTATTTATCTCTCTTCATTTGACAGCTTAGTCTCTGCTACGTAACATGGGAATTCCTATCAGCAGAGAGTGTAGAGGGAATTTGGCTAGGCAGGGGAAAGCTGTGTGGCATTTTTGAAACCCTGTTTTTCAGCACCCCTTATTTGAAAACATGAAGCCATAATTTTTTAGTATCACAGAAGTCTGTGGAAAAAACGACTCATTCTGTCAGGAAAAACAGCAGGGGAAAGCTGTGTGACATTTCTGATTGCCCGGTGACTGTTTTTCAGCAACCCCTGTTTTAAAGACATGCAGTCATGATTTGTTAGAATCCCAGAAGTCTGTGAAAAATTGCTCATTCTGTTAGAGTTAAGTGGACTCTCTTTCTTGAAGTGGAAAGGCTGCTGTGTGTTTTTGCATTACTCTTGTACTTCTCACAGGGCGCAGGGGAAGCATATGAGAACTTTCAAACCTAAAGTATTTCTCTTCATTTGACAGCTTAGCCTCTGCTACACATTTAAGAAGACAAGGAAAGTCCTACCAGCAAAGGGTGCAGAGTGAACTTAGATAAACAGGGGAAAGCCGAGTGACATTTCTAATAGACTGTTTTTCAGCAACCCTTGTTTGAAAACATGCAGCCATAATTTTTGAGAGTCCCAGAATCTGTCCATATCCAAATATGTATTTGTGCTTATAGTGTTACTACCCAACTGCTTTGTGAGGCGACTGGATATCATATTTGGTTACTAGGCAGCACTTATTTCTTGTCTTCTCTAACATTGAAGTATAACAGTATGGCCAGTGGAAAACCTAATAGAAAGCCTTTGTTTACACAAGTAGTAGGAAACACTCTACCTTCGGGCACTTCTACTACTGTCCCACAAGATACTGCTTCTATGGACCTTATTTTAAAAGAGATCTCTGCTGTGGGACAACAATTGGGATCTATGGATATCAAAATCTCAGATCTCGCGACAGAAATGAAGTCAATAAGGATGGACCTAAACTCTTTTCATACCAAAGTAGAAACTCTAGATAAACGAACCACCCTTTTGGAAGAAAGATTAGATAACGCAGAGTGTTGGGGTCCAGATATCTGGCATTTAAAACAAAAAGTAATAGATTTGGAAGACAGGGCCCGAAGAAATAATGTTCGTTTTTATGGAATTCCAGAAAAAATGGAAATGAATAATGATGTGAAGAGCTTGCTACTAACCTTGATACCGCGGCTACTGAACATATCTTTTGAGCATCCCCTTGAGTTGCAGAGAGCTCACAGGATTCGGTCAAGAACTTCAACTTCAACCCTTGAATCTAGACCTAGACCAATAATTGCGTGTCTCGTGCGTCATGAACAGGTCCGTCAAATACTAACAGCTGCTCGTAAACATGGTCCTTACGACTTGGAAGGCCATAAAGTATTTATTGCTGCGGACTTCTCCACTGAAACCAATGCCAAACGAAAAGCGTTCCTGCAACTTAGGCCAAGACTTCGGAAATGGGATATTAAATATGGTCTTTTAGACCTGCTACAATGTGGATCACAATGGATGGGAAATCAAGAGATTACACAGAGCCTGAAGATCTGGTACGCTTCCTCGACAGTTTAGAGGACCAACACATGGACTTAACACCACCACCCCTGACCGAAACAACTATGAACAGTCAACTTCAATTACAGAATGATCCTCAAAGCCACCGTACTGGTAGATTACACGTCCGTACCTTTAAGAAACAGTCTGACAGAGATAAAGTGGTCCACTGTGTAGAAGTACTCACACAGGAAAATACCAGAGACAAATCGAGATCACCTCTGAAGTCATCCACGTCTTTTGATAAAGTATCTGATGCTAAACCTTCCACTGTTGCTTCTTCCAGCTAGATGAGTATATATGCATGCTATGTATTAATATAATTTTATTACTGTTTTACTCCAGTTATTACCTCAGATGGATATGATTCATTTCCTTTTCTCCTACATTGTTGTTGAATACACCATGTATATCTCATACTGTATTTGTATATACAAATCTCCTAGATGGACTTAATAACTCCATGGCTTGGTTCTTTTCATAATCTGTTTACCACGTGTGGTTTTCTCCCCTGCGGAGTCTGCATCTCACATTGAGGTTTAGACCCACCGACGAAAGATATACATTGTTTGATCTGTAGTGTTCTTTTCCTTTCTAGCAGGTAGAACGGTGTACTTACACCAATTAAAGTTTAGTTTTAACAATATTTTGTGATAATATTTGCGCATATTGGTTTCAGGTTAATTATACTTTTTTTTTTTTCTCTCGCTTCAGTAATTTTCCATTACCATATTCCCACATCATTTATCAACCTTCCTTTTCCTTTTAACCCTCTTTGATACATTCTCACACAATACAAACATACTCTAACATTTCCAATCAGCATCATGACAACTAGTCCTATGCACATTGTGTCCATCAATGTCAATGGCTTTACTAATTACATTAAAAGGAAGAAAATTCTTTCCTATTTAGCCTCCAAACATACAGATATTGCTCTCATTCAAGAGACACATCTATCCGGTATAGAATCAGAAAAATTAAAACGAGATTGGGTAGGCCAGATTCTTTACAGCTGCAAACCTCCTTCTCACACGTCAGGAGATCCTATATCCCATACTATTACTAGAAAATGTGGTGTAGCCATTCTGATACGGAACACACTGCAATGTCAAATACTACAGTCCTGGTCAGATGAAGATGGTCAGTTTGTTCTAGCCAAGCTTAAAATCGGTAATAACATATTCGGAGTGGGGTCTATTTATGCCCCAGTTGGGAACAAAGCTCCTTTTTTCCTTCATCTAAACAGAATTCTAACAGAGATGGGAATTTCCAAAATAGCTCTGGGGGGTGACTGGAATCTTGCCCCGGATGTGATCTTAGACAGAACGGGCCCCCTAGACACGACACATGGCAGAGATAGAGCGATACTGGGAGACATCCGTGAAGATCATGGGTTGACTGACATTTGGCGTTTACTACATCCTTCAGATAAGGGGTTTACATATCACTCTGCAGTACATGATTCCTATTCTAGAATAGACTATTTCCTTATTTCACATTCTATCATACCACATGTACTTGATTGTGATATTTTAGAAATTGCACTTTCAGACCATGCTCCTATCAGTCTACAGCTTGATTGGGGTCTGAAACGCCCTTGTAGGAAACCATGGCATTTAAACATATCCCGATACAAACTACCGACAGAAAAATCACAATTACAATCACATTTGACTACTTATATGAAAGACAACAAAGGTTCAGTTTCTTCTCCACAAATTTTATGGGCAGCTGCAAAAGCCACCATTAGGGGGCAAATTATGAGAGATTCTGCCATAGCCAATAAACGTAGAACAGAACAACAGACTATTTTAGAAAATGATATCAAAACCCTGACACATGCTCATTTTACCAATCCAACCGAAGCTTCCAGATGTAGATTGGAAAAGGCTAAAATGGAGCTTAATACACTATATACTTCGAAAGCAGAATATATGTTATATAGACTTAAGGCTCGAAATTACGAAGAAGGAGAAAAAACTGGTTGTTTACTAGCAGCACGATTAAAACAGAGGGAAGCTATGACAGCCATTCCAGCTATTTATAATTCTGAAGGTAAGCTAATAACTGAGACTCAGGAAATAGCTAATACATTTGCAGATTATTATGAGAAGTTATATAGCTCAGAGGTTGATGATGATCACCACAAAGATCAGGAATTTTTTGATAAAATAACACTCCCCTGCCTCAATGAACAGGATCGGCTCATACTGGCAGGCGAAATAACAAAGGATGAAATTGCCCAAGCAATCTCTAATCTTCCATACAATAAAGCACCGGGAGAAGATGGTTTTCATGGGGAATTTTACCGTTGGGTAAAACCAGAAGCAATAGACGCACTTTATGAGGCCTATAAAGAAGCAGAGGAAACTGGTAGCCTCTCCTCTCTCACAAATAAAGCTATCATAACGGTCCTTCCCAAACCTGAGAAAGATCCATTATACTGCAGTAACTATCATCCAATTTCCCTTCTGAATACAGATTCAAAGATATTAGCCACCATTCTCGCCAAAAGACTCAAACAAGTTATCGCTAAACTCACACATTATTCTCAAGTGGGAGTCATGCCAGGCAGAAACTCTCGTAACCATCTACGCACTTTGGCTCACATACTCTGGCTTTCCAAGGATGCTGGAGAAGACAGAGTAGCCTTATCCTTAGATGCCGAGAAGGCCTTTGACCGTATTGAATGGAGCTATATGTTCCGTACACTACATAGGCTGGGATTAGGCAATGAATATATCTCTACGGTCAAATGGTTATATGAGACACCATCCGCACAAGTGAATTGTGGGGGTTTCCTTTCAAAATCTTTTTTAGTGCAAAGAGGAACCCGCCAGGGTTGTCCTTTATCGCCCCTTTTGTTCCTTCTTGCACTTGAACCGCTGGCTGCGGCAATAAGACAGTGTTCACAAATAGCAGGCATTCCTACACCAGCAGGGATCTCAAAAATACTTCTTTATGCAGATGACATATTGCTCACACTTACTGATCTGCCTACTTCACTCCCTAGACTCATGTCTACCATTTCTCGCTTCTCGATCATTTCTGGCTACAAAGTTAATTGGAATAAGAGTGAAGCTCTCCCATTGTCCAGGGGTACAGCGAAAGCAGCTATTTTGGGCTAGAATTGTCAATGGAAAGGGGACCGCCTGAAGTATTTAGGTATTTATAACAACACAGGTTTAGAACGTATGATTCAAGATAACTTAGATCCACTTATTGCCAAAACGAAGTCAGAGTATGAAAAATGGTCCCATCTTAACTTGTCTTTTTGGGGTAGAGTACAGGCAGTGAAAATGATTATAGTGCCCCGTTTCAATTATGTTTTAGGTATGTTGCCTTTGACAGTTAAAATATCAATATTGCGAGATATTGACAAAGGTATTAAAACCTTTATTTGGGGATCCCTGAGACCAAGACTTAAAATCTCAAAATTGATTGCTCACAGGCGATATGGGGGTCTTAGTTTACAGTGTATTGAGCATTACTATACAGCCCTCCATTTATCTCAATTGGTTTATCTTTGGCCCAGACAGGATGATCCCCCACTATGGGTTCTCATTGAAAGACAAACTGTACAGGCAACTTCAGGTTTGCACATGTTTTACACTCATAAATCACCTGCTTTACAAACTTCCAACCCTATTATTCAATCTATGCTTAAGATTTGGATACATGCCCACAAACTCCTTAAGAGTAACCCAAGACTGCATGGAAAGGCCCCCATATGGCATAACGCTGATATTAGAATAGGTAAACAGACTATATCCTGGGATATAAGGGAGAGAGGAGGTATTCTAACGTTGGATCCCTTACTCACTTTAGAAGGTGAGCTTAAAACCTTTGAAATACTTCAGATAGAATTTCAACTACCTACCTCCCAAGAGGGGAAATACTTACAACTAAAACAAGCCCTATTTCGTAGACTAGGACCATTTCCTTGGATAGTTGAGGATTCCCCAGTATTACAATACTTAAACATTGGGGGGAAATTCAAAGGTGCAGTCTCTGGATTTTATAATCTCATGGTGCATAAATTACACTCATACCCATTACTAGCACAACTTCATGTCAAATGGCAAGGGTTAATTACTCTAGCTTATTCCGATGAGGAATGGGAGGATGTTATTATGAACATGGATAAGGGAATCAGAGAGGCCAGAATGAAATTTACTCTTTTCAAAATTCTTCATAACTGGTACTGGTCACCACAAAAACTCAAGTCAGCAGGTTTACTACACCAATCTACCTGTTGGAGGTGCCCACAGGAGGACTGCGATATACTACACATTTTATTCCGATGCCCAATTTTGAAGGAATATTGGTCTTCCATAACTGCTTCTCTACACAGAGCTATACAAGTGTCCATTCCTTTAACTGACAAATTCGTTCTATTAAATGATGTTACTGATCTCCCAAATCTCACAAACCATACAAGACGATTGATAGCTATTGCACTCACTGTAGGAAAAGTTTGTATATTAAGACATTGGAGAACACCACAATGCCATACACATGATGAATGGCTTATTGAAATGTATAAAATAGCATCATATGAAAAACTCATTTTTAGATTGCAGGACAATGTTGGAACTTTCATCCAAAGTTGGAACCCCTTTCTAGCTAATAAACATTCTATTTCTGGTAATATTTCTGGTAATATTTCAGATTTTTCTTCTAATTAGGAACTACAATAAGGGAATCACTTCCTTTTTCATTTCCTTATTAATTCATTACCATCATTATTTATATTCATGCTGTTGATGTTATTATTAGAACTGTTGATGCTTTAGCCAGTAACACTGTTATTTGAATTAGGACTTACTGTTCACCTATTGGAAATTGTTGAGTTAGTGGGAATATCTACACTTGAAATATGATATTTGTATGATATTATCGCTACTATCTTCCAACTATCTATAATATATGGTTTACTACATATTGTATACTATCTATATCATCTCCTCCCTAGTCCACCTTTCCTATTTCTTCCTTTCCAGGTTTTATGAGTATCTCAGATATTGTATCTTTTGATATCTGTATTATCTTTTTCGTATTTAGAAATCTGAGAAGTTAACATTTCATAGTAATTTATTGTGTGGCCATAATTTGATTTGTTTATACTCCTTTTTGTTTTAATGTATTGTTTATAAACTGACATGTACTTCTCAATAAAAATATACAACAAGAAAATGCCACACAACGCTTTGTGATGCCTCCACGGGTAGCCACAGGAGGGCGCCAGATGGCAGCAAATTACCTCAAAAATAGCTTTATTGCTAAGGTTAAGGGAACGCCCAAATAGGAAACCATAAGTGTGGCTGGAGCATTGCAATCCCCTGTCTGAGGTGAGAACACTAGTTTCACTTCTGCTGGTGACGCCGTTTGTGTGACTGCAGTTGACTCACCCCGCCTGATGTTGCATGCAGAGATCCCCGGGGAAGGCCATTTTCACCAAGTTCTGATTAGTGACAACAGTAGAATAAGGGACGACATACATGACGTTGGTTCCTCCTCCCCAGTACCACTGTCTGGTTGCTGCACCATACCACTTACCAAGTCGCAGTTAAGAGGTGTGCCGAGGTGAGGTCTGAGGCTGAGACCCGAGCGATCAGTCTCCGTTTATTTAACACCTTGGCCAAGGTGGTGGTTGCTGACATCAGGGCACATTGTATTGCCCGGGTGACTCAGTACATCCCATTCAACATTAGACTTCAGAAACCACTTCGACTTGAACACATACAAAATCACGGAGTCTTTGACTGGGGGCCGGGTTAGGTCTCAGTCCATATGAGTGGCTTCTCCCACCCAGCGGAACCATGGGCACTCCCAATGTTGTAGGTGTAAAGGTCGGGGCCCTAGGCCCCCATGAACCTAGAATGACCACACAGACACAGCGCTATACTTTCTAGAACTGGCCCAGGGCACGTGCACCCGGCCCCTTTTATTACTAGTGTCACATGTCCTTTGACACCTGTGATGGATGGGTGTGGGGTGAGTGTGGAAGCCAGCCCTCTAGGAGTGGCTGGTGGAAACACATGACTGTGAAACACTAGAACGTGACCAGCCGGTCACTACGTCAGGGTCTGGCCCTGCTCCACCCGTGTGGGTCACACTCCCTCCCTGAGCACCTTGTTGGATGACACCAGGGCCACCAAAGCCCTCAGTTGCATTTGCACCCTGTCTGGAGAACACAAACCCAAAGAACTCGATCTTGGGCTTGAAAAATGAGCATTTGTCTTTATATAGGGTTAGCACACTGTCCCGTAGTCTCTGGAGGGTGGCCTTGAGGCGTCTGTGAGGATCCATCAGGGTGGTTGACTAGATGAGAATATCACAGCTTATGTTGAGGACCCCTTCCAGGCCCATTAGTGTTTCACGGATTGCATACTGAAACACCTCATTGGCCAAGGCGATCCTAAAATTCAGTCTATTGTGTCTTCTAAGTCTGAGGTGCATCGAGAATGTAATGTAACGCCTGTCTGGGTGGAGTACCAGTTGGTGATATCCAGCATTCAAATCAAACTTCGAAAACCATCTTACCCCGTTCAGATCCGCCATGATATCATCCATCGTTGGGGTGATATGCCGTTGCTGGCGAATAGCCCAGTTGGGGAGCCTCATGTCTATGCAGAGCCGTGTTGCCCCCAGCTGCTTGGGTTTCTTGGTAATAACTAGGATTGAAACCCATGGTGTGGACCCTGAGACCCTTTCGATGACATCCATGCGTTCTAGTTTGTCCAACTCTGCTTCAACCTCAGCTCGCATGTGAAATGGTACTCTTCGGTGTCGGAGCGTAGTTATTTATATTGCCTTATCAATGTGAAGTTTAACTGGTGCCCCTTTCCGACACCCTAGCCCTTGGAATTGGTTAAGGAGGTGATCCACTTGCAAGTCATGGATTTCCTTGGCAAAGAAGACCAGCCCTAGGTCTTCGGCCATGCCACAGCCAATCAGGGTTCCTTTTACAACTTTTGTCACATGGGATTTGGTTGTTACTTCTCTGTCTACATGTTTGACAGTGGCATCCATCACTCCCACCAGCGGGAGTGGTGCTGTGCCTCTGTAGTTGTATATTTCAGTGCGGGAAGTTTGTAGAGGCAGCCGTGGGAGCAGTTGCTGATACTGTTGATAGGTCATCACATTAACGGAGGCCCCCGTATTGATGAGGGCTCGTATTATTGTGCTGGTGATTGTGATGTTGCAAACCAGCTGTGAGTGCTGCCCTCGGGTACCTGGGGTTGCATAGGAGATTAGGAATGCCTCCTATTCTTCAGGTTCCTCATCTTCTAAGTACCTTTCTCTCTATCACTCTCTCGTCTCTTACAGCTGGTCTGTAAGTGTTCACCTATGCTCAGGTTGAGAATGTCCTTCGTCGGTGGCCTTCTTCATGAGCTTGGCACCCCCGTTCGCTGCTCCTGCGGACCCTCGCAAAGTGGTTGGGCTTGTTGCATGCCAAGCATGTGTGCCCTGCTGCTGGACATTTTTCTGCAGTGTGGTTCTATCCCACAGTTCCTGCACAATGTTTTCCGAGTCAGCCTGGAGCTTCCCCTTGTGAGAGGGGGGGGGGATGGGGGTTTAGTACTAATGGCGTCCACGGTTTGTTTTGATGGCTGACAATTTGGTGTTTGAGTACTGTCCTGTTCAGAACCAATTCCATTTCTTCCACCCTCTCTGTATGATGGCCGACCGGCACCCCTGCAGGCATGCATGTCCGGCAGGCAAACATGCCATTTCCGAGCAGCAAAGAGGGAGATAGTGAAAAAATAGTGTAAATTTACTTTCCATATTAACTAACTTTGAACCAGAGGCAATTTTAGACAGTAGACAGCTAAAATAAAGTAATTTTGGCTTTAAAAATCGGTACTCTCCCATCTACATTGGGTCTGTTGGCATGTATCTATGTATGTGTAAGATTGCCTTTCACCTTACTCTTTGGGACAGGCAGAGGAGAAGCCAGTGGAAATGAGTGAACTTGCCCAAAGTGTCACATCCACTTAATGAAGTTTAAAAAACAATTGTCCATCGTGTTGGGCAATGCCGTCTTTAGAATGCCCTATTGCTGTGAATTACTGTAAACATTCATACATTGGCAAGTTGATGCAAAGGTCTTTGCTTGAAAGACAAGCTCTGTCCTTCCCCCTCTTACTTTATTGACTTTTCAAGACTCCAAGAAAATAGACAGAAAATGAGCAACACATCTATTTTGTTTTCTATATTTTAGAGTGGTGCAGTCCATTTAAAAAGAGTGACTTGTTGTCTCACATGCAACACCACACACAAACCCATTCCTGCTAGGAGGCATTGTTTAACCTGTGACACTTTGAGCTAGTTCTGAGTGTGCAGCAAACAACACTTTGCATTCTGGGACATGTAGTTTTGGTTTTCCCTTTATAAATGTTGGCTTTTATAAATACCAGCATGTCACATATTGATGGGAATAAAACCCAGGACTGGCTAAGATGCCATGCGGCATGGAGCCAACTGGGAGCTAAAAGCCTCTGTTCCTGTATTGTGGGAGTTCGCGCCTTCATTTGCATTATGGGAGTAAACAAATATAGGCAATGGCAATTGTTTGGCTACATAATTTGAATGTAATTCAATAGAAGCCCTCCTTGTGGCAAAGTTTTAGGTGCTCTCTATGAATCCTTCTATTTCCTGACATTTTATTTGGCTAATCTTGGGGTGCAGGAGCCTGGCAGAGTGGTATGTGAGAGTGATGGGGAGAGGGCTGGAGAGACAAAAAAAAAACAGGAAGAGGCATAGAGGAGGAAATAGTGACCAGAAATTAGTATGAATTAAAGCACTAGAATGTGACAGAACTCTGGGACTTACCTGTAGCTGATAAACATTTCTAATAAACTTTTCTAATAGCCAGTTGGGTTTCATAATGTCACATATGCCGGGCAATATAGATGTGCAACATGAGAGTCCAGTACACGTCTGAATATTGGGATATCAGTATACTCACAAAAGGTGCCAGGTAACCACCAGAAAAAGGTCTGTTTAACTGTTATACATGATTAGCCTACAGGAATCTTAAAAGATTTTGAAAAATTGCCTCACCCAGGATGTTTTGTGGCATGCTTCATCATCAGCCATTTATGGCGCTTCAATTGTGACAGTTGGAGTTTTTTATCCCTGGTTGCCAGGGTCACATTATGTTAGGACCCAAATTGCCAAATACATCTCTTTCGAACTTCACCCTCAAGTTAGTGAGGCAGAGCAGGCCAAGGTTTACTCCGGGAGACAGTGTGGTTAGACACTACAAACTCCACACAACACCTAATGCCACTTAATAAATCAATGTCCAGTCAGTGGTGGATATCAATTCACCAAAATGCCAGGGTAGCAGAAGTGACAACACACAGCATTTGACCTAATAACATCACAGGAAATAACATTTAGCCAGGAAGTGATGTCACATGACCTTAACCTTGATGACATCACAATAATTGACATCACTGAAGTTCTATAAAAATGGCATGATTAATATAATAAAACAACATGAAAAAATTTCTATTGTAGATAACACCTATATTAGGGAGCTGACATGTAATTTAACTAGAATACTGCATTGCACTACTGATTTTATTTATTTTACAAAACCTAAAGCGTAATGTCCCATCCCAGTGGAAGTTGCAGAAAGCAAATCATGCTCATCAAGACTCTGTTTACATTCTGTTCTTGCAGTGACAGATGGTGATTTTTAAAAGTGGTGTTGCATAGGGGGAGTGGCTTTAGCGCCTGCGAAGATGGCCACGTCGCACTGACGCTCGGAGGTTCGGGAGGCATTCTGCCATGGAAGACCTTCAACAGCTGTTTTTGTAAGTGTCCAAGACGGGTGAGAGGCGTTGGATGACCTAGGGAGGAGGATTCGGTGCTTAATTTGTGGGAAAAAAAATGCCAAGGCCCTCGTCAGGAGACCACAGCACCTTGCACCACACATTGCCCCTGCCATCGCTGCCAACACAGCTACTGAGCATCACACTACTACAAGTGTGACAGTACGGATATTCAAGACCCCCAAAGCCAAAGGAATAGCTTGGGAGGCAGGTCTTAGTCCTTTTTGAATGTATATTCTATTAATAAACAACTGTTGTTGTGCTCATCTCTAAATTAGATAAAGTTCGCTACCATGTGGCAGGCTGTCATAAGTGCTGGTGTTGATAATTAAGTTCCGGTGCCGAGCACCGGAAACCACTGGCTCAAATTAAGCACTGGAGGAGGTCGGACTATTTTCACGATTTATTTTTGCAATATTCCATGGATGTTTTCGACCTCCCAGCGCTCCTCAATGCTGCTGATCTGCTGCCCCCCATTTTCTCTTCACTTGAGGGGAGCGCAGCTCCATTGATGGAGTCTTGACGCTCCCTAACAGCTGATGTTCAGGTGGAGTTGCTCATTTGTCAAGATGCAAAATTTTAACTTGCCTGAGGTGAGTCTTTACCTTAATTTGTTTGAAACAATTTGATAACACTCTTTTTGCACGTATTTTGTATAATTGGTGCATAACACCTTATATTAATCCTCCTATTACAGTGGATTACTTCATGGACTGCACCAGAAATGTAAAAGACTTTAACAAAACCTTGTCTTGTTTTTTTAAAACCCATTGATTAGTGCCACTTTATAAAGAGAGCCCCTAAAAAATTAGATCTGATTCTAGAGTTGGTAAAATGGAGAGCTGTACTTCTCCTGTGAATGTTCCCACGTGGAGCTATTCCTAAAAAAGATACCTCTGTCTCGGCTAAATGGCCTAAAAGAAGACCTGGGGTCGCCCTAGAAAACTCCTGCTCCAATAGCATTGGAAGATTTATGTAAAAAAATTAAGCCCTGAATCCTTTTATTGTGGACACAAATGCTATTTTGCAGAGGATGGAACAGAAATGGTCTAGTCAGGATCTCAGAATCACTGAGGCACGACAAAGATAAGTAAGACTGAGGATCACATTAATAAATTCAAAGATATGTCCAATGAAACTGACTCCCTCAAAAACATGTGGAGGATTTAGAAACTAGAACTAGAAGGAACAATCTATTTATCTATGGTATTCCGGAAGGTTCAGAGGGCCCTGACATGTTATCCTTTCTCAACACTCAACTCCCTGAACTGTTGGAGATTTCGGGTGCACCATCATTCAATAGTCAAAGAGCTCATAGAGTTGGGCCATGATCTACAGTAGCTTCGTTTAATGTCAAACCTAGGGCCGTTACTCTCTATTTTTTGCAATATATAGACTTGATGACAGTTCTTTCGGTGGCCAAAAAGAAGAAACAGTAGCATGGGAAAGGCCATAATATTTTTATCTCATTGGATGTTTCGAGGGCCTTGGCTAGCAGATGTAAATTATTTCTGGACCAGCAATCTCACCTTAAGCAAATTAATGCTAGATATGGCCTCATTCATCCATGTATTTTTAAAGTCGCACACAAGGACAGATCCTAATCTTTTGAAGATCAGAATAAGATTAAAGAGCTTATCTTGAATCATAAGTTTCATGCAATGGTCTTAGTTCATGGTTCTGTGTCTTGAAGTGGTTCCCTTTCTATTGTTTTTTTATTGTGTTATTTAATATTGATACTTATTGTTAATGTTTACTCGTCATTTTCACTCTATTGATACCCTTTTGTCTCACACATATCCTTGCTCTTGCTTACAGGTTATACCCACTGCGTCTGTTCCCTGTCTATTCCTCATTTTTTCCTCATTTTTGGATTGCGAATAAGCAATACCGGAGCTATATATTTTTACTGTCACCCTCCATGTTCCATGTGCTCTGTGTTAACCAATAACCATATTATATATCTCAATTTTGGTTTGTATGCTGTTGGTACTGCTCTTCACAGCTCTATGTTAAGTTCACATGTATAATATTGTGGACTGCCCATCTTCACTTGTCTGGTGTACGCAACTCGGTTCTCTTTATTCTAGTGCTAGCTTTTTTATTCCCTTTTACGGCTGTGTAGTTCCTACACCTGTTGTCTTTTCTCTCCTTTTAGCATCTATGTCTCCCTGGGTTTCATGTGTAGATCTTTTCTTTTGCTGTTCTTCTATCTCTTTTGCTTTTGTTTACCTTTATATATCAAAATTGCATGATTATCATGGCAGTATTTATCTAATATTTGGCTTATGGATGGCATTTCTACTAGAGTGTACTTATCCTTATGTCTCAACTTCGCATAATAACATAGAATATCAGGGTCTTAAAAACCCATTCAAGAGAAAAAGGGTGTTGGCACATCTTTCCAGGCTTGATTCTCCGTTGGCGCTCTTGCAAGAAACACATCTTGCATTATATGTTATTGGGAAGCTGAAAAAGCAATAGGCGCGGAAGTTCTGTGTTCACCAGCCATCAATAATAAGAATGGAGTAGTTGTTTTGTTCCATAAAAAAGGACACTTAGATATTATCTCTCAGGAATCTGATACTGAGGGTAGCTGGATTATCACTGAAGTTAAAATTAATGATACACCCTTTTTTATAATGAATTTTTATGGTCCTGATAATACAAGCAATGTTGTTTGTAAGGAGGTTTTGTCCAAACTAATGTTATACCATAATGACAGAGTTATTATTGCAGGCGATTGCAATCAAATCTTAGATCCCTTCATGAATAGAAACTCTCTTTAAAAGTATATTTCCAATTCAGCTTAAATTTATTTAAAAAAATGTTTTCTCTCAGAGGGCCTTTATCTGATGAAGATTACTTAACCCTCACCGTTGAGAATATTCATTTGTCTCTCCTGTACATAACTCTCAATCCATGACTGACTATGTTTTCTTAAGTAAGGATTTGCTTCCAACAGTGGTTCATGTGGAGATAGGGACTATATTAATCGCAGATCATGCGCCTGTTATTATTGTGTTAGACATTCTGCCTGGCAAATATCTGATTGAAAATTCTTGTCCCAATTTGAAACATTTGTTGCAAAATGTTTTGAGATTGATTCCTTACATGATCCCACAGTTACTCTTTAAGGGATTCCTTCAAAGAAGCTGCTAAAGGTTTTGTTATTAATAATGTGACTGGGAAAAAGAAGGAAGCAAATAGACAATCATCTACAATTTTAGTAGAAATTAAGAATTTTGAACATGTTTATTACACCAATATTAGAGATTGTCTGGATAAATTGATAGCTAAAAAATAGAGTTTAACAAAACTTCAACGGAAGGGGCTTGTGGTTACTTATCAAAAGTTAATGCTAGATTACATGGCAGTCAAAATAAATCTGGCAAATTTTTGGCTTACTACCTTAAGATCAAAAAAGATTAATCTCATATTAAACATATTGCCAACGAGCATTAGATTAAGGTTTTTAAAGACAAAGACATTTCTGATAGCTTTGGAGATTACTATATAAAATGTATACTTATCTGGAGGGAACTCTTCGGAACCTGAGCTTATCACATAATTCACTGGCCTGACCCATAAACGTTCAACAAAGTATTTCTCTAAGGTTGAGAAAACGTTAGGTATTACTGAAATTCGTAAGGTGCTTACTAGACTGCCAAAGGATAAGGCTCCAGGACTGGAGAGTTTCACAGTGGAATTTGTCTTACAGTTTTCAAAACTTCGAATTCCTCATTTATTTTCCCTATACAGTCATTTTCTTTCACAGAGGGTACGATTGCAGAGGATATATGGTGTCTAATTCAGAAAAAAGATAAAGACCCTCTTACTGTAAAAATTATCATCCAATTTCACTCCTTAATATTGACGGTAAGATATTTGCAAAGTTTCTGGCATTGGGTATTGAGAAAGCTCAGGACATATTGGTCCAGAGCAAGCGGTCTTTGATAAAGGCAGAGTAATTTTTGATAATTCCAGAATCTTTGTAAATGTTATACTTGGGGTTCCTAGGAGAAAAGAATCCAAGGCGGCAATATCATTGATGCTGAAAAAGAATTTGATCGAGTTAACTGGGATTTTATATACAAGGCTCTCCAGTGGCATGATTTTGGCCCCACTATCCTGAGTAATATTTCTCTATTATATCTTATCCTCCAAAACTTGCGTATTTGTTAATTGTATTCTGTCTCCACATTTTCCACTGCAAAGAGGGGCACATAAAGGTTGTCCTCTGTCTCCTTTGATGATTGTATTAGCTTTAGAACCTTTTCTTGAAAATATCAGCCAAGATAAGTCCACCTCTGGATTCACTTACCAATCTAACCAAATTCAATTTACAGCATATGCTGATGATATTTTATTATATATTTGTAACCCCAAAATCTCCTTGCCAGCTTCCTCTCTAGAATTGCCTTGATTCTCTGCAGTATCTGATTATAAATTAAATATAAACAAGTCCAAGGTTTTGCCCCTTAAGTATTGTTTTAGATACCGATTTCAACAGGTAGGGCTAGGTTTGAATGCAACCGAATTAAAATGTTTAGGGATTTGGTATTCCCACTCCATCCATAACACTCTTAGATTAAATCTGGAGGATATAAAACTTAGAATCGGGGGTTTAGTACAGAGATGGGCGCTCTTATACCTTTCCTGGTGGGGTCGATGGGACACAATTAATATCATATTTCTTTCTATAATTAATTTGTTTTGCTAATGTTTCTGATTAACATCGCTAAATCTTTCTTTTCCAAAATGGATAGTATATGATCCAACTTTTTATGGAATAAAAAAAATGGTCAGGATTTCCTTAAATTTCCTAAAAAAACAAGATTAATGGGGGAGTAAACTTTCCAGAATTTATTAAATATCATCAATCCTTTAGTTTAAAATGAGTCTGGGACCTCCAATTTCAGTCTTTTGCACCTCAAGACAAATGCTGATTTTCAGTGGAACAGGCTATTTTTAAGCACTTCACTTATAGAGATAGATAGATAGATAGATTGATAAATTGTATTGTTTCAAGTTATTTAAAACCATCACAATATAAAAGACGCCAATGGTAAAACAGTTAAAACAGCATGAGGGCAAAGATGTCCTATTTAGCCCCATCATGCATGCTTCTATCCATTTAGTACATCATAAAGGCACCTGTTCCTTGAGTCTTTAAAATCCGAAATTAAAACAGAGAAAGAAAAAGTCCTAGTTCTTAAAGAGGGCTGCCAGTAATGTAAGAATTGTTCGAGGGCAAGCGCCGATGATAACCCCCTTCAGACATTTAAGGATGATAGGCCATGATATATGATGGCGGCCATAATCAAAGTGAGTTTAATAAAGTGCATGTTGGAATCCCGTGGATTATGTCTCACTCTGTTCCTTGCTGTCACTTATAGAGAGTTTCTTTTTATGACTCAACCTCCAAAACACTCTCTAGGACTCTGTTCCATAATTTGCTTCAGCCTCTAATGGTTGATTACTTGTCTCCCACTGATAGTTTTCTTTCTAGTACACTATGGTATAATAATAAAATAACAATTAACAATAAAACTTTGTTCCAGAAGGTCTGAAAGGATAGTGAAATTTATCAGGGTTTTCAACTTTTTCAGGTTCTGCCATTATATCTTTTCTACCTTAGTTAATATATATATTACTTAATTCTTGTCATAAGCATTACGATATATTAGTTAGTGCTCTTCACAAAGGTCTCCAATGTTCTCCTGAACTCTCTGTTGCAAATTTGCATAGTAAACAAACTAATATTATGATGCCATGTGGTAAGAAACGTCCAATTTATATAAATTGCTTGCTCTACTATCATATTCCAGAAAAAAGACTAAAACTGAGATGAAGTGGGCAGCCGATATGGGATATGAATGATCCCCTTTTTTATGTCAATATATTTTTAGGTGGTTGTCAGGACTCTTATAAACATTAGAAATTTCAGGCCAAATTTATAGATCTTTTGATTGCAAATGCTATTCAATCATTACGTCTAACTGGTACGATACAAGCAATATTTGTTCATGGACTTGGTGGAATCTAGTATGTAAAAGCCATATATCAGAAACCTACAATGTTACACCTTTACAACTAACAATAAAAAGAGATAACATTTAGCAACTAACTACTAATGGTCTACTTAGCTCATTCATCCCACTTATCTCAGTTGACTAAAGCTTACTGGAAACCACCTTAGACAATACTAATCATGTTTCTTGACTTTTACTTCTTTTCTCGTTTTTCTGATAGTATTTTTATTCATATTTGTTTATATTGATGATTGTTATAATGTGCAGCTTTTCTGGCTTCCTTCTCTAGCTTGACTTTTTCTTCATGTATTCATAAACAGTTAATACGAAATAAATGCATTTGTCGATAAAAAGGAAAACTCGCCTTATTTTCATTCTTATGAACCGATTCGCCTGTTGTGAACTCTACATCAACCTCAACTCGCAAATATGTAGTCAAACAGGCCTTCAGACCAAGGCCCAGGAATGCTGATTGATAGGTCACAGGTGGGAGGGTGCGTAGCTAGCAGGCTAACGCTCAGGCAGGAAACTCTTGATCAATCCCACAGATATGCGCAGCGACATTACAAAGAGTCAAAGGAGATTGCCCTAATAAAATGCACATGACTGGAGGGGTATGCGTGTTCCTCAAAACACCATAAAAGTCAGATGCCACATGAGATAATGAGTTAGGAACACATAGCCAATGAAGACTTAGCACACGTAGTAATCACACGTTCCCCATGCTAGACATCTGGACAAGTTGAACCACTGGCCACATTGTGTCCACGCAAGGTCGAGACCCACCTGTGGTAACCATTTAATTTATGACTCTAAAGGCAGCAATCAACATTCCTCACAATATATGGTACTCTGGAAACTTTTACAACTGTTTGCGTTTTATATATAAGAAGGATACCTACAAAATGTAAATTGAGACAGTCCTCAGACTCTGTGCCTGTAACTTTTCTCCCGGCTGTAACATTTATTTAAACAAACTCTTCCTGTTTTGCCAAATGCCTCTTGCCTTCTGGTTTTTAAGGAATTCAAACTCAAACAACAAATCCATCCTTTACGCCCATGTGCCATTTTTATATTTTGGTCAATGTAATTTTATCCATGTACTCCCTTTTAGTCCAAGTAGATGGTGCATAAATGTGATTTGGGTGCTGATTGGGTATCACCCACCGATCCTGGGTGTCCTAAAAAAATCTCTGATACACTGTACCAGGTCTGGTGTAGTGTCTCCCCTGTCACTCCTTGTCGTCCCATAATGGGTTCCTCTCTTAATTGACAATCCTTTAATCAATTTTTACACTGATATTATAGAGTTCTTGGAAATACAAATTCGCACAAGATGATAACGTTCATCAAAGTTTTATTTGAAACTTTTCCATTGTTTTGAAAAGCTGTTGAATTGTTGTGGTTTTGCCCCACATATATTTTATTTTATATGTAACATAAGAATCCTCAATGCATTTCGGACCCCTGGTCCTTCATCAGGAGATCATTAGGTTTTGGAGTAGTGTGCTACTCGCTGTAAAGCGCCTCAACCTCGTCAGGGGTAGTAAGCGCTACATAAATCCAATTACAATTGTTGATCTTTCTCTTTCACTGTGCTGTTCCTCCCTCTGTGCCTCGGGCTATAGGGGTGGGCGGAATTGGGGGAATCTAGTAATTCCGCATTACTCTTGTAACGCGGAATTACTAATAAATTCAGCCGCTCTGCTGGTGGAATAATCAGCAGCACTGCTAATCTTTTGATTTATGCTGTGTTTAAAAAGAAATGCTGCAGACATAATTGCTTACACTGCCATCTAGTGAGCAAGTTGCTTTACGAACAATTCTGTAAACAACCTTCTTCTATGAGCAAAGACCCGTATTAATTGAAAAACTATTTGGTCAGAATACAAAGTATAAAACGCACCCGGTGTCTAAAAAATGCTCAAACGGCTTCACACAGTGGCACCACAGACCATTATTTCATCATCTGGGGCCCTATTATACATGCAGCGCATTTTACTGGATTGAACTGTGTGCACCTTTCAAAAGGAGCGCCCACTGAATCAAGGAAAATGCCTTGCATTACGTTGAATGCGCTTTCCCCAGGGCTGCCGCAAACTTGCGCTGTCCTGGGGCAGCGCACTCATGTGAAAAACGGAGCGGCTGCTTTGAAGCAGCTCTGTGTTTTCACAGTGCAGGGGACAACCCGCCTGCACTTTTAAAGGGGATTAGAGATCCCCTTGCAGGCAGGTGCAGTGAATGACTGCACCCGCCTGCAAGGGGTTGTCTGGGGGATCCATGGGACCCTCTTCCTCTCTTCCAGAGGGCTGCCATCAGGGGTGCATTGGCAGTTGCGCCACCTTTTAGGTGGCGCAATGTCAGTGTGCCTCCTTACAGCTTCTTTGCCTCTGCGCCCACATCTGTAATACAGCAAGATGCAGAGGCAAAGGGATTCCCTAATTTACATGGGGCACACCCCCATGCAAATGAGGGAACACCCGCTGATGATAGCGCTGGAGCTCTATGTGCGCCAGCACTATCGATATCACAGAAAGGGCTGCGCAAGCATCTGCGGCCCCTTCTATAATACCAAAGGGCCCCGGTGGAGCGCAAAGTGGGTGAAAATGCCCGTTGCACCCCCGGGCCACCTTGTGTAATACGGCCCCTGTTCAGTAAAGACACTCATCAGACACCTTTATTATTCAGTCTTTTGTGCCAAGGGCAAATAATATATTGGAGGTCTAGGACAGGTCATTTCCAGCCTACCACTAGTATACTGTTGCCATGTTCCTCATCAGAACAGCGCACTAGTTCGCCCTGCCCAGCACACACCCTAGTACAAAACACTGACCACAGACCGCACTGAAGAGGAGAACTGTAAACAAAAGGAAAAGGTCCGAATTGAAAGCGGGCGTCCTACGTCTGTGCAGAACTAAAGTAGGAGAAAGCATGAAAGGATTGTAAATAAACTCCTCAAACAGTGTATTGAGGCGCTCTAAGCATTACCATTGCTTACGCTTTTTAGAAGCCTAACACTGCTCCATAAAACGGTATTAGGCCTCAAAAACTTTTGTTTCCAAGGAGAGGGGCGCTAGTAATCCAAAGGGACAGAGCACCTATGTAACTTAATAGTTAAAACCAAATTTTCCCTTTGGAACTCCTTTTCCACTCTTATTCTTTCATACTACAATTATACCGATGGATACCTAATGTACCACCTGTACCCCAGATATACAATTAGAAGCTCTACTCAGAGTGTGTAAGCACTTATGTGCATATTTAATAAATCATATCAAAATAAATAAAATGTATACAATTAAAATACATATCATCATGAACAACAATACAATAAAAACTGTTAAAAACACCTGGGCTATCCAATAGACCCCAATTCATCAAAAAACAACTTCCCTGGACAGGAAAACTACAAGAGACAATAAAATTTGTCTTAAAACTGTTAATTTGAGACTATTGTAGACAACACCCCGCAGGGGAAAAGGCTTCCCTGTCTTTTCTGAGGCCGCTGACTCTCCTCAAATTTAACAAAGATATTCTGCTTCGACGCGTTTCGGTAGGCTAGTGTTAATAGAGCCACCTTCTTCAGGTCTAATCATTTTCTTCCCTTATCCAGATAGCTCTCTGCTACAAATGTGATATATCGGTGCTACAGCACTCGGGAAGGTGTGGCTCCAATGGAATTTGGGAGATGCACACTTCAGTGATTTGATGTGGTACTGGAAACTTTATCCTTCCTTTGTTTTGGTTAGATGGACAGTATATCTGCATTCAGTTCTAATTAAATCACCCCCTCTTCGATATTGAATAATGGTGGAGAACTATCAGTGATGTCATACGTGGACCCAACCGGAGCACATCTTGGTTGACCCCAGAGCGCGATATCTGAATTCATGACGGAAAATAGCCAAGCAGAGACCCTGGAGTAAGCAAGGCCTGTATATAAACGGAGCCAACGTTATCGCCCTCTGGGGTACAGGCAGAAGGAGTGACTCTATGCTCTCTTTCCACTATTTAAAAAAAAAAAAGGACAACCGAGATGTGTTCCGCAGCCCCACCCCCTTCAGCGTCCCTCCCTCGTTCTACTTCTGACGCTAATTCCATTCCAATCAGGAGTCCTGTTTGCTGGAATTAGCGTCAGAAGTAGAAGCCCGTGGCATTGGTGGGGCAACGCCCGAACGCCCCCAATGGACGCACCGCGCCTGCCGTTAATCACAGTAGGAAGGGGCCGCTCTCTTCTGATGCCCTCATTGAGCTTAGCAGAAAGGCACCATGGTCTCCAATTGGACGATCACCACCAGCAAAACAGGATTTAACAAGAAATATCCGCATCAATCTAAAACTCGACCACAAGTTTTGGAAACTCCTGTCTGCATCCGTCTTCATTGAGTGTGTATAACACTAAGCTATACCGGGCAAAAAAAAACGACGCCAGTCTTTTTACAGCACACATTGATCATAACACAAAATGACTGCAAAACACACCAGCAACATCGAGAATAAATTCGCTCTTTTCACGCCCCACAAAAAACTGCCAGGCACAAAGGCACTCTCTTCTCTGACCGCCCGCTTAACAAACAGTAAGGGCTGAAAGGCTAACATCCACTGACCTTGAAAGGTCCTCGGGGAGTACTACTGTTGATGGCAAAAAGAACGGCCATCTCAACACATGTACCCAGGCAGTCTGCAATGCTGCAAAACACCGGGCCTATTTCTAGTAAGTACAAAAAACTGCCATTTAAACTCGGCTAGAATAGTCTCCATGTTATATGAGCGATTGTGTGTGATAACTGCATTCTTGAGGTATGGCCTGATAGTGTAAAATACAAAGTCAGCGGCATGACACAATCCAGCCTCACCACAGCTCCTGGTCGCCAGTTTCAGATATATCTTGTGGGAGGATACGCAAATACACATTCAATATGTGTAGCTCTTTCTCAGCACCGCCGATATCGGTGGCCACATAACGCCATTTTTTTCATGTAGCCCCTTCATACGCATTAAAAATTGTTAAGCGTTGTTGTCTTCTGTCTGCTTGCCCTTAATATCACTATATATAAAGATGCACTAAACAACTGATATCACTCAAAGGTATATATTTGCTTAAAAAATCATTTTAAACAATTTATCAAGAGAAACAATTATTTAATTCGGCACACATTCTTCCGATCTCCCTGCTCTGTGTGCCCGTCCTTCAACCGAAGTCTGCGAGCCTAAAGATAGACAATGCCAGTGCATGCGCAACAACTTGGTGCGTTCAGACCACCCTCAATGTTTCAGCGATGGACCAAAATTCGTCCTGGGTTGAAAAGAGTACAAACAAGCGACAGAGTGGGAGGTGCAGGAAGGATGGCACCAGCAACAGGGGAAAGAGGGGGTGAGAGGGAAGATGCAATAAAAGACAGGCGCCGAAGCTGAACACGCACCCACGGTGTAACACGAGCAGAAACGTAATGAAAAAATAGTCCCCCAAACAAACAGATAAACAACCAGAGCATAAAGATACAGTACTAGGTCCCTGCTCCATGGGAGGAAACGAAAGACAAAAAGGTAGGACAAAGAGGAAGGATTGACCACTAGCAAGCAAGGATTTTTTAAGGACACAAACAAATAAATGAAAAGCAATAGGCGGGCTTTAAGTCCACAAGGAAGAATGTACTAAAGTATATACAAGAGGTCTTAAAAGCAAAGTATGTACAAGAGGTCTCGAAGGCTCCACCTAAAAAGACTGCCGGCCTTATCCATCTATCCACCTAGGATCTGGAACCACAACCGCTTATCGATCAGGCTACCCAAACTCTGCTCTAATTCAGAAAAGTGTTTAAGATACACCTATTTAATGAACACTACATCATAATGCATTAATTGTCCACAGCCCAGCTACCTTTGTAATATTTGTTGACTTTATGCTTGCCTTTTGGCTAGGTTCAAGCTGTAGAGATTTTAAAACAAGCCTGCCCTGTTCATGGCGTCTAACGTAGCTTACAACACTCGATGATGCCAGATTTTGATATGTGGGCCCAGGGTGAGGTTTTTCTGCTCGCCCTGTGCCTGGCCAGTGCCTTAGTTCTGGGAGTGCTGGAAGTTACACCAATATGTGTTAATCTTTTGCCCATTGCTCTCATTTCATCCACATTGTTTTCACTCTTTCATGCCTCTCACATACAGACATTTGGCTCTGGGTCTACCTTTTCATGTCGGACTTTTCTACAGTTTCCTACGTCCGAGTTCAGCTGTTCATGTTCAAGTACTCACATCTCAGCTACAGGAGGAGCCCCTTTATAAAGCGAATACTGGCTCAGCCAAGTCGAAGGCTGAAAATGTAGATAGTCCGGGGCTAATTAAACTTTCTTCACAGTGCAATGTTTGCAGACAGCCACAATAGGTTATGAGGTGTTTAAACGTAAAAGGCGAGCAACACAACACTTGGTCCTAGTTTTAGAAATTAGAAATTACTTTGGATGGGGTAAAGGTTGACATGTCTAGATTTCAGTCAGATTTATGGTTTAACAAAGTGGTGTTTTAGTCATGGAACTTTCTTCCCAATTCTGCCAACAAGTTGCTACTGCTAAGAGAAAATCCCAGCCAAAAAACGAGAAGTAAATTGTTAACTTGCCCTGGCCAAAATCCCACACAATCCGCAGAACCAGAACGGGAGGAAGATCCTTCTCCTACATCGCGGCCAGGACCTGGAACAAACTCCCCCTCAGCATCAGGCAAACACCCACACTGCAGGCATTCAGGAAGAGCCTCAAGACCTGGCTCTTCGGATGAGCCGGAGCTGCCCGAAATCCTCCCCTCCCCCCTCCCCCAGCGCCTTGAGACTCCCACGGGTGAGAAGTGCACTTTACAAACCCCTGAATCGCGCATTTGTAATTCTCAGATGTCTGGCCTAATTACTTGTAAAATGCAAGTGAATCTCAGATTTTTGCTCAAGAAAACTCCATACTGAAAAGTGGTAAATCTTGGACAGTGGAATGGGACCATCTCTGGCTGTGGTAAATTATCGTAGTCCCACTATAACTTTAATAGAATTTAATATCGAAAGGAAGCATTGGGTATTTGTTTTTTAATTTATATATGAACTACTTAACACAACAGAAAACAACAACATTGCAATCATACAACAATATAACAAAACAAAAGCATTATATGACACAGTAGAAAACAACAACCCCAACCCAATTGTATACAACAACATAACACAACGGCAACAGAACTACAACTCAGTAAAAAAATAAAAATTACCAGAAACCAACACCATAAAGCAGCTGAAAAGCAGCACGAAAAACAAGCACAACACATGACAATCGGAGCACAATACATTACACTGCAACACAAACAAAAAACAACGAAACACAGCAAAATAACAAGCACAATGGCAACACAATTGTAATACATCACAATACCAACACAACATTACTCCACACCACAATGTGACAAAAAAAGCAACAAAGCAGCATGAGAAACAACACAACACATGACCACCAAACAAAATAACATACAATATACCATAATAACATAACTAAAAACACAACCTAACAATACAAGAGAATACAACACAATGCATCAAAGTAAAAATAATGCAACAAATGAGCACAACACAACAATAGAGCCACAATATGACACAAGACAACCACACCAATAAAATAGCAATATAAAAATGCATATCAACAATGCGCCACAAAACACTGCACCCCGATACAACACAATGCATCACAATATCAACAAAATGCAAAAACACAACCACAGCATAATGGTTATACAAAATGACAAAAGAAACAATTGATGGACGGAATGCAGAACAAATCAAAACATTCACCCCCAGTCAAGAGATCTGGGTTAAATCCATCATTCTTTTGCTCACCACACCACCCCAGTTTGGACAAAATGATACTGCAACAAAGCAGCACAAAGCACAGCACGACCTTGCTCAATAGCACAACACACAACACAACACACAACACAATACAATTGCCTTCATTTACTGTTGTGTATTTTATAGTGTAATTGCTATTACTTTATTGTGTTGTGTTTGTATGCTGTTGTGTTTTTGATGTGTAGTTTTGCTGTGTTTCTCTGATTGTTTGCTGTGTATTATGCTGTTCTGTTGGTGTGTTGCGTTAGTTGTTTAAACTGTGTTTGGAAAGGGATTGTAACACTTGTTGTTTGTCTAGGAGAGTGAGTTGTTTAAGTGTTGGAAAAGCAGCATTGTTAGAGGGCAAAGTTTAGGCTCTTACCTGTGGAATGAGCCTGTGTCTCCTAGGAGATTCTGAATTGAGGAACAGCTTCCAGCCTCCTGCCCAGCAACCTGTGCCTGAGGTCACAGGCACCTTATAGAAGCTGCTATTGTATGCTACCTCTGTGCCACCACTGCTGGTGGCTGTATCTGGTGTTTCTATTGGATTAGGGTTAGTGTTCTTATTGGTTGGTAATTCGAGGGTTCTGATTGGTTCCTGGGTCAGTGATTTTATTGGATGTATGGATTATGGTTAGTGATCTGATTGGTGGAGAGGTTTAGGGTTTTTTATTGGTTCCTGGGGTTAGGGTTTTAATTGAACAGAGGGGTTAGGGTTTTGTGCCTGATTGGCTGCTGGGACTAGGGCTGGGACTAGGGTTTGGGCTAGGGTTTCTAATGGACATTGGGCTTAGGGTTTCGTCCCTGTATGGCTGCAGGGACTAGGGCTTTGATTGGTTGTAAGAGGCTGGTGTCCTATTGGTTCTAGGGCTTAGGGCTAGTGTTGTGATTGGTTAGGGATAGGGCTAGGGTTCCCATTGGCCGAAGGGGTCACCTGCTTACTAGGGCTATATAAGGTCAGGGTTCAAGGCGTCTCAGCTCGTGTGTCTAGGCTAAGAGCGGAGAGGACAAGAGCAGTTGCCTGTTTGAGCCTGTTTGAGACTGATCGGGCATAGGGCCAGAGACACTGCAATTTACATTCACCCTACCCAATCCACAACCAGAATAATACACTCACAGCACATGTACTCTACTCATTTACTACAAAGCAATCCTAGACAAAGTTCAATGTCTCAGCACCCACTACTAAAACCCAGAAACCACACCTGTACACCCTTCTATCCCAGCTACAACACATTTGCACCATCACTTACAAACAATACACAACTCTATCCTATACCACTAACCAATCCACTCATCACTAACTCAACCCAATTCCACACCATACTTAACTATATCCCATCCAGACACACCCCCTACTCTAAATTATCCTAACAGACCCCTTTTTGTCACCAACAAACCTGTACTCAGCCTTCCATCTTTTCAGCCACCAACACCCTCCTCTTCTTACTACCGAAATAACACAACCGCACAATACTTACACTCCACTGCACCACACATATTACCTCTTTCAGCAATCAAATATAACACAAACACTTTTAACTCTAGTGCATCCCCTCTTACAAACAACATACACTGTATTCACAAACACATCACCACCCCTTTTACCTTACAACTTCCACTCACCAACAATACTTTACATACAAATCTGTAGTGATCACTCCAGGCTGGTTGTGATGTTTCAAGAGGATTTATTCAGGTTGGTTACAAGATCAGTAATACAGTAGTATTCAGCCCCACCAGGAGCAGCCAGCAAGGCGCTCAGCCCTTCTCCAACTGTGGTTTCCAGAGACCAACATTCTACATTACATCATTCTTACAGTGTTCCACTGGTGGAGCAATGGATGACATAAACTACAATATAGCTAGGATATAACAAAATCCTTCTCAGAAAACAAATATATCAGCACCTCCTTTCACTACTCCTCAAAAACAAAACATAACACACACACCAGCACAACAAAATCTCTCACGGACAAAACCTCATAATACTTTCTGTCACAAGCTACAAAAATACACCCACTCCCACCTTCCAGATTACACAAATGATACACACCATGAACAACCTCCAATGCCAAGCTCTCTCTCTTCCCCCACAACTAACACATATAGAGCAACATTGAACTCCCTCTCATCCATTGGACAATTTAGAACCTTACTACATGACCAACATGCTGCACCACCACCCCTAACTCATACACCTTCCGTCATAAACAGACACAAATAAAATAAGCAACATAACACTCCTCACAACTTTGCTTCTCCATGTCTACTCCACTACAAGGTTACACTACAAAAACAACACAGCACATCAACTCACTCTCAACCACCAACTCCACCACCTACACACGCAGACCTATCAAAATGCCTTCTAATCCTGCTGGACGAGGAACACAATACAGAACAGCTACACAATTGCTATCCTCATACATCTAATACCAACACTAACGACACACTGGCTACAAGTCCACGAAATACTACTCACTCTTCTACAAAGCAAAGTCACACTATCACCAAAGCACATTCTCTAAATCGTCTACTAATACATGCTTGATCGCTCTCTAAAAACAAACATCACATCTACGGTCTTCTCACTAACACAAAATCTGATATACTCTTCATAACTGAATCACGGTTGGGAGATGATATGGCTCCAGTCTTGCATGAAGCTGTTCCTCTAGGCTTTTAAACTATCACACAAAATCGTATAGGCAAAAGAGGAGGTAGCCTAGCTGTTGTGTTCAAGCAAACATTAAATATCAGTAAAACTGACAACATCTCCATACAAGGTTGTGAGGCCCTCTTCACCAGATGCAACCTTACACCATCTTCCTCCTGTAACTTCCTGCTCCTTAACAGACCTCCAAGCAATGCAAAATTCCTAGACACACTTCTAGACACAGTTTCAAACCTGATAACACTACACTCCTACCAATGCATTGTGGTTTGACAACCCAATATGACCCATCCAAAAACAATCATCACTAGCCTAGAAGCACTGAACCTACATCAGATTGTCCACAAACCTACACACATTGCTGGACACATCCTAGATGTAATTCTTGCAAATACAGAACTAGTACCTTTCAAACAATAACTCCTCTCACATAGTCAGACCACCGTCTGCTTGCTTTCCAACATAAACAACACAAAGCAATGCACCTAAAACCACCTTAAGTGCATCCACCTACCGACTGTGGAACAAACTCAATTTGGAACACTTAGAAACACAGCTAATATCAAGTACAGATCTAGACACAATCATTTCTATTAAAAAACTATATGAGTGGCTACAGGAAGCTTTTGATATCCTAATACCACTAAAAACTACACAACAGTACAAAAGAAAACAGGAACCATTGAGAAATACAGAGACAAAAGAGATAAAACAACAAATTAGAAAGCTGCAATGTGCCTGGTTCAAAACAAACACCAATCAAGACAAACTTCGCCTACAGAAACTTAACAGATTATACAAGTCAGCTATCAAAAAAGCTAAGAAAAGGTACTATTCAGACAGAATTCAAAATGCTAAATGTGCAAATAAAGAATTCTATAAAATTCTCACAGAATTTCGTAAACCAAATTGCCTAGAAGGAGTTCATCCCATTATTTAAATTTCACAGACAAACTGGCAAATCATAAAACGGCCAAAGCAGACACATTGGACTCATATTTAAAACAAAGAGAAAGCACCAGCACCGACCCTTTTCCAAAACAACAATCCAAGAATACTCTAACCCAGCCTCTCCATTCCTTCCAACAAATTTCAACAATGAATTTATGGACCTGGCCAAAGCAAGCAGGCCTGCCGGCAGCCTTCTGACCAATGTCCACCAAAACCCTTCAAGAGAATTCTTCTAACAACCTATGCTGTCGCTCCAGTAAGAAGAATCATCAACAATTCCTTAACTACGGGAATATTTCCAGAAGAACTAAAAAAGTCATACATACGCCCATTAATAAAGAAAACAAACCTGGACCCGCTGAACTCCGACAACTACAGACCGATTACATTTTACATTTTTTTTACTTACCGATTACAAATGGACCTTTCCTGGGCAAACTGATAGAAAGAGCAGCATTCACCCAGATGTCACAATTCCTTGAAGATAATGCCATACTTTCTGAAACCAAACAGGATTCCATCCAGGAAGAGGCACAGAATCTGCCCTCTTTGCCATCTGGGATGACCTTAAGAACACAGTTGACCGCAACGGGGTTGCTACACTACTTCTCTTGGACCTCTCAGCTGCCTTTGACACGGTTGACCATGACACTCTGATACAAAGATTTGACGAAGCCGACATAGAGGAGACTGCTCTAGACTGGATCACATCCTACCGTCACAACAGAACTAATGTCATCCATACCCCCCCCTTTCTCTTCCAGATCGTACTTCACAAAAGCAGAGGTTCCTCAAGGCTCTATCATCTCACCCATGCTTTTCAATATCTACATGAAGTCATCATCGACACTGATCAATCAATTTCACCTCATGTGCTATGACTATGCAGATGATACGCAAATACTCCTTCAACTGGAATGCCCCAAAGACATTGGAAACTCACCAGTTTTCAGCTGTTTTAGAGCCGTGGATCAATGGATGACATGGAACCATCTCAAACTGAATGCTTCCAAAACGGAAATACTCACATGTGGCGAATGGAAAAATTATGATCAGCATTGGTACCAAGTTAGTCTCATTCAAGAACTCTCTCCTTCCATTTAAGTCTTCGAGGAAGTTGAGTCCCCCCTGGTGGTATTTACCTTCCGAGATGGGGAGGGGAAGCCGATGATGAAGCATGACACTATTATGTGCGTGAGGTTTCCTCTTCCATAAAGGATGACTTTCTTTGCAAACACAGCATAAGTCCAAAAAGTCTTTGGTTTCCCGTCTGTTCCTACAAATGTTAGGTAACTAGTGTCAGGGCACACAGAGCGTGAGCGCACTGACTGCGGAAGCGGAGGCGAACAGGACAAGAAACTACAGTTCCCGTCATCCGCTAGCGCTGTCAACGCATGCGCTGACGTTGCACGCTGTAAGACGTGCCGTCAGCAGAACCGGATAACAGGAGATGGCGCCTTCACGAAGACGCCGATTATTCTGTGGATTCCTGAGTACCAGGAAGTACGGTCGGGTAAGGGTGCGATCTCGCACCAACTGTTGTTCTTGTGCTTTGCTGTTTGGCGCTACGGAGGCTTCCAGAGCGCATATCCTCTGTTCCTCCCATTGGAGAGACACGTCATTTCCTACAAATGCTGTTATTATTGCTTGTGTGAAACGAGAGAATGAGCATTGTCAACACTCTCGCTTTGAGGCAAAAGCGGGAGCGCATGATTCAGTTACGTTATTCCTGCATTAATAGGGATGACTGAAGTTCCTCCTAACACTGGTTTATATTGAGGGCTTCCCAATTATTGGAGTTTGATTTCTTCAGTGGTAACGGATGAGAATTGATGGCTACCTTTTGGAATGGCTGAATGACAAGCCCGAAACGCTATACTTATGTTTGATTGCCGTTAACATTGGCTTTTTGTGTTATACTTTTGTTCTTTAGGGGAGATCTGTTGAGGGTGTCCAGTACTGAACTGATATAGTCCAGTGGGGTCAATCACGTTCTATACGAAGGTATAAGCATTTCATTCAGAAGATCTTGAGTACAATAGAGGGTGTATTTCTCCATTTACTGTGTGACATGTTATTAACTAAACCTGTTTCTTCATTAGAATAGGAATGTGCTGTTACCTTGTACTCACCCTCACATCTCGCCCGGCAGAAAGCCCTCCTTGTTTTCTTTACAGGTAGAGTGAGTTCCCCTTTTGTAGGGCCTTCTGTGACATAGTAGCTAAAGTACAAAAGTATTCTTTATAGTAAAAACTGTTTTCTCTCTTTGTCTGTTCTCAGGTCTCCCTCCCCGCTGTTCCTACCCTTTCCTTCCCTCGCTTGACCATCCCACTAGTCCGAGAGGATTAATTCTATCCGGACTTGGGGCTGTCGAGAGGTGGACCCCTCTTTGCTTCAATCCGATCCTGAGGGTAACCTGGTGACCTTGACAACTAGATAGAGAGATTTGTGTTTCTCTCACACTCCTAATGATTCTATTGTACTTGTTTACTGTGGTAGGTGATGTGAGTGATGCAGTTTGTTGTGTGCTTTGCATTCTATACCTGGTGAATTTCAGTGGTTTTGCATGTTTGAGACAGAACCATAACTCAGAATTTGATTGTATTTTTTCATTTAATTTCGAGTATGTTTGTATGATGCACTTTTTTCCAACCCTCTTTACACAAGGCCTCTTGCTGTGCATCTTGAGGGTTGGCTGCAAGGCCTAGACTGCGACCAAGGCCTGCGCCCAACCCTCTTCGGGTGGCCACTCCTCATTGTGCATAGCCTGTAGCTGTGCGCTGCAAGAGCTGTCCAGGTAAGGCCCTGTGCCCAAAGGCCATGTTCAGCAGGGGTTGTCTGCAGGCCCTGAATGCAACCCTAAGTGGATGGTCAGCCCCAGCTGCACATGGTGTTACCTGCCTAGCATGGCGCCTATCAAGGTCTTGCTCCTGGCCCCTCCATTGGCAGCAAACCCCTACTGCGCATGGCTGAACGTCACGTAGAGCAGTAGTGGGTGGCAGGGCCTGTCCCAACACTCCATGCATTGCCTATCCCCTCTGTGCATGTCCTTCTGCTGCTCGCAGCAGGCATACTTTTCCTGTATTTTTTTTTTTTTTGTTTAAATCGTGTTTTCACTACAAAATTGCGCTTTTTTCCCCAAGCATAGAACTGCGAACACATAACCATAACTTTTTGAAAAATTCGCAATTGGTTTTATCATGGTGAACTTGACATTTCATTAGTTTTTATCACAATTTTCCATGCCTCTAAGTGCTCCCTAGTTCTCCCCTGTGGTAGTCCCCCCACATTGCTGTAAATGTATATTTCCTCATCACAAAAATCAATTTTTTTCATAAGTAACCATAAAAAGACCTTATTCAGCTAATCACATTTGAATTTAAATATGGTTGTCAGGATTCATGATTGCAGAATTGTGATTTTAAATGGCAAAGAGATACAAAAATGTAAATCCTTGAAAACCCTCCTGGCATCTTTTTAAACACTTCTACCTCCAAAACAACTGAACGGATTTACATCAAAGCAATGAAAGCACGCTTTCTGATTAAAGTTCTTCTTTCATGCCAAGCTTTGTGTAAATCCGCTCCGCATTTCTTGTTGTGGCCCAGAGCAAAATTTTCTATGCCAACTAAAATGGGAAAAACGCACTGGACTTTAGCTGACTAGGGGTTGCCACTTTTGGTGCAGCTCTGTCTTTGGGGCCCAAAGTTCTAGGCAAGAAACGTTTCGGCTCAGTAAAGACTGTGCTTACTCAGGGTTTCCCCAATATAGTGGTTTATTCTTCTATTCATAGAAAGCATACTTCATAATATAACATGAAATTATTATTATTATTATTATTAATTCATTCTTGATAGAGCGCATGGCTACCCTTAGGCATCCCAGCGCTATGCGCGACCACAAGATAGTTCCAGTCTTACTGCAATTTCTGGAAGAGCCATGTTTTTAATTGCTTCCTGAACGTCAGATGCTGGGTCGTTGATCTGAGCTGGATCGAGAGTGTATTCCAGAGAATGGATGCATTGTATGAAAACATACGCCCGCCCGACCGTGTTCTAGTGATTTTAGGAACCTTCACTTGAAATAGGTTGGCCGATCTCAGGCTGCGAGATGGTCGATGAAAGGACATTAACGAGTGGTTAATTTTAGGACCTGTGCCCCAGAGGGTTTTGTGCCCAATGCAGAGTGACTTGAACATTATGCATTCTGAGATGGGTAGCCAGTGCAATGCTTTCAGTGCTGGTTTGGCTGAGTGTTTTCTAGGGGTGTTGTGTAGCAGTCTGGCTGCGCAGTTCTGCACCACCTGAAGTTTACTTGTGGTGGTCTTCGGGGTGCCCAGGTATAGTGAGTTACAGTAGTCCAGCCGAGGCAGTATCAATGCTTGTACCATGGTTCTGCGTGCTGTTTCCGGGAGCAGAGGCAATATTTTCCTTAATTGTCTTAATATTCCAGAGCATATAGCTGCTACTTGGACTGCTTGTTGGTCTAGTTTTAGTGACCTGTCTAGCCAGATTCCTAGGCTTTTGATCCTTTCTTTGGGTTTTTGGAGCTGGACCCAGGCAGTTCGGCCAGTTCAGTTTTGGAGGGATCCTCATGACATTGCTAAGGATCATTAGCTCCGTCTTCTCCCTGTTAAGCTTAAGGTATGATTGGACCATCCAGGTGGCCACCTTTCCCAGGCACGATTCAAGGTCGACTACACTCTTCTTGGGGTGGTTGAGGGCTACTACTAGCTGAGTGTCATCCGCATAGGTCACTATCTGGGCCCCAAACGGAATGACTATCTCGGCCAGGGGTCTCAAATACACGTTGAAAAGGGTAGGGCTCAACGATGAGCCCTGTGGGACCCCGCAGGTTAGAGGGATCTTTCTTGAGTTCTGCCCACCTTCAAATACCTGGAATGTTCTATCTGTTAAGAAGGACTCAAGCCAGGAGAGTGCTTTACCTGCAACTCCCACCTCCTTAAGTCTATCCAGTAGAATACCATGATTTACAGTGTCGAATGAGGCACTCAAATCAAGCAGGATGATTGCCACTGTGCCTCCGAGATCAAGCACTTTCCGTGATTCCTCCATGACTGTTAGTAATGTTGTTTCTGTGCCATGGTTAGGTCGGAATCCTGTCTGGGAGGTATGCAAAATCTCGTGGGACTCAAGGAAGTGAGTGAGGGTCGTGTTTACATGCTTTTCTAAGATTTTACTAGTCAAAGGGAGTAGCGAGACCGGCCTGTAGTTGCTCCATACCTCCGGGTTGAGGTTAGGCTTTTTTATAAGTGCTTTGACCATTGCGTGTTTCCAAGTTAATAGTACTATCGCAGTACTCATGGACGAGTTGAGCACTTCCAGTAAGACTGCCAAGGCTGCCCAGGGGGGCCACGTAGGGGACCCTCCAAAAGGGCGGCCGCCTTAGTGCCACAGGAAGGCACAGAAGTCTGCTGATTAGGCTCCCTGGGCTAGGGACCAGGGGGTCTGCTGGCCGCATCACTTCCGGCCGTGGGAGGGGGACAGGGGTATAAAGCCTTCCCCCGCCCACTGTACGGTCTCTTGACCGCTACCCGTCTCGCTGTTTGGTCGTGCCCCTGGTCTCCTCTGGTGCAGTTCTCCGGTGAGTGCTATCATCTCCCCCCTCCCCCTTAAGCCAAGCGGCAATGCCCGGCCATCGCCGTGGCAGCGGCAAAGGGAGTAGCGAGACCGGCCTGTAGTTGCTCCATACCTCCGGGTTGAGGTTAGGCTTTTTTATAAGTGCTTTGACCATTGCGTGTTTCCAAGTTAATAGTACTATCGCAGTACTCATGGACGAGTTGAGCACTTCCAGTAAGACTGCCAAGGCTGCCCAGGGGGCCACGTAGGGGACCCTCCAAAGGGCGGCCGCCTTAGTGCCACAGGAAGGCACAGAAGTCTGCTGATTAGGCTCCCTGGGCTAGGGACCAGGGGTCTGCTGGCCGCGTCACTTCCGGCCGTGGGAGGGGACAGGGGTATAAAGCCTTCCCCCGCCCACTGTACGGTCTCTTGACCGCTACCCGTCTCGCTGTTTGGTCGTGCCCCTGGTCTCCTCTGGTGCAGTTCTCCGGTGAGTGCTATCATCTCCCCCCTCCCCCTTAAGCCAAGCGGCAATGCCCGGCCATCGCCGTGGCAGCGGCAAAGGGAGTAGCGAGACCGGCCTGTAGTTGCTCCATACCTCCGGGTTGAGGTTAGGCTTTTTTATAAGTGCTTTGACCATTGCGTGTTTCCAAGTTAATAGTACTATCGCAGTACTCATGGACGAGTTGAGCACTTCCAGTAAGACTGGTAGTATCACCTCTTTAACTTTGTCCAGCGCGTGCGCTGGTGCTGGGTCGCAGGGTGATCCTGATTTCACTGACGTGAATAATTTGGATAGGGTGTACAAGTCTAGGATTGAAAGGTCAACCAGGCCGTCTTTACCATAGTACTTCCCGATCTTGTATTTGGCTTATCTGGATCCAGGGTTGGAGGAAATTACATAATGAAAAAAATAATTTACAATAATCAGACCCTCCAGCATTTCGCGATCTGCAAAAAAAAAACAGGGAAATCAGCAGTTTTGTAAAAAGGCCACACTTTTTACAAAAGTGTCCACGAAATGTGGGGAATTTACAGATGTTTTCGCCTCTCAACTCCCAACCTTTTGTAAACGAGGACATCTTGTGGCCAGGGATGGTAAATGAGTTTTTTCCCTATTCTTAGCTGGCTATTTTACTGTTTATGTTCCACTCTCTTTCAGCCTTTAGTTGTGCTCAGCTTAAAAGGAAGAAATCTCATGCAGGGAAGCCTGCTCCTGACTGGTGCCTGATGCGGTGAATCACGAGCGCCGTCAAAGAGCGCCTGTCTATTTCTGGGCTGATCTATTGCAAACTCTCTGACAGCACAAGTGTGCTCCATACTGTGAGCAGAGCCAGAGACTGTGAAATATCAGCAGACTCCTTCGTGGGTAGACAAGAAATGTTTCTTCAATCCTGTCCACTCGTAAACATTATTTGAATGTCGCTTTGCACAGATATCTCTGAAAAATACCTGAAAATGTTAAATTAAATGGAAGTTGAGGTTGATGGAGGTGCATTATTGGCTACAACACATAACCTAAAAAGACCAGAGATTCGCAAGTTAGTTAGTACCTTAACTTTAGCTGCCACTCTACCATACTCTATTAACTGTATCTCCTGCGTCTCCCAGCAGTCTTCAGAAGTAGAAGTGAGATGTGAACGAGATGGATGTGTGGAAGAATTTGTACTACATTGCAGCTGAGAATTTTGTAAAACTATTTGTGATTGGTGGGCTTCAGTAGTCGCCCCATGTGTGGTTATCTCGGTCTACAGCGAGTTTTCTAAGGGCCCTAAAGTTTATTTTTGTTGTATGCAGATATTGTACGAGGAAGCAAGCGCTACAGTATATTTGCTAAAGCACAGGAAATACCCAAAAATAACAATGGGTTAAGGTTCTATGGGAAGTTTCAAAAGCTTTTTTATTTTTTCATTTTTTACAAAAATATATTTTTAAAAAGGGAACTGAAAGAAAAGATGAAAGAATAGTGAAGGGAGGGCGACTTCACTGTCTGAACATAGATGAGAAACAAAAAGGGAGTTATCAACAAGAGGTTGTGGGGCGTATTTACAAGCCCCGTGCGCCGCCGGTGCGTCACTTTTTCCCATATAAAATGTAAGGCAACAAGCCCCTCTGTCTGGATAACTTTCGCTGAGGTGTCGGGAACACGTTATGGACAAGTACATCTTGTGGCCAGTGAAATGAACGCAAAAATGCTGCAAAAGTACCAAATCAGTGTCACAAAATTTCCATATTTGAGCTGCAAAATGTCCTAATCCATGCCGCAATATCCTGGGGGGGGCCTGAATAATCTGTGTTGCAATTTGAAAAACATGATGGATTTATATATTTCATAAATCCCTCGAATATTTTGAACAACCAATCATGAGCAGAGAAAGAGGATTGCCTCTCCCAGAATCAATGATAATCGCCATGGGACTGTAAATTAACACGCTGAGACAGAACAATTATACGGCACGAATCACGGACTTTGATATGATAGTGATGTCATGTACTGTTAGACAAAGTGTCTCAAATGGCATGCACTGCGTGCTGATAGTTGTAAGTGGTGGACAGGTCATTGTAAACACACACAAGGTCATGTGATGATATGAGTGTGAAATTAATGATATCAAGGAATGATCAAACCATATCATTGTTTCATGATCCCTGGGATATTTAAAGTATTGTGGCTCCAGCCCCAGTCCCAACATAACAACATAAAAAGTGCACACAACAGTTTTGTCCAAATCCGATCATACATAGGTATGTTTGGGTGCTTTTACTGCTCAAAATGCAATGGTAATAAATCCCATATATCACAAGAAATCATAAATAATTGTAAATATTTGCCAGTTCCCTGTGAAAATATGGGTTTTATGGTCATAACGACAGCCTCCATACTACTCGTCAAAGCTTTATAGCCCCCAGGGCCTCTAGACTATGCGGAAAAGTTATGTAAATTATGCAGCAATAAAAAAGGCAAATTATGCAGCACATTCTCTGGAAGTATTATTTTCATCCTTTTGAGTTAGAAAGACATTTTTTGTGCAATCTGCAAAATATGTGTCAAATGTTGTAAACCCATAGTTATGCGGTAAGGGCTACAGCCACAGAATTGCAAAAATCCACTGGCCCTCACCATTGTCCATCGTTTTATCAACATTTTATTCATGAAAGGCAAACCTAAACATATAGGGCCCGAATATGATGTTGGACAGAGCGGTGTCCATCGGACATCGTTTTGAAACTGAAACCGAGCGACCTCATGTCGTCGGTTCCAGCCCAGCAAGTAGGATGCGACCGAAGCCTGTTCGGTCGCATGCCTATTCTTTACAATGGGAGCATGCATTCCGAACGGAATGCCTGATCTCATTGCAAAGAGCAGATGTGCAGTTCATCCCTGCACCCAGTGGCAGGCACCTCAAGGTGCCTGCCACTGGGTGCAGGGATCAAGAGGCCGCCATTCGGCAGCCTTGCACCCATGGGGGCCCTGCTGGTGGCCCCCAAAGACAGATTCCCAATGCCTTTCTGTGTCGGAAAGGTCGGCACAGAAAGGCAGTGGGAATCTGCCATCGTAATACCTCGGCTGGAAAGTGCCGGCCGAGGGATTACTGAAGGCTTTCCGAATGGCGGACGGGCCCTCTGAGCCCGTTGGATGCCATTCGGAAATCCGATTTGGATTCCCTTCCGACCAACCCCATCAAAATGGGTTGGTCGGAAAGGAATCCAACCAGCCGATTACAATGGGGGCTGAAGGGCTCCGACCGATGGTCGGAGCCATTTCAGCCCGCATCGTAATCGGGCCCTTAGTGTCCAATCAGTATCTATTGTTAACAGCACTTTCAAGAAAACAGGGTTTTTCATGTTAACCACCCCAAAATAAACATGTGATATAAAAAATACATAATTGTGCCATATCAGGGTTCAGCCCATGATTTATGCTACACCAGTACCTCTCAATGGCAACATTGGACATGCTGTATATAGCCCCATTTTTGTTTCTCTATGTACTATCTCAGAGGAAATGAGCTCATTTCTCTCTTAGCCAATGAATGCCTATTTCTGTAGCAGATCTTATATGAGAGTCACAAGTCAAAAACACTTTATTCAGTACCAAGACCATAAAAGTTTGACAAACAGACATTACAGGTTAAAAATTTACATATCCTTATTAATAAAATCAGATAAATTAAAAATATCACCAACCATACATTTTCAGAATATTTAAAATTACATGGTCAAAGACTTTTCTCATCCTATTCGTTTGCTATTGTTCAAATCGCTTTCTAATGGCCATTGCAACTTTGATATAATTTGAGACCGCAATACAGATAACAGGAGTAACCAATGATTGCAAATATTGGAACCCATCAACGTATGTACAGGGCCGGATATCTCTTAAAAGTGGTGCTAAAAATTTTCCCCTTGCTTCTTTGTAGAGTGAGCAAAATAACATAAAGTGCAGCGTGCTCTGGGTTGCCATATTGTCACAAGGATAAGGAATGAGTTTGTCGGCCCACCCAGATTGTCTTGGAAATGCCACTAGAAAGTGCAAAGTGCCTAGACGCAATCTGGTTAGAAAAAATCGTGTCTGTACATTAGTAGTAAAAGTTAAATAAAATTGGTGATTGACAGTGAACGTGCAAATGGAACCTGTCGCCTCCGATTGCATGTGGCGAGCAGTTACCCAGAAATGATGTGCCTCTTTTATGATGGCCTTGGCATTTGTATGAATACTTGTCGGATTGTCAAAGTACTCTCCCAGGCCGATCTCAAATAACCTTTCCCTCACAAACCTAAGCCAGGGGATCGACAGTGCTCTGTCCAAGTTGGTGCAATCTTTGATCACCTCCCTAGAGAACAATAGGTCCTCCGACGACCAGATTTTGGCCCATAAGAGCAAAGGGGCGATGTCAATGCGATCTTCTACATATTCCATCCCCAATTCTCAATGACAAAAGAGTGTGGGGGCACTATTTGGGGTCATAGTAGCCTTTTTATAAACTTATTTTCTGTAACTTGTAGAGGGCAACTTTTATGGTGGCCCCAAACACCTGCCTCATAAGACGCAACACATACACATTTTGCTTTATATAAGGTGACTAGCTCAGTCACCGGCTTATGGCCTAGCTTGCGGGCAAAGCGGAAGAGCCCCTCCACTGCCCTACTTGTCTGCTGTGCTCTTGTAGTTGCAAGTGGTTCCCACTTCATCTCGTTGGTAAACACGTTCCCTATATATGTAACATTTTCCAGCTTCCCAATACTCTTGCCCCTTACAATAAAATTTCAGGTTTTTGTCCTTTTAGGGCCACACACCATGACACAAGATTTTGTAAAATTAACCTTTAGGTCAAGAGCCGACATAAAATCTGTGAAGGCATCGAGTGATTTTTGCAGGCTGTTTGCCATCAAGGCCATGAGCACAGTGTCATCCGCATATGAAAGTAGCGGACTGATTTCCCCCCAATACTGGGGAAATCAATATTCTTTCCTAATAAAAATGCCTCTAAACCATTAGTATAAATCAAGAAAAGAAAAGGAGCTAAAATGCACCCCTGCCAAACACCTTCTGTGGAGACAATGGGCTTGGTCTTTTCCCCCTGAGTACCATATCTTATGGCCACAGTGGTGTTAGCATGAAGTCTTCTCAGAAGGTAAATCAGTGCTTCCTCTATGCCCATTTCCCCCATTAGCACCCACAATTTCTCCCTGTTAACGGTATCAAAAGCACTGGACAAGTCCATGAAGGCCAGGTGGATAGAACCTCTCCTGGCCTTCATGTACTTGCCCATGATCAGGGACAAATTGAGGCACTGCTCAGTGGTACCTATCCCCCTCCGGAAACCGTATTGGGTTTTTGAAATGAGCCCCTTGGTACTTGCCCAAGCCTCAAGTCGAGCAAGGACAACCCTCCCCAGCACCTTGACAGTAGCGTTGAGGAGGGAAATTGGCCTATAACAGGCGTGGTCATTCCTATTGCCCTTTTTATACACAGGTATGACAATGGCCTCCTTCCAAGAAGCTGGGATGGGGCCAATCACAACTGATTTAAAAACATTAGTCAACAGGGGTGCCCAGAGGTTGATATTCCTTTTAAACAGATCTAGTGGGACTCCATCTGGACCTGGGGCTTTCATACATATTCCTTTTGCTAAGGCTTCTTCAACCTCTGCCGCTGTGAGAGAGGCACTAAAATGGGAGGCCAGGGTTAAGTCCACGAGCAAGTCCTCACTACTCCCCATTAGCTGCAAGCAGTTTGGGTTAAATGCGGCTGAGAAGTGCGATTCCCAGGTATCGGCCAAAATCAATGAACCCATTTTTTTCACCTCCTCCGTAAATTGTGGACGGTTAATAATATCCCAAAAACCTTTACTCTCTTTAAGGGCACTTGCTTTCTCCAAATCCTCCCAGGCTAAACGCCTCAATTCCTCTTTCCTTTTGTTAATGGTACTTTTATATAATCGTCTAGCACATTTAATTTGGGTCCTGTTACGAGGGCTGGCCTGAAGGGCAATTTTTAAATTCTTGTGGGCTTTAGAGCATTCAGCGTTACACCACCGTGCCTCTTGAGGCTCCTTTAACCTAACAGGGCGGATTAATCTATTAGCTACGTCTGTACAGATCCTTTCAAAATCGCGGACAATCTCGACTGAGGGGGAACCTTGTGAGAGTCACTGTGTGCTTCTCTCTCAGCTAATGAAAATCGTCTACTTCTAGTGGCTACTCATGCTGGAGTCAGTGCATATGTATTTATTATTTGCACTGGTGTTAGTCACACATCACATATCTCAATTAATGAACAGTAAGCCTTGTTATGTTATGTTAGCAATTTTATAAAATGCATGGTTACTCCATTGGCAGTGTCCCCGCGCTACAGATTTCATGCACCAAGAAAAACGGGCCAAGATCTAGCGAATCTCTGGACTGCACATGCCTGAAAAGTCATGTTTTAAGTTTCTTCCGAAAGGTTAATTCGGAATTTTCCAGTCTTAACTCCACTGGTAGAGTATTCCAAATTTGGGAGCCAAGAAACTGAAGGACCGACCACCCAAACGAGTCTTCTTCACTTTAGGAACTATTGTCAAGCCGCTTCAGAAGACCTAAGACTTCTGCTAGGGTACTATGCCTTGATCAGAGAATGTAAGGTGCGAGGGCTGTTTCTGTTCAGAATTTTGTGGCAAAAACATAAGGTTTTAAACATCACTCTCTTCCTCATTGGGAGCCAGTGCAGTTTAGCCAGCGCTTGGCCAATGGAGGACTGTCTGGGAATATTCAGTAACAAACGTGCAGCAGCATTCTGCACCCTTTGAAGTTTCTTAGGTCTACCTTCAGTAGCACCTAAATACAACACATTACAGTAGTCCAGCCTTGAACTGATCAACGCCTGGACTACTGCTTTCCTGACAGCTGCTGGGAGGAGATCCAAGATCTTACATAGCATTTTTAGGGTGCCAAAACTAATGCCAGCAAGACAAGATATTTTAATTGTCAAAGGTAAGGTTTCTATCAAACCTTTCTGTTTGGGGCTCGGAGCCGGTCCCAATACATCTGGCCACCATGCTGTAGACCAGATAGAAGGCTGTTTCCCTACCATCAGCACCTCCGTTTTCTCAGCATTCACCTTGAGGCAAATATGATCCATCCATTCAGGCAATCGTACCAAGCAAGATCTAAAACGACAAGCTGAGAGACCCCCATCCTGTTTTAGCGTAATAATCAATTGGGTGTCATCGGCATATGACACGATTTTGATGCCAAAATGCTTGATGACCTCAGCTAGGAGGCGCATGTAAAGGTTGAACAGCGTTGGGCTTAAAGCTGAGCCCTGTGGCACCTCCTGCTGTAACGGGGAACCTCAGAAGAGAAAGGTGGCTGTATTACTTGGAAGGTCCGATTCTCAAGGAAAGAGGCCAGCCATCTCCAGGCTGTGCCACCGACACCATAAGACCACAGCTGCTCAAGCAGAAGGCCATGGGATACCGTATCATCGGTCAATGGATGCTTATTGCTCAGTCAATGCACGCTTCCCTCGGAAGCATCACTATGCAGTTTTCTTCTGCTGACTATAGGGCTAATCAGAAAGGTTTTTCTCTGAGGTATGAATTAATCCTGTCTTACATCTCCATTTTCAGGAGTAAGTCACACCTATTGTAGAACAAAGCCACACATGCTTTCCTCGAATCCACACCTAACATGTAACAAAAACATCAATTGTCATTACACAATCATGCAACATATTGTGGTCTTCTACCTGATGTGGAGTTGTACGGTGCACTGAACAATGTGATAATCAACTAATTCTCACCTAGCAGAACCCTTGCTATGTTGTTGATCTTTGGTCCTTGCAGTGCTGCCCACTCTCAGCCGCAGTGTGACCCCAGTGAGGGGCTGCCTCGGCCGACTTGTGACTTTCTACCTGCACATACCCACTCTAGAGCTGGCAGAGCAGGTGGTGTGGAGTAGAGGTGATGTGCTCCTGGGGAAGCTACGGTGGTCTTTTAGAAGGCGTGACACTTAGGCCAGATTTACTAAATTACCAGGCAGCACAGTGCAGCAGCCGCAAATGCTGAGCTGCATGAGAAGGAGAGAGCAGGAGAGCGCCATATTTACAGAAATATGGCACTCTCTTCCGCTCTCTCTAGCAACGGCGTAGAAATATGCTGCCGTGCTCCACACACACACACCTGTGCACCATAGGGCAAGGGGGTCTGTGTGAGTCTAGCGTAGGTTTTGTACTGGAAGAATGTCCTTCCAGTACAAAATAATATGCTTAGACTAACTTTAAAACTTTCCCCACCTTGTATGTATGCTGTTCTGTGCAGCGCACATGTAAAGTTGGAAAAGAAAGGAGAAATAAAAGCAATTCTCCGTGATAGCGCCTGGTTGAACTGGGTGCTATTTTTTGTTGCGAAACCCTGTCTACTTTTTTTTAGTAAATAGGGCTTTTCGTCAGAAACTTTGGGTGGTTGCGTGGGAACGCCCATGCACCACCCATGGAACGCCCCTGTGGCACTAAGTAATGCAAAGCAACTTTATGTGCTGCTTTGCACTATTTTCAAGTGATTGTCCGGCGCGAAACAAGTTTTGCGCTGGAAAGTAAATTAGTAAAAAAAGATTTTGCGTCGATTTGGCTCACTTTTGTGATGCAAACATAGTGCTAAATCCTAGTAAATATACCTAATAGAGGCACAGTGACCCTTCCTCCATCCTACCAAATGACACCCTCTTGATTGACATGCTGATGGAGGTGGACACGGGCAGTGCACGGCTAAGACTTAAAGGGCACTTAGGATGCTCTTTCACAGAAGGGATTTTATTCTGGACTTGCAAGATTAGCCTTTTCTGTACTCCTTCAGCAAATCTCACAGAAGAGCTGTGAAAAGTCTCAAAACCAATGCCTGCACATTCCACATTGGTGGACATTAGGTCTATGCCCCTGCACTCTTTCTTACAGTGCACCTACCTTATGGCGAGAAGACAAATGCATCCTCATTGCTACTACAGATGACATGTGATGAACGATGTAACCTGCGATTAAGCTTTTGAGAATAGTTGATACTAATGTCAGAGGATTTGCCCTAAAAAAGGCCCTGCTGTAATAGCAGAAGGGTGTAACATGTGTTGGCAAATACAAGCTTCTGCACGAGGACAATTCAAGTCTAGACATCAACCTGTACACAGCAGTTTGTACACATAACTGGAACTAAATTATGGATAAAGTAACTGATGAAACCTGAGCAAGAAATGAAAAAGTAAAATCCCTAAGTCAATGACTTGTCTACCTTCATGTATAGGACATCCTAAAGAAGATTACTCTGAAATAATTTTCTTGGTGCCCTCTACCAAACCCGATAACCTGTCACAACATCAAGGGACTCCAGACCGGTCACACTCATTCAGACCTCACGCAGAAAACTCTAGCTGTTCCTGCTGCACCATCACTGGGTTGGGAACATTAAACTCATTAACTGAGTCAGCAGCACCTCCAAGGTCCTTCATTTTTTGGAGAGCAAAATCCCCCCCCAAACCTTCCATGCCTTACTGTCCCCTTGTTCCTCTTCTGCATTTTCCTACATGGATGGTTCAAGATGCCTTGTTTCTGTGTTGATCTATGTAAGGTCCACATTCTTGCTTCCTTTCCAGTATAATTTAGATTTTGAATATGAATAACGTGTGCATTGTTGCACTGCTCACCTGTAATTACCTACAGTTCTTATGGGTCTGCGTTCGGACAGATTGCCTTGATGTCCTGATGAGAGACGCATATTTAGTGCATCAGAGACGAAATGGACAATACAACTTTGGGTGGTTTGTGATTGCACCACATGGACGCCATTGTTTTGGTTGGACTATTAACCCTAATTCTTAGACAACCCATTGTACTTTCAATTGTTTCTTGTTTTTCTGTATATATTTATCACCTCTCAAGAAGCACTGCGATATCTGCACTAATTATGACTCATGATGGCTTGATGTGTGTTTTTGTGTACACAAAGTATGTATGTGGATGAATTTCTATAGAGCGAACCTAATCAAAAGGCAGCGGAGCGTTGTCCAGGGTCTAAGACAAGCCTAAACTCAGCGAGTGGTAGGAGGGGTAGCTGGTTGGATGACTGTTAACAGATTGTGGTGTAGTGCCCTTTAAAGTGGTGCCCCTTTAACTGTTTTCTTAATTTTAAGCTGCTTTGGGCAGTCTTGGTGTATTCAGGGAGGCTGTTCCAGATCCTGGCTTCATAGATATACTGTTGTTTTCCTTTTTACACTTCTCATGGTGTTCTGGCCGTGGGAGTGTCGAGAACTACCAGAGTTGGTAATCATATTTCTTCAGGCTCTGGATGAGACGTACTGTCACATGGAGGATGCCCTGAAGTAGAGGCGACAACAAGCAACAATATCTCAAATGGTATCAATGGTGAAGACAGTTAAATAGGTATGTAACATACATTACGAGGAAGGAAAGAGGGAGACTCACGTAAGGTTTTTCAAATGTGCACATGGCATCATATAATTAGAAAGAAGTTTTTGGAGACGGTACAGTTGTATCAGCACTGTAAGCATGAATCATATAGACAGCCCAATTTGGACTTGGTGCACAAATGTGCTCGTGACACATATAGGTGGCGACGCAAGTGACAAAGTGAAAACAGCGAAAAGGCGCGTAGTGACAAACGGTGAAAATATGTACAAGTGACTGTGTGGTTCAGCACAAAATGATTCACAATAGTTGCGTAGGAATGGATGGCGTGAGTTAAATAGAACCACACGGAGTAAGGGCGCCTTCAATTGCGCTGAGGGGTCGACGACGTTTTGATCCTATTGACTCAGGATCATCTTCAGGGCGGGGCTGCTGTTTTGAAAGTGCTGAGAATGTTGCGGTTCCAAGTCCTCACTTGGAGGGTGAAGGTAATCCGGCGTCCGGGCACGATTGGCGCGGTCCAAGGTTGACTGAAGGGGTGCACCTTTCTCTAGGATTGATTCCTTCGCCCGGTACTTGTACATATTTTCCCCATTTGTCACTACGAGCCTTTTCACTGTTTTCACTTTGTCACTTGCGTCGCCACCTATATGTGTCACGAGCACATTTGTGCACCAAGTCCAAATTGGGCTGTCTATACGATTCATGCTTACAGTGCTGATACAACTGTACCGTCTCCAAAAACTTCTTTCTAATTATATGATGCCATGTGCACATTTGAAAAAACTTACGTGAGTCTCCCTCTTTCCTTCCTCGTAATGTATGTTACATACCTATTTAACTGTCTTCACCATTGATACCATTTGAGATATTGTTGCTTGTTGTCATATTATTACCCAGATCTCAATTGGTTTATGGGTCAAACTCCTGTAGTTTTTTTTCCTGAAGTAGAGGCAGCATGGACTCTAGGAGGCCTCCACCAGTTACCACCAGCCATATGCAAGAGTACGAGGACTTGAACAGTTGTTTAGAAGTGGCTTTCTGGAAGAAGCAATTTCACTTTCTTTACATGAGAGAGCTGATGCCAATGCATCCTTGTTTTTTGGCGGTGTATTCCTTGAGGGTGTGGTTGGTTTCCAGGTGAATCTGAGTGACCTGGTATTCATTGAGAGTTAGAGTTTGAAGCTGTCACTGTTCATGTCATTGAGCCAGGTTTGTAATGTTTCTTGTTTGTGGTTCTTGACTAGTAACAATAATTCTGTCTTGGTTGGGTTGAGCTTCAAGTAGGCACTGGACATCCAACACTAAATGAGGTGCTGGCTGTGTTTGAGGTGTTGGATATCTAGAGCAGAGGAGACATTCAAGTAAAGTTCTGTATCATCAGCAAATTGGTGAATCTGATGCTGTTATCTGTGAGTTGAGCACCAAGCGGCTCCATGTACAGGTTGAAGATGACAGAGGACAGTATGGAACCCTGGGGGACTAAACAATTGATAGAGATCTTTTGGGACCTGGCGGTGCCCCCGTGAAGAAACTGGTGTTGGTTGGAAAGGTAGGAGGAGAACCAGTAAAGGACATTGCTGGTGAATACCATTCAAGACTCCATGGTTCTTATGAGGGTGGGATGAGTGACTGTGCCGAAGGCAGCTGAGAGGTCCAGCAATATCAAGAGGCAGAGGTCCTCCCCATCTGTGGTCAGGAGGGCATCGCCTAGGATGCACAGGGTCGCAGTCTTTGTGTTGCAGCGTAATCTGAAGCCGGACTGGCAGTCATGCAGGAGATGGTTAGCATTCATGTGACCCCCATTCCACCCTTTTCATCAATCTGGTTGATCTGGTATGTGTGACATAAAGAGGACATGTCACACATACGCTTACAGGTGCTTTACATGTTTTGAATGTTGCTTCTCATCAGAGTTTTAGAATCCTGTTGAACTGTTTGAGCATATCAAAAGTGGGCCGGTAGTCATCATGGGTGATTGTCACCCCATATCCTGGCCATGGCATGTCTAACGGTTGAAGGCAGCCCCTCTATAGTCATGGGTACAGGTCTTTTTAGTTGCTGCTCAGTGTAGCCAACTGTGTACTGGTTCTTGCTTTTTCAATTAATGTATTTTGTAATGACTGAGCTTCCTCAAGCTCCCCCGAGTGTAAGAGGTCGGTGTGCAGTAGTGCTTGGATATGGGAACCCCAGTTTGTGGGTTCTCCTCTGTAAATGTATCTCAGAACGTCAGGGTGCTTTGTTGGTTGCTGTCATGCATTCCCTGCATGCCCCCCAGTGCTGCTCCCTCCTTTCCCCCCAAACTAATATATCCATCATAAGCAAAGTGTTAGGTATCTGTTTTGATTCATATCCGCTTCAATGACCAGGAGAATTTATTTCTGCCCACCTAGCCTGGATCAAGCCAGGTCCTGCAGGTCAGTCTGTGGCCAAGAGATGAGACACCGGGGCCTTTGCATTAGATATACTCCGCTCTGGACAAAGGACCAGACACCCCAGCAGGGTTTGTTCTCATAACATATGGACATTTCCCTGGTACAGAAAAAGAGTGGCTGGGCCGTTGTACAGTATGAAACACAGGCCAGGCATACATACATACATACATACATACATACATACATACATACATACATGCGGCAACTGCAGCAGAGAACTTCCACTGAGCAGCCTTCAACATAAAGAAACAATGTCTGTGTGCGCACAGACTTGATATTTGGGAGTCACAAAACGTTCACACCCTGAAAGCGGAACGTGCTTTATTCCTTCCAAGAGCAGGAGTATATCTGTAGTCATAGTAGGAAGCGGATGGAGCACCCCTTAAATTAGCTGCATTGTAGTAGAAAGGGTACATCTACGCATGCAAAATGTAGAGTTGCTACATTTCTATAGATGGAAATGAATCGAATGTGAGATCTGTGGCTATTGTAAGTTTGCAGAACGACTCCTGACATCTTTGCGATTTCCAAGAAAGCTTGAATTTGCTCCAAATGTGGGAGAATCACTACAGGGGTAAATTTCTGCCTTAATCAACAAGTGTTTTGTGAATCAGACTCCATAATAAGAGGCTGGATATCATGGTAGTATTGGTCAAGTCCCATTTAAAATCTTGCAGACCGAGAGAAAGATGTATATATGTATTTTATGAAGCTTCTTGTGTTACTGCATTCGTTTCCAGTTCTAAAAGGTCCTGCCCAAGAAAGCAGAAGCTGCCAGTACTGGAAAGAGAGCACAGAGCGCAACACCAGGCACCAGATAGTAATCCTGAGGGAAACACCTACAAGAGAGAGAGGCCCAAGGGACAGAGGCAGAAGAGGGGAATATGCACACAGGCTCACTCATTGAAAGTGATTTTTACATACTGATGGACCGTCTCACTAATTTTGTGTGAAACTCACAACTTGGGACGCTGTCTCTTTCAATTGGAGCAAATCTAATTGTCTTGGAGCACAGTCTCATTCATTGGGTGTGAGACTCACAACTTGTCACGCTGTCTCTATCAATTGGAGCAATTCTCATGACTTGGAGCACAGTCTCACTCATATGGGGTCAGTCTTGCTCCTTGGAGCACCCCCTCGCTGTTGAAAATTTGCCGTTTCTGCAGGGTCACCTCAGATTTGTTGTTGACCCTATTTTTGCTGGGTATAGACCACTGTGCACGTGGCCCTGCTAACCAGCAGTAAAGTGCCTGTGCTTCTTCTTTCAAAATGGTTAAAGTGGTGTACACTTGATTAGTTTATTTATTTACCTATTGGTCTCTTGTATATGGTAGCAAGTGAACTAAGGACCCATAAATTAAATGCTACCAGTGGACCCCATCACTCATTGTATCACTCACTGTAGTAGCACTGTAAAGCATGTCTCCAGGCCTACTTTTGTAGCCTGGGTGTGCAGTTTTAAAACTGCAAATTCAAGCTGTCAAAATACCCCTTTTGACAGGCCTGTATGTGAATTCATGGAAAACGTTTTCTTTGAACTACATTGTCATTGTTACAATGTAATGGAAACGTTTTTGCCGAATTCTGGAGCTAACATTGGTTTGTTTGTTTTACTGAAACCTTTCGGAGTAATTAATGTCTTTTGAGGCAGCAGTTTTACAATGTTGATCTTTCGTCAGATCAACTGTCATTCTAACTGTAAGGCAGCAGAGGGCGCAGCACCACCAGACTTCTGCTAGCTCCGTCAGTCACACAAAAGGTAAACTTAACCATTTGCTGACACTAATCTGCTCTACTCAGTTCATCTCAAACTTTTCCTGGAGAAGATGTTTCCACACAAGCAAGCACGAGGAAATAAAGAAAAGCTGCTCTTTATTCTTCACATCACTGAAAAATACAGCAAACATGATTTTCTTCCAGCCTTAGCATTTTGTTTGAAACTGCACATTTAAACCGTTCAAATGAACTCTTACCTGGTATTAAAACACATCAGAATCTCTGGAAACAAAAAACGCATCTGTGTAATACAGCCATGGTTTCTTCTGTTCTCCATGTGAAAAGTTGAAATCCTATGTTTTTTCCTCAGGGAAGTGCTCCTTCAGCACTGTGATCCAAACCGACAAACACCATTCCCAGGCACCAGCTGTCTTCTAAAATGAAGTGCTGCATGTGAACTTTAACCTTTGTGCCGGTTTAACTATAAATTATTCGGAGTTCTATTTCTACTGACATTTTAACTACTGTTACTTTGTTGTGTAACATTCAATAAATCACTCATGACACTCTTGAGTTTGTACAGTAGTTTTGAATAAATTGTGTTTCCAGTTAAAGGCTCCTTTACATTTTCAATTTAAAAGCATTTCCATTTAAATGTTTCCTCTAGTTTTCAATGTTATAGGGCCGGATTACGATTTCGGGCGGAAATTCTCTGACCAGTGATCGGAGGCTTTACTCCCGACATCGTAGGTTTTATTCCGAACGCCATATTAGGATGACGGTGGTCGGAAGGAAACCAGCGTGGGGATACTGAAGCAGTTCCAATGGGCTCAAGGAGCCCGTTGGAGCATCGGAAGCCAGCATGATACCTTAATGACGGCAGAGCCAGGCTCGTCTGCGCCGTCGGGCTTATGATGTCACTTTCCGCCAGCCATTTCATGTCAGCCTTTCCGAGGGCATGTGTTACTTGCCAAGACTGTACCTTTGTACCCACATTTGGCACATCTCTGGCCACAGGTAAGTCCCTTGTAAAAGGTACCATGGCTGCCAAGGGCACTGTGACCAGGGAAGGCCTCTAAGGTTGGTTGGAAAGGTAGGAGGAGAACCAGTGAAGGACATTGCTGGTGAATCCCATTCAAGACTCCATGGTTCTTATGGGGGTGGGATGAGTGACTGAGCCGAAGGCAGCAGAGAGGTCCATCAATATCAAGAGGCAGAGGCCATCCCCATCTCTGGTCAGGAGGGCATCGCCTAGGATGCACAGGGTTGCAGTCTTTGTGTTGCAGCGTGATCTGAAGCCGGACTGGCAGTCATGCAGGAGATGGTTAGCATTCATGTGACACCCTGTTCTACCCTTTTCATCAATTTGGTTGATCCAGTATGTTTTCATATAAAGAGGACATGTCACACATACGCTTACAGGTGCTTTACATATTTTGAATGTTGCTTCTCATCAGAGCTCTAGAATCCTGTTGAACTGTTTGAGTCCACCAAAAGTGGGCCGGTAGTCATCATGGGTGACTGTCCCCCATATCCTGGCGATGGCATGTTTAACGGCTGAAGGCAGCCATTCTATTTTCATGGAGTACAGGTCTTTTTACTTGCTGCTCAGTGTAGCCAACTGTGTACTGGTTCTGGCTTTTTTAATTAATGTATTTTGTCATGACTGAGCTTCCTCAACCTCCCCCGAGTGTAAGAGGTCGGTGTGCAGTAGTGCTTGGACACGGGAACCCCAGTTTGTGGGTTCTCCTCTGTAAATGTATCTCAGAACGTCAGGGTGCTTTGAGGGTTGCTGTCATGCATTCCCTACATGCCCCCCTGTGCTGCTCCCTCCTTTCCCCCCAAACTAATATATCCATGATAAGCAAAGTGTTAGGTATCTGGTTCGATTCATATCCGCTTCAATGACAAGGAGAATTTATTTCTGCCCACCTAGCCTGGATCAAGCCAGGTCCTGCAGGTCAGTCTGCGGCCAAGAGATGAGACACCGGGGCCTTTGCATTAGATATACTCCGCTCTGGACAAAGGACCAGACACCCCAGCAGGGTTTGTTCTCATAACATATGGACATTTCCCTGGTACAGAAAAAGAGTGGCTGGGCTGTTGTACAGTATGAAACACAGGCCAGGCATACATACATACATACATACATACATACATACATACATACATGCGGCAACTGCAGCAGAGACCTTCCACTGAGCAGCCTTCAACATAAAGAAACAATGTCTGTGTGCGCACAGACTTGATATTTGGGAGTCACAAAACGTTCACACCCTGAAAGCGGAACGTGCTTTATTCCTTCCAAGAGCAGGAGTATATCTGTAGTCATAGTAGGAAGCGGATGGAGCACCCCTTAAATTAGCTGCATTGTAGTAGAAAGGGTACATCTACGCATGCAAAATGTAGAGTTGCTACATTTCTATAGATGGAAATGAATCGAATGTGAGATCTGTGGCTATTGTAAGTTTGCAGAACGACTCCTGACATCTTTGCGATTTCCAAGAAAGCTTGAATTTGCTCCAAATGTGGGAGAATCACTACAGGGGTAAATTTCTGCCTTAATCAACAAGTGTTTTGTGAATCAGACTCCATAATAAGAGGCTGGATATCATGGTAGTATTGGTCAAGTCCCATTTAAAATCTTGCAGACCGAGAGAAAGATGTATATATGTATTTTATGAAGCTTCTTGTGTTACTGCATTCGTTTCCAGTTCTAAAAGGTCCTGCCCAAGAAAGCAGAAGCTGCCAGTACTGGAAAGAGAGCACAGAGCGCAACACCAGGCACCAGATAGTAATCCTGAGGGAAACACCTACAAGAGAGAGAGGCCCAAGGGACAGAGGCAGAAGAGGGGAATATGCACACAGGCTCACTCATTGAAAGTGATTTTTACATACTGATGGACCGTCTCACTAATTTTGTGTGAAACTCACAACTTGGGACGCTGTCTCTTTCAATTGGAGCAAATCTAATTGTCTTGGAGCACAGTCTCATTCATTGGGTGTGAGACTCACAACTTGTCACGCTGTCTCTATCAATTGGAGCAATTCTCATGACTTTGAGCAGTCTCACTCATATGGGGTCAGTCTTGCTCCTTGGAGCACCCCTTCGCTGTTGAAAATTTGCCGTTTCTGCAGGGTCACCTCAGATTTGTTGTTGACCCTATTTTTGCTGGGTATAGACCTCTGTGCACGTGGCCCTGCTAACCAGCAGTAAAGTGCCTGTGCTTCTTCTTTCAAAATGGTTAAAGTGGTGTACACTTGATTAGTTTATTTATTTACCTATTGGTCTCTTGTATATGGTAGCAAGTGAACTAAGGACCCATAAATTAAATGCTACCAGTGGACCCCATCACTCATTGTATCACTCACTGTAGTAGCACTGTAAAGCATGTCTCCAGGCCTACTTTTGTAGCCTGGGTGTGCAGTTTTAAAACTGCAAATTCAAGCTGTCAAAATACCCCCTTTGACAGGCCTGTATGTGAATTCATGGAAAACGTTTTCTTTGAACTACATTGTCATTGTTACAATGTAATGGAAACGTTTTTGCCGAATTCTGGAGCTAACATTGGTTTGTTTGTTTTACTGAAACCTTTCGGAGTAATTAATGTCTTTTTGAGGCAGCAGTTTTACAATGTTGATCTTTCGTCAGATCAACTGTCATTCTAACTGTAAGGCAGCAGAGGGCGCAGCACCACCAGACTTCTGCTAGCTCCGTCAGTCACACAAAAGGTAAACTTAACCATTTGCTGACACTAATCTGCTCTACACAGTTCATCTCAAACTTTTCCTGGAGAAGATGTTTCCACACAAGCAAGCACGAGGAAATAAAGAAAAGCTGCTCTTTATTCTCCACATCACTGAAAAATACAGCAAACATGATTTTCTTCCAGCCTTAGCATTTTGTTTGAAACTGCACATTTAAACCGTTCAAATGAACTCTTACCTGGTATTAAAACACAACAGAATCTCTGGAAACAAAAACGCATCTGTGTAATACAGCCATGGTTTCTTCTGTTCTCCATGTGAAAAGTTGAAATCCTATGTTTTTTCCTCAGGGAAGTGCTCCTTCAGCACTGTGATCCAAACCGACAAACACCATTCCGAGGCACCAGCTGTCTTCTAAAATGAAGTGCTGCATGTGAACTTTAACCTTTGTGCCGGTTTAACTATAAATTATTCGGAGTTCTATTTCTACTGACATTTTAACTACTGTTACTTTGTTGTGTAACATTCAATAAATCACTCATGACACTCTTGAGTTTGTACAGTAGTTTTGAATAAATTGTGTTTCCAGTTAAAGGCTCCTTTACATTTTCAATTTAAAAGCATTTCCATTTAAATGTTTCCTCTAGTTTTCAATGTTATAGGGCCGGATTACGATTTCGGGCGGAAATTCTCTGACCAGTGATCGGAGGCTTTACTCCCGACATCGTAGGTTTTATTCCGAACGCCATATTAGGATGACGGTGGTCGGAAGGAAACCAGCGTGGGGATTCTGAAGCAGTTCCAATGGGCTCAAGGAGCCCGTTGGAGCATCGGAAGCCAGCATGATACCTTAATGACGGCAGAGCCAGGCTCGTCTGCGCCGTCGGGCTTATGATGTCACTTTCCGCCAGCCATTTCATGTCAGCCTTTCCGAGGGCATGTGTTACTTGCCAAGACTGTACCTTTGTACCCACATTTGGCACATCTCTGGCCACAGGTAAGTCCCTTGTAAAGGTACCATGGCTGCCAAGGGCACTGTGACCAGGGAAGGCCTCTAAGGTTGGTTGGAAAGGTAGGAGGAGAACCAGTGAAGGACATTGCTGGTGAATCCCATTCAAGACTCCATGGTTCTTATGGGGGTGGGATGAGTGACTGAGCCGAAGGCAGCAGAGAGGTCCATCAATATCAAGAGGCAGAGGCCATCCCCATCTCTGGTCAGGAGGGCATCGCCTAGGATGCACAGGGTTGCAGTCTTTGTGTTGCAGCGTGATCTGAAGCCGGACTGGCAGTCATGCAGGAGATGGTTAGCATTCATGTGACACCCTGTTCTACCCTTTTCATCAATTTGGTTGATCCAGTATGTTTTCATATAAAGAGGACATGTCACACATACGCTTACAGGTGCTTTACATATTTTGAATGTTGCTTCTCATCAGAGCTCTAGAATCCTGTTGAACTGTTTGAGTCCACCAAAAGTGGGCCGGTAGTCATCATGGGTGACTGTCCCCCATATCCTGGCCATGGCATGTTTAACGGCTGAAGGCAGCCATTCTATTTTCATGGAGTACAGGTCTTTTTACTTGCTGCTCAGTGTAGCCAACTGTGTACTGGTTCTGGCTTTTTTAATTAATGTATTTTGTCATGACTGAGCTTCCTCAACCTCCCCGAGTGTAAGAGGTCGGTGTGCAGTAGTGCTTGGACACGGGAACCCCAGTTTGTGGGTTCTCCTCTGTAAATGTATCTCAGAACGTCAGGGTGCTTTGAGGGTTGCTGTCATGCATTCCCTACATGCCCCCTGTGCTGCTCCCTCCTTTCCCCCAAACTAATATATCCATGATAAGCAAAGTGTTAGGTATCTGGTTCGATTCATATCCGCTTCAATGACAAGGAGAATTTATTTCTGCCCACCTAGCCTGGATCAAGCCAGGTCCTGCAGGTCAGTCTGCGGCCAAGAGATGAGACACCGGGGCCTTTGCATTAGATATACTCCGCTCTGGACAAAGGACCAGACACCCCAGCAGGGTTTGTTCTCATAACATATGGACATTTCCCTGGTACAGAAAAAGAGTGGCTGGGCTGTTATACAGTATGAAACACAGGCCAGGCATACATACATACATACATACATACATACATACATACATACATACATACATGCGGCAACTGCAGCAGAGACCTTCCACTGAGCAGCCTTCAACATAAAGAAACAATGTCTGTGTGCGCACAGACTTGATATTTGGGAGTCACAAAACGTTCACACCCTGAAAGCGGAACGTGCTTTATTCCTTCCAAGAGCAGGAGTATATCTGTAGTCATAGTAGGAAGCGGATGGAGCACCCCTTAAATTAGCTGCATTGTAGTAGAAAGGGTACATCTACGCATGCAAAATGTAGAGTTGCTACATTTCTATAGACGGAAATGAATCGAATGTGAGATCTGTGGCTATTGTAAGTTTGCAGAACGACTCCTGACATCTTTGCGATTTCCAAGAAAGCTTGAATTTGCTCCAAATGTGGGAGAATCACTACAGGGGTAAATTTCTGCCTTAATCAACAAGTGTTTTGTGAATCAGACTCCATAATAAGAGGCTGGATATCATGGTAGTATTGGTCAAGCACCATTTAAAATCTTGCAGACCGAGAGAAAGATGTATATATGTATTTTATGAAGCTTCTTGTGTTACTGCATTCGTTTCCAGTTCTAAAAGGTCCTGCCCAAGAAAGCAGAAGCTGCCAGTACTGGAAAGAGAGCACAGAGCGCAACACCAGGCACCAGATAGTAATCCTGAGGGAAACACCTACAAGAGAGAGAGGCCCAAGGGACAGAGGCAGAAGAGGGGAATATGCACACAGGCTCACTCATTGAAAGTGATTTTTACATACTGATGGACCGTCTCACTAATTTTGTGTGAAACTCACAACTTGGGACGCTGTCTCTTTCAATTGGAGCAAATCTAATTGTCTTGGAGCACAGTCTCATTCATTGGGTGTGAGACTCACAACTTGTCACGCTGTCTCTATCAATTGGAGCAATTCTCATGACTTTGAGCAGTCTCACTCATATGGGGTCAGTCTTGCTCCTTGGAGCACCCCTTCGCTGTTGAAAATTTGCCGTTTCTGCAGGGTCACCTCAGATTTGTTGTTGACCCTATTTTTGCTGGGTATAGACCTCTGTGCACGTGGCCCTGCTAACCAGCAGTAAAGTGCCTGTGCTTCTTCTTTCAAAATGGTTAAAGTGGTGTACACTTGATTAGTTTATTTATTTACCTATTGGTCTCTTGTATATGGTAGCAAGTGAACTAAGGACCCATAAATTAAATGCTACCAGTGGACCCCATCACTCATTGTATCACTCACTGTAGTAGCACTGTAAAGCATGTCTCCAGGCCTACTTTTGTAGCCTGGGTGTGCAGTTTTAAAACTGCAAATTCAAGCTGTCAAAATACCCCTTTTGACAGGCCTGTATGTGAATTCATGGAAAACGTTTTCTTTGAACTACATTGTCATTGTTACAATGTAATGGAAACGTTTTTGCCGAATTCTGGAGCTAACATTGGTTTGTTTGTTTTACTGAAACCTTTCGGAGTAATTAATGTCTTTTTGAGGCAGCAGTTTTACAATGTTGATCTTTCGTCAGATCAACTGTCATTCTAACTGTAAGGCAGCAGAGGGCGCAGCACCACCAGACTTCTGCTAGCTCCGTCAGTCACACAAAAGGTAAACTTAACCATTTGCTGACACTAATCTGCTCTACACAGTTCATCTCAAACTTTTCCTGGAGAAGATGTTTCCACACAAGCAAGCACGAGGAAATAAAGAAAAGCTGCTCTTTATTCTCCACATCACTGAAAAATACAGCAAACATGATTTTCTTCCAGCCTTAGCATTTTGTTTGAAACTGCACATTTAAACCGTTCAAATGAACTCTTACCTGGTATTAAAACACAACAGAATCTCTGGAAACAAAAAACGCATCTGTGTAATACAGCCATGGTTTCTTCTGTTCTCCATGTGAAAAGTTGAAATCCTATGTTTTTTCCTCAGGGAAGTGCTCCTTCAGCACTGTGATCCAAACCGACAAACACCATTCCGAGGCACCAGCTGTCTTCTAAAATGAAGTGCTGCATGTGAACTTTAACCTTTGTGCCGGTTTAACTATAAATTATTCGGAGTTCTATTTCTACTGACATTTTAACTACTGTTACTTTGTTGTGTAACATTCAATAAATCACTCATGACACTCTTGAGTTTGTACAGTAGTTTTGAATAAATTGTGTTTCCAGTTAAAGGCTCCTTTACATTTTCAATTTAAAAGCATTTCCATTTAAATGTTTCCTCTAGTTTTCAATGTTATAGGGCCGGATTACGATTTCGGGCGGAAATTCTCTGACCAGTGATCGGAGGCTTTACTCCCGACATCGTAGGTTTTATTCCGAACGCCATATTAGGATGACGGTGGTCGGAAGGAAACCAGCGTGGGGATTCTGAAGCAGTTCCAATGGGCTCAAGGAGCCCGTTGGAGCATCGGAAGCCAGCATGATACCTTAATGACGGCAGAGCCAGGCTCGTCTGCGCCGTCGGGCTTATGATGTCACTTTCCGCCAGCCATTTCATGTCAGCCTTTCCGAGGGCCTGTGTTACTTGCCAAGACTGTACCTTTGTACCCACATTTGGCACATCTCTGGCCACAGGTAAGTTCCTTGTAAAAGGTACCATGGATGCCAAGGGCACTGTGACCAGGGAAGGCCTCTAAGGGCTGCAGCACCTATTGCGCCACCCTTAGAGGTCCTGTACCTTAACACGCACACTGCCATTGCAGGCTGCGTGTTTTGGTGCAGAGAAAAGTGAAGAGTCGACATGGCACACATCCCTGTGTGCCATGACTGAAACCCACTGCCTGAGGTCTAGGTAAGTCACCCCTCTAACAGGGTCCACTAGCCCTCAGGTGAGGGCACAGTTGCATGAGCACTGTGCCCCTACAGTGTCTAAGTTCATTCTTAAACATTGTGGGGCTTATTTACAAGTCCCTTGCGCCACTTTTGCGTCACTTTTAACATGGGAAAAGTGACGCAAAAGTGGCGCAAGGGGCTTGTAAATCTGCCCCTGTAAGTGTAGTGAAGCCATAAAGAGTATATTGTCTGGGAGTTGGTCATTACCAACTCCAAAGCTCCATAATGGCTTTACTAAAAACTGGGAAGTTTGGTAGCAAACTTTTTCAGTACATTAAACCCACACTGATGCCAGTGTGGGATTTAATGTAAAATGCACTCAAAAGGCATCTTAGAGGTGCCGCCTGAAAATCGACCAGCTCTGGTGTGGTTCCTGAATGGCTGCCCACCATTTGCCACCACCAGACAGGTTTCTGGACCTCTGGGTAGAGAGCCTCCGCTCTCTGGGTCCAGAAACAAAGCCCATCCTGGACAGAGGTGTCATGCCTCCTCCACCAGGATGGGCTGTGTGCACGAAGGAGAAGCTTAAAGGGCTGCCACCACTGGAAGCTGTCCCTGCCTTTTGCTGCCCCAGCAACTGGCTTCCACCAGTGCTGGTCACCACTTTGGGTGGGAGAATCAGCGGGAAAACCAAGCTAGGAAGAGAGGTGGGCCCACCTTTGCCAACCCCACCCCTCAGGTGGGGGAGGCGAGATGAAACCCACATCTCAGTCCCGTCCATCTTGAAGATGAGGGGACTCAGCCAGTTTGGGAGAGGCTCATGACCCCTCCCACTGGAGGGTGGCATAATAGGCGGTGTACCCACCCAAGTAAGGGACCCATTGGTCCCGACCTGCACACCCCTTTAACCACCCTAAGTTTAGTATTTAGGGGCAACCCTCAACCTTGCCTCCTCAGATTCAAGGAAGAAAGAAGAAGGACCGAAGAGCCGTACTCACCCAGGAAGAAGAGGACAGCTACTGCTTTGGCCCCAGCCATACCGGTCTGTTCCGACTCCGACCTGCCTACAGAGAAGAAACCTGGGTGTCCAGCAGCCCCCCAGAGCCTGGAGGACCTGCTCTACACTCACCTTAAAGACTCTGTCTCCCGTGAGCACAGGATTTGCTCAACAAAGACTCCAAGACCAGAATTCGGATTCCAGCGACTCTGTGATTCTACACCACTCTGCACCCGATGCCCACAGCCCGAGTTCAAGTTGCACAACACCACGAGGAGGCCTCCCCAGCATTCCTGACCTGGGACTGGTGATCCCCGACCTTCCTCAAGCTTCAGGACGACGCCAGCAGCCTCAACCTGAAGGGTCCCTCCGACTGCGACCGGAGCTGGTAAAGAAACCCAATGCCAAAAGACAACCCTGCACCCGACGCCCCACGGCCTTGGGTGGCCCAACCAATGGAGCCCAGGCATCCCCCAAGAACTCAACTCACCTCTCCCGCTGGTGGTCGCCTTCAGGAAGTCTCCCTGCCCGAGCCTGTGCAACTTTGCCAAACCGAAGGTCCCCATTACGTACCACAGGGCCCCCGACGTCTCCTTGACACCCTGCTCCTATGCCGCTGGTGGTGCAGCTCATGTGCTGATTGTTGGCCCCTGCAGTGCTGACCTTAACCCCAGGAACTTTGCTCCCACACCCGAGTGGCCTGCTCGTAAGCAGTCTCTCACCGAAGGCCCCGTTAGCCCTATTGGCTAACATTGGGCCCCTGCACGCTGCACCCGGCCGCGTTAGTCTAGCTGGTGGTGCAACTTGAGTGCCCACCCAGACCTTGGGGAACTTTGGTCCTCACTCCCACTCATGAGACATTTACTTACCTGTGAAACGGATAACCATTTTTTCCCATAGGAACCCATGTTATGAGATTTTGGGCCTAAAATGTTCTGTGTTGAATTGTATGGGGAAAATAGTACCTATAACTTAAGCCAAGAAAAGTCTTACTTTCCTTGTATTGTGAGATCCTTAGGTGTGGTAGCTAGGAATACCACCCCCAGTAATCAAAGTAATCTGAAAGTAACTGAAAAGTATTCTAAAAGTAATTATTGTGTAATGTAAACATCTTTTTAACCCCTTCCCTGCGCATGACGGAACCACGCCGTCATGAGCCACGGGCGGCGTGTGCTCATGACGGCGTGGTTCCGTCATGCTGCGGCCGCACCGCCCTCGCGGGACTGATTCCCCACCTGTGCGGGCGAATTAGTGAGTGGGCGGGGTCGTGACGGAACCACGCCGTCATGAGCACAGCTCGCCCGTGACTCATGACGGCGTGGTTCCGTCACGAGCATGGCGCCGCGGCGGAATTACCGCCGCGGCCAAGGGGTTAAATCAATACCAACCTGTAAATATTGCAAATTCAATCAAAACTGAATATATTTTACCTACCTGTACCAAGTCCTCCTTGGTTCTAGAAATAAAACATAGGTTTACCTTTTTTATGCTTACCAAATTGGTCTGAATTCAGTCTCTGAGTGTGAGCCATCAGTCTCGATTGAGTGAACACAATAAATGCTTAACACACCCTCTGGATAAGCCTAACTGCTCCCCCCACCAGTACCACAAAGAAAGCTGTTAGTGCTTATCCAACTCGGCCTCTGCTATACTTCTGGGAACTCCCTGAACTCTGTGCCCCTTATACCTTACTTTGGTATAATATATACAGAGCCAGCTTCCAACACTATGCAAAGTCACGCAGGCAGATACTTTCAAATCTCTGCGTGGCACACTTCTGTACCTCCATTGTAGCCAGAGGTAGCGTCAGACTACCTTAGGTGATGACACAATGGCGACAAAGGGCAGACATGTCAGACCGGCATTACAAACCCTACAAGCCCTCACTCGTCCATGAAAGACATGCGCTTCAGAGTGCATAGTTTAGGGGCTGGAATCACATTCAATGCATTGCCATGTGCAGGCCCTCAATGGCCTTTGCATGTCAGTGACAGCTCTCTGGGTGACATATATGCAAGTGCGGGAGTCTGCTGGTGTCTGCATCACACATTATGATGCCAGACGGCCTTTACATGTCTCTGTGTGTCACATGTGCAAGTGTAGGAGTCTGCTGGCATCTGCAGCACGCATAATGATGATAGATGGCCTTTACATGTCAGTGACCCCTCTCTGTGTGACACGTGTGTAAGCGTGGGAGTCTGCTGGTATCTGCATCACGAATAATGATGCCACAGTGGCCTTTACGTGTCAGTGACCACTCTGTGGGTGACACGTGCAAGCGTGGGAGTCTTCTGGCGTCTGCAGCACTCATTATGATGCCACGGTGGCCTTTACATGCCAGTGACCCCTCTCTGGGTGACACGTGTGCAAGCATGGGAGTATGCTGGCATCTGCACCATGCATTATGATGCCACTGTGGCCTTTGCATGTCAGTAACCACTCTGTGGGTGACACGTGCAAGCGTGGGAGTCTGCTGGCGTCTGCAGTACGCATTATGATGCCACGGTGGCCTTTACATGTCAGTAACTACTCTGTGGGTGATACATGTGCAAGCGTGGGAGTCTGCTGCCATCTGCAGCACACATTATGATGCCAGATGGCCTTTAGATGTCAGTGACACCTTATGATGCCAGACCGCCTTTACATGTCAGTGACCCCTCTCTGTGTGACACGTGTGCAAGTGTGGGAGTCTGCTGGCATCTGTAGCACGCATTATGATGCTAGATGGCCTTTACATGTCAGTGACCCCTCTCTTTGTGACACATGTGTAAGCGTGGGAGTCTGCTGGTATCTGCATCACGTATAATGATGCCACGGTGGCGTTTACATGTCAGTGACCACTCTGTGGGTGACACGTGCAAGCGTGGAAGTCTGCTGGCATCTGCAGCACTCATTATGATGCCACGGTGGCCTCTACATGCCAGTGACCCCTCTCTGGGTGACACGTGTGCAAGCATGGGAGTCTGCTGGCATCTGCAGCACACATTATGATGCCACTCTGGCCTTTGCATGTCAGTAACCACTCAGTGGGTGACACATTCAAGCGTGGGAGCATGCTGGCGTCTGCAGTACGCATTATGATTGCCACGGTGGCCTTTACATGTCAGTAACCACTCTGTGGGTGACACGTGCAAGCGTGGGAGTCTGCTGGCGTCGCAGCACGCATTATGATGCCACGGTGGCCTTTACATGTCAGTGACCACTCTGTGGGTGATACATGTGCAAGCGTGGGAGTCTGCTGCCATCTGCAGCACACATTATGATGCCAGATGGCCTTTACATGTCAGTGACACCTCTCTGGGTGATACATGTGTAAGCGTGGGAGTCTGCTGGCGTCTGCAGCACGTATTATGGTGCCAGTTGACCTTCACATGGCAGTGACCCCTCTCTGGGTGACACGTGTGCAAGCGTGGGAGTCTGCTGGCATCTGTAGCACGCATCATGATGCCAGAAGGGGTTTACATGTCAGTGACCACTCTGTGGGTGACATATGTTCAAGTGTGGGAGTTCACTGGCGTCTGCAGTACGCATTATGATGCCAGATGGCCTTTACATGTCAGTGACCCCTCTCTGGGTGACATGTGGGAGTCTGCTGGGGTCTGCAGCACGCATTATGATGACGCAGTGGCCTTTACATGTCAGTGACCCCTCTCTGGGTGACATATTTGCAAGCGTGGGAGTCCGCTGGCACCTGCAGAATGCATTGTGATGCCACTGTGGACTTTACGTGTCAGTGACCCCTCTCTGGGTGATACATGTGCAAGCGTGGGAGTCTGCTGGTGTCTGCAGCATGCATTATGGTGCCAGACGGCCTTTACATGTCAGTGACTCCTCTCTGGGTGACACATGTGCAAGCGTGGGAGTCTGCTGGCGTCTGCAGCACGCATTATGATGCCACGGTGGCCTTTACATGCCAGTGACCCCTCTCTGGGTGACATGTGTGCACGCATGTGAGTCTGCTGGCATCTGCAGCACGCATTAGGATGCCACGGTGGCCTTTACATGTCAGTAACTACTCAGTGGGTGACATGTGTAAGCTTGGGAGTCTTCTGGCATCTGCAGAATGCATTATGATGCCACGGTGGCCTTTACATGCCAGTGACCCCTCTCTGGGTGACACGTGCAAGCTTGGGAGTCTGCTGGCATCTACAGAATGCATTATGATGCCACGGTGGCCTTTACATGTCAGTGACCACTCTGTGGGTGATACATGTGCAAGCGTGGGACTCTGCTGGCATCTGCAGAACGCATTGAGATGCCACAGTGGCCTTTACATGTCAATGACCACTCTGTGGGTGATACATGTGCTAGCGTGGGAGTCTGCTGGCATCTGCAGCACACATTATGATGCCAGATGGCCTTTACATGTCAGTGACACCTCTCTGGGTGACATGTGTAAGCATGGGAGTCCGCTGGTGTCTGCAGCACGCATTATGGTGCCATATGGCCATTAAATGGCAGTGACCCCTCTCTGGGTGACATGTGTGCAAGCGTGGGAGTCTGCTGGCATCTGCAGCATGCATCATGATGCCAGATGGCCTTTACATGTCAGTGACCACTCTGTGGGTGACATATGTGCAAGTGTGGGAGTCCACTGGCGTCTGCAGGACGCATTATGATGCCAGATGGACTTTACATGGCAGTGACCCCTCTCTGGATGACATGTGCAAGCGTGGGAGTCTGCTGGCGTCGCAGCACGCATTATGATGCCACGTGGCCTTTACATGTCAGTGACCACTCTGTGGGTGATACATGTGCAAGCGTGGGAGTCTGCTGCCATCTGCAGCACACATTATGATGCCAGATGGCCTTTACATGTCAGTGACACCTCTCTGGGTGATACATGTGTAAGTGTGGGAGTCTGCTGGCGTCTGCAGCATGCATTATGGTGCCAGATGACCTTCACATGGCAGTGACCCCTCATTGGGTGACACGTGTGCAAGCGTGGGAGTCTGCTGGCATCTGTAGCACGCATCATGATGCCAGATGGGGTTTAGATGACAGTGACCACTCTGTGGGTGACATATGTTCAAGTCTGGGAGTTCACTGGCGTCTGCAGCACGCATTATGATGCCACGGTGGCCTTTACATGTCAGTGACCACTCTGTGGGTGATACATGTGCAAGCGTGGGAGTCTGCTGCCATCTGCAGCACACATTATGATGCCAGATGGCCTTTACATGTCAGTGACAGCTCTCTGGGTGATACATGTGTAAGCGTGGGAGTCTGCTGGCGTCTGCAGCACGCATTATGGTGCCAGATGACCTTCACATGGCAGTGACCCCTCATTGGGTGACACGTGTGCAAGCGTGGGAGTCTGCTGGCATCTGCAGCACGCATCATGATGCCAGATGGGGTTTACATGACAGTGACCACTCTGTGGGTGACATATGTTCAAGTGTAAGAGTTCACTGGCGTCTGCAGCACGCATTATGATGCCAGATGGCCTTTACATGTCAGTGACCCCTCTCTGGGTGACATGTGCAAGCGTGGGTGTCTGCTGGTGTCTGCATCACACATTATGATGCCAGACCGCCTTTACATGTCAGTGACCCCTCTCTGTGTGACACGTGTGCAAGTGTGGGAGTTCACTGGCATCTGCAGCACGCATTATGATGCCAGATGGCCTTTACATGTCAGTGACCCCTCTCTAGATGACATGTGCAAGCGTGGGAGTCTGCTGGGGTCTGCAGCACACATTATGATGCCGCGGTGGCCTTTACATGTCAGTGACCCCTCTCTGGGTGACACATGTGCAAGCGTGGGACTCTGCTGGCGTCTGCAGCACACATTATGATGCCAGATGGCCTTTACATGTCAGTGACCCCTCTCTGGGTGACATATGTGCAAGTGTGGGAGTCTGCTGAGATCTGCAGAATGCATTGTGATGCCACTGTGGACTTTACATGTCAGTGACCCCTCTCTGGGTGACACATGTGCAAGAGTGGGAGTCTGCTGGTGTCTGCAGCATGCATTATGATGCCACGGTGGCCTTTACATGCCAGTGACCCCTCTCTGGGGGACACGTGTGCAAGGATTGGAGTCTGCTGGCATCTGCAGCACGCATTATGATGCCACTGTGGCCTTTACATGTCAGTAACCACTCTGCGGGTGACATGTGCAAGCGTGGGAGTCTGCTGGCATCTGCAGAATGCATTATGATGCCACAGTGGCCTTTACATGTCAGTGACCACTCTGTGGGTGAGACATGTGCAAGCGTGGGAGTCTACTGCCCTCTGCAGCACACATTATGATGCCAGATGGCCTTTACATGTCAGTGATACCTCTCTGGGTGACATGTGCAAGCGTGGGAGTCTGCTGGCATGTGCAGCACGCGTTATGATGCCACATTGGCCTTTACATGTCAGTGACCACTCTGTGGGTGATACATGTGCAAGCGTGGGAGTCTGCTGGCGTCAGCAGCACGCATTATGATGCCAGATGGCCTTTACATTCCAGTGACCCCTCTCTGGGTGACATGTGTAAGCGTGGGAGTCCGCTGGCATCTGCAGCACCCATTATGGTGCCAGATGGCATTTACATGTCAGTGACCCCTCCCTGGGTGACATATGTGCAAGCGTGGGACTCTGCTGGCGTCTGCAGCACACATTATGAATCCAGATGGCCTTTACATGTCAGTGACCCCTCTCTGGGTGACCTGTGCAAGCGTGGGCGTCTGCTGGCATCTGCCGAATGCATTGTGATGCCACTGTGGACTTTACATGTCAGTGACCCCTCTCTGGGTGATACATGTGCAAGCGTGGGAGTCTGCTGGCATCTGCAGAATGCATTATGATGCCACAGTGGCCTTTACATGTAAGTGACCACTCTATGGGTGACATATGTGCAAGCGTGGGAGTCTGCTAGCATCTGCAGCACGCATTATGATGCCAGATGGCCTTTACATGCCAGTGACCACTCTCTGGGTGACATGTGTAAGCGTGGGAGTCCACTTGCCTCTGCAGCACGCATTATGGTGCCAGATGACCTTTACATGTCGGTGACACCTCCCTGGGTGACATATGTGCAAGCGTGGGAGTCTGCTGGGATCTGCAGAATACATTGTGATGCCACTGTGGACTTTACATGTCAGTGACCCCTCTCTGGGTGATACATGTGCAAGCGTGGGAGTCTGCTGGGATCTGCAGAATGCATTGTGATGCCACTGTGGACTTTTCATATCAGTGACCACTCTTTGGGTGACATATGTGCAAGCGTGGGACTCTGCTGGCGTCTGCAGCACACATTATGATGCCAGACGGCCTTTACATGTCTCTGTGTGTCACATGTGCAAGTGTAGGAGTCTGCTGGCATCTGCAGCACGCATAATGATGATAGATGGCCTTTACATGTCAGTGACCCCTCTCTGTGTGACACGTGTGTAAGCGTGGGAGACACACGGCCTTTACATGTCAGTGACCCCTCTCTGGGTGACCTGTGCAAGCATGGGAGTCTGCTGGCATCTGCCGAATGCATTGTGATGCCACGGTGGCCTTTACATGCCAGTGACCCCTCTCTGGGGGACACGTGTGCAAGGATTGGAGTCTGCTGGCATCTGCAGCACGCATTATGATGCCACCGTGGCCTTTACATGTCAGTAACCACTCTGCGGGTGACATGTGCAAGCGTGGGAGTCTACTGCCCTCTGCAGCACACATTATGATGCCAGATGGCCTTTACATGTCAGTGATACCTCTCTGGGTGACATGTGCAAGCGTGGGAGTCTGCTGGCATGTGCAGCACGCGTTATGATGCCACAGTGGCCTTTACATGTCAGTGACCACTCTGTGGGTGATACATGTGCAAGCGTGGGAGTCTGCTGGCGTCAGCAGCACGCATTATGATGCCAGATGGCCTTTACATTCCAGTGACCCCTCTCTGGGTGACATGTGTAAGCGTGGGAGTCCGCTGGCATCTGCAGCACCCATTATGGTGCCAGATGGCCTTTACATGTCAGTGACCCCTCCCTGGGTGACATATGTGCAAGCGTGGGACTCTGCTGGCGTCTGCAGCACACATTATGAATCCAGATGGCCTTTACATGTCAGTGACCCCTCTCTGGGTGACCTGTGCAAGCGTGGGAGTCTGCTGGCATCTGCCGAATGCATTGTGATGCCACTGTGGACTTTACATGTCAGTGACCCCTCTCTGGGTGATACATGTGCAAGCGTGGGAGTCTGATGGCATCTGCAGAATGCATTATGATGCCACAGTGGCCTTTACATGTAAGTGACCACTCTATGGGTGACATATGTGCAAGCGTGGGAGTCTGCTAGCATCTGCAGCACGCATTATGATGCCAGATGGCCTTTACATGCCAGTGACCACTCTCTGGGTGACATGTGTAAGCGTGGGAGTCCACTTGCCTCTGCAGCACGCATTATGGTGCCAGATGACCTTTACATGTCGGTGACACCTCCCTGGGTGACATATGTGCAAGCGTGGGAGTCTGCTGGGATCTGCAGAATACATTGTGATGCCACTGTGGACTTTACATGTCAGTGACCCCTCTCTGGGTGATACATGTGCAAGCGTGGGAGTCTGCTGGCATCTGCAGAATGCATTATGATGCCACAGTGGCCTTTACATCTAAGTGACCACTCAGTGGGTGACATATGTGCAAGCGTGGGAGTCTGCTAGCATCTGCAGCACGCATTATGATGCCAGATGGCCTTTACATGCCAGTGACCCCTCTCTGGGTGACATGTGTAAGCGTAGGCGTCCACTTGCGTCTGCAGCACGCATTATGGTGCCAGATGACCTTTACATGTCGGTGACACCTCCCTGGGTGACATATGTGCAAGCGTGGGAGTCTGCTGGGATCTGCAGAATGCATTGTGATGCCACTGTGGACTTTTCATATCAGTGACCACTCTTTGGGTGACATATGTGCAAGCGTGGGACTCTGCTGGCGTCTGCAGCACACATTATGATGCCAGATAGCCTTTACATGTCAGTGACCCCTCTCTGGGTGACCTGTGCAAGCATGGGAGTCTGCTGGCATCTGCCGAATGCATTGTGATGCCACGGTGCCCTTTACATGCCAGTGACCCCTCTCTGGGGGACACGTGTGCAAGGATTGGAGTCTGCTGGCATCTGCAGCACGCATTATGATGCCACTGTGGCCTTTACATGTCAGTAACCACTCTGCGGGTGACATGTGCAAGCGTGGGAGTCTGCTGGCATCTGCAGAATGCATTATGATGCCACAGTGGCCTTTACATGTCAGTGACCACTCTGTGGGTGAGACATGTGCAAGCGTGGGAGTCTACTGCCCTCTGCAGCACACATTATGATGCCAGATGGCCTTTACATGTCAGTGATACCTCTCTGGGTGACATGTGCAATCGTGGGAGTCTGCTGGCATGTGCAGCACGCGTTATGATGCCACAGTGGCCTTTACATGTCAGTGACCACTCTGTGGGTGATACATGTGCAAGCGTGGGAGTCTGCTGGCGTCAGCAGCACGCATTATGATGCCAGATGGCCTTTACATTCCAGTGACCCCTCTCTGGGTGACATGTGTAAGCGTGGGAGTCCGCTGGCATCTGCAGCACCCATTATGGTGCCAGATGGCCTTTACATGTCAGTGACCCCTCTCTGGGTGACATGTGTAAGCGTAGGAGTCCACTTGCGTCTGCAGCACGCATTATGGTGCCAGATGACCTTTACATGTCGGTGACACCTCCCTGGGTGACATATGTGCAAGCGTGGGAGTCTGCTGGGATCTGCAGAATGCATTGTGATGCCACTGTGGACTTTACATGTCAGTGACCCCTCTCTGGGTGATACATGTGCAAGCGTGGGAGTCTGCTGGCATCTGCAGAATGCATTATGATGCCACAGTGGCCTTTACATCTAAGTGACCACTCAGTGGGTGACATATGTGCAAGCGTGGGAGTCTGCTAGCATCTGCAGCACGCATTATGATGCCAGATGGCCTTTACATGCCAGTGACCCCTCTCTGGGTGACATGTGTAAGCGTAGGAGTCCACTTGCGTCTGCAGCACGCATTATGGTGCCAGATGACCTTTACATGTCGGTGACACCTCCCTGGGTGACATATGTGCAAGCGTGGGAGTCTGCTGGGATCTGCAGAATGCATTGTGATGCCACTGTGGACTTTTCATATCAGTGACCACTCTTTGGGTGACATATGTGCAAGCGTGGGACTCTGCTTGCGTCTGCAGCACACATTATGATGCCAGATGGCCTTTACATGTCAGTGACCCCTCTCTGGGTGACCTGTGCAAGCATGGGAGTCTGCTGGCATCTGCTGAATGCATTGTGATGCCACGGTGGCCTTTACATGCCAGTGACCCCTCTCTGGGGGACACGTGTGCAAGGATTGGAGTCTGCTGGCATCTGCAGCACGCATTATGATGCCACTGTGGCCTTTACATGTCAGTAACCACTCTGCGGGTGACATGTGCAAGTGTGGGAGTCTGCTGGCATCTGCAGAATGCATTATGATGCCACAGTGGCCTTTACATGTCAGTGACCACTCTGTGGGTGAGACATGTGCAAGCGTGGGAGTCTACTGCCCTCTGCAGCACACATTATGATGCCAGATGGCCTTTACATGTCAGTGATACCTCTCTGGGTGACATGTGCAAGCGTGGGAGTCTGCTGGCATGTGCAGCACGCGTTATGATGCCACAGTGGCCTTTACATGTCAGTGACCACTCTGTGGGTGATACATGTGCAAGCGTGGGAGTCTGCTGGCGTCAGCAGCACGCATTATGATGCCAGATGGCCTTTACATTCCAGTGACCCCTCTCTGGGTGACATGTGTAAGCGTGGGAGTCCGCTGGCATCTGCAGCACCCATTATGGTGCCAGATGGCCTTTACATGTCAGTGACCCCTCCCTGGGTGACATATGTGCAAGCGTGGGACTCTGCTGGCGTCTGCAGCACACATTATGAATCCAGATGGCCTTTACATGTCAGTGACCCCTCTCTGGGTGACCTGTGCAAGCGTGGGAGTCTGCTGGCATCTGCCGAATGCATTGTGATGCCACTGTGGACTTTACATGTCAGTGACCCCTCTCTGGGTGATACATGTGCAAGCGTGGGAGTCTGATGGCATCTGCAGAATGCATTATGATGCCACAGTGGCCTTTACATGTAAGTGACCACTCTATGGGTGACATATGTGCAAGCGTGGGAGTCTGCTAGCATCTGCAGCACGCATTATGATGCCAGATGGCCTTTACATGCCAGTGACCCCTCTCTGGGTGACATGTGTAAGCGTAGGAGTCCACTTGCGTCTGCAGCACGCATTATGGTGCCAGATGACCTTTACATGTCGGTGACACCTCCCTGGGTGACATATGTGCAAGCGTGGGAGTCTGCTGGGATCTGCAGAATGCATTGTGATGCCACTGTGGACTTTTCATATCAGTGACCACTCTTTGGGTGACATATGTGCAAGCGTGGGACTCTGCTGGCGTCTGCAGCACACATTATGATGCCAGATGGCCTTTACATGTCAGTGACCCCTCTCTGGGTGACCTGTGCAAGCATGGGAGTCTGCTGGCATCTGCCGAATGCATTGTGATGCCACGGTGGCCTTTACATGCCAGTGACCCCTCTCTGGGGGACACGTGTGCAAGGATTGGAGTCTGCTGGCATCTGCAGCACGCATTATGATGCCACTGTGGCCTTTACATGTCAGTAACCACTCTGCGGGTGACATGTGCAAGCGTGGGAGTCTGCTGGCATCTGCAGAATGCATTATGATGCCACAGTGGCCTTTACATGTCAGTGACCACTCTGTGGGTGAGACATGTGCAAGCGTGGGAGTCTACTGCCCTCTGCAGCACACATTATGATGCCAGATGGCCTTTACATGTCAGTGATACCTCTCTGGGTGACATGTGCAAGCGTGGGAGTCTGCTGGCATGTGCAGCACGCGTTATGATGCCACAGTGGCCTTTACATGTCAGTGACCACTCTGTGGGTGATACATGTGCAAGCGTGGGAGTCTGCTGGCGTCAGCAGCACGCATTATGATGCCAGATGGCCTTTACATTCCAGTGACCCCTCTCTGGGTGACATGTGTAAGCGTGGGAGTCCGCTGGCATCTGCAGCACCCATTATGGTGCCAGATGGCCTTTACATGTCAGTGACCCCTCTCTGGGTGACATGTGTAAGCGTAGGAGTCCACTTGCGTCTGCAGCACGCATTATGGTGCCAGATGACCTTTACATGTCGGTGACACCTCCCTGGGTGACATATGTGCAAGCGTGGGAGTCTGCTGGGATCTGCAGAATGCATTGTGATGCCACTGTGGACTTTACATGTCAGTGACCCCTCTCTGGGTGATACATGTGCAAGCGTGGGAGTCTGCTGGCATCTGCAGAATGCATTATGATGCCACAGTGGCCTTTACATCTAAGTGACCACTCAGTGGGTGACATATGTGCAAGCGTGGGAGTCTGCTAGCATCTGCAGCACGCATTATGATGCCAGATGGCCTTTACATGCCAGTGACCCCTCTCTGGGTGACATGTGTAAGCGTAGGAGTCCACTTGCGTCTGCAGCACGCATTATGGTGCCAGATGACCTTTACATGTCGGTGACACCTCCCTGGGTGACATATGTGCAAGCGTGGGAGTCTGCTGGGATCTGCAGAATGCATTGTGATGCCACTGTGGACTTTTCATATCAGTGACCACTCTTTGGGTGACATATGTGCAAGCGTGGGACTCTGCTGGCGTCTGCAGCACACATTATGATGCCAGATGGCCTTTACATGTCAGTGACCCCTCTCTGGGTGACCTGTGCAAGCATGGGAGTCTGCTGGCATCTGCCGAATGCATTGTTATGCCACGGTGGCCTTTACATGCCAGTGACCCCTCTCTGGGGGACATGTGTAAGCGTGGGAGTCCGCTGGCATCTGCAGCACCCATTATGGTGCCAGATGGCCTTTACATGTCAGTGACCCCTCCCTGGGTGACATATGTGCAAGCGTGGGACTCTGCTGGCGTCTGCAGCACACATTATGAATCCAGATGGCCTTTACATGTCAGTGACCCCTCTCTGGGTGACCTGTGCAAGCGTGGGAGTCTGCTGGCATCTGCCGAATGCATTGTGATGCCACTGTGGACTTTACATGTCAGTGACCCCTCTCTGGGTGATACATGTGCAAGCGTGGGAGTCTGATGGCATCTGCAGAATGCATTATGATGCCACAGTGGCCTTTACATGTAAGTGACCACTCTATGGGTGACATATGTGCAAGCGTGGGAGTCTGCTAGCATCTGCAGCACGCATTATGATGCCAGATGGCCTTTACATGCCAGTGACCCCTCCCTGGGTGACATATGTGCAAGCGTGGGACTCTGCTGGCGTCTGCAGCACACATTATGAATCCAGATGGCCTTTACATGTCAGTGACCCCTCTCTGGGTGACCTGTGCAAGCGTGGGAGTCTGCTGGCATCTGCCGAATGCATTGTGATGCCACTGTGGACTTTACATGTCAGTGACCCCTCTCTGGGTGATACATGTGCAAGCGTGGGAGTCTGATGGCATCTGCAGAATGCATTATGATGCCACAGTGGCCTTTACATGTAAGTGACCACTCTATGGGTGACATATGTGCAAGCGTGGGAGTCTGCTAGCATCTGCAGCACGCATTATGATGCCAGATGGCCTTTACATGCCAGTGACCACTCTCTGGGTGACATGTGTAAGCGTGGGAGTCCACTTGCCTCTGCAGCACGCATTATGGTGCCAGATGACCTTTACATGTCGGTGACACCTCCCTGGGTGACATATGTGCAAGCGTGGGAGTCTGCTGGGATCTGCAGAATACATTGTGATGCCACTGTGGACTTTACATGTCAGTGACCCCTCTCTGGGTGATACATGTGCAAGCGTGGGAGTCTGCTGGCATCTGCAGAATGCATTATGATGTCACAGTGGCCTTTACATCTAAGTGACCACTCAGTGGGTGACATATGTGCATGCGTGGGAGTCTGCTAGCATCTGCAGCACGCATTATGATGCCAGATGGCCTTTACATGCCGGTGACCACTCTCTGGGTGACATGTGTAAGCGTGGGAGCCCACTTGCGCCTGCAGCACGCATTATGGTGCCAGATGACCTTTACATGTCGGTGACACCTCCCTGGGTGACATATGTGCAAGCGTGGGAGTCTGCTGGGATCTGCAGAATGCATTGTGATGCCACTGTGGACTTTTCATATCAGTGACCACTCTTTGGGTGACATATGTGCAAGCGTGGGACTCTGCTGGCGTCTGCAGCACACATTATGATGCCAGATGGCCTTTACATGTCAGTGACCCCTCTCTGGGTGACCTGTGCAAGAATGGGAGTCTGCTGGCATCTGCCGAATGCATTGTGATGCCACGGTGGCCTTTACATGCCAGTGACCCCTCTCTGGGGGACACGTGTGCAAGGATTGGAGTCTGCTGGCATCTGCAGCACGCATTATGATGCCACTGTGGCCTTTACATGTCAGTAACCACTCTGCAGGTGACATGTGTAAGCGTGGGAGTCTGCTGGCATCTGCCGAATGCATTGTGATGCCACTGTGGACTTTACATGTCAGTGACCCCTCTCTGGGTGACCTGTGCAAGCATGGGAGTCTGCTGGCATCTGCCGAATGCATTGTGATGCCACTGTGGACTTTACATGTCAGTGACCCCTCTCTGGGTGATATATGTGCAAGTGTGGGAGTCTGCTGGCATCTGCAGAATGCATTATGATGCCACAGTGGCCTTTACATGTAAGTGACCACTCAATGGGTGACATATGTGCAAGCGTGGGAGTCTGCTAGCATCTGCAGCACGCATTATGATGCCAGATGGCCTTTACATGCCAGTGTCCCCTCTCTGGGTGACATGTGCAAGCGTGGAAGTCTGCTAGCATCTGCAGCACGCATTATGATGCCAGATGGCCTTTACATGTCAGTGACCCCTCTCTGGGTGACACATGTGCAAGCGTGGGAGTCTGCTGGCGTCTGCAGCACGCATTATGATGCCACAGTGGCCTTTACATGTCAGTGACCACTCTGTGGGTGATACATGTGCAAGCGTGGGAGTCTGCTGGCGTCAGCAGCACGCATTATGATGCCAGATGGCCTTTACATGTCAGTGACCCCTCCCTGAGTGACATATGTGCAAGCGTGGGACTCTGCTGGCGTCTGCAGCACACATTATGAATCCAGATGGTCTTTACATGTCAGTGACCACTCTCTGGGTGACCTGTGCAAGCGTGGGAGTCTGCTGGCATCTGCCGAATGCATTGTGATGCCACTGTGGACTTTACATGTCAGTGACCCCTCTCTGGGTGATACATGTGCAAGCGTGGGAGTCTGCTGGCATCTGCAGAATGCATTATGATGCCACAGTGGCCTTTACATGTAAGTGACCACTCTGTGGGTGACATATGTGCAAGCGTGGGAGTCTGCTAGCATCTGCAGCACGCATTATGATGCCAGATGGCCTTTACATGCCAGTGACCACTCTCTGGGTGACATGTGTAAGCGTGGGAGTCCACTTGCGTCTGCAGCATGCATTATGGTGCCAGATGACCTTTACATGTCGGTGACACCTCCCTGGGTGACATATGTGCAAGCGTGGGAGTCTGCTGGGATCTGCAGAATAAATTGTGATGCCACTGTGGACTTTACATGTCAGTGACCCCTCTCTGGGTGATACATGTGTAAGCGTGGGAGTCTGCTGGCGTCTGCAGCACACATTATGATGCCAGATGGCCTTTACATGTCAGTGACCCCTCTATGGGTGACCTGTGCAAGCGTGGGAGTCTGCTGGCATCTGCCGAATGCATTGTGATGCCACTGTGGACTTTACATGTCAGTGACCCCTCTCTGGGTGATACATGTGCAAGTGTGGGAGTCTGCTGGCATCTGCAGAATGCATTATGATGCCACAGTGGCCTTTACATGTAAGTGACCACTCAGTGGGTGACATATGTGCAAGCGTGGGAGTCTGCTAGCATCTGCAGCACGCATTATGATGCCAGATGGCCTTTACATGCCAGTGACCCCTCTCTGGGTGACATGTGTAAGCGTAGGAGTCCACTTGCGTCTGCAGCACGCATTATGGTGCCAGATGACCTTTCTATGTCGGTGACACCTCCCTGGGTGACATATGTGCAAGCGTGGGAGTCTGCTGGCATCTGCAGAATGCATTATGATGCCACAGTGGCCTTTACATGTAAGTGACCACTCAGTGGGTGACATATGTGCAAGCGTGGGAGTCTGCTAGCATCTGCAGCACGCATTATGATGCCAGATGGCCTTTACATGCCAGTGACCCCTCTCTGGGTGACATGTGTAAGCGTAGGAGTCCACTTGCGTCTGCAGCACGCATTATGGTGCCAGATGACCTTTCTATGTCGGTGACACCTCCCTGGGTGACATATGTGCAAGCGTGGGAGTCTGCTGGGATCTGCAGAATGCATTGTGATGCCACTGTGGACTTTTCATATCAGTGACCACTCTTTGGGTGATACATGTGCAAGTGTGGGAGTCTGCTGGCGTCTGCAGCATGCTTTATGGTGCCAGATGGCCTTTACATGGCAGTGACCCCTCTCTGGGTGGCAGGTGTACAAGCGTGGGAGTCTGCTGGCACCTGAAGCACGCATTATCATGCCACTGTGGCGTTTACATGGCAGTGACCCCCTCAGTGGGTGATGCATGTGTAAGCGTGGGAGTCCGCTGGCGTCTGCAGAATGCATTATGATGCCAGATGGCCTTTACATGCCAGTGACCCCTCTCTTGGTGACACATGTGCAAGCGTGGGCGTCTGCTAGCATCTGCAGCACGCATTATGATGCCAGTTTCCTTTACATGTCAGAGACCACTCTTTGGGTGACATATGTTCAAGTGTGGGAGTCCACTGGCTTCTGCACCACGCATTATGATGCCAGATGGCCTTTATATGTCAGTGACACCTCTCTGGGTGATACATGTGCAAGCGTGGGAGTCTGCTGGCATCTGCAGCACGCATTATGATGCCAGATGGCCTTTACATGCCTGTGACCCCTCTCTGGGTGATACATGTGCAAGCATGGAAGTCTGCTGGCATCTGCAGCACGCATTATGATGCCAGATGGCATTTACATGTTAGTGACACCTCTCTGGGTGACATATGTGCAAGCGTGGGAGTCTGCTAGCGTCTGCAGCATGCATTATGATGCTAGATGGCCTTTACATGTCAGTGACCACTCTGTGGGTGATACATGTGCAAGCCTGGGAGTCTGCTGGCGTCAGCAGCCCGCATTATGATGCCAGATGGCCTGTACATGCCAGTGACCCCTCTCTGGGTGACATATGTACAAGCTTGGGAGTCTGCTGGGATCTGTAGAATGCATTGTGATGCCACTGTGGACTTTACATGTCCGTGACGCCTCTCTGGGTGATACATGTGCAAGCGTGGGAGTCTGCTGGTGTCTGCAGCACGCATTATGGTGCCAGACGCCCTTTACATGCCAGTGACCCCTCTCTGGGTGACATGTGTGCAAGCTTGGGAGTCTGCTGGCACCTGAAGCATGCATTATCATGCCTCAGTGCCCTTTGCATATCAGTGACCACTCTGTGGGTGATACATGTGCAAGCGTCTAAGTCTGCTGGCATCTGCAGCACATGTTATGATGACAGATGGCCTTTACATGTCAGTGACCCCTCTCTGGGTGACACATGTGCAAGCGTGGGAGTCTGTTGGCGTCTGCAGCACGCATGATAATGCCATGGTGGCCTTTACATGCCAGTGACCCCTCTCTGGGTGACATGTGTGCAAGCGTGGGAGTCTGCTGGCGTCTGCAGCATGCATTATGATGCCATGGTGCCCTTTACATATCAGTGACCTCTCTGTGGGTGACACATGTGCAAGCGTGGGAGTCTGCTGGCATCTGCCGAATGCATTGTGATGCCACTGTGGACTTTACATGTCAGTGACCCCTCTCTGGGTGATACATGTGCAAGCGTGGGAGTCTGATGGCATCTGCAGAATGCATTATGATGCCTCAGTGCCCTTTGCATATCAGTGACCACTCTGTGGGTGATACATGTGCAAGCGTCTAAGTCTGCTGGCATCTGCAGCACATGTTATGATGACAGATGGCCTTTACATGTCAGTGACCCCTCTCTGGGTGACACATGTGCAAGCGTGGGAGTCTGTTGGCGTCTGCAGCACGCATGATAATGCCATGGTGGCCTTTACATGCCAGTGACCCCTCTCTGGGTGACATGTGTGCAAGCGTGGGAGTCTGCTGGCGTCTGCAGCATGCATTATGATGCCATGGTGCCCTTTACATATCAGTGACCTCTCTGTGGGTGACACATGTGCAAGCGTGGGAGTCTGCTGGAGTCTGCAGCACGCATTATGATGCCACAGTGGCTTGTTGATGCCACTGTGCATTGGGGTAGCTCATATGGCCATCCGGATGCAGAACATCGGCATCTGTGGCCAGGCTCACGCAGGCCTCAACGTCTGCTTCTGAAGCAGGATGCAGCCAGCAGACATGGGGCATCGTGGTCACTGTGCTGCTGTGTTTCCATGAAACCTAGCATCCATTCTTGTTTCCAGTAAAGCCCACGGAAGCTGTTGAGACAAAGCGTAAACACGAAACACGCACTTGCTTTAATTGTGGCGCTACTGATTATAAGACTGGACCTTTCGTTGCATTTCTGCTTATTTATATACTTGCAGTTTTTCTAAAGCACAGTTCTAGCCCCATGGAATGCCGTGCAGTCTTTTTTGGCACATACCAGGGTAGACATGCGCCTGGTGTGTTCCTGTAGCCTGTGCCACATTTGTGGTGCTTGGCAGGAGAAGTCCTGGCTAAGAGTCTTGCTTCCTTCGCTATTTGGCCTTGTTTCTCATGTTTCACTCATCTCCTGTGACGCAGAGTTCGTCCTTCAGTCACACATGTAACCCAGAGTGCATAGATGTGTGTGTTATGCAGCCCAGTTTAAGTTAAGCTTGGCCTCTAGGGGGAGCCAGTGAGGGAGTGGGACAATGGTACCTGACTTCTTGGAACTAGTGACAAGCAGGGCTGCTGCATACAGGATCACAATAGCACAAAAGCAGGTTTAGGACTCCCAGGAAGCAGTGCATTACCACTGTCGAGCTGTGAGAGTCAGGGTTGCGCTTCTGTCTTGAGGTGGGATGGGGCAGGTGCAGTTTGATGCAGTTTCTGAATGCTGCTGGGCTGCATGTAGCATCTGAAGCAAGGGGTGGATTTCGTGCCTGGGTTAACTTCAGAGACAAGTGGGCACAGTGGCTTAACAAAGGCCCCCACAGCCCCTGCAGTACGGGGCCCCGAGCTCCAGGGGACCCCCCTCAGCACACTACCCTGGCCTGAGAGCTCCTGAGTGAGTCCGGAGGGGGCCCCTCCAAGTACTTTGCAGGGGGGCCACCTCAACTTTCGTTACGCCACTGGGTGGGCAGCTGACCATGCAGCAGACACGCGAGTCCAGTCTAGGTTTCCGCTTTCTTTTGGTGTTTGTCAATGCTTAGGGGAGCAGAGCTTTGGGCGATGCGTGCTGTTCCCTCCGTGCATCACAGGGTGATGGAAACCGTCAGCCTGACCCTTGCCTGTGGCGTGGTTTCCGCTCCCACAGCCGCCTCGTGCACTCGCCGACCCTCAGGCAGAAAAACAACCTCTTCCTCTTTCACAATTAGTCCATCTTAATGAACTGTAGTGCTCAGCTACCAAGCTCTTAACCAGAGAAAGGGTCATTCATGTAACAAAAGACATGTTGGCATGAATCTGTGGCGGGAAGTTTCGATGCATACCACAAATATCAGTATTTCAAAGAAGTTCCAATGAATATGTTTCCTTTTTTGTAATAAGTAAATATTATTTATGTAAATATGACAAGCAAAGTAGTTATTAGCCTTCATTATCAGTGGCCCAGAGCGGTATCCCCACGAGGCCCTCTTACTTCTGACTACCAGACCCCACCACCTTTTACCACTACCCGCGCTTTTGTTACCGTTTCCTCTTTTTCCCCCTTGCCTTCTTCCGCCGTTTTCTTTGTCTTCTTTTTTTCCATTCTGCGTCATGATAGACATTGAAAAAAACCTTCTGCATCCAGATTTTGTTTTCCCTCCTTTTTTACATACAGTAGTTATTTATTCTCATAATACCTAGGGCCCGATTCACAAAGGCAAACTGAGACGAAAGTCTAACTTTACGACTTTTGGTATTCACAAAGGGCATTTACGAGTAGAAAAGTTAGACTTTTGTCTCAGTTAAACTTAAGTTTTGGTCTTAAGTTTAACTGAGACCAAAACTGAGACAAAAGTCTAACTTTACTACTGGTAAATGCCCTTTGTGAACACCGAAAGTCTAAAGTTAGACTTTCGTCTCAGTTTGCCTTTGTGAATCAGGCCCCTAATGTTTTAGTATTTGTAAAAAGGTTTTAGAGTTTTTTTTGTACACGCTGGATCTGGCATTCCAGCCTAGTATCAGAATATTTCCCCATTATTTGATTATTGTGGAAAATATATTTGTCTTGTCAGCCTGGTATCATCAGTCTGGCTTTTTCCATTTTGTGTTATCATCATCATGGGGAAGAACCATTCTAAACGGGGCCTAATCAGAACAACAGGAAGATGAAAGCCACCACTTCTCACATAACTCCTTGTTTGTCTGTTTGGTGCCCATGCACTACTAAGCCTTGACGTCAGCTTCTGAGCATTGATTTCTATTTTCTTTATATAATTGCCTGCATCTATCTATATGTACCCTGTCAAAATTCTGCATGGGATGACGCCCTATTCTCTGTTTGATTCTTCCTAAGCAGAATGTGGTAAGCATTGGGTGCACACACGCTGTGTGTGCTGTGTATTTTCAGTTGCAACTCGCAGTCAGCCAATGTACTGAAGAGGGTGCCAGCATGGCTTGGACAGGGGTCGGAGGGTACTGCAGCTGTGGGCAGCTTTCCTTCTGGGTTTTGCTGATAATTCCTCCTTAATTGGATGGTTTAGTCTCCATATCCCACCCTCCCTCCGCGCACAGCAATTTTTAGGTCGAAGCCTACCAGACAGCACAGCTGTCTGGTTTGCTAAGTACATCTTGGGGACATTCAGAAAGATGGCCTAGGAATGTATTCCGCCCGTTGCTTACCATTGGCTCTGTGGTTTGTAACTCACATCTTTTGGTTTTCTATTTGCTGGCTTTATTTGCTTTAGGCTGTCCAGCTTGAGTTCATCCCTCCTGTTGCTTAAACCTTGTTTACTGTATTCTTACACAAACTTGCTTTCTGTAAACAGTCCTTTAAATTTTGTTTTTATCTTGTCATATTTGCTGTGCATTCAAAGATAGAGGTCAAATGTCAAGCTTTCTCTTCCGAGGGAGCTTGGTGTTTACTGTTCTTTCCCTGACTTCAAAGTGAGAGAATTTATGTGACAATCCTACTGAGTATCCATGTAAGGAGCGGGTATAGGATATGTTTATTTCTAACACATACAAAAAGATGAACTGTGCTGATGTTTCAGAATATATTAGAAGAAGTACAAATGAAGCACATTCCTTTTGGTAATTCTGAAGTGTGATGGAAACAAATATTTCAATATGATTAAAACACATGAATACACTGTGTGGTGACATTTGTACACATTATTGTGTGTGTGCAGTAAAACCGTATTTTGGTGCAAATGTAATGGTCATTTCAATTGAAAATGTGTTGTCTGTAATGGCAGTACGCTACCACACCATGCATGCTCCACACTATGCCACTCTACTCCACTCTATATGCGTCCACTCTATGCCACGCCACTCCATTCTATGACACTCCACTCCACTCTACAACATGTCACTCCACTCTGCACCCCTCCACTCTATGACACTCTACGATACACCACACCACTCGACTCCACGCCACTCCAATCTATGCCGCTCACTACATGACACAACATGCCCCTCCACTCCACACCACTTATCCCACTATAATATAACCTAATACACTCCAATGTACCCCAATTACCACACTTTGCTACAATCTACCCCTATCTACTCCACTCCACTCCGCCCAATCTACCCTACTCCACTCCAATCTACCCTACTCCAATCCAATCTACTCAACTCCAATCTACCCCACTCCAATTTTCCCCATCCAACTCCACCTCACCCAACTAAGCCCCACCCCACTCCAATCTACCCCACTCCAATCTAGCCCACTTCACTCAACTCACTCCAATCTACCCCATTCCAATCCAATCTACTCTACTCCAATCTACCCCACTCCACTGCAATCTACCCCACTCAACCCCTACTCAATCTATCCCACTCCAATCTACCATGCCAACCTACTCAACTCCCCACTCCAATCTACCCCAAACCATCCCACTCCATTCTAGCCCACGCCACTGTACACCAATCAACCTCACTTCACTCTACACCTATCTACCCCATTCCACTCTACCACAATCTATTCCACTCCAATCTACCCCACTTTACTCCACTCCACGCCACTAATGTTTAGCCATGCTGAACAGCAGCCACACTAATGTACACAATGGCTAAAACACATTGCCAAAGCTAATAGCTCTCACATAGATGAGACCAATTGGCTTTGCCAGTGTTTGTTTAATTTGTCTGCCCAGGACTGCAATGCCTCACATGGCAGACCAAGGCAGGGAAAATTTGCTGCAGGAGGCCTGCTCTAAGTAAAATGATCTCCTGCAGCACTATATATGACAGCCCTGTGGAAGCTGCCAATGATAACGACTGGGAGGCGCCACCGGGCACCAATCAGACATTCACCCACCTCAAAGGCGGGGGAACCATAGGCTTGGCGAAGCAGAAACTCTGTCATTTTATGGTGGAGCTTCAACTTCACAAACGATGAACAAACCGTGATTCATTATTTTATATGATAATATTGAAATGCTCAAAGATTGGTTTGTTTGACTTACATATACCAAAACACATTTACAGGATTGGGTGACACATTTTACTGTCAATGAATTCTTTGCTCCTAGAAAGGTCGCTGACTATGAATATTATTTGTGTGTTTTTTACTCTACACGTTTTGTTTACAGGGTGTCTCGAGCAAAACTCTAATGTTGGGCTTTCTGCTCTTTTATTCCGGTCAACTTTTCCAAAATTAATCTTCAAGGAGAACTGCTCTACCTGAGAAACGCTGACGCCTCACTTTTTAGGTTGAGCCTCGAAGACCTGTTGTATCCTCTTCTGTGGGCTCTGGCAAACCCACCGATTGCCATTGGCTGTTATCTGTGGCATTCAGAAATGCTGGTTTGTGATTGGCGCATGGCCCCTCCTCCCTCTTCACTTTTCTTGTACGGGCATTGCATTAAAAAACACATGTAGAACTGGAACAACTTCCTTGCCCTCTGTTTCATAAGTCACAGCATTTGCAGCACTCGTGATAGATACTTTTGTGAAATACTACACCCGTTGTCCGCTGGCAGTCTATTTTATTTACCCTTCACATTGTGTTCTGAACAGAAGAATGTCCAGTCCAGGTAGTTTTCATGTAGGTTTATTCCAAGTATGATGTTACAAGGTAGAGCCCCACCAGGAGCAGCCTCACTGCTGCTCAGCCCATCACCAACTCACTCTCATACACATGAACATTCCATTCACCAACATTCTCTCACACAGACACCCAGGCTGAGCAGCAGTATAACACATCTCCTTCCTTTAAGGGAATACAAAAACTCTCAGAACAGTATCAGAACAAATGCAAGAAATAAATCACAAACATAGTTCTGAAAAGTAGCATGAAAATTAATGATGGCGAATTCATGCAGAAAGAATAAAATAGAAAGAAAGAGACGCGGTAATACACCATCTCCCTTCTTATCAAAACAGAATCCACACTCCCACACCAAAAAGCTACCAACAAACCAAAGTACCAAAATCATGCAAGCTGGCCAGGCAAACACAAAGAAAGTACAAGAGTGACAACAACAAGGTGTACGAGAGAACAGACCAAAGAAGCAAAGAAAAAAAACTGAGGAAAAGTGAAAGCAGCTGCACAGGAAACATGGAACAGAAAAGCTGCCTTTCACTCAAAATCCACATCGAAAACAACAAAACGCATAGGTGGTGAGCTCACAACAAAAAGGAAAGCAGTAGAAGAGGAGAAGCAAACTACATAAAAGCACTACCCCCAACAAAAGCTGGGGTGGAATGTGTGGGCACACACCACACGACACAATGCAACACACCGAAAATGCAGAACTCCCCCCAGCGCAAACTGGGGTGTGATGTGTAGAAAACGCTCTACAGGGAATCTAACCAGGCGCACAAAACTTCACTCAAGATGTAAAGGAACTCCCCCCCAACGCAAAAGGGGGTGTGATGTGTAGAAAACACTCTACACGGAATCTAAGCAAGCGCACCAGACTTCACTCAACCCGTAAGGAACTCCCTCCAACGCAAAGTGGGGTGTGATGTGTAGAAGCAGTCTACACGGAACCTAAGCACAAACTATAGCAGTCCCCCCAACAATAAGTTGGGGTGTGATGTGTGGAAGGGCACCACATGGATCAAAACACTCCTAACGCAAACCTTGACGTGCGAAAGGAAACACACCTAATGCAAACCTAAGATACATATGCACTTCCCCCAACAGCAAGTTGGGGTGTGATGTGTGGAAGGGAAAGTCCACACAGAACAAAAACACTCCTAACGCAAACCTTGCACATAAGGTAAGTAAATGCACAACTGAATATTAAGCAACAACATCAATGAAAAGGAAAAACCACTCACTCTGCGAAATACCTACAACAATGGGTGGTTATACAGCACCAACCCATAACCACGTAAAAGTGTGAGACATCACTGCAAAACCCAATGAAAAAAAAAACATCACTAAGAAGGTAAGCACACACTCTCCAAGGGACACTCCCCAAACACCCATGACGTGCAAGGGGGGAGAGTGTAAGGCACACAAACTTCATATCCTGAAATACAGAAAACTCTCAACATAACCAACCGTGCACAAAAACAGAAAAGTGTGGCATTCTAATGGACATTCAGGAAACAAAATGAGCAGTAAATAAATCCACAATCTCCTCTGTGTATATTAGTTAAATAAGATACTACTTATTAAGCTTCATTGACATGTAAAGTTGTAGATAAAAACATTAAAAGTACTTTACATAAAAACAGCAGGAGAAATAAACTTAAAACAAAGTAGAAAGAAAATCCTCTACCCCGGTGAGCGATCTCTCACCCGAAGTCTTGACCCATACCGAATATTTGCGAAAAACTCCATGTTGCTAAGAAGATACAACAAGCCACGCAAGAGAGTTCAAGATGAATTGAAGTGGAAGTCCTACTTTGGGTGTGAAAGACAAGTACACAATAAACGTTGTTTTCCAGCAACCGGCATTTCCAACGCTCCGGTAAAACTGACGTTCCCGCTGAGCCTCTAGTTTCAAAATAGCTTTATCGACAAACAGAGCATGGTTGGTAACATTGAAAGTGTGCAGCCTCCAATCCAAAGATGGCGGCATGTACGTCGCGCTGCGCCGGATGGCTCACGGCGCGTTGAAGGAGCTGCGCGTCCATCAGCAGCAGAGCAGCGCGGAAGAAACGGGGTAGGAAGGAATCCCAAGAAGACGCGAGAGGATTACATGAATACGGACAAATTCGAGTAGAAGGCTCGTGAAGGTAGGAGTGCGCGAGTGGCACGCGCGCCCTTTTCAAACCGCAACACTGCGGTTAAACTGTCAACGGTAAAGAGGTCTGCCGGGCAACATTTAATAAAAAAAAAAATGGCTCACCTCGCACGTCAACCAGGTCGAGTAGCAAATCATGAAAGCTGTATGTAAGCTACCATTAGGAACAGCGCCAAACCACCAAAGCTAGGAAAAAAAAACGAAACCCACTTGTTCCAGCATAAACGCAATTTAGCATCAGGTGCTGAGCTCAAACCTTCCTCGCAGGCACACCTGTAGTTGGCGTTATCAGCACAGCTTAGGATCTTTACAAGAGCTCCTCAGGTTGTTCCTAGTGTGCACCGGCAGTCCAAATCCACAGCTGGCAGAAAGGCACACAGCAGGGAGAAAACGGGAAGTGCAGCAGGAGCTAGGGTTGGATCACAGTAAAGGAGGGTGGAGGAGGAGAAAGTCAACAAAAACTGGCACTATCGGGTTGGAGTAATACCAGGTAGAATCCTTAGAACTGAACTCCTCTTGAAGGACACTTCTTCTTGGGTCACAGCAGTGAGGAAGTAGAAAGTCCAGCAAGAACTGGCAGGCAGCAGAACAAGCAGGGTGAAAATGCAGCAGGGACTGGCACGCCCGAGTTGGGTTTGACCGGTCTCGTAGTCACTGGTGGGGCTGGGGCTACCAGCGTCTTCAAGAACATCCAGTTACTTAGCGCTTGTAAGTTACAGTCCGACAGGTGGCACACGCAGGTTCTTCCTTCTAAATCGACGCCAAAATGTTGTGAACAGAAGAATGTCCAGTCCAGGTAGTGTTCATGGAGGTTTATTCCAAGTATGATGTTACAAGGTAGAGCCCCACCAGGAGCAGCCTCACTGCTGCTCAGCCCATCACCAACTCACTCTCACACACATGAACATTCCATTCACCAACATTCTCTCACACAGACACCCAGGCTGAGCAGCAGTATAACACATTGCTAACCCACTTTTGTAGCACAAATATGCCATGTTACCACCGCATGTTTATCAGTTGGCCTTTCCTTTAATTGCACTTATGGGCACTGGACGTCTAGTAAATGAGGCAGGGTGTTAATTAAGCAATAACTGAACTGCTATTTTTGAATGTCAAACATGAATTTTGCACAGTGACAAGAGCCCGGATGTGGACTGTGTATCCCCACAGGTGCTACATTGTGCCCCCACAGAGTCTCATTTTGAGGCATTTTTACTTAATCTTGCTACCACCGTGCAACAAACATGGCGTGTAATTTAAAGAACCCTCATACTATTCTGTTGCGCGGTGTTTTACTTAACCAGAAATATTTATAATTTTTCTTTCAGCGCATTCCTTTAACACTCCCACCCCCACCCAGACCCCACCATTTAGCGCTGTGCATTACTGTTACCATTCGAAGGAATCTCATTTCTATTAAAAATTAAGGGGCATATTAGCAAGACCCACGTTAAAATTATCGCCGTTTTAGCGGCAGGAAACTGCCGCTAAAACGGCGATAATGGGCTTGCTGATATGCGTTATAGAATTCCAATAGAAGCCCAGGTTAGATGTGCAGGACATCTAACCTGGGCTTCTATTGGAATTCCATAACGCATATTAGCAGGCCCATTATCGCCGTTTTAGCGGCAGTTTCCTGCCGCTAAAACGGCGATAATTTTAACGTGGGTCTTGCTAATATGCCCCACAATGAGTGTTCTTGTTGGACAGCGCTGCGCTGCGTTCTTCTTTTGAAAAGCCTTTTTGTCTCTTCTAAAATACCGTAGTAGCAAGGCAAATAGTTAGGTAACATCAGCAATGCTTCGTAGTGAGGTTCCATGTTTATACTGTTATCCTGATCCAATCTCAATTTTAGAATTGCCTGGGTTTATCATACTTAAAAAGCATTTCCTAACTGCCTTTACCTTTATAATATGCTTTCTTTCTACTACGGTGGGGACTCCTGTTTTGCAGTTTATGTGTTTAAAATAAAGCATGCTTTCCCGTTTCAAGGGGCAAAAACAACAAATGTGCTTTACTGGCAAAAACAAAAGGCTTGTTAACTTAAGAAACAAGTTTGATCCTCTGTGGGAAACTTCCCGTCTTCTTGTTAAAAGGACCTCAGTTCATGTTTGAGTATAAATAAAAACATGTGTAGCTGGTAACAATGATACCGAGCTTAACTACAGTGCCACGTTTCACTTTTTTTATACGAGCGCACACTTTTTTCTAAACGTGGAGAAACAATTCAACCCGTTCACACCACCATAGACTTCTTGTCTCAGCCACTCTTCTATCTCTCTCTTTTTTTTTTTTTACATATTTTTATTAATTTTCTTAACATTACAACTCTTATAAACAGTTGTTTATAGCGCATACATTTCACTATAGTAGCTAAAACAAATAATGAACTACTCTATCCACCCCCTACAGACTCAGTCATACATTGCTGTTCATGCTTGTCAGCCAGTACTACAGTATGAACATTTGCATATAATAACACAGTTACATTCAATAACATTTGTACTATATAATGAGCGTACAACATCCCGCATTTTGCCCACCATATTTTTTAAGCAACACCAGTAAGTGTGTATTGTTCCTTCCGTTATGCCTGTACATCTGTAGCTATAAATTCTTCCAACATCGGGTTCCACTCCAGTGAGATGTTTTTCTTACGCAATCCCCTGTGTTCCTCCCGTTTAAGTTCAGCGCCCTCCGCCCTACCCCATCTAAGCACTTCGTTGTACCAATCCAACACCGATGGTGATTTAGCAGTCTTCCATCTCATAGTAATATTTCGCTTTGCTAGAATCAGAGCCAGATTTGCAAATTTGCAGACAGGGCTTCCCTTCTTACCTCTTGGACCCAATCCTAATAGACAATACTCCAATGATTCACTGTTCCTTACCGGGGCACCATTATTCACCATTTTATGTACTGATGACCAGTAATGTGTTAATCTCGGGCAGTCCCATAACATATGTAGTAAAGCCGCGTTTGAGGAGTGGCATCGGGGGCAAATATCCGCTGTATCTGGAAACATTAAGTTTAGTTTGTGTGGGGTCAAGTAGGCACAGTGAACAATCATGAGTTGTATGAATTTAAACTGGATTTCTGGATACCTTTCTTGGGTATTCCAATAGAGTTCCCCATTCTTTATCAGTGAGTACACCGCCTATGTCCGTGTTCCATTTGTCACGAGTGGTCTGGAGTGACGCTACAGTATGTGTTCGAATCCCCCGGTACAACCATTTTGTCAGGTGGCTACCGTTGCCCATCAAATATTGCTTGTGAATTAACTCGTGTGTTGGAGGTTCCGTCCCCTCTGGGGTCCAGGCAGATTGAATATATCGAGTGATATATGCGTAAAGCAGAAATAATATGTTCGGCACCCCCTGTTCTCTCACGAATGTGTCATGGTTCATCAGGGTACCATCCGTAAAAAACATGCCCACTGTGTTCACACCCGCTTCCACCCAAACAGATATACGCCGACGTGTTACTGTCCCTGACGGTAAGGGGAGTCCCAGTAGGGGGATATTAGGGGCATAAGGGGTCAGAGTCTTTGTGTAACGTATTGCCTTTTTCCAATACAACAATGCAGTTCTTAACAATGGGGGCACCGTCAAAGGAATTCTGCTGTTAGGCAGCAAAAGTGTATGTAGTTCCCCTCGTTCCCAAGCATGGCTAGTCATGGCGATCTCTTGCAAATTGCGGCCTGCAATCCAATACGCCAACCACTGCAATTGGCCAGCATAACAAAAAGCTTTCAGGTCCGGCACTCCCAGTCCCCCTTGTTTCGTATCCAATTGAAGTTTAGTAAGCCCTATTCGTCTACGTCCCGCCCCCATATTACTTCTACTAGTAATCTAGCAGTTTAAACACCTGCGCTGGGATAATGATAGGTAGATTGGTAAAATAATATAGCAGTCTGGGGAGCATCACCATTTTGGCAATAGCCACCCTTCCCGTCACCGATATTGGCAGGGAGGTCCAGAATCTTATTTGCGCTTTAAGCGCAGCAATAGCTCGGTTTAGGTTACCATCTAAAATATCCTCCGCCTCCCTGTATATCTGGATGCCCAGATATCTAAAAGTAGTAGTCGCTACTGGAAACGTTCAGTGTCCAAAGCGTATCGGGTCAACACGTGCTGTGTCAGTAAAAAAATACGCATATGATTTGTTCTCATTTATGGAAAGACCTGAAAGCCGCTGAAATGTAGTGAAAATTGTAGGCATTGGATCATAATCCTCATTAAGATTATTGGGGTATAAGATTAGATCATCCGCATATGCCAAAATAATGTGTGTTTCCTGTCCCACCCGTATCCCCCTATGTCCTGCCATAGTACAAAGTTTAAGAAGTAGGGGTTCTAAAGCTAAAATAAATAATAAAGGTGAAAGCGGGCATCCTTGTCTGGTACCCCTTGCTATCGTGTATTGTTGTGAGATGTGAACATCTGTACGTGCGCGCGCTGTGGGAGTCGTATGCAGCAGTTGTACCCATTTCACATATTCCTCCGGAATTCCAAACTTTGTAAGAGTACGTAACATATACTGCCACTGTAATGAGTCGAATGCTTGACGTAGATCTAGGGAGATACAACCCTGTGCATTCGCGGCTGCGGGTGTATGTGACATTACCTGGTGTAGTCTCCCAATATTAAGGGCCGTACATCTTCCCGGCACAAACCCACACTAATCAATATGGATCAGTCGAGGGATAAACTGAAGAATTCTATTTGCTAGTAACTTACTCAATATCTTATAATCTGTATTTAAAAGTGAGAGGGGTCGGTAGCCTGCCATGTCTTTACTGTTCCTGCCCGGTTTTGGGAGCGAGACCACGGTTGCTTGTAGTGTAGTAAGAGGAAGTGAACCGGTGGCCAATGAAACCTGGTACAATCTCTGTAGGTGGGGGACTAATAAGTCTGAGTATGCTGCGTAAAATTCTATGGGCAGTCCATCATTGCCTGGTGTTTTGTTGCGGGGGAGAGCCTTTATCGCCGCTCTTATTTCTATGCTAGTTATAGGACTCTCTAGGTCTGTTTTGTGATCAGTCAATAACTGTGGGAGTTGCAGTCCTTCAAAAAAGGACTCGTATTTATCTCCGTCAACCTCCTCCGTCGCCGCATACAACTTTTCATAATAGTTTTTAAAGGCAGTGTTTATTTCTAATTGAGTACGTGCAGCAGCGCCTTCCGGAGTGCTGATTTCAAGAATAGGAGACACTGACGGTGCATCTTTAATAATTCTAGCGAGGAGTGGGCCCGCTCTATCTGCTATTGCATGGTGCTTCTGCGTGTATAAACGATAATCCAAAATACGAAGTTCTTCTAGAAGTTCAGCGTGCTTTATATGTGCTTCTTGTAGTGCGTCCTTATGTGCGTCGTTTAATGCTGCTTCCTGTTCTAATTTACCCAGGCTATTTTCAACTTCCATGAGTTTTTCAATTAAAACAATGCGCGCCCCCACACGTGTGCTAATTGCCACCCCCTGTATCACAGTTTTAAAAGCGTCCCATTCAATTTGACGTGTGCTAGCAGTGTCTGCGTTTTCAGTGAAATAATTGTCTATGGCCTTAGAGAGGGCACTATGGAATACCGGGTCTTCCAACAGCAAGGAATGTAACTTCCAGGTTGGTATTGGTGATGGAGCAAGGTTTCGTAAATGAAACTTGCTCGTATGCAATCTTCCTCATTGTATTAATATTAAAATTTGTATTGTCTGTATTAATATTTGCACACATTACATGAATAGTTAGGAAGCTTGCCTATGTGTTTTTCTAACAAATAACGTTTGTTCCTAGTCTAAAATGGCCGCTTAAGCGCGGGATCTCATCTGCGCATGTCACAACCTGATCACATGGTGTGACGTCTTTCTTTGCTTGGTGGGAATTTCTGCTTCTGCGCAGTGTGCAATAAAATGGCTGCTCAATGTTCTCACATGCTTAAGCTTGCTCTCGAGTCATTACTAAATTGTAATTTTCTTAACGCAATTAATGCGGGATAGGATTTTATAATTAAATGGGATTAGAAATAAGATAAGTGGTATACAGTGAAACGTTTTATTTTTGATATTAATATCTCCTTCTTGCACTTTTAGTAATTCGTAATCTTGGGCCTGGGTTGGTGACTTGAAACTTGAGAAGCAGAAGGTTCTGCGCATGCGTCCTGTACGACTGCCAAAATGAAGTCAACTTGGACGTCTTACAAGGCCATGACCTATTGGCCGAAGATGATGTACCCAATGTATCCGGCGGATAAAATGTTGCTCTTATCCTGTAAAATGTATAACATTTGTCGTGAGAACGGGTGGGAAATAAAGAGAATGTATTAATTTGAAGGGTGGGAAAGCAAGTACAATAGGCTACACAAATTAAGCCAAATTTGTCATGGTGCGAGAATCCACCTCCTGTCCCTGTCCAATCAGAAGTAGTGGTCCCATATTTTAGCAACATTAAGGGAGGTACATGGGCGTAGAAGGGTATAATAGAATATAGCATTAGTTAATTAGTCAGAGCTAGATTCCAGAGAAGAGAGAACATACAGAAGAGCTCCAGGCTGCCCAGCTGATCGGTTGCTGACTGAATCCCTATCCAGAAGAGGTCCTGAGGAGGGGGGGCGGCGGAGTCCATTAGAGGGAAGAATCGAGGAGAAGTCGAGTGCCAGAGAGGGGAACGGCGCAGGCGTCGTTGTAGAGAGGTCACCAGTCCGGTCCTGATCCCGAAGAAGGTTCTTGCTCTTCATCCTTCCAGGGTCCTATCCTTTCAAACTCCTTGGCTAAGGGCTTGGTTCTTGCATTTAGGTAAATATATGCAACCTTTAGTTGCGCTGCTGTTCCTATCTCCTCTTTTCCTTAAACCCCGTCATTGATTAGCAATAATCATTCTATACTTTTCTAAGGGTATTCTGATCAAATACCGTGTCTTTTTTCTGTATTTACTCTGCTAAAACTTTAAATAAACATTTTAAAACTTCCTGACTCTGTGGTTATTTCAGGGTTATGTATTATAGTGAATGTCACTCATTTTAAACTTCCCAATTAGCAAAGGATCCATTGGTAAGTTATTACTCTTCAATCAGAAGGTAATTGGTAGCAGGGATTTGATAAAAGAGTACATCTGACACCCAGCGTAAGTATTAGTGTAGTGTGAATGTATGGGCCCAAGTGAGTATATGGTGTATAAATGCTGTTTGCTAATATCGCGCTGGATCAGTTTTCTGGTAAGCAGAGGACGGTTTGTGTTACTCTTTGTTAATTGGGTAATGAGAATTTTATTTTGCATTTTTATGAACTAATACCCGTTATTTTTTAGTATTGTTTTATGTTGTCCAGAATACCCCGGGGAAAAGAATAGTGGGTGGCAGGTAGAAGCCATACTGCAGTGAGGTTATCTGTCAGGCAGAAATAGTACTGAATAGTTAAGTAGGACTATCAGCACTTGTTAGGGATTCTATGCGTGTAAATATAGCCAAAGGAGTACGCTGGTGAAAATTTGATGTTATATCACCTAGAAAGGGTAACATTGAAGAAGTAACAGGTATTTCGGAAGCTTGTGTGAAGAGTAGACGGAAGGGTTTTACTCGTAGTGTATGTTTTAGTAAACAGAAAGGTTTTACTAAGTGTGTAAGAGAAACTATCTTTTTGAATTAGAGAAACTGGCACGATAGCGAATGTTTTATGTTGTTACTGAATTTTAATTAAGAACTATAGGGAAAATAAGTTTTGCGTAAGATTTTGTAAAGGGAGGGTCAGTTGCCGGAGAGGGAACTGACGTCACAAAACGCCGCGCTGGGATTGGTTGGATCCGCGGGCGTGGGAAAACCCTTGTAAAGGAGGGGTCAGTAGTCAGGAGTAGTACTGATGTCATAGGTGCCGCGCTAGGATTGGTTGAATCAGCGTGGGAACAGAAAAGAGCAGATTGTAAAGGAGGGGTTGACAGAGAAAACGTCACCAAAAAGGCCACGCAAGGATTGGCTTAGAATTAAAAGTTAGCAAAGGTTTGATTGGTTGAGAATTTGGAAGCGAAATTCAAAGTGGATAAGGATTGCATGTTAAAACGCGATCCGACTTTAACAGGGAATCGTCCAGATAGGAGATTTCTAGGGTTTGCAGAATATAATTTTATACATCGGTACTTGCCTAAGATGTACGGAGAAAAGAAAAAGATGTCAGTTTTACAAAAGATCAAGAATTATTTCAAAAAAGACAAACCAATCAAGACTAGGGAGGGAATTATTATTCCCCCAGCCAAAACGCCCGCATCATATATGATGATGGAGAGAGGTTATCATACTTGTGTATGGATAGAGAATTGGAAAGAATATACTAAGAATGACGGGATACTAGAATTTCCTGAAAATGGCACATTCAATGGGCGAATTCTTCAAAATTTGAGACAAAGGATGAATGATTTAGAACCTAGACCAAGATTAACTCAATACGAAGCTTTAGAGGAGTGGGAAACTGAAGCATTTGAGCGTGATAGATCACGAAGTAATGGGAGGTATCCAGGATTTTTCCCCAGATATTTACGGGAGAATAGGGAAGGACAAATGAAGCAGTGGAGAAGGGCAATGCTTGTTGAGGGATTATATCCACTACTCACAGAAGGAGAAAAATCAGGAGGCAAGTGTACAGAAAAGACTAAACATTTAATGAGACATGAAGACTCAGAAGATGAGTTTATGGAAGAAATATTGAGGAATCCTCCACCGTATCAAGAAGGGTCAAGTGGAATTCCTCCTAGTGCCCCACCACAAACACCAATGGTACCTCAGGTGCTACATGAATTCACCCCAAATAGAATACTTCATGAGAAAGAAAAGGAAGCATTAGAAAAGACCAGAGCAGAATTAGTACGAAAGATACCCCAGATAAAAACACATCCTGATTCATTGACTATTCCTGTAACAATTGGTCCAGTAGTGACATTATATGGTACACAGGGAAATTGTCCTCCTCTCATACCCGTATCTTCTCCTATGAATACTCCCGAAAATTTTCAAAAACTTGAAGCTCCAGTTATAATTGAAGATCATTTTAGTGATTGTGATTCCACCATATCTCTCATGGATTTACCTGTCAGAGGTCCAGTAAAGGGTACTCCAAGAAAAGAAATACCTGAGCGTTCAAAAGATGTAAGTTTAATAACTTCATCAGGGGCAAAGAGTGCCACCATAGTAACACCTGAAGATTTAGAAAGATGGGTACAAGGATCAGATAAAATGTGTACACCTCCAAAATTACTAGACATTCAGAAATTAAAAGCTGAGTTAGAAGAAATGATAGCAGGAAATATAGGAGTAGAACGCTTAAACAATTATGATGAAGAAGAATTGCTGTTCCTATGCAGGAGTATCACTAGAAATGTAAGATTATTTCATGAAAAACTGTCCAATCTAGCCCTACAAATGGGAATCGAGATAGGGAGATCGAAAGTACTACAGAAGCCCTATAGAGCAGAATTTTCAGACAAAGATTTAGAAAATATGAATGCTTCTGGAAGAAGATTACAAATACGAGAATTAATGTTAGTTTTGCAAAAATGGGGAGACCTAGATAAATGGAGAACTAGGTGGGCAAAGAAAAAGGAAGAAGCTCGCTCAAGTCGAACAGCTTCTGAATATGTGATGAAGGAAACAGAAAAAGTTGATAAAATGTACCCAATGCGAGAAGTTGCAGGAGGAGGGTATGTACATGTCCCATGGAGTAGACAGGATATTTTATCATTTACGAATGATTTCCCAAAGCTGAGAGAAAAGCCGATTGAATGGTACAAGCAGGTTGAGAGGTTTGTGAAAGTATCAAAAGTATTGTTGAAAGATTTAGATGGTCTGTTTGACATAGTGGTACCTGCAGATTTATGGACAGATTGTAAGATCACAGTTGATTGGCCGAGTGATGAGTATCCTAGAGATCCAAAGACAGGTGCCCCGTCAAATGATGTGATGAAAAAGTATCAGCAGGTGATAACATACCTGAAAGGGAAGATACCACCGAAAGAAACAGATTGGGTAAAAATAGATCGAACTACCCAAGAAGCCAGTGAAACAGTACATTCGTATTATGAGCGCCTCTTACAGGTGTTCAAACAGTACAGCGGATTTGAGGACATTGGAGACAAAAACATGAGTCAGTTTGTATACCGATTTGTGTATGGTTTGAAACCCGAGATTTGCCAGATGATTAAGCAACATATGCTTTGTTGGCAGGGAAAACCAATTGACGAAATTTTGAAATATGCAAAGTACTGTGGGGATGACATTGAGGATAGACACAAGAAATTGCAGGAGAAATTAATGTGGGCACAGGTGAAAATGGCTGAGAAACAGGGAATTAATTTAGATAATCCTAATGAAACACAGGGAAAAGACTCTGGAACGAATGGTGATTCTGGAAATGGTGGAAGAATGAAAGGACGAATGAGCAGAGAAGAGGCTAAAAAGAAATTTCCTTGTCATGGATGCGGAAAATTGGGGCATTGGAAAGACGAGTGTAAAAAGATTCGAAATAATAATGGCCCAAATCAAAATTTAAATTCACAGACGCAGAATGACTCACAGCAAGGGGTAAACCCTCAGAGTCAGTTGCCACCTCCACCTGTTCAGGGTAATGTAAGCAGAGCAAAGCACGGTACAGACATCAGTTACTCGGGGGGAAGTGGTAAGAATGATTATATGACCTCACAATTTCTTTTGCAGGATGATTTTTGCGGGTTCAACGCATGACGGTGCCTAGGAGAGGGGGAGAAGGAATGCGTACTTGGCGCATCCCTGCAGGTAGATCAATCAGGTCCATATGTTGAAGGAAAAGTGAGAGGTAATGATATTACTTTTCTTTTGGATACTGGTGCTACCAGATCTACTGTGAGAACAGTAGATGTCCCAAACCTTCCTCTCTCTGGTGAAGATATTCAAGTTGTAGGGGTTGCTAACCAAAGAATTAGAACACCACTCACAGAACCAATGGAGGTTAAAATTGGAAATTTCAAAGAAATGCATCAATTTGTAGTATGCGATTCCAGTCCCGTAAACTTACTAGGTAGGGACTTGTTGTGCAAAATGAATTGCACTATTTTCTGCACGCCGGATGGTGTGGCAGTACAGACACCAGATGAAGATCATGTATATAAAATTATGGTTGCAAAACAAGGAACGGAAGTAGATGAAATGTTTTCATTGATAACAAAAGATGAATTACCAGAAGAATTGAAAGATACAGTAAACCCCATAGTATGGGATTTTACTGGAAAAGAAGTAGGACTCATGGCTAAAATAGATCCAGTCCAAATAACTGTAAAGGAAGGTGCAATTTTTCCAAATACGAAACAGTACAAAATGAGTGCAGAAGTAAAAGCAGGTGTCATTGAAGAAATCAATCGGATGGTCAAACAAAACATACTGAGAGAAGTAATGAGTAGCCCATGTAATTCACCAATAATGGGTTTGAAGAAACCTAGTGGAAAATATAGGATTGTTCAAGATCTGAGGAAAATCAACAAAATTGTAGAACCATGTTGTCCTATAGTGCAAAACCCTGCAGTAATTCTGTACCAGATTCCTTGGAATGCTGGATGGTTTACAGTCATAGATCTGTGTCAAGCCTTCTTTTCAATTCCGTTACACCCAGACAGTCAGTATCTTTTCTCATTTAAATTTGAAAACAAGGTCTATGTATGGAATCGTGTTCCTCAGGGGTACACAGAAAGTCCTTCTATTTTTAATCAGATATTGAAAAGGTGTCTCGAAAAATTAGTGATGCCAGGAAGCTCAGTCTTAGTTCAATACATAGACGATTTATTAGTGGCATCAAGCACCAGAGAGGACTGTATTGTTGATACTATAGCACTCTTGAATCTTTTGGCTGAGGAAGGGCATAAAGTCTCACCTGAAAAGTTACAGTTTTGCAGGACAGCGGTTAAATATCTGGGACATCAAATTGAGAGGGGAAAAAGAAGAGTAACCTCTGAAAGAGTAGCATTAATAAAAAGAATGCAAATGCCAGTAACGCAAAGACAAGTAAGGATGTTCTTAGGAATAGTAGGTTACTGTCGACAATGGATACCAGGATTTTCCATGTTGGCTAAACCCTTGATTAACATGACCAAAAAGAAAGCAAAAGATCCTGTTGAGTGGGAAAATGAAAGTGTAGAAGCCTTTGTAAAATTGAGAAACTCCCTTTGTTCAGCACCTGCCTTAGGCATGCCGGATTATAAAAGAGAATTCGCATTATTCTGTCATGAACGAGAAAATTGTGCACTTTCAGTTTTAACTCAAAGACATGGTCTGGACAGACGTCCTATAGCATACTTTTCCGCTACACTAGACCCTGTAGCATCTGCGTTGCCAGGATGTTTGAAAGCAGTAGCAGCAACATGTTTGAGCATTGAACAAAGTGAATCGATTGTGATGGGACATCCTGTAAAAGTATATGTTCCACATGCAGTTGTGATTCTGTTGACCAGAACACGAACTCAGCATCTCACTCCTAGTCGGCTGACTAAGTATGAGAGGATAATAATGGGTGCAGAAAATGTAACCATGGTGAGGTGTACGATAATAAATCCAGCAAGCTTACTACCAGATCCATATCATGAGACAAATAAAGATGACGAAGAAGATGAACATGATTGTGTACAGATTACAGAACTATGCACAAAACCTCGCCCAGACATAGAGGAACAGCCTCTTAAAAAGCCAGATAAGGAACTATTTGTTGATGGCTCTTGCCAGAGACATGAAGATGGCAAGCTAACAGCTGCTTATGCAGTATGTGAATTAACTGGAATAGTCGAAGCATCCTATTTACCAGGGGTAAAATCTGCACAAGTAGCTGAATTGATTGCACTGATAAAAGCGTGCAAAATTGGGAGGGATCAGAAAATAACCATATTCACTGATAGTCAATATGGTTATGGGGTTGTGCATGATTTTGGCCAACTATGGATGCAGAGGGATTTCATGACTTCTTCAGGATCTCCCATTAAAAATGGACAATTTGTAAAAGAATTGCTAGAAGCAATACAATCACCAAAAGAATTGGCTGTGGTAAAATGTGCCGCACATCAGTCAGGAGATGACTGGGTGGTAGTTGGCAACAGATATGCAGATTTGGTGGCTCAATATTGTGCCAAAACCAGAACATCAGTAAATAAGAGGGTGGAAAGAATGGGAATCAGCTGCCAACTTATGCTATTTATGCCACCTGAAACCTGGAACGAAGTGAAAAGATTACAAGAGGAAGTGGATGAGGTTGAAAGAAAATTGTGGATCAAAACGGGTTGTTCTCAAAGAAGAGAGGATGAAGTATGGGTCAGTACAGATGGCAGACCAGTCATGCCAGATTGTTTACTCTCACAAATGGCCAGAATGTATCATGGAGACACACACATAGGGAGAGATGCAATGATTAGACTATTCAGACAAAATTGGTACAATCCCAAATTCAGAGCTGTTACAGAGAGTCTTTGCCAGAGATGTCTAATTTGCCAAATGCACAACACAGGCAGGAAAACGATAATTGGGTTTGGGAAGATCGGAAAAGCAGAAGGTCCATTCATAAGACTACAGTTTGACTTCATACAGTTACCACCATGCAGAGGGCTGAAATACGTATTAGTCATAGTGTGTCTGTTTTCAAAGTGGGTGGAGGCATATCCAACTAGGAGAAATAACAGCATTACAGTTGCCAAGCTGTTATTAAGAGAGCTCATACCTAGGTTTGGTTTCCCAGTATCTTTGGAATCAGATAGAGGAAAATATTTTAACAACGAAGTGATCCTGATAATCTGTGAAGCATTTCAAATCAAACAGAAACTGCATTGTGCATATCGTCCAGAGGCTTCTGGAGTGGTTGAACAATTGAATGGCACCATAAAGTCAAGATTGGGAAAAATGTGTGCATCAACATCATTGGAGTGGCCTGATGCATTGCCACTGGTTCTGATGGGACTCAGAAGTATACCTGATCGAACAACAGGTTTGAGTCCCCATGAAATTATGATGGGAAGAGCGATGAGACAGACACATGTTCCCACAAATAGACTGGTGAATATTTCTGATGATATGGTGTTGGACTACTGTAAAGGATTGGCTGACCTAGTGCGTTCTGTCTCTCACCAGGTTGGAGAAGACGCAGTTTCCAGACAGCCTGAACTAGAACATGATCTGAATCCTGGTGATTGGGTGGTAGTGAAGAATCACACCAGAGAAACGTGTCTATCACCCAGGTGGAGCAAACCTTGTCAAATAATATTGACCACAAACACAGCAGTGAAGTGTGCCGGATTTCCGAATTGGATTCACGTAAGTCACACCAAGAGAGTACCAGACCCAGAAGAAGAAAACACTGAGACGACACCAATCACTGAAGAAGCTGAAGGTTGCCAAGCTGAAGAATCTCAAGCTCGAGGTTCAAGAGAGGCTGACGGAGAACAACCGAGCACAAGTCAGGATTGGATACCAGTGGTCGAAGTTCCTGAGGTTTTCCACCGAACAAGAAGTCAAAGAAAATTAAAAGCAACTGTAGAAGATCAGATAGGTGAAGAAGAAGGGGTTCAGGCTCAAGAAGACATGCTAGTAAACGACCATGAACCAAATCAGATAGGGAAAGAAAACTGGACTGAAAGCAGTGAAGAATTAATAGAATTTGAACAGGGAGAGACAGGTTTAGAAGAAGCAGGTCAGGCTGCAGAAGTACACAATGCAATAAGCCCTGATCAGAAGCAGTTAGGTCAAGAGGAAAATACAGAAGAAATAGAGACTGAGAAAAGTGAACATAAAGAAGTAAACACAGAACAAAGTGAATTGTTGGAAACTCACAGTGGAGCTGCAAATGAGAAACCAATAAGACCAGAAAAAGAACAATTAGATAAGTCAGAGAAAACAAAGAACAGAACAGTACCAACCAGTGAAAATAAAAAGGCACTTGAAGACGAAAATAAAGAAACAGTACAAACAGAAAAGCCAAGAAAAGGAGACCAGTGGCCAAGTTTCATCAAAAGAGTAAAGTGCCACATAAAAACAAGAAGTGAAGATCCAGATCAAGTACCTGAAATAACAAGTCAAACAGATCAAGAGAAAAAGTCTGGGAAAAGAAAAAGTAAAAGATTAAGACTTGTGAACAACAAATTCAGGGGTCCTGATTGGACGTATATTGTTCTTGAAGACTTTGAAAGTTCAGAATCAAGTGACAGTGGTGGTGAAGGAACAAGTGCAGAACTAACTTACGAAGAAGAAACAAGACCACCCTGACTAAACAAAAGAATCCATTGAAGAAAAGGAACAGAGATAAGAAGAGCAATCTTCCTTGTCGAAAAATGCCTGATGATAGGGATACTGGGAGACCAAAGAGAAAATGCTGTAGAAGATGCTGTGCAATTTGCATATGTAGTCTAGTATTGGTGCTTATAGTATGGTTAGTCCTGATTGTAGCAGTTCCTTACCTGATGATAATAGATAAAAAGAATCATAATGAAACTATAGGGAGGACAGCAAACATGAAGGGAAATAGAGTAGAACTAATGGCAGAAGAAGATGAAGGAATTCATCATGTGATAGCTGATAATGAAACTAATTTAAATGTTTTCACGAAGTTGTTATTTCAATATGTAGACACTATGGAAGTTAGTAATTGTTATGTTTGTATGAAGTTACCTGAATCAGTAGCAGAAGGATTAACATACCATCATTTACCACTGACATATGGCATTTCATGTAGCGTATTAACAAGTTTATTTTATAGTACAGGTAGACTACAATATTACTATTCCAATATAGATGTTGTATTTTCTGAAGTTCCTATTCGCAAGAGTATGAACCCAGTGCTTAGCGCCTTAGATGCACAGTTTATGGGAGAGTTTTTCTTAACTATGAAATCAATAGACTTAACACATGCACGTAGACACAATCTAACATGTTCTTTATTAGAAGAAGAGAAAATATTTTTGAATTTAGTAGAAGATAGAAGACAGGATTTTCAAAAGAAAGCTACAGAGCATAAAGCTCATTTACCACCTTGGGCAGAGAAAGAGGGAAGTTACACACCTGGCAAAGCTCAAGCTGCTATGGCTCTGGATTTCGAAAAGAAGGGAAAAATTTGTCTTCATAGGTTAAAGACTGACTATAACAATGTTTTCATCGGTACCAGTGATTGTGAACACAATTTTTTAATATTGGGTGGTTGGGGACTGAAAGGAGGATCAGATTCAGTTTTTCCTGGAATCTATTATGTCTGCGGGAATAAGGCTTATTTTAGGCTTCCTGCACGGTGGTATGGAAGTTGTTACTTTGGAATAGTCTTTCCAAAAATATACCACGTAAAAAGAAACACTGGAAGCAATGAAAACAATGGCGAATTAACACGTAATAAAAGAGCTAGTTTTTCAGAAATAATAGGTGATATATTTGGTGCATTGATACCTTCAGTGGGAGTAATTCTGAACTCAAGGAAGATATGTAAATTGTCTACAGTGGTTGATCGTTTATCAACGGATACTGCTGGAGGATTTCTAATGATTAATGCGGAAATGGTTGCAATTAGGTCAATGGTGATGCAAAATTGACTTGCTCTTGACATAATATTGGCAAAAGAGGGCGGAGTCTGTAAATTATTGAAAACGAAACACTGTTGCACTTATATCCCGGATAAAAGTGCAGAAATTGGAACATATATTAAGAATATAACTAAACTTGAGCAAGAACTTAAACCACTGGAAGTTGATAGTGTATGGGAAAGATTGACAAATAGTATATCGTCAATCGGAACCTGGTTTTCTAATATAGGTAAAGGACTTATAGGTCAAATACTAGTTCCCTTAGCAGGGATAGCAATAATAGTTCTGACAATAGTATTTTGGTGTAAATGTTGTAGAAAGAGTGGAACTTATAAAGTGACTGAAAAGGGAAAGAAGAGAAAGAGAGACGAAATTGAACTGGAAGAATGGAAAAGTGAATTATACAAAAAGATGAAAGGAGATTGTAAAAATAGAAAAGCTCAAAATGAAAATGAGAATGAAGTGATTTGTTAGAAGTTGGCATCTGATTGAGGGTACTTTTTGATGGCTCAGAAACGCCATCAGAGAGGGGATTGATGGAGCAAGGTTTCGCAAATGAAACTTGCTCGTATGCAATCTTCCTCATTGTATTAATATTAAAATTTGTATTGTCTGTATTAATATTTGCACACATTACATGAATAGTTAGGAAGCTTGCCTATGTGTTTTTCTAACAAATAACGTTTGTTCCTAGTCTAAAATGGCCGCTTAAGCGCGGGATCTCATCTGCGCATGTCACAACCTGATCACATGGTGTGACGTCTTTCTTTGCTTGGTGGGAATTTCTGCTTCTGCGCAGTGTGCAATAAAATGGCTGCTCAATGTTCTCACATGCTTAAGCTTGCTCTCGAGTCATTACTAAATTGTCATTTTCTTAACGCAATTAATGCGGGATAGGATTTTATAATTAAATGGGATTAGAAATAAGATAAGTGGTATACAGTGAAACGTTTTATTTTTGATATTAATATCTCCTTCTTGCACTTTTAGTAATTCGTAATCTTGGGCCTGGGTTGGTGACTTGAAACTTGAGAAGCAGAAGGTTCTGCGCATGCGTCCTGTACGACTGCCAAAATGAAGTCAACTTGGACGTCTTACAAGGCCATGACCTATTGGCCGAAGATGATGTACCCAATGTATCCGGCGGATAAAATGTTGCTCTTATCCTGTAAAATGTATAACATTTGTCGTGAGAACGGGTGGGAAATAAAGAGAATGTATTAATTTGAAGGGTGGGAACGCAAGTACAATAGGCTACACAAATTAAGCCAAATTTGTCATGGTGCGAGAATCCACCTCCTGTCCCTGTCCAATCAGAAGTAGTGGTCCCATATTTTAGCAACATTAAGGGGAGGTACATGGGCGTAGAAGGGTATAATAGAATATAGCATTAGTTAATTAGTCAGAGCTAGATTCCAGAGAAGAGAGAACATACAGAAGAGCTCCAGGCTGCCCAGCTGATCGGTTGCTGACTGAATCCCTATCCAGAAGAGGTCCTGAGGAGGGGGGGTGGCGGAGTCCATTAGAGGGAAGAATCGAGGAGAAGTCGAGTGCCAGAGAGGGGAACGGCGCAGGCGTCGTTGTAGAGAGGTCACCAGTCCGGTCCTGATCCCGAAGAAGGTTCTTGCTCTTCATCCTTCCACGGTCCTATCCTTTCAAACTCCTTGGCTAAGGGCTTGGTTCTTGCATTTAGGTAAATATATGCAACCTTTAGTTGCGCTGCTGTTCCTATCTCCTCTTTTCCTTAAACACCGTCATTGATTAGCAATAATCATTCTATACTTTTTCTAAGGGTATTCTGATCAAATACTGTGTCTTTTTTCTGTATTTACTCTGCTAAAACTTTAAATAAACATTTTAAAACTTCCTGACTCTGTGGTTATTTCAGGGTTATGTATTATAGTGAATGTCACTCATTTTAAACTTCCCAATTAGCAAAGGATCCATTGGTAAGTTATTACTCTTCAATCAGAAGGTAATTGGTAGCAGGGATTTGATAAAAGAGTACATCTGACACCCAGCGTAAGTATTAGTGTAGTATGAATGTATGGGCCCAAGTGAGTATATGGTGTATAAATGCTGTTTGCTAATATCGCGCTGGATCAGATTGGTGTGGGGACTTTTCCCCACAATAGTGTGACTTCTAGGGGATTATGATCCGATAAGGTTTTACCTAGATACGTGGTGTCTTTAACATTGACAATTAGGTACAACGAACAGAATATTCTATCTATACGGGTATGCAGCCCATGCGGTGATGAAAAGAAAGAATACTCTTTACTAGTAGGGTGTACCATGTGCCATGCATCTCTTATACCCCAGCCCTCTGCCCAACACTTAAGGGCATCTGCCTGTTTTCTACACCCCGTACCCTGAAGTGGGGGGTGCGACCTATCCAGCTCAATATCCATTACCCCATTAAAATCACCCCCAAAACCCAGGGGTACTCTTCCCATCCCACCAACACATTGCTAAGTATCTTGAGAAATTTATCTTGCTCTGTATTCGGAGTGTATACACTCCCTATCACTATGTGCTCCCCATCTAATAAACCATGTAGCAGCACATATCTGCCATTGGAATCTATCCTTTGCTCCAGTAGTGTGAAGGGGGTACCACCTCTGATCCATATCGCAGTCCCACGGGCGAATGCAGAATAGGATGTGAAAAATAATTGACCTCTCCATTTCTTTTGCAATTTAATGGCTTATGCATGCATTAAATGGGATTCTTGGAGGAATACTATATGTACCTTCCTCCGATTTAATTGCGCCAGGATTCTGTGCCTCTTGTGTATGGAGCCCAAGCCCCTTACATTCCAGGATGTGTACGTATATTTATTAGGCTGCATCATTGGCCTCTCTATAAAGCAATCTAACATGAACACAAGTCCCTGTATGCCGACTGCAAAATGCATTAAGTGTAGCTGAGTCCGTATACCCTTTTAACACTCCCAATACTAGGTTCCCCCATAAAACTCTAGAGGACCAAACCATGAAAAAAAGTTCAACAGGAACTCCGTATAATCTATAACATGGTGCATTCGCCATAGGGGGAGTGGCAACCACCAGCCTCTTAACGCATTTTATACTGTACTCAACTTAAACATCCGCAGAGCTCCAGCCGAAGCCCTATCTTAGTATAATTACAATGGACAATTGGACCATCCGGTATCAAATTATAGGGTGGTTCATAATCATCTGTTAAAAACAATAAACCAGCAGAAGAAGATCGCAGCATTCAACCCAAATAATCATTTGCAGTCTGCGGGGTAACCAAAGGGAACAGCGCTAGGCTATTTTCAGAGTCAGAGTGGGCATTGGCATCTTCGGAAGAGTCCACAGTTTCTGCGATAGACTTGGCATCATGGTCCGCCAGTGCAACCGCTGTCAGGATAGCGTCTCTTTGGCTTTCTGAGATCTGCTCCGGTGAGGGGTTCACACTAGGGCCAGGTCTGGGCTGCCAACTTTTATCCATTCTAGGTCCTCCAATGCGTTGTGGTTGGGACTGCTGCCGCTGACTTGCCTGGGATGAGTCCTGTGACGCAGGGGGTGTTAAAGTAATTTCTACCCAGTCCACTGCTTCTTCTGGATTATCAAAGAACAAGGCTTTTTGACCATAAATAACCTTTAAGCGAGCTGGGAATAATAAAGCATACTTCAAATTAAGAGCCCGGAGTTTCTTTTTAACGTCTTGGAATGTGGCTCTCGCTTTCTGGACCGCCATGGTGAAGTCTGGGTAGAGAGAGATATTTTTGTTTTCAAATTTTATTGGAGCATTCTCCCTAGCAGCGCGCAGTATCGTATCCCGGTCTTTGTAGTTCAGTATACGCGCTATAAGTGGCCTGGGCGGTGCACCCGGGGGAGGAGGTCTGGGTGGGACTCTATGAGCCCGTTCCACACTATAGTGTTCCGTGAGGCCCACCTTTGCCAGCTGTTCTCGTAGCCATTTTTCAACAAATTGGGTAGGGTTAGAGCCCTCGCTCTTTTCCGGTATTCCCAGTATGCGTATATTGTTACGGCGGGATCGTCCTTCTGCATCGTCCACCCTCTCCTGCAACCCCTTCAGTTGACGCTGTAGCTGTTCTATCTGAGAGGTGTGTATTGTTTGCTGTGGTATCAGGTCATCTAGGGCTATTTTATTGGATTTGACCTTGTCTGCCAGTTTTGTGTGATCCGCCTTCAGCAGGGTGAAGCTGGAGGTCAATGTACCTATTTGTGCTTCTATAGCAGTGCGTGAGTCTCTTATTTCCTTTAAGATCAAGTCCAGCTTATCAATATGGCGTCCTGGCTCCGTAGGCGGCACCACATCCGTTTCAAAACTTTGCGTCGGAGCACTTTGCACAACATTGTCCGTCTCCTCAGAAGCGGGGGGATCTGGCTGTTTGGTTTTAGTACGCCCCATTATTGAAATGAACAAGGATAGATTGTGTCTTTTTAATCACTGTGGCGCTAGCCACCCTTCACATATACCAAACTTTTCAGTTTCGTACAGTGCACTACCTAGAGAGCACGAGCAGACGTCACAGTATAGCTCCCTATAAGGATCCGTGCTGGAGCCAGACTCCACTGAGCTGGGGTATATCCGTGTTTCCTCCTCTTCTTCTAGCACGACTCACCACAGCACCGGGACTCAAGGCAGCAGACATGAAGGATAGTTCAGTGCCTTATACCTGCGCTCTTTTCAGTCTATTCACTCCACAATGTAGGCTCAGTGTCCTGCAAGATTGACTTTCGATCTGCGCCGTTGCCCGGTTACTCCAGTGGACAGCGCCCCAACTCACTCCCCACAGGTCAGCCACCTCAAACCCGGCACCCGCGGTGTCCGTGCCAGCGTGAAGGCCCACTCATTCCATGTCGTTTACCTTGAGCTTGCGTGCCGATTAACGTCGGGTGGAGTGCCCTCCCAGCCCGTGTCTTCGCACTCGGAGCTTCACTGATTTCTTTGTGTGACGCAGGTACAAATTCCTTAAGAGGTGCCCCGGCACCCTCCTACAGCGAGCCGGACAGCCAGTGTACACTTGGATCCCCCGGTATTGCCAGCGCTACAAAGTACTACGTGGGAGGGGACCCCAGCTCTGCTTGAGTGTCCCTCGCAGGTCGTCTCTTTTCTCGCATCCCTCAGGCGACTCCGCCCGCCATTTTGCGTATCGCTTAACTTCCCGTACCTGCAGAACGTCGTTTTCTGCGCACGTAGTGCCTCCGACTCTCCAGGTGCTGGTATTGGGGACAGTCAGGTCCGCTGGGCTCTGCGGTGAATATCTCTACACCTCCTGCTACCCGTGCAAGGTAACGCACTCCGGTGCCACCAGGCCCGTCTGTCTCCAACTGCCGCCCAGCCCCGGGGAACGCCGGCTCTTACAGGACGATTTCGGGCTCGGAGACACAGATTTTCGGGGTCACTGTACACCCCAAGACCCCCGCTGTTCAGTGCGCTGCTTATGAAGCGCGGATGGCCCTACATTGTCAGAATTAGTGCCGTAGTGTCAGGCCCGGTTCGGAGCTCCACTAGTTCGCGTCCGCCATGCTTGGCAGTTGGCCACGCCCCCCTCAGCCACTCTTCTCTCTTTTAGCAATAAACTATGTACACATTCGCACCTTTAAAAACATTAAAAGAAACAAGAAGGTGCTGCAGCTGCTTCTCTTGTACCAGTGGTAATTCCTCATTCTAAGTCCTCTAGACAATGTTGCAGCTGATTCTCTGGCTTAATCAATAATTCATCATTGTAGGCCTCTAGACAGTGCTGCAGCTGCTTTTCTGGTCCCGTCGGTAATTCCCACATTCTACGTCCTCTAGACAGTGCTTCAGGTGTGTCTCTGGTCCTAGTAGTAATTCCTCATTCTAAGTCCTCTAGACAGTGCTGAAGCTGGGTCTCGGTTCCCAGTGGTAATTCCTCATTCTTAGTCCTCTAGACAGTGCTGTAGCTGCTTCTCTGGTCCCAGTGGTTATTCCTCATTCTAAGTAATTTAGGCTGTGCTGCTAGCGGCTTCTCTGGTCACCGGTGGTAATTCCTCATTCTTAGTTCTTTAGGCAGTGCTGTAGCTGCTCCTCTTGCACCAGTGGTAATTCCTCATTCTTAGTCCTCTAGGCAGTGCTGCAGCTGCTTCTATTGCACCAGTGGTAATACCTCAATCTTAGTCCTCTAGACAGTGCTGCAGCTGCTTCTCTGGTCCCGTCGATAATTCCCACATTCTACGTCCTCTAGACAGTGCTTCAGCTGTGTCTCTGGTCCCTGTGGTAATTCCTCATTCTTAGTCCTCTAGGCAGTGCTGCAGCTGCTTCGCTGGCCCTGTCGGTAATTCCTCATTCTACATCATCTAGACAGTGCTACAGCTGCTTCTCTGGTCCCAGTGGCAAATCCTCATTCTTATTCTTCTAGGCAGTGCTGCTAGATGCTTCTCTGGGCCGTCGGTAAATCCTGATTCTAAGTCCTCTAGGCAGTGCTGCAGCTGCTTCGCTTGCCCTGTCGGTAATTACCACATTCTACATCCTCTAGACAGTGCTTCAGCTGTGTCTCTGGTCCCAGTGGTAATTCCTCATTTTTAGTCCTCTAGACAGTGCTGTAGCTGCTTCTCTGGTCCCAGTGGGAATTCCTCATTCTAAGTCCTTTAGGCTGTGCTGCTTGCGGATTCGCTGGTCCCGGTGGTAGTTCCTCATTCTTTGTCCTCTAGGCTGTGCTGCAGCTGCTTCTCTGGCCCCGTTGGTAATTCCTCATTCTAAGTCCTCTAGACAGTGCTGCAGCTGTGTCTCTGTTCCCAGTGGTAATTCCCCATTGTAAGTCCTCTAGACAGTGTTGCAGCTGTGTCTGTGGTCGCAGTGGTAATTCCTCATTCTTAGTACTGTGGGCAGTGCTGCTAGCTGCTTCTCTGGTCCCTTTTGTAATTCCTCATTCATAGTTCCCTAGACAGTGCTGATAGCTGGTTTTCTGGTCCCATTGTTAATTCCTCGTTCTTAGTCATCTAGACGGTGCTGCAGCTGCTTCTCTGGCCCCATCACTAATTCCTCATTATAAGCCCTCTAGACAGTGCCTCAGCTGCTTTTCTGGTCCCGTCGGTAATTCCCACATTCTACGTCCTCTAGACAGTGCTTCAGCTGTGTCTCTGGTCTCAGTGGTAATTCCTCATTGTTAGTCCTCTAGGCAGTGCTGCAGCTGCTTCTCTGGTCCCAGTGGTAATTCCCTTTTCTTAGACCTCTAGGTAGTGCTGCTAGATGCTTCTCTGGGCCCGTTGGTAAATCCTCATTCTAAGTTCTGTAGACAGTGCTGCAGCTGGGTCTCTGTTCCAAGTGGTAATTCCTTGTTTTTAGTCCTTTAGACAGTGCTGTAGCTGCTTCTCTGGTCCCAGTGGTAATTCCTCATTCTAAGTCCTCTAGGCTGTGCTGCTAGCGGCTTCTCTGGTCCCAGTGGTAATTCCTCATTCTCAGTCCTCTAGGCTGTGCTTCAGCTGTGTCTCTGGTCCCTGTGGTGATTCCTCATTCTAAGTCCTCTAGACAGTGCTGAAACTGGGTCTCGGTTCCCAGTGGTAATTCCTCATTCTTAGTCCTCTAGACAGTGTTGTAGCTGCTTCCCTGGTCCCAGTGGTTATTCCTCATTCTAAGTAATTTCGGCTGAGCTACTAGCGGCTTCTCTGTTCACCGGTGGTAATTCCTCATTCCTAGTCCTCTAGGCAGTGCTTCAGCTACTTCTCTGGCCCCATCGGTAATTCCTCATTCTTAGTCCACTAGACAGTGCTGCAGCTGCTTCTCTGGTCCCAGTGGTAATTCCTCATTCTAAGTCCTCTAGGCTGTGCTGCTAGCTGCTACTCTCGTCCTGTCAGTAATTCCTCATTCCTAGTCCTCTAGGCAGTGCTGCAGCTACTTCTCTGGCCCCATCGGTAATTCCTCATTCTTAGTCCACTAGACAGTGCTACAGCTGCTTCTCTGGGCTCATCAATAATTCATCCTTATAAGTCCTCTAGACAGTGCTGCAGTTGCTTCTCTGGTCCCATCGGTAATTCCCACATTCTACGTCCTCTAGACAGTGCTGCAGCTGGGTCTCTGTTCCCAGTGGTAATTCCTCATTTTTAGTCCTCTAGACAGTGCTGTAGCGGCTTCTATGTCCCAGTGGTAATTACTCATTCTAAGTCATCTAGGATGTGCTGCTAGCGGCTTCCCTGGTCCTGGTGGTAATTCCTCATTCTTAGTCCTCTAGGCAGTGCTGCAGCTTCTTCTCTGGCCCAGTCGGTAATTCCTCATTCTAAGTCCTCTAGACCAGGGGTCTTCAAACTGGGGGGGTCCCCTAGGGGGTTCTCAACCGATCCTAGGGGGGTGGTGGTGCCAGGCTCTGGCCAAAAGAAGCATTATGCTGATAACAGTCCTTTGTTTTCAGCAGAAAAAAATGAGCCGCAATAAGCCACTCTGTAATGGGCCATCGGTAACAACTTTTGTCATTTATATTCTGACTGGGAGAAGGTGTCAAAAGGAAAGGGACTCCGAATATTCTTCAGAACCCCCACCCCATTTCTAATAATCACACTGTGAATACTTTAACACGTTAGAACGGCCAGCCTAGCCAGAATAGTACGTTTGGAAATCATGTATTTGATTACATTTATAGAGCGGTAACAGAACTTAACTGCAATGTTTAAATAAGTCTATACATATTTAAACATTTCCAGTTTCATAGAATAATTGTGAAAAACTGAGGGGGGCCCGGTGTTTTTTTTTCCCCACTGGGGGAAAGGAGTGCGGCAGTAAAAAGTTTGAAGACCACTGCTCTAGACAGTGCTACAGCTGCTTCTCTGGTCCTAGTGGTAATTCCTCATTCTAAGACCTTTAGGCAGTACTGCTAGCTGCTACTCTCATCCCGTCTGTAAATCCTCATTATAAATCCTCTACACAGTGCTGCAGCTGGGTCTCTGTTCCACTCCAAGGCAGTGCTGCAGCTGCTTCTCTGGTCTTGTTAGTAATTCCTCATTCTAAGTCTACCAGACAGTGCTGCTAGCTGCTACTCTGGTCCCAGTTGTAATTCCTTATTGTAAGTAACCCTGGGCGTAGTTCGCGTAGTCGCGCTACGTGAAGCTACGCGAAGACGTTAAAGTGCTACGCGTAGCTACGCGAGCGTGCGTAGTTGCTTGTCGCGCCCGTTCGCGATGCGTTTTTCTTCTTCGGGAACGCGTTGTGCGTGTTCGGGACGCTGTTTGCGTGCTCGGGGGATAGTATCTCGCGAACTTACCCATGCGGTCGCCTATGGGCGCGGCCATCTTGTTTTTCACTTGTCTCGCCCGTTCGCGATGCCTTATTTCCTGTTCCGGGTCGCGTATAGCGTGCTCGCGATGTGCATTTCATGTTCGGGAACGCGTCGTACGTCTTCGCAACGCTTTTTGCGTGCTCGGGGAGAAATATCGCGAGAACTTACCCACGCGGTCGCGATGGGCGCGGCCATCTTGTTTTTCACTCTATGCTATGGTTCTGGGCCTGCTTTTCTATCCTCCCTCAATCTTTGCGATCCTTAGTTTTTTACACTGTTTTTCAATTTTTTTTTATTTATTATCTATCTCTCTCTGTGCCTAAGTCTATATTTTGCATTTATTTCTACTTTTTACTGTTTTCTTTACTTTTCTACTGTTTTATATTACTTTCTTCTTTAAGCTCCTACTTCTTCCCCTAACTTTATTTTTCCCTTCTAACTTTTCTTTTCCGCCTCCTCCCACACACCCCAGAACCATGGCGAAGGGTAGCAGCACCAATAACGGCTCCAAGGGCAAGGCGCGTGCGCCCAAGAGCCGCCTGCCTTGCGGCAGACTGCGCGCTGCAGGGGTGCAAGCCCTGCAGCTTTTTAGTGAGGCGGAGGTGGCCGCCCTTGTTTTTTTTGTGCAGCGCCACCTCCCCTTGACCTTGGCAGCAGGCGGCAGGCCAGGCTCCGGGTACCCTACCCAGGAGCGTCACCGCCGGTGGGCGAAGGTGCGCCGGGCAGTGTTTCGCTGCTCAGGGGTCCGGCGCACCCATAACCAGCTGGCCCACCGGTGGTCAGACATCCTGGACCGGGAGCAGGACCTGTTGGACCTGCTAGGTGTCGAGGTCGTGGGGCTTGGTGAGTAGCTAATATATATAGTAGTATAAGTATTGTGTATAATTTTTTTACGAATAACAAGAATACTGCTGCTTACATTGCAGGTAAATTACGTTTCAAAATCTTCTGTGATTGTAGGACACAGGTGCTCGGTGCTACTCTTACTTGTTTGCAACTTTGCGCTCGCTTGTCCTTATTATTATGTAAGAGTTTACTTTAGAGAACTTAAGTTAGGTAATGCTATTGCTAGAGAGACTCTAGTCCTTCCTTTGTCCTCCTGTCAAATAGTGGTGGATGGATTGATACTAGGTTTAGTTAGTATTAGTTGATCATTTTTTAGCGGTCTGCGTGACACATCCTCTGTCACTGAGTGCTGCTTACCCCAGTCCTTAGTAGAACCTTTTATAGTTTGTTTAGTGAGTGGTAGGCTTAGCAGTGTCAGTCAGTAGCAGAACATCAGACGCAACCAACCAACAATTTGATGTATGCACAAATTTATGCATGTGTCCTCCATCTCATCTATGCATTTTTGAGGGCTAAAAAAAATGGAAATGCAGACTTAGTGAACAATTGGCCCGTCTGGAATAGGTGGGCTAGGTCAGGTGGTACTTAGGCTTAGTTAGTGTTCTGGATTTGAATCAATCAGAATGGAACACTGGATTAGTGTTCATAAATAAGTAGACGGTCCGTGAATCCCGCAAGCCAGTAGTCGATCGGATTAGATAGGTCAATTTTATTGCAATTATTGTTTCCTAAAACGTTTTTGAGCGTTTTTTTAGATAATTTATTTGTTTCACAGCTATCATTAATGTTTGTCTCTTTCTTTATTATATCTTACATGATCACTGATCTGCAGCACCCAGGGGCAAGAAGACGGGGTCCAAGTCGGCGGGACAACCACCAGAGGACCGCTCTTCTACCGAGGACCCTGCTGCTGGCCCCAGTAAGTCCTCCAGTGGTTAATATTAACAATTATATTTCTCTAACTTTTACTGCACCTTATTTGTTCCGAACTATTAATTCTGGTTCCACTTCCTAATTCTATTTTTTACAAAAGCTTCTTTGATCTTGACTTGACTATCTGTTTCTAAATTCTGGTTATCCCTGCCTCTAAGTTCTAACTGCCTCTGCTATGACTGTCTGTACTACTACTATTAGTCTGTCGCTAAGCTTGCCCAGTTTGCCACTCTTTATTTTACGGTTTTGAATAAAACTCAGATTGACCAATAGCTCTAGCCACTGACTCCAGTCCTTTGGGTTGTCCTCTTCTAGTCTTCTTAATCTTGAGGCTTTGACAATTACCACAAACAAAATGCCCAACCAGATATTTGACTATTTTTGATAGGATATAGTACATACTACTACTGATGTGGGGATTCTGCACAGCCACATACAGAACTATGCACAAGAAAATAGGATGTTGGTGATGGGAGGTTGGACCTTCCTCACACCTCAGTCAGAAGTGAACCCACAATCCCCTGAACGACTAGCTATAGTGTCTCATTAGGTCCCCGAACCCCCACCCGAAGATACCCAATGATTACACAACCCAGAACAGATAACACCCTTTCGCTCACTCACTCGTGTAAGTCCACCACCACCACCACACCAAATACCACAGAGTCTATGTGTAAGTTCAAAAGGTTTATTTTCAACTAACAAGCTCTGTATGTTGTTCTATAAAATTCAGTGTACTACAGCCAGCTGCAACAGCAAAATGCATAAGATTAAAACAATAAACATTGTTACAAGTGCATGATAGAAGACAAAAGATCTGTGCGAATTCTGGGAGACCCCTCACCGTAGAATGTAGAAGTACTGGTTACATGCATCATTCATAAGCTCTGCAAATCTCTGGTTCGTAGAAGGGAATCTTCTGCCTGTTATGAGAAAAATGGTGCGCGTTAGATAGTATAATGCAAGCATTTCTCAGTCATGCCAAAAAGTGTAACATGTTACTTATGGCTAAGCAATACGGACTAACCGAACTCCATAACAAAGTGGCTTGTTTTTCGACCTCTTGTACGCAACGCTCAGACAGTAGCTGTATGAGCTCATGTGGGCTCAAAAAGGCGTCTTACTGTTACTGCACAACAAGCTGCGAGGTAACATGAGCAATCTATAATAATGACCCTAGGGACCATAACACTACTAGTGTCTACTGACTCTACTCTAGTACCCGATTTGGACTAGTGATGTATGTTGTATATGTATGTATTAACTTTTTTTTCAATCTTGCTAGTGAAAACGAATAAATAGGGGGAGGTGTACAGGCATCTAAAAATGTGTCATGTTTTTTTCTAGGCGTACTAGCGACCACCAGTGCCGGCAGGGCCAGCGGCGATGCGACCATTCCGGAGGGGGCAGGAGATGCGGCACCTGCAGGAGCTACAGGGGGTGAGCCAGCAGCAGTGGCGGGCGGTGGTAAGTTATATTCATTACTTATTGACATTGCACTAGCTGGAAGGGTGTTCACTTCACTCACTGTACTGTTGTTGAGACTTATTAGGTATGAAGTTGTAGTGAACATTATACAACGGTTGAAGAAGACACCCTTTACTTAGCATTAGCAATGCATTAGCAATAGCATTAGCAGCGTGAGTTGATTAACCAATGGCCTCTTCCATCTGACTCCAACTCAGCTGTGAAAGTTTTATGGAGAAGACTAAAAGTCAGATCAGATGACCTTGATGGATGTGTTGAACAAAAAGGGAAAGAAGGGTGGAAGGAGGAAGGACGGGCGAGATTTAATATGACTGGCAGAGACGGATACGTTGGAAGCATGGATAGGTGGCTGATAGGAATCAGATGCATGTGTTGTTGAAGGATGGGTGGAAGGTGAAAGAAGAATGGATGCCTGCCTGGGTGGGCGACACAGTATGGGTGGATACTGTGGATAGCAAGAATCATCAGCGGTGTTTGGGTGAAACTCAAAGCCAAGGCAAGCAAGGAATGAGTGGACGCATGGGTTGCTGTTGGTGAAACAAAGTAAGGTTTGTGGAGAGATTAAGAAGAATGATAGACATTTACTTAGAATGGATGGATGCCTGTATGTATTCATCATAGACAGCATAGGTGGAGACTGTCAAGGGATGCAGAGTCTTAGTTTTAAGGGAATGTAAAAGAAACCGCGCCAGAGTAGCAAAGCCGAGGGGAATACAAGTTGTATTTTCAGAATACAGTTGACTCACAATAGTTTGCAAGCACATCATATATATTGTGTATAGTTAGTTATCAAGCGCCTTCCTTCGACTCCGAGGACCACTCCCTACCTATGTTAATTTATTTTCGAATGTGTCAGCCAGCCTGCAAAGGGTGGCCTATCTGTTGGTTACACAGTCAATCAAAACAAAGTACCTTATGCAGTAGCGGTCGGTGGTGGGAGTGCTGCCGGGCGCTGATGTGGGGAGGGGCAGGGTGGGGGTAGTAAACAATGGATTACGCGGCCAAATACAGGTAACTTTACTGTAAACATAAAAATAAATAAAGCGAATTTCATTGTGCGCACTGCACCGCCAAATGCGATGCAGTGCGCGCAACGAAATTAGTTTTATTTATTTATATGTTTACTTACCTGTAATTGGCCGTAATCCATAGTTTACTACCCCCACCCTGCCCCTCCCCACGTCACCGCCCGGCAGCACTCCCACCACCGACCGCTACTGACCTTATGTCGTCGTCCCATATATAAGCAATGATCATTGGATCAGATATATAATCTGCCTTTTTGTAGTAGCCAGGGCACTGTGAAAGTGAAATTGAGCAATTGCCCTTCATGTAACAGAGAGAGTATGGCCAGTGCCACCCGTAATAGAAAAATACGAGCTTCCCCACCTGCAGACAGTAGTAAATAAAACTAACGTGAGTCTGCGTCATGACTCGTATGTTTGTCTTGGGTGCAAGCATAGCTGACTGAGCTGGCATGCTGGCTACAACCAGGTTATGTAATTTCGCTAAACTAGAGATAAGAAGAAGACTGGTGTACTGGAGTCCATAGTGCTAGTATAATGCCTGAAACTCCCACAAATGTTAGAGGCCGAGGAAGTGGGAGGATAGATAGATTATTACCACAAATGTTATGTACTGTGCTTCTTGCTAGTGCTACTGTGCCACTATGTGTTGAATTAATTTTGTGTTACTGTTTTGCTAAGAGTATTGGTTACAACAATATTCTTTTTCTTTCTTGATATAGATACTCCTTCCCAAGAAAAACCATCCCGGAAGGAGTTGGCAGCCAGGGCCCGGCGCCGGAATCTGGAGGCCATCTGTGAAGAGTACCGGCGGCTGGTGGCTCAGGTGGAGGAGGAGGAGGAGGAGGCGGAGGCGGCAGCAGCTGCAGCCTCCTCCAATGCCCCGGGCCCCACCTCCAATGGTACGGCGCCGCGGTCTGGCAGCCGCCCGCCGCCGCAATTCTTTATCAGTCAGCACTGCTGTCCCCCACCCTGGATGCCACTGCAGGGCATTTCGCCGCCAGATGCTCCTCCGGATTTCACACCTAGAGGAGCAACTAGAGGAGCGTATCAAGATACTGGTGGACAAACACCTAAAAGCCCGCCAAATATAAGAAGAACTATAGGACCCTGTTGGATTGCCCCTTTTTTATTCCTTTTGTTGGTGGGTGGGAATTGGGCGTTGGGGTTTCTGGACATTGTTTGGACTTTTTTCGTTTTGGACATTGGTTGGGGTTAGGGAGAGGGGTGGGTCAGGTGTGGGATAGTTTATTTTTGTTAGGGTAATAAATTATATTTATACTTAAACATACAATGTTAATGTTTTGTGGAGGGTTACTGTTTTACGAATTTACGTCACATGGTTTCCTTGCTGCTGCAGGGCCGCAGCCAGTGTTTGATTTAAATAATCTGCCGATGATGTAACACAAACAGATAGATGCGGTACCCCTCACTGAGTTATTTGTCCTACTAGTACTGTCAGTCTCTCCTCCTAGTCCATTATACCTCCCACCAAACTTATCTTACCTGTGATTGATGATGATTAAGTTCGGCACAGCGATGGCTGCATGGTTTCCCAAGAGAATGGAGAAGATGCCATGGTTGTGGTGGTAGTAGTAGACACTGGCAGTAGCATTTGCAAAAAAATAAAAAGAGACAGTCACTTGCCTGAGAGCGACTGTGGGAGGAGTAGTAGAACGAAGTAGAGTACAGTACAGAAGAAGACTGCTAAACAAACAATATTGCAACTGCTAAAGTAAAATAAAACATAATGGTGGCGGGGACAGCCTAGTACAAGAAGTTACAAACTGTAGTTGTGTCGAGTGAGTCACTTAACTTAACACAATCGTAATTCGTAACCTTTACTGCTGTGTGGTAGGATGTTGATGTTGAATCCAATCAATGCCGGCAATTAATTATGATGTATTAGGTGACGGTCCCTTTGGAAAAAAATTGGCTTGCACATAGACTGAGCATGGGTGGGCAAGCAGAAGAAGATCCTCGCCCTGCCTTGAAATTGAATTAGTGTTGCTTTCACCACATCTGCCCCAGCAAGCGTGTGATCAATTGGTGTACATTTAATGTAGTCACATCACACCTCAATATAAATCACAGCCCGGGGGAAGAGGGTTAGGGTTTGATGAATGGATGGGAAGGGGGTCTTGGGGAAAGGTTTGACAAAGAAAAACAGTACGCATGGACACAACAAAAGCAAAGCGCAATCTTGGCAGACGACCATGATCTTATCCAATAAATCTATAAAGGGAGAAAAAGGAAATGCATGCATGATGATGAAGATAACTTGATGGTTAATGAGTAGTACTTACTAACTACTACTAGACAATTAGACAGTACAGGGCAGCAGTATATTCTATGCAATTTGCCTTGCCTGTAATATGCCCTCAGAGACCCAAATTCCATGTTGTACTGGGCTTACTTTTAAAGATAGCAAAGAAAATTAAAAAATAGTTGTAGGGATCAATTAGCAAACAAACAACAACACAACAACACAACACACAGTCGTAATGATTGAAGAGAAAAAAGGAATCAAATTAATTAAAAGACGAATGATGAATGATACTAAAGTTACTGTATTATCCTGGTCAAATTGTGGAGTTGAATCTCGTCCTTCCTCTTGGTCCTATCTTCCATGGACGCTCCGCACATCAATCTTGGGTGCCACTGCCTGCCTGATGCGGATTGGTAAGGTAGGTGTGAGTTGTGTCTCCCAGTATAGCACAGGGTAAAGGCCGGCCTGTAATAGTAGATGGAAAAACAAAAGGGGTATTGAAAAATCAATGAATAAAAAAAAGCATCAATTACGGTGGAGTCCAAGAAGAGAAGAGAGAACACTTTCAGACTGAGGCGGCTTGGATATATCGTGTATATTCTGTTTACAGCATTAAGCTACAACAACAACAGGACAGAACAGGCCCACCACAGCACCAGCCCGTGACCCAACCTCCATTTACCTTAAATTTTGACAGAGCCAGACAAATGGCATATACAGCAACCTAGCATTTTCAAAATTAAGTGACAAAATCAATGCGCTGCTGTCAGTCATATGACTACACTCGACTCCACCACTACATGGACATGTAGGTCTGCTGTGTTTACTTTCTTGTTGAATTGTTGTGTTTATGTTTACCTTTTATGCCACTTCATGAAACGCAGTTATTCCTTCAATCATCTCCGATCCAACTGACTGACTGCGTGCAAGATAGTATGGTCATCATCATGGTGTGGTACGTGTTGTCCAACTCCAACTCAGTCTGTAGTGACTCCGATTAAGTCCATATTCCATATTAAAAAATTGCAACAGATATTGGCCTGCACCTGCAGTAGTAGGAGTACAATTTGGTTATTAAACAACAAGAAGGGAAACATTGACTGTCACTTGAGTCACTTTCACTTTGTAGATTAACTAGTAGAGTAGAGTTCGACTTCATGCACAACATCAACACAACAAACAACAGCAATCGCTCAGAGTCAGCAAGCATCCAATGCATGCCATCATTACCTGTCTTGCTCTTCTCTTTGGCTGTAAGATCATCAGATGCCTAGTTATGACAGGTGTGTGTTTTTTTTTAACGGGGCAGTGGCCTCATTACTCCACATTCATTTTGAGTGTTAGTCGCTGTTTCGGTTTTCGTCTTATTCATCTGTGGCACTTTGTCACAGTTTAAGTTGCTTCACATGGTCAGCGCTGTGATGGGCCGCGGCCTGGGTAGCGGTCATTGCTGGTCAATTGAGTTTGCACAAATGTCAGCAAGTTTCTTCGAAGAGTCTTGTCTTTCTCTGCCAAGTACCTTCTGTCCTGACAGTGATGAGCTTTGGATGCCTGCCGAGGCTGTAGCCTTCGGACAGTGATGAGTTTACTTTTGGATGCCTGCCCAAGTTCTGACAGTGAAGAGTTGTGGATGCCTGCAGAGGCGGTAGCCTTCGGACACTGATGAGTTTCGGCTTGGAAACAAAACGGAGGATAGCTATAGTCACGTTTCACTTCTTATCGAGGGACTGTTAAAGGCAACATTTCTTGTACTCCAATGTCTGGCTTGATGGAAATGTAATTAGGGCAAGCCAGGAAGATGAAGCAGGACTCTGAAGAGTGGACAGTTAAATGCACAGACGTGCAACTCCAATAGGGAAATAAAAGAGAAGACGGTGGTGATGGATTTGTTGTGATTTGATTTGAACCAGAAAGACAGATACACAGACAAATAAAGGAAGGACGAAAGTAACAATTTGAAAGCCTAGTTGTCAGGGAAGAGGACCTCGTCCTCAAACTCTGGTGGTTCGGACAGAAGTAGGTCCTGTAACCCACTACTTACGTCATCCAAGTCGCTCTCCTCTTCCTGCTGTGATTCACATATTTTGAAATCCGGTGGTATAAAGTGATGATTCATTTTGATCATGGTTAACCTCTCCACGCTTTTGGGCGAGAGACTGGTCCTTTTCAAAGTTACAATGGCACCAGCAGCACTGAAAACACGCTCAGAAGAGACACTTGCGACAGGGGAAGCCAGATACTTTATCGCCAGCCTGCTGAGCACTGTCCATTGGCTTCTTTTCCCATACTAATACACCAATGGGTTTCGATCCATGAAGACCTCTGTTGGGTCATCCAGATAGGCCTGGACCGTCCGCTCAATGTTCAGGGGTGCTCCGATGTGCTCAGCCTGTTTTGCCTTTGCATCAGCACTGGACTTACCATACCCCTGCCGTAGAAACCAATCAGTTGCTGATTGTACTGTGGATGATCCTGTTCTTGCTGTTGTTGATGTTATTGTTGGTGTCGGTGACTGCTGGGAGGCAAACGCACTGCCCTCAGGCTCCGAAGTAGAACTTGACTCTGGATGCCCTGTAGTACTTGTTATGGCTAGGGGTGGGGGGCCTGTAATTACCAGCCGTTTGTTTTCGAAGTTAGTGGCTTCCTCAGCTATCAAAGTTTTGTAGTTGGCAACATCCACTTCCGAAAAAGGAATTACTGCCTTACTGTTCAGAAATACTTTGTACCGTGGATCCAAAATTGTGGCACTAATGTAATGTTGTTGGGACACAATGTTATTTTTAATCCTTGTATTTTCAGATAAGCGAGCGGCTAAGGACTCCGCCAAATGATATGCGTCTTGTTTGTCATCCACACCTGCGTACGTTTCAGACACCTTCTTCAGCTGTTGCTCTAGCATGTGCAACAATGGGATAGCTTGGCCCATAGTACAGTCCTCCCTGCTGACTTCACGTGTGAAGATCTCAAAAGGAAGTAGCATCTCAGTCAGGCATTTAATGAGGTCCCATTGACCCATCTCAACCGTCATGCCTCTCACAGTAGGTTCCCCTAATCTTTGCATGACATAAGCATTGAGTGGTATGTACAGGTCAAACAGACGATCAAGTATGTAATAAGTTGAGTTCCAACGTGTTGGCACCTCCTGGATGAGTGCTTTGACTGGCATTTTATGCTCACGTTGAATGACCCTCAGCTGCTTCTGGGCTTTAAAAGAATGGCTGAAATGTGTGCATATTCTTCTGCAGGTGGCCAGTAAGTTGCTGACTTTGGATTCATTTTTCAAAATGTCTTGAACAACAATGTTAATGCAGTGTGCCAAACACGGGACCCTGAAATAGCCACCATCGCCCATGGCCTTAACTACATTACTGCCATTGTCCGTGGCAACAAAACCAATCTTAAGCCCTCTTGGGCGCAGCCACTCAAAGACCTTGGTGTTAAACTCTTCCAAAATGTTTGCAGCAGTATGAGATTTACTGTGAACAGCACTCTGCTTCAAGGCTTTTCCAAGCAATTCCAGCACGTCGTGATGTAGTGCTGGAACAGCAACTCTGGCAAAATAGTAGCGGCTGGGAACATGCCATTTTGGGCAGATGGTTGTCACAAATTCCAGAAAACCCACCCCTTCAACAAAAGAAAAAGGGAGAAGGTCCAGTGCTAACATTTTAGCCAGCTTCGCATTGTACAAATGTGCTATTGGGTGGTTGCGTTCGTACTGCCCCTCCCCCCAAACATGCTGATAATGGTAGGCTGCATGGTTTTCCTTTCTCTTAGGCTCAACAACGCACTTTTTTTCATTGCGGTACTCCTTGGTGTCTCAGGCTGACTCTTACTCTTGTGCCACTGAGATGTTGCTGAAGATGTGGGCGACGTTAACACTGCACTGCTGGGGACAGGGAGACTTTGTGTACCACTACCAGAGAGAATGTCTCCCTGTCCTTCCTCTTCCACCGTGATCAGATCTTCTACTCCTTTATCCCCACCAACACCAATGGTTGCAGTTTTTATGCCGCGACGGTGGTCCTCCCAGCTGATCAAGTGGTGTTTTTTCAGATGGGTTATTTGGCCTCCGGTACCATAGTTTGTACCAAGCTTACCACGACTAACAGAGGTATTACAAATGGAGCATATAGCAATGTTCTCCTCCTTTTCGCTAACCGTAAAGAAGTCCCAAACTGGGGAGCTTAACTTTTGCCTCCTGCTGGAGGTGCCACTTCCAATGCTGGATGAACTGGAGGGTGTGTGTTGAATTTGACTCTGTGCTGTACCACTACCTACTTCTACTGAGGTGGTGGTTGTGCTGGATGTAGGTCGCTGCCGGGCCTTTGCTAATGCAAATATGGAAGCTGTAGGTCGTGTTGGTGTTACCTGTGGAGGTATGCGTGCTACATCCCTCGCAGCGATTTTGGATAGAGTAATAATGTTGGTCTCCATCTCCTCGGGGCCGGGAGTGATGTTCGTGATGACTGGCTCATCATCATCATCATCCTGCTGTTCTACATCGATCTCCATAAGTGTAAGGCTTTCTGGAACCTTCCTTTTCCCTAGCTTGGTCTTGGGACGTGTCTCCCTCTCAGACTCAGTTTGTGGCTTCCAAGTGGCATCTAGATCATCAGAAGGGGGGCTTGGCGAAGAACTTGATGGACTACCCCTCCTTTTCCTTGCTGGAGATTTGGAAGACAATGGATCTTCTGAATGAGTGGCTTCTTCTTCTACCTCTGCATGAGGCTCAATTTCCTGAACTGCCCCTACTTCGGGAGGAACAACAACTACTATTGCGGGCGGTGGTTGGGGCTGTTGTTGTTGTTGACCACTTATCTGCTGTGTTTCCTCCTGCGTTGATTGGGTACTACTTTGAGATAGCAATAAGTTTATCTCAGGCTCAGCATCACTGCTTTCCACCATTAGGCTGGCTACCTCTTCCACACTCATGTGCTTGGGCCTGGGTTGGTGGGTTGGGCCCACTGATGCGGAGGTGCTGCCCCCAGCTTGCCCCCCGGACACCGCTGCTGCAGGCGTAATTTGTTTTTCCCCAAAAAAGGTATTGGGTGGCACACCAGACTTAAGTGTCACTTCCTTCTTCTGTTCCTTCTTCTCAATAGCAACTTTCTTGGTACTGGAGGACCTGGTACCTGCTTTCTTTGGGCCCATCTTCTTCAGATGTCAGCAGCACTCAGTTGCAGAGATGTCTGGTCAGGTCACACGTCACGTTGTGTACAGCAGCAGGATGTCTGTCTGGCAGTGCAATGGGCAATGATGACACACCTCCTCCTCAGTCTTTTGTGCACCTAAAAGCAAAAAAGCCAGAAGAACATCAGTCAAACGATAGCACAAATCAAACTAATATAATATATAACTTAGTGTGTGGTTGTCTCAATTATTAAATTTTAGAAACTCAGTGAACAACAACAGTGTAGCCATTTATGAGACTTTGACAACAAGGCCAGGGCTTTCCTGGTGTACTGTGTAGTGTGTACACTCAGGAAGAATAAGAATAGCAAAGAGCAAAAACTAAAATGTAGTGGAGCATGTTTGGCCTAAATTTGTGCATCACATGGGATGGATGCAGCATCAGGGAGCTGCAGCTGGCAATGGGGATGGATTTGGAAGCAGTAAGACAAGAGGAACAATGGAAAGACACGCAGGCCTATGTGGCAAAAACTGCACACTACTAACTACCACCACAAAATGGCCCCCAGCAACATGGTGACTCACAGGCACAAGGCACGGCAAACAATGAACTCAAGCAGGCCTATATATGGCCAGACAAAGGATGCCTGATAAAACACACACAGCTTTAATGCAAAAACTAAAATCCACATGGCTAAAAACAGTTTGGAAAGTTAGACAACAACCACAACAACAACACATACACACGCAAAAAAGGCATTTATTTAACACACCCAAAAAGTGAAATAGACCCCCCCAAAAAACCCATATTTTGCAATTCAATCCAATGCCATCCATGGCCTAAATGATGTTAAAATTCCACAGACAACACAGAAACAGTTTTTATGCACCCATGATGACTACCTCTGGGCCTACTGGCAGACTAGGCTGCAAGCTTGGAGGCCTATGGCAAAAGCACAGTGGCTGGTCCCACAAAATGGCCACCACCACATGGCCAGGCCACCCACAACAACTTCCTTCCTCTTGAAAAAAAATTGTAAACAAAAGTGACTCCTTGCTCACAAAACTACATCTAAATGACAACCTGAGGAGTTTTTTGAGCAAAATGAACTAAATCATCATTTTCGAGAAGGTTTTATGCTGCTCGAGAGATATTCTTGGCCAGATTGCAAATTCTGCGTGTTCGGCATCGCGATCGTCACAAAAAGTCGTTATCGCGCGCGCAAAAACGTATATTGAGCGAGCGAAGAAGATAAAAAGTGTAAGTCTGCGTTGTCGCGCAGTGTGGAGTTGCCCAAAGTCCGTGAGCTGAATGCCCAGGGTTACCTACTGGCTGAAAAGGCCTATTTATTTAACACACACCAAAAAACTGAAATACCACCCCAAAACCCACATTTTGCAATTCAATCCAATGCCATCCATGCCCTAAATGATGTTAAAATTCAACAGACAACACAGAAACAGTTTTTATGCACCCATGATGACTACCTCTGGGCCTACTGGCAGACTAGGCCGCAAGCTTGGAGGCCTATGGCAAAAGCACAGTGGCTGGTCCCACAAAATGGCCGCCACCACATGGCCAGGCCACCCACAACAACAAGAAAAGGAAGACAAGACAGACAATGCAGGCCTATGGCAAAAGCACAATGCCTGGCTTTACAAAATGGCCGCCACCCACATGGCCAGGCCACCCACAATAACAAGAAAGTGAAGACAAAGGACAGGACCAGGAAGTTGGAGACTCTGGGCAACTTCCTTCCTCTTGAAAAAAATTGTAAAAAAAAAAAAGTGACTCCTTGCTCACAAAACTACATCTAAATGACAACCTGAGGAGTTTTTTGAGCAAAATGAACTAAATCATCATTTTCGAGAAGGTTTTATGCTGCTCGAGAGATATTCTTGGCCAGATTGCAAATTCTGCGTGTTCAGCATCGCGATCGTCACAAAAAGTCGTTATCGCGCGCGCGAAAATGTATATTGAGCGCGCGAAGAAGATAAAAAGTGTAAGTCCGCGTTGTCGCGCAGTGCGGAGTTGCCCAAAGTCCGCGAGCTGAACGCCCAGGGTTACCTACTGGCTGAAAAGGCCTATTTATTTAACACACACCAAAAAACTGAAATACCACCCCAAAACCCACATTTTGCAATTCAATCCAATGCCATCCATGGCCTAAATGATGTTAAAATTCAACAGACAACACAGAAACTGTTTTTATGCACCCATGATGACTACCTCTGGGCCTACTGGCAGACTAGGCCGCAAGCTTGGAGGCCTATGGGCAAAGCACAGTGGCTGGTCCCACAAAATGGCCGCCACCACATGGCCAGGCCACCCACAACAACAAGCATAAGCCAAGGGGAACAAAGAAAAGACATGCAGGCCTATATGGAAAAAGCAACACACTACTAAACTACCACCACAAAATGGCCCCAAGCCACGTGGTCACTCACAGTCACAACAGGCCATGGAAAACAATGAACTCAAGCAGGCCTATAATATGACCAGACAAAGGAGGCCTGCTAAACAACACAGCTTTAATACAAAAATGCAAAAACGAAAATCCACAGGGCTACGAAAGGTTGGAAAGTTACACAACAAGCACACACACACATCCAACAAAGGTATATATTTATTAACACACACCCAAAAAGTGAAATACACCCCAAAAACCACATTTACCAATTCAATCCAATGCCATCCATGCATGCCCTACATGATGTTTAAATTAAACAGACACCACAGAAACATGCACCCATGGGTACCTCTGGCTCTGGGCCTACTGGCTGAAATTCCAATCAAAGAAAAACAACTAGGCCCCTACTGAAACTAGAGGCCACAACAATACATTTTAAAAACGATGAAAATCCCAAAAAAATTTAGGTACAAACAAGCCCCAATCAAACAAACAAGTACACCAATTCTCCAACTTACTTGTAAAATCTCAAATCCAAAAGTCCTCAAATCCAATCCAATGATATGATGCAGCAGACAGACACAAAAAGTGATCCTTCCAGCTCCAAATCCAAATGAAAGTGAACAGCACATGGACAAAGCACTGGGAGGAGCCTGCTGGACAGGAACAGGAAGTTTGAGACTCAGGGGCACTTCCTTCCTCTTGGAAAAAAAAGTAAAAAAAGAAAAAGGACTCCTTGCACAAAAAACTACAGCCAAATCACAATCTGAGGAGTTTTTTGGAGCAAAATCATCATTTTCGAGAAGGTTTTATGATGCTCGAGAGATATTCTTCGCCAGATTGTAGTTTCTTCGTGTTCGGGATCGCGATCTTACCAACACTGCCGCCGGAAGTCAGATCGCGCGTCCGAATGACATGTTCGCGTTCGCACACTCTCGCGGGATCGTGCGGCCGGATTCCAAATCTCGTGGCGCCCGCGAACGGATAGGAAATCGCGTCGGCGAACGCAGAATCACGGTAGGTCGTTACTGCGCGCGCGAGAACGCATATTGAGCACGTGAAGAAAAACAGCTACGCTACGCCGCAAATTGCGTAGTGCTCGGCAACTTCGCGCTCTACGCGAATCGCGAAGTTTCCGAAACTCCGCAAACTCCGCGAGCGTAGCGTAGTTCACCGCCCAGGGTTAATTGTAAGTGCTCTAGGCAGTGTTGCTGTCTCTCTTCCCAGTGGTAATTCCTCATTCTTAGTCCTCTAGACTCCTCTAGTAAAGTACTATATTATTTGCAACGTCAATAGCTCTAACTTTCAAAAATGCAAGACCGATTACACTTGCTTGTTTTTTTTTAGTTTTATGTAGCGCCAACTTGACCCGAAAGTATCAGAGCGCTTTACATGAGCACCAGTTTTGTTACACAAGGACACATTCATATTTGTTAGGCATGGGGAGATTTAAGTGATTTTCCCAGAATCACAGGATGGTGAGCATCATTGCCGAGACTCGAACCCGGTTCCCCAGCTTCGAGGTCGACCGCTCTAGCCGTTAGGCCACATCCTCTCCCCACATTTCCTCATTACTTTCCCTTATTATTTGTTTGATTCTAAATGAAGTCTACCTGAGTCATTATAGGTTATGATTAACAGTCGTAAATGCAATTGAAGCAAAATTCATTTAAAAAGAAGTTATGCAGAACTGCTCGCTTAGTATATAACGAAATGCAGTGGACTTTAAGTAGTCCTATAACATTCATAGTACCATTAATAAAAAAAGCATGCACGAACATGCGTTTGTGTTTAAAAAACAAAAACAGTGTTTAATAAAGATATATATGTGTGCCAGCACTTTAATACCCCAAATAAATAAATAATAATTTGCATAATTTAACAGTTGCTCTAAAATACTCCATATTCCTGTCCTAAATCACTACATTTCATAAATAGTTTAGTCAATGTAAGCAAGAGTTCTATTTCCTTTGCAATAGTTCAGTCGCTTCAAACTATAAATATTTTTCCATTCAGGCTAATGTACTGGTATATCTTTTCAAACAAATATTTCATTACGACAAAAATTGGCAAACATATCAGTAATTGAAAATAGTCACTATTTCTCATCAGAAATCCAGTGGTACCTTTAACTCTTAAATAAGTTCAAGCGCCGATCAGAAAAATACAAACCTTTAAAATACTGTCTTTTCCTTTGTAAAACATCAAGTTATGTCTTTAGCTTAAATATTTCCATTCCTGTTGCTCATGTTCACCATACAGGTTGATCCACTAATCAAGTTGAGTGGAAAAATAAATGAAACGTTTTGCAAAATGTTCGGAAGATAAATTAATGAATTTATACTTTCTTTATGTCTTTTTTTCTGCTATTTGCTATGTCAGTGCTGCATGAGCTGTGCCTTCTGAGCTCTTCTAAACACAAGTTGGCAGATCCTTAATCTTGGCCAATTCCAGATGAATGGAAACAAACATCTGCTTTAAGAAAATGGGTCACTAAAGAGCTTTCTGCCCCTCAAGTGGAACTCTGATTTCTCCGGTCTTTGTGGGTAACAGATCTCTCTTGTTGAGCGTCTGTCCATCAGCTTGCTCTTGGTCCCACTCCAGTTCCAGACTGGCTCGACGATGTCCAGATCACTGACAGAATATCAGTAACAAAAATATTGTGTGGACAGAATATCGTGTCAAAAATATCGAGAAGGTACCTGAAAATAGGTAAGTATAGATTTACTATTCTTAACTCCCCATCTATGTACCTTTAATATATATATATATATCGTCAAGGTACATATATGTGGAGCTATATATGAAAAAAACTTTGCTTACCTATTGAAAGTTACCTTCACAATATTTGTGTCCTTGATTTTCTTGACACAATATTTAGTCCATAGAGAGGGCCCGAATCACAAAGGTAAACTTAGACCTGTAGTCTAAGTTTAGATCTAAAGTCTAACTTTACACCTGAAGTCTAACTTTACACCTGAAGTCTAACTTTACACTTGAAGACTAACTTTACACCTGGAGTCTAACTTTACACCAGGCAGTCTAATGGCCTAATTCACAAAGGTAAATTTAGACCAAAAGTCTAATGTTACTACTTTTCAGTATTCTCAAAGGTAAGTTACTACTAGTAACTTTGCTATTAGTAAACTAAAGTTACTAATAGTAGCGTTAATAGTAGTAACTTACCTTTGTGAATACTCAAAAATAGTAAAGTTAGACTTTTAGTCTAAGTTAGACTTTTGGTCTAACTTTACCTTTGTGAATTGGGCCCAATATGTTTTTACCAATATTTTGTCTAAATACTCAATGTCCTTTACAACAATGCTTTGAGGTCACTGGTTGGCTAGGGTATGCACCTAAGGCAGGCAGAACCCACCACTCTAGTCAGGGTAAGGGAGTTACACATCCAAGATTAGCCCTGCTCATCCCCTTGGTAACTTTTCAGAGCAGTCAGGCTTATCCCAGAGGCAATGTGTAAAGCGTTTATGCAACACACACCCACACACCAGTGACACACTAAATACACCACAAAAGAGACTCCACACAATATTATATAAAAACATCTCATATATTGTACATAACACATAGACCAAACCACACAAATCATAAATTACTTTGGCAACCAGGCAATTGTCATTACATCACAGTTAGTGCAATAAAGTAAAGACTTATACGTTGCACGCGTCAATAAATAACATCATGAAAGACAACATTACTGTGCATATTCTACCATCACCTTATAGGTCACTCGTTATCCTGACTATGCAAGGCATAAAACGAAATATCCCTGTGAACACGAAATGCAGCATGTAATGGAGCATGAATCATCACTACTGTCCATGCCTGAGCATGCAAAACACCACAACAATATGCATCATTACAACAGGGCACAAAATGCAACAGGCAATGAACAAACACACAGGAATCACCACATATTACTATCATAACCTTGGGCATAAGCTCCGTCCTTTGAATACCTCAAGAACCTGAGATCATTGAGGAACAGATCCTACAAAAACATCAGAAATTCAAAAGCAAATTTCTTCTGAAACTAGCCGGATCAAGCCAGCAATCGACCCAAAAACCTTTTTTGAGCTCATAAAAGTACAATCGAACTGCGCACCCAATCCATGCCTTGCTGGATCTAGTCTGCTACCAAACTGAGAGGAATTTGCCTCCTTCTTTCTTCGGAAGACAGAAAGCATGAGAAATTATCTGCAGAAGGCCTTGGAACAACGTCCTCTGCCACTTCAAACCATTCTCTCCGCCTTCTGGACTACTGTTCCCTTGTGTCCCACTGGGCACTTCCCCAAAAACAACGCCTAATAGAACTTTTTCAGAACCTTTGATTAAATTGCCATTCACAAGATTGTAACATCGCTGAAACCCTCAAACCACTTTAATGAGCCTCTACCTCCCAATTTCTTCAAGGAGATCATACCCTCGATACTCTCACTTTGGACCAAGATTGTTAATGCCTCCCTCCTTCAAGGCACTATTCCTAACTGCCTAAAGTCTGGTCAGATTTTCCCTATCCTAAAAAACCCAAAAGCAGATCAAATCAAACTGACAAACAACTTCTGACCTATATCCAATATTCCTACCCTGCTGGATCAGAACCAATCTTGCCTTTTAATCCTCCTTGACCTATCATCAGCATTCAATACGGTTAAGCATGACAACCTACTAGACCTTTTGGAACGTCGTATGGGGCTAACAGGATCAGTCCTTAACTGGTTCACCTCCTATCTCCAAACCAGGTCTCAAAGTGTCAAGGTTGATCACTCAGTATCGCAGACCACTCCGGTCACATTAGGTGTCCCACAGGGCACCTCACTTTCGCCCACTCTCTCATCAGTTCCCTCAACACAACTCTACAGAAAACTCCAAATTGGCTAGCATCCAATCACCTCAAACTCAATACTCAAAAAACCGAATTCCTCCTAATCGCCCCACCCAACCAGTCACTTGTCATTGTGTCATTGAAGAATGATTGAAACATCTAGCAGCCCTCAACTGCATTCCACAAGTCATTGACTCAGTGGGATAACTGGGATTAATTCTCGACAAGAACCTCAACATGCAGAAGCACATCAGTGCCGCCACCAAAGGAGCGGATTACCAAATGAACATTCTAAGAAAATTAAAACCCTTCCTCCCCTCCAACAACTTCAAGCATGCAGTCCATGCAGTGCAAGCCCTAGTGATTCCCAGGTTGGACTATGGAAGTACAATCCTCTCTGGACTGCCCAGATCTAAACTGGCTCCTCTAAGGGCCTTGCTCAGCGCTGCTGCAAGGCTCATCACCAGCTCAAAAAGAAACAACCACATCACCCCCAGTCTGAAATCCCTCAACTGGCTCTCATACAAAGCAAGAATCCAGCTAAAAATGACACATAAAGCCCTCCACTTCAAAACCCCTTGGTAGCCCGCTCAGAGCTTGAACTTTCTGGTGGCTTCAGATCATCCAGAAGCTCAAACTCCTTACTTTTGAAACCACAGAGATTCCACAAGAAGAAAACTTACAAGATTTTTCTCTGGGGTTGCCCCGAGAATTCGGAACACCTTGCCCCCTGAAGTCAGAATTAATCCCTCATCTGTATCCTTCAAGAAAGAAGTCAAAGTACTCCTTATGAACAGATTTCTTCCCAAGATCCTTAGCTACCCTTCTTTCCTCAATCACACTTATGACTACTTGTCACTGGATACCAGTGGCGTTACAAGGGGGGGGGCAGTCTGCCCCAGGCGGCACGTGTTTTGGGGGCGGAGGCCTCCCCTCGACTCTTACGGCAAACGCGGGAATCACCAGCACCCCTCCCGCTCTTAAATGTGGTCGCCGGAAAGACAGGACGGCAAAGACTGGAACGGCCACGGCCGCCAAAGAGTGTAGCTACGCCACTTCTGGCTACTTTAGTGTTTTTGACTTATCAGTCGTGACATTACCCTCCCTCTTCTTGACATTGCCTGATCAAGCTGTTTTCTTGACTATGATATTTTTGTTTTTTTTGGTTTATCTCCTCTGCTCTCTGAACATTGTAAAGTGTACCCTTCCTTTTCTGGGTGCTACCTCATCCTGTATTTTTTCTTCGAATATCATATTATTATTGTTCTTCTCCCTGTACATTTGTAAAGCACTCTGATGTCAAGGGTCCGGTTCGTGCTATAAAAATAAAAAAATAAAAAAATTACAGACCAGACATCTGCTTGAGTTAATGGAAAATATAAATAAGTTCCTATCTCACCAATGGGCGTAGTGCTTAACTTAGCACAGATATTGTCACGTTCTTTATCACTAGAAGAATCTAGAAATAAATATTATTAGAACATTCCCCCCAAAATATTTTTGGATCACATTTTTAAACATTTGTAATTACTGTAATGACTCAGTATCATAAACCATGCGTTCTGAAACACAGAGACAATTGTAAATAATCAATGTAGTTCTTATTTAACTTCCTAGTTTAATGGGTGCCACACCTGCCTATATATCATTTTAGTAGCAGTGTGCCAGTTAAAAGTGCATTCTGATAAATTGCTTTTAATCATATCCTGCTTGCGCAGTACTCCCAATGAAAAATTGTGTTTACTTGATACCATGATAGCCAGAGCTTTTAATGCATTGAAAAGTGTTCCCCAAAATAATTCTACATTTTAAAAATCTATTCCTTTACCTGCACTTGTGGAACCTGCTTCCGTATTTCCCTTTAATCAAATCCTTCTCCATTCCAACACTTTTTGGATTAGGAGATTTGCACCTTTTAATGAGCATCAACTCCTCATGTATATTTACATCACCATTTTTAGAAATGTTAATAACTAGTACACTTATATACCATAACTTACAATTTGCATCTTATCTAGACTGTGATGACTTGAAAACTATTGCCCAACTCATTCTTACTCATTTTATCGGCATTGGAAGGATGAAAGGCTAAGTGGACTGTCCAAAGGTGAGGGTAAAAACAGGCAATGACCCACTGAAGGGAAAGGGACAGAACAGCGATACAACATCATATTGGAGCCATGGTATACACCACAAACACTGGCCTCACCAATGTCGATAACATGAGTACCCATAAGTTGAGCAATAGTTTTAATTTTGAAACTGCAGTTGTAGGCAGCAGCAAGGAAAAAAGTAATCTATTTCCTGAAACCTAAGGAGTGCATTTTGTCTGTGTGTTTTGAATGCCTTGTAGCCTACGTAGAACAGAAAAGATTTGCCCAAAAGAGATTTGAAAAATCAACTCTGCAGACTGCCAAGAAAAGGAAAACTAGAAGTGATGATGGGTTGTGGAAAGGAAAGGAGCACAACACAAAATGGATGCTTCCTGGAGCAGAAGCTGGTTGCGGTTCAGATTCTAGGCATACATAGTTAAATTTTTGTGCCAATATAATTGCAATCCATTCTGTTGAAACTGCTTCTTTTTCCCTTTTCCTAGTTTTGTGGTATATTGAAAAAATGGTTTGGGCTACATTTTTTCACTGAGATATTTCTGTAAGTTGAAGGTTGTAGGCAAGTGGATTATTAGCTGGGGTGGATGTTAGTCCATCACAAGTAACAGCGCCACTATTCCGCTTAGTTCCAGCGAAGGTTTCAGTCATTTAAACCTGAGCTCAACCCCTGGTAGGTATGGCACAGAGCAGACAGGCTTAACTTAGGAAAATGTGTACAGCATTTAAAATTACCAAAACTGTTAAAAAGTTAAAAACACAACACAATCAAAATACCACTCCAATTTGTAAAATTAGGGCATATTTATTGAATAAAATGACACCAAAACAAGAAAATCCCAATAAGATGTACCAAAGATATGAATTTTAAAGTTTTGAATAAAAAGAGTGACAAAAAGTGCAAAGTGCCAATTGTGGACAACTGTTCAAGCTAGACCTGGCAAAACCGAAAGTTCAGGCTAACCGCTGTCAATCACCGGTTGGCTATAAACACAGAGTTCGTCTTGGTGAAAGAGTTCCCTTTGTTTCTTAGAAAGTGTTCTAGACGTCGATGGGCCATTGTTGGGTATATCGGCGTCGAAGGCTGAAGCTGAAGCAGGGCTCGATTGCGACAGGTTACAGGAAGACGAGGGTCTGATGTGGTCATTGACAATAGCGGGAAAAGTCTGAGTTTTCGCCATTTGACGGTCTTCAGTGTTGATTGAGTCCTTGACTACGGAGCGCCATGGAAGCTGCAGGATTGAGACAAAGCAGCCTCGTAGTCAAAGGTTCTGGGAGCCAGTTCACACCTCATGAAAGAGCTAGTCAGCTCCTGGGTGACAGTCGGAAGATCTTTTAATTGGGCTTCTAGAAGTTTTAGGCAGGTTAAAGGTTTGTTACAAATCCTAGTTTAGCGATAAATTGGATTTGTAATAAAAAAATGCAAAAGTCCAAGAATTAACTTTTTATCTGGTTACTAGGTGGAGATAACTTTATTAACTTTAATAATGTATTCCAATGTTTTCCTAGGGAACAGCTAACCCCGCTACTGTGAAAATAGTTTTAGAGTATTGTCACTGTAAGGACATGTTGAACATTAAACCTTTACATGCTCTACTTTTAATTATCATGCACCTTTCCCTATGGGCATTTAAGGCCTACTTAGGGGTGACCTAAAAACATTTAAACGTTGGGTTTAGGTCTGTCAAAAGGGGTTATTTTGCCATGTCGAATTATCAGTTCAAACCTACACAGCCAGGCTACTGGTAGTGGGCCTGCCGTCATGTTTTGCATTGTCAATTTAGTGCTGGCAGAATTTATGTTGCCGTCCATTAGTGGCCTTTAAATTACAGGCTGTAGGTACATTTTGTACCGCATACTAAGGACGTATAGGTAAGTTAAGTATGCCAATTAAGAATATAGCCAATTTCAACATGTGCTCTGGGGTCTTGTTAGCAAAATTCCACTTCACTGAGTTAAGAAAAACAGCAGCATCGTTCCAAAAAAAGTGGAGCGATCATGTTACAAGAGGCATTTTCCTATAAGGTTACACTTTAACTATTTTGCTTTGTTTTAGCATTTGGATAAATATTTCAAAGTGCTACATTATTTAGCTCTAACTTTTCTAAAATAAAAACATAACTACACAGAATTGTGACTGACTCTTTTTGCATGGGCGTCTCGCCTAGATCTTGAATGTAGGTATTAAGTGGACACATTTAGAATTTGGTGTGCTGGGAGTACTGTCATAAACTGGGAATGTTTCCGGCCTCACCAAGCTTGTGTTTCATCTGCCTCATTTAAAGTTGGGGAATCACTGGGTGGCCAATGACGGAGCCTGAGGTGGCTCTTCAATATCCTTGATCTGGAGGGACGTCTGCCACTGGGTCATCAGGTCACAATGACGATCACCCCTCCCTAATCAGGGTCTGCCTTCAGTGCACCCACATTACAGGTAGATGCACTCAGGAATAGATATCAGCACCCGGCATATCGGTTTCACTAATTATGGTAGATGGCCCTCCAACAGGGGAGCAGAGGTCAAGACCTCACTGACTTGCAGGGCTGACCACCAAATGAGCCCCAGAGTCATTATCAATGGAAGCCAGGTCATATCAGGAAAATGTCAACGTTGTATTAAATTGCTCTCCATGCACATGGTCAGGTCTTCCATATTCCGCATGGCTGCACTGGCCATATTGGGCACAATTCACGTCCCAAGTGACACAATAGACTGAAGAATGCATCCTCCACTGTTCTTCTTCTAGACCTGAGGCAGAGTTCCCATTAGTTTGAGCACAGCTCCTTTCCGCTGACCCGTCTCTTCCTCCGTCAACTCCTCCAATAGGTTTCCTATCTTGCCCATAGGGCAGGAGGATCCCTTCTCTCTTTGGTTGCTCCAAATCTGCCCTTGCTTATACGATAACACACTGCATGGAGGGAGATTCAAAGTTAATAAAGTTACATGGAAAATAAGACTGGGTGTATTGAAGTTTACTGATAAGTGATCGGGATATTAACTCCTCTTTTAGTCGTCCTCACTATGTCACTTGACTTTGAAAGATATGCATAAGAGCAGCACAATGAGTTTGCTATGCTGTGTGAATTTTATTCGTGATCATCTGGCAGAAATGTCCTGTTGTTGGTCTCAAACCCTGCTTGGTGGACCTATAGATGGAGAACAATTGCTGAGATTCTGTAAAAAGAAAGGCCCCTTTTCAAGTAGACGGTTCACCAACTGATGTAGCCAATGACTGGCCTCTGGGTGCAATGGGAATGGAAATATGATCTTATGCAAAGACCCTGGTTAACCAGAGGTAATCATATGCTGATGTGTCCTGGGAAACACAAGTGCAATTCACATAATTTGACTTTGCTCAGGAGGATTTCTTCTACCCTTAAGCACACAAGGCATTCTGTAGCCTCATTGGGAACATGACAACTTATCTCTCCTATCGCATGTGTGGGCATCCCATCCTCTTCTCTGCCTCAACACATAGGACCTCTGTGTAGTGCTGCAAGACCAGCGGCGGCTCCTCCGCTAAGGAGGAGGAGCGTCGCCCCACTGCTTTTTGAGCAGTAGAAAAAGGAAAAATAAAATGATAATAACACAATGTTATTATCATTTTATTTTTCCGGACTGGCTCAGAGTTGGGCCTAATGGCCAGAGGTCACACATCGCACTCTTCACACAGATTAACAGGATCCTCTTGTCCACCTCTCAATACAGTATCAAAGCAATTTCCCACACGCGCACCACTCACAGTCCAACACCCGCAAACCAAACAACCTCATCAACTTTTAACTTATCAATACACAGTGTAGACACATGTAACACATCTTCCATCTCATGCTCATCAATACACACTCAACAACAACAAGGTGATGGATGAAATGCTCGAACTAATCTCAGCCACTGGCAATCACTCAGGCCGCATCCCAGTCCATCGTTTTTCTCCCACCATGCCACCCAGCCATATAAAAATCAGTCTTGACCATGATCCAATATGACCAGTCCAGCCCGACTACAAGGCCAAGTCTTCGCTGAACCAGAACACAAGCAACTCAGGACCAGTTTTGACTTAATTGGGCTTTTCAGTCGGGTGTAGGTTGGTTCAGTGGCACCGTGTGCACAGGACCCACGTCTGGGCATACAACGCACACTCAGCAGTCTTGCACACAAGTGACATAGCTGGCATTACTGTAATAACCTCAACATTATCTTTATTATGGAAACCACTCCCATAATCAGTGTCTTGGTTACACAAGTTCATAGAATCCAGCATATTTACCAGCTGAATAGACTAATAGGGAAGAGGTAACAAGTGTCTTTACTTTTCGCCCATGTTGTGTGTGTTCTATGCATGGCATTCAATACATGAGTTGAATGTTGTTATGTTATGTGTATTTGTAGAGTGCACTATCACCCGCAAGGGTATCCGGGTACTGAGCAGGTGTGTGTGACTAGCCCTGCCTATGATAGTTTGGTTAATTGAAAAGCCACTGATGTGGAGAGGGGGCTCGTTCCATGCTTTAGGATGATGTAAGAGAACGCTTGTCCTCCTGATCTGGTTCTGCCTATGCACGGGATGTGTGAGAGTAGGAGTCCTGCGGAGCAGAGGTGTCTGGGTGGTCTTGGAAAGAGATGTGACTTTTCGGCTAGGTGGGGCCTAAGTTGTGTAGTGGCTTGAATGTGTGTGTGAGGAGTTTGAAATGAGCACGTTTGTGTAGAAGGAGCCAGTGGAGCTCCCCGAGGTGTGGTGTGATGTGAGTTCTGTGTGGGAGGTTGAGGATGACTCTGGCTGTTGAGTTCTGGATTGTTTGTAGTCATCTAGTGAGTTGCTCAATGATTTCAGCATAGAGGGTGTTCGCATAGTCCAACTGTTGTGTAGATCCTAGGAATACCCAGGACCTGCGCGTTTTGGATGACCTAAAGTGAGGGCTTGGTGTCCCAACCGCTTCTGGACACCCCCACAGGATATGTCAGCCGTTAGACCAGCTAGCTCTACAGTGCCACTACCACCCCTCTGTATCTTACAGTGGTGTAGGTAGTTTCTGGCAACCACTGAACATGACAACCCTGATTTCTCAGGGATCTTGGAAAACAGTACAGTACTTTTCGCTCAGACACTCGTGCAGGCTTACTCTCAGACAATACACAGGATGGCGATTAGGACGTTTCAATAAGTATTTATTGGCCCAGCGACAGCCTTATGTAAAACATATGTGCTGCGACAATCAGGAGACAGAAGCATACGAAAGAGATTGCTAGTACCAATATAGTAAATAGTAGATACATTTCTACCATAGTGCTAATAAGATGAACATAAGCAGTTCAGATAAAAACAGTAGCACTTGCATATTCCTAACATGCGCGCCTTAAGTAATTTGCCTAAATGTACCTAGCCTAGATCATTAGGTATAGATTGTATATGTATGTATGTAGCCAAGAAACCCCTAGGGAAGAACCATCCCTCTCACCTGATAGTTGAGAACGAAGGACCCTGTCTCTGCTTCAAGGATGACACCCCGCAAGGGATGTCAGACCGCTGCGTGTCGAAGATTCAGCATGCAGGACCCCATGTCAGCTTGGAAGGAATTCTCCTCTAATTTGCAGGGGGAATAAGGGTCTTATATACTAGAGTGGTCACGCCAGGGTTTCTTCTAGAAACAATATGTTTTGAAAACAGTCATAAATGTTTTGAAAACAATCATTAATGTTTTTCCAAACAAATGCGATCATGCACAGCTGGCTGTTGGCCAAGGATGAAAAAACTGGTGACCCTTATACAGAATAATCATACTGTGCCTGAGGACATGTTTATGTACGTCAGTTACAGGGATTATGATAGAGTACTGAGAGCCTGGTGTCGAAGAGACAGGAGCAAGCTACTAGGTAAAAGGTCACCTGTTTAGAATCGTTATTGTCGTGTGGATGGGACAAATGTATGCAACATGGGGATACCTGACAGGACTAGCCTAAAAGACATGAAACCCACTCCTTATCAAAAGGTCAACAGGGTCAGCTAAATAATGATAAAGCTAAGGCAAGTAAAAGCATAAAAATCATTTAAAATTAAAATACTAAAAGCACTTTATAAGCCTGTAAAGAATGTCCAAAAAAGAAAAAGCCATTTTCCCTAAAAGCGTTCAAAAGGTCCTCTAAACTTGTATGAGTGTTTATTATTACACTGAGCACCTTGAAAGCCACTATGCTCAGTCAGAGCAGAGAAGGAAAAATAAAACAAAGTCAGTTTCGACCTTCAATTTGGAAAATGTTTAAAAATGCCGAATAGTTCCCAGCACAGGAAAGGCCAGATTGTTTATGAATCCTGTGCCAAAGACTCAACATCGCTGAACATTGCATCCGCAGGTGGCAATCCCTCCAGCACTTCCAATATAATGTCTAGTGAGCAAAGATGGTCATCTCTGGTTTTCACAGCAGCCGCCGGGGAAGAATTAGATGCCTGCATGTCTGGAACTGATGCATGTACCTCTAGAGCAGAGCTGATTTCCCTTCCAACAGGAGCTGAAGCATCCCTTGGAGGCTCTAGAAATGCCGTCATCAACATGGGAATACGCTGTGGACAACTGTACATGTGGGCCTGCAAGGGCTCCAAGAGCACGTCTATGTCCGGTAGCACAACCGATGTAGTGTCAGACACAGGTCCAACACGCATCCGAATCCGCAGAAGAGACAATGGAACACAGGCAGGACACAGTCTAGCCAGACCGGTCTGAAAGACAGGAACCAATGCTCACTCAGCTCTCGAAGCTGAAGCGTAGTCAGGTAGAACAGCATACGCTCACAACAACATCATTCCAGCAGTATTCTCTCCATGTCTTGAGGGATTGAGACATCCATTGCAAATCAATAGGATTAAAATGAGGATGCCCGCCACTGATAGCAGGACCAAGGGAAGCCCTCCAAAACGCTTCCAAGTACGGAGTGTATGAAAGCCGGAATTACTCCGAAGATGGTCTGAAAGGTGGTTAAGAGACCTGATCCAAGACTCTTAACTAAGTGTACGATCCCACTCGTATCAGACATGTTAAAGATAAGATTAACCATTTCTCCGAAATAGATCGGGAAGTTTGTACAGTCCAGGGCTTGTATCTCTGCTGAAGACCTTACAACCTGGAGATAAAAAGTCTCTCGGGATGAAGTTAAGGCCACAATTTGTTGAAACAATATGGCTGTCAGTCTGCTCAGCGATCAAACTTCATGCTGGAAACATTCAACGAAGGCCACAGTGGTGCCTCCCTAACTATGCGAGCCGGGGCAAACAATACTTGCTTACAACAAACAGCCCTGAGGTTTACTGTGACTAGATATGCGATGCCTGGCGCCATCCCGCAACAACCTTGATCATTCAGTATTAAATAACTCCCATTCGAAAGTGACTCAAAAACTAGATGAATCACTGCAGCTGGGGAGCTTTTCAAGTAGCAAGATGAGTCACCTTTGAAGCATTACATGCTCCGTGAAGCGAGACCTCCTTACACACTAAAGATCCACTTAAAGCCTTCTCACAGTCTATTCCACTTAAGAAAACTTGAGTGTCCTTATTTCTACACCTATATCTGTGCGGTAACTCTCAGGTTTCCTGTATGTACCCTTCACCCAATACTTCATACCTGCCGGCTTGGATGTATCTAAGGCAGTATTGGAACTGGAATGTCGTGTTTGGCAGTGTGATATAGCCATGAATTAACTATTCCGTAGACGATGACTCTGCTACTGTAAAAGTTAATTTCTCAAATTTTTCAATTCAATTCTGTCGGTCAGATTACAAGCCAAAAACAGATTTGAGCCGTGAATGTACCGCCATGGCACGTGGCCAGAACGCAGTGTTTGTAGCATCCAACTTAAAAGCACAATGGAGCGTAATTGAGATTGCCCATGTTGTAAAATAGACAAATCTTGTTCCATTATGTCAATTGCGGAGGACACAATGTTGCCCAGTGAATAAATACGTGAAGAAAGTGTGGTCATACCATTGTCTACCACAGCCAAGGCCTTTTCTAGGTTAATCCTATCAATCTCACGTAATCTCTCAGCAGCATCCTGTTGGGAGACTTTCCATAGTTCATTGTAGATGGCATATGAAAAGCGTTTTTACGTGGTTTCTTGGGACCTAGCAAGAAATCCCTAAGATCCATGTTTTCAGCTAAAAGGGACAAGTGTTGTTTCACCTGTAATAGTGTTGAGGTTTTTAGCCATTCTAGGCACAACTTCCCAACATTATAAGTAGTCACTACCCCTGGGTCGTCTGTGTGTACATAGCGCAGGTCAGGCCTATGGATACTAAACCCTCTGGTGGTACCCTTGAATCTTGAGTGACACCTATTTGTGTCTATAGGCCAAGCCAACCAACCCTTCCAATTGGGAGCTGATGAATTGTATGTACCATTCTGTATCATTGTACCCAGCACCCCCTCACTAATCAGTGTAGCATTTGATATACCTTCAATAGGTATGGGAGAGGGGATGCATGGTGTTTTTAGGTCTTTCATTTTTGCAAACCCATAGCAGGTAGTCTGTTGCACTGTTCTGTTCAGGAATATTATCTGTAATGGAATGAGAATGAGGCAAGCTCTAAATAAAGCCTCAGATCCCTGTGTCTATTGTGTCCTTCCAATAGTTGAAACCTTGTATATACAGTTGGGAGATAAAGGGTGCTGAATATATAAGTTTGGTGTTTGTCAGCATCATTTTCTTTGTAGTTACATTCGTCTGTATTAGCTTATAGTTGTATGACATTGGGTCTGATGTATTGAACCCTGAAAAGTATGCACATTTCTGTGCGAATGTGGCAAAACTACCTTTCGGTGGTATCGGGCAATGTTCCCATTAATGGTAAGTGTTGACAGTGCGTGGAACACTAGCTCTGTGCAAAAAGTGATGAACATAATGCTGGTAACAATACATACTGTCAACGTCAGGTGTATCTTCCTACAATTCCTTGTAAGAAAATGCAGCAGATTGTTCTAAGATTGTGCTAAATTGTTATTAGAGCATAATATTTACAGTCTCAATGTCTCAACCATCAGAGAGTGTACTCGGGGTAATTAAATCATTCAATGAAATTTTAAATACGTGTGAAATTTTCAAATGTTCAGTAGGACCAAATACATCATATGAAACCCTATCCCAAACTATACCATCCGGTACTGGAACTGCTATAATGTTCACTAGGGACAGGGCTCTCTGTTCACGGTGTGATGACGTATGTGGTTTCAGGACCAAGTTGACAGGTTGTACTGCAGAGCGTTGTGGTAGGTAATGTCCATTCAGTAGTAGGAAAAAGACAGTTACTATACCAATCCAAATTAACAGGAACAGGATCCCTATTGCAAACCAAAGATGCAGCCAAGGGGGCACAAAGTAAGTTTTTTCCAGCCAGAGATAGAGTTGTCGCATTTTTTCTTTCTTGGAAATGGGTGGCGTTTGCTCAGGTTAACTTGGATCAGAAGAAAAGTCCTCGAAGTTGATGAAGTAGCCAGACGCAGTTCGATCTATCTTTGGGAGCTCAGCAGTATTTGTAGAACTGGCAGATGCTTCTTGTGAAGGCACGTTGATGTAAATTTCATTATTGGTCCGAATTGCAATTTGCTTTTCAGCTTCATCTGGATGTTGTTCTATTTCGACAGTGGTGATTCGTACTCCGTTATTTGATACTCCGGCATTTTGCGCAGAGGAGTCTTGAAACATTACTAGTCTTTCCATCTGAACTTTCTGTATAGTAGCGAGAGAAGATCTGTGGCTACTCAGGACTCCATGCGGCCTAGTGTGGAGAATCAGCCACATTGTGTGGTTTGATCAGACCAATGGAGACGAATCTTTTTTCTTTTTTGCCGGCAAGAGGCGGAAGAAGTACTATTCTTGTTCCTTGAACCGCCAGGACAGGTACAGGTGTTCTGTAGGATGGCCCATACTCCTTCTTGTCCACGATCTTTTCTCTGACTAGGTCCCCAATCTTTGAGACCCAGACAGGTCTTGCCGGAACCGGTTTCACTTCCCCAGTGACGGTGCGTTTTACTTGGACGTTGCTTTGTAATGCCCGGAATTCATTGAGTTCCTGTGAAACAGCCAAACAATCATTCAATTCAAATGGTTTTACATCCGCCACTGTGCTGGCACAATCGAGGTCAAGTACCCACATTCTTGTCCCAAACAGGATCTCATAGGGGGTATGTCCTCCCAAGGATTTTCTTGGTATATTGTTTAGTGCCCTCTGGACCCGATATAGGTGATTGACCCAACTACCGCCCGCACCTAATTCCCTTGCTGTTAAGCATTGCTTTAGGTCCCGGTTTTTCCTCTCCACCACCTAATTTCCCTCAGCCAGGTAGGGGGAGGAGTAATGCAAGGCCACGCTCATACTTTCATGGCTTCCTTGTAAGCCTGAGAGCTAAACACTGGGCCACGGTTGGAATGTAACGTGCCAACTGCGTATGTCCCGATGAAGACTTGCAACTCCATTATAACAGTTCGAGCGTCAGTCGAGCGCTGAGGCCAAACCCATAGAAATCTAGAGCATGAATCTACTGCCACCAAGATGTACTTGTAAGCCCCATCTGAATTTAAGGGGCCGCAGTGATCCAAATAGACACATGCGAGAGGTCTGTCTGAAATGAGTAATGGTGTTTGTGGTGGCCATGCTACGGTGGAACCTTTCATCTGCTGGCAGATGTCGCACTTTAAGAAATAAGCCTCGGTTTGTTACACAAACTTGGCCACCAGAATCGCCGCTTCAGTAAAGAAATTGTAGCAGTGACTCCTTCGTGTGCAGAGCACAGACCCTCATGTGCAGCTAGAATTAAACCTAATCTGCGATCCATGTTTGGTATAACTCTATCCCCCACTCCTGGAATTTGAGCATACGGTGTGTTTTGCGCATCTAATTTGTAGGAATATTTGAGTGGAAAGCCTTTCGGGACGGCAGAGCCGTTCTTTGAGGCATTGACAGATATCACTATGTCTACATCTATCCTCGTGCTAGAACGAGTGATTGCAGCAATGGCAGAAGTTCGCACTGTCGCCTTGGCGGCTTCATCAGCCAGTGAATCCCCTTCAACGTGTAAGCCAACACGTTGATGACTCAAGGTGTGAATAACTTGAGCCTGTGGCAGGCATGCTTTCAGCTTTTCCACTTGTTCCCATAACAATTTATGTTTAATTGTGCAACCCTTGGAATCTCTAAACCCATTCTGGCCCCAGTAATGTGCACACAGTAAAACGAATCGCACACTATCAGTGTGGGGAATTCCCGATCCGTATACTGTAGTGCTGGTATCAGGGTTTTCAGCTCTGCCAACTGCGCTGTAGAATCTCCTTGAGATTCCGCAGTCGTATTGCTTGGATGGAATTTACTGTCCCGCATACGTCTCTTCACCATCGCACATGCTGCGCTATACTGTTGTTTAATTCCTATGGCAGGCTGAGCAGAACCGTCAGTGTAGATGATGTATTCATATTTTTCTAGAGGCAAGATTTCATTTGGGAGAGGATATTCTTGTTCGTACTGCAGGAACGCTTGTGTTTTTAATATAGAATCGTATCTGTAATCCACATCTGTTGCAGTGAGAGATTTAGCCCATTGTATCCATCGCGAATGCAGTGCTTTCCCATTTGGAATGCTCGCTTTGGTAAGAGCTTCTAAAGTTGGTACCAGTGTCACCACAATAATGTGTTTCCCCTGTGCTGGTGCTCCTTCTCTCACTACAGCAGTCTGTACTGTGGTCAATATTTTTTCAGTTGCCGCAAATTGCATTTCAGCATTTGTGTATAAATGTGATTTGTATGCAATTGGCACTGTCTCACTTAATGACACAACTTGCTGGTGACTAGGGCATGAGTCACAGTTATTCTAGTGTTGCATGGGAGTCATTTGAAGATGTTCCTCAGCATCTTCAGGGTGTGGAAGCAAGATGTAGTGGCAACGTTTACTTGTGTGATCATGTCCAGTTTGCTGTCGATGATTATTTCAAGGTTCCTGGCATCGGCGATGGGTGTGGGTGTAGATTCGAGTTTGGCCAGCCACCAGTTCAAGTGCCATGGTGAGGTGTTCTTGCCGAAGATCACTACTTCTGCCTTGTTGGAGTTGAGCTTGAGACATTTTGTTTTCATCCAGTTAGCGACTTCAGTCATGCAGGTGGTGAACACGTTTCTTTTGTGTGGGGTCTTATCCGATAGGGACGGTATGAGTTGTGTGTTGTGGGCATAAGAGAGGATGTTGATGTCATGTGTGCAAATTACATTGGCCAGAGGGATCATCTATGCATTGAAGAGGGTGGTTCTGAGCGATGAACCTTGAGGGACTCTACAAATAAGTTTGCGGGCTTCCGAGGAGTAACGTGCCGGGCTGACAGCTTGAGTTCTATCCATTAAGAAGGAACAGATCCAGCGGAGAGCAGGTCCTTAGGTGCCAATCTCATGCAGGTGCCTGATGAGGATTGGCTGTAATATTGTGTTAAATGCTGCTGAGAGACCCAGGAGAATATAACTATCATGTCTCTTCTGTCAAGGATCATGCGTATTTTGTTTCTGGCAAAGATAAGCGCTGGTACTGTACTGTGGTTGGATCTGAATCTGGACTATGTCGCATCGAGGAAATGGTAGTTGCTGTGGTGGTCGGTGAGGCGTTGGTTGATTAGCTTCTCTAAGACCCTTGCTCTGTATGGTAGGAGGGAAGTGGGTATGTAGTTGGAAAGTGTGGCAGGGTCAGCAGATGTTTTCTTGAGCAGGGGCATGACGGTGGCAAGTTTCCAGGTGTCCGGAAATGTAGCTGAGTCAGTGGAGGCATTGAGGATGTATGTTAGCGCTTCGGTGATCGGTAGGAGCCCTTTGTTGAAGGCGTGGTGGAGCAAGGGTAAGATGGGGCCCTGGTGGTTGGTCTTCATGATGGCAGCAATTTTGACAGTGGTGCCGGCAGGCCATGAGGTCAGGGTTCATTCTTTGGCAGTGATGGGAAGTTGATTTGCAACAGTGACGGGGGTCCGGGTGAGGGCCAAAGTTGCTGTACATGGAGGTGATTTTGTTACAGAAGGATTCAGGGAGCTTTTTGCAAAGGTCTTATAAGGGGGTGATGACAGGAGCTTTGGTTACTGGCCCCACTGGAATTACAAGATTTGTGGGTTTACTGTGGACTGAAAGTTTTACTCCCTAAGACTTCACAATCTAAAGGCAGACAAAATCTCTATTAGGAAAACTGAGTGAAAATGATGATTTACAAGGGGAATCAGGCATTGTGTTACAGATTCCCACGATAATTCCCAATTTCTTTGGTCCCCCTCATGATCCCCCTTAATTGCACCCAGTGCTTAATTTGTAACAGAATAAGTGCCAGGGCCCTAGTCAGGAGACCACTGCAGCTTGCTCCACCCATGGCCCCTCCCAGTGCTGCCAATGACAGTACCAACACAACTACTAACCATTATACTCATACAAGTGTGATAATACAGACTATTCCACGCCCCTAAAGCTCTAAGAATGGCTTGAGTGGTAAGCATTTGTCATTTGTAATGTATACTTAATTGTTAAACAACTGTTTTTTTGCTCCTCTGTAAATTAGACGGACAGCGCCACCATGTGGCATACTGTCATAAGCGCCTCGTGTTGGCAATTAAGTGCCGCTGCTGAGCACCGGAAACCACTGGCTCAAATTAAGCACTGATTTCACCCCTGGAGTTACTGGTATCCCCTCTTACCAATGCACTTGTGTTGTGCTAGATGTTGTCTAGTAAACAGGAGACTTTTGCAGAGAGAGCGTTTCTTCTCCAAGTACTTTCAACATTTCACTATTTGGTTCCTCCAGCTCTGCAAAATACTAGGAAGCATAGGGAAAGCTGGCGAAGATACCCTCAGTCTGTGATGGATAAATATTCCATTATAAAGGTAGCTTGCTTTTGGTTGTCCTGCTTCTCTCGGAAATGTACCATCAGCAGATACGGAACACCAAGCACAGAGCTCTTGTAGATCTCATCAACGCTGTCACTAACAGCAGAAAGGAAATTTTCCATCATTAAAGATATCACCGGCACAGAGGGACGTTTACCATGGACAGGACTGTGCTTGCTGCTGGACCTCCCGAAGGCCATGGTCAAACCTAGGATCTAGAAGAAAGTCCTGGTGCTCTGAACTTGAAGAAGGGAGCTCTATTGGCCTCAGTGGAAACAGTGGCGGCTGGCATGGATCGGGGGTAGCAGGGAGGAGGGTGGGGATGAAGTGGGGTAGGTAGTAAAAAAAAAAAAATGTACCTCCTCGACTCGTCTTATCTCTCCTCCATGTTATGTTATGTTATTTTCATTTATACAGCGCGCAGATACTGCAAGAGTGTCCCGGCGCGAACCTTGAGAGACATAGAGAGGAGCCAGATTTAGGGAAATAGGAAAGTTTTCAGCTTCTTTTTGAAAAGAATAGGGTCCTGAGTGCGTCGGAGAGCGAGAGGCAGCGTATTCCAAGCTAAAGCGGCTTTCACAGCCAGAGAGCTGCCGCCCGTTCTTTGCAAGCAAAAGCGCGGGACTTGGGCCAGGAGTTGAGTAGAGGAACGCAGGTGTCTTGCGGGGGTGTAAAAGAGAAAGCGTTTCTGAAGGTAACCTGGCCCTGTGGCATACAGAGCACGGTGGGTAATGACTAAGGACTTGAATTTAACCCTCTCTGCTACGGGCAGCCAGTGTAGGGCGCGAAGATGTTGTCTCACGCCACCTCTGGCTGGAATTTTCAGGAGAAGCCTGGCGGCCGCGTTCTGCACCACTTGCAGTTTATTTAGTAAGTAGCTTGGGGCGCCAATGTATAAAGCGTTAGCGTAATCTAACCTAGAAAGAATAAGGGCTCGGGTGACTGTCTCCTTTCCACCTGAGGAAGAAGGGGGAGGAATTTCTTGAGAATTTTTAAAAATCCAAAGCAGGTCCCTGAGAGCTTTTTGATCTGGGTCGAGAATGTGAGGTTCTCCTCGAACCAAACCCCTAAATTCTTGACGGGATTCCCTGATGAGACAGGAAGCGCCGAATCGGACGGCCAGAGTGTTTCCCTAAACCGAGGGGGAAACTTTCCAAAAAGGAGAATTTCCGATTTCTCCTCGTTACATTTAAGTTCTGCGTCGGACAAACATCGAAAAACAGCGGTCAAGCAGTGTTTGGCGGCAGAAGTAGAGCACTCGTTTTTTCCCCATGTGAACAGGAGCTGGGTATCGTCGGCGTATGCGATTATCTTCGCACCTAAGTCCTCGGCCAGCTGAACCAGAGGGGTAACATAAATATTAAAAAGAAGAGGACTCAGGGAAGAACCCTGTGGGACCCCAGTGGTCACATTCTTTGGTGAAGAGGAAGACGGTGGGAGCCACACCTGCTGCGTCCGATCCTCCAGGAAGGATTTGAGCCAACCCAAGGCCGTTCCTGATACGCCAATCTCAGCCAGTCGGTTAAGCATCAATACGTGGGGAACCGTATCGAATGCCGCCGAGAGGTCCAGCAAAACCAAGGCAGCCCTCCCGCCGGCATCCAAACAGTCTCTGATGGCTTCGGAGATTTCCACCAGAGCTGATTCAGTACTAGAAGAAGCCCTGAAACCCGACTGTGCAGGATGGAGAAGGCCTGACCTTTCAACAAAATCGGTCAGCTGTCTAGTGACCACTTTCTCACATACCTTAGCCACACTAGGCAAAAGGGAAATCGGGCGGTAGTTTGCCGGACACAGGGGGTCAAGTGAAGGCTTTTTTAATAGGGGGAGAATCATGGCCTGCTTCCAGGTTGCCGGGACAAAAGCTTCAAGGAAGGACATGGTAATAAGTCTATTGACTTCAGGATTAACAGTGTCCGCCACGGCAGCCAGAAGTCTGGCAGCGCAGGGGTCCGAGGGGGATCCTGATTTCAGACCCTTTAAAATTTTTAGTGAGCTGGGTAGATCAATGGGGAGAAATGCCGCCAACGAGTGGGAAGGAGGGGCCAACGGGGCCCCTCCAACCAAGGGGGTACCTGCGTCCTTTTTGCAAGAAGTAAAAGATGCCTGAATAGTGGGAATTTTCTCCATAAAAAAATTGGAGAGATCTTCACACCAAGAGGCAGAAGATGGAATCATACTTGATTGCGCTTTGGGAGCCAGGAAACTCTGATCTATGGCAAAAATTTCCTTTGAGTTATTCTTCGCTGCATCAATTCTGGTCCCATAGTAAAGGCTTTTGGCCTGCACTTTAGCCGTATAGTAAATGTTTTGTTTTTTCCTCAGCATAAGTTTATCCCCAGGGCGTTACTCCTTACGCCAGGCTCTCTCCAGTTTCTTGCACTCCTGCTTCAGTATCCTCAGAGCAGGAGTGAACCAGGGATTAGAAGGGGAGTCTCTGGAGTGCCTATGACGAGTGGCGGGGGCTATAAGATCAACAGTGTTAGAGATCCAGTTTGCGAAGCCAGCAAGCTCTCCTGCAAGATCGCTGGCGGGAAGGGGTCTAGTAGCCGCCAAGGCCTGACTGAATGAGACCGGGTCAATTTTAGAAAAAACCGGCTCACGCTCGGACCGGGACGAGAGGTTGCCATCTAGCAATTCCCAAGAAAAGTATGTCAGAAAATGATCTGACCAGGGCACCGGAATGGGGGTTTCAACCGTGATAGAAAAATTTGAGCAGTTGGGGTCTAGGGTATGGCCCCCTGAGTGCGTCAGAAGGCCAACCCATTGGGTGAGCTGAGCGAGAGACAATGTATATAAAAGACCAAGTGTATCCTTCGAAGCTGCCTGGTCGAGATCAATATTAAGGTCACCAAGGACAATATAATGGGCAAAGCGGAGAGCTCGGGGAACAATTGCGTCCCCCAGTGCTTTCAGGAACGCACTAGCCGGACCAGGAGGTCTATAGATCAAGGATCCACCTAGTGTAAAATGAGGCGAAACATTAATACTAAAGTCCAATGCTTCACAATCCCCCCCAAGTGTAGGAACATCCTGTTGGAGGGACCACTTATCTCTATATATGATTGCCACCCCTCCCCCTCTCCCTTTTGTTCTATCAAGCCTAGAGATTCTATAGCCAGTCGGGATGGCCATCGCGACTGTGGGATTAGAAAACTCATCCAACCATGTCTCTGTAATAAACAAAAGATCAACTCTCTTGTCCACCAAAAGATCAAAGACATCCTGATAGTGCCTCTTGAATGAGCGTGCATTTGTAAGGGCAGCATGCATAGCAGGCCCATGTCTACCCCTTTTAGAAGCAACCCTGGATAGAGCAAGTCCAACTGGGCCAGCACTTAGTCTAAAGCCACAGGTAGAAAAAACTGAGTCCTTACACTCCAGTACGTCCCATCTGCTCGTGTGAGAGCAGGGGAACGGGTGGAGTGAGTGGAGGTCCTCGCTGCTATACAACTCCCGCTTCGGATAGTGAGACACGAATCGGGCAGCTCTACGCCGTACCTCCGCTGGCCCGGAACAGAAGCACAAAGAACAGATGATGGACGGAATGCTGAATTAATCAATCATTCGCCCCCAGTCACCGATTTGGGTTAAATCCATTGTTTTTTTGCACGCCACACCATTCCCGTTTAGACCCAGCCATATGTAAATTAGTCTTGACCCTCTTCCCCATGGGAAAAGTTCAGCCCGAACTGCCAGGCCAGGTCTTCCCTGGACCAGAAACAAGCATACTGGGACCGGTTTTGAAGTAACACCCCTCATCAGCCAGGCTAGCTTGAATCTGGTTGCGTAGCGAGCACGGGACCCACGTCTGGGCATACCCTTCCTACTTAGGGTGGCAAATGCTAAAAGAACAGATGACGGATGGAATGCTGAATTAATCAATCATTCACCCCCAGTCACAGATCTGGGTTTAATCCATTGTTTTTTGCACACCATGCCATTCCAGTTTAGACCCAGCCATATGCAAATCAGTCTTGAACCTGTTCCCCATGGGAACAGTCCAGCCCGAACTACTAGGCCAGGTCTTCTCTGGACCAGAAACAAGCATCCTGGGACAGGTTTTGGGGTAACATCCCTCATCAGCCAGGGTAGCTTGAATCTGGTGCGTAGCAAGCACAGGACCCACATCTGGGCATACCATTCCCACTTAGGGTGACTAATGCAAAAAGAACAGATGATGGACGGAATGCTGAATTAATCAATCATCTGTGTGTCTTTTGCTTTCTGGCCCGGAACAGAAAGCACCCAGGCTCCCCTGACCAATCACAACACTGCAATGGAGCGTTGTGATTGGTCTGAGTGCCGTGGTTCGGCGCTCAGCCAGTAAATGAGAGGCTGGGCATGTTCTCCACCCAGGCTGTAATGCAGCCTGGGTCGAGAACATGCAAAGTGCGCATGTCTTTTAGGTCGGCCCGAGAGGGCGGGCAAAACAGTCATCGCGCGCTTATAGAGTGCCCACCGCTCCTCCCCCTGCTCTGAGAGCAGAGCAGCCCCTCTTACCCCGCAAAGATGCCGCAGCAGGAACAAATAAAGTGATAATAACAATAAGTTATTATCATTTTATTTTTCCTTAATTTACAATGCTGAAAGCAGTGGGGCGACACTCCTCCACTTTAGCGGAGGAGCCGCCACTGAGTGGAAATGAATAGACCCCTGAACAAGAAGGTGCGGAAGCAAGGCCCAGCATGAACGCTATCACAAGGAAGAAAGCCTTCTAGCAGCCACAAAAACATTGCAGTCCAGCTGTCTACAAACAACAGTAGAACACCAGGGCATCAGGGGGGGCAAGGGGCTGCAGAGAGCATGTCAGGACTGCACGTGTGGTGAACCTGCGTCAACCCAGATCCACCTGCACCTTTCCTGTCTATGAAGGCACCTGAATGCGCCCTCTACCAGCCCTAAAATGCCTCCGCTCTTAGTATATTACTGTACTATACTGTTGGCCACTACTGGTCACTCTGATTACAGAACCAGTTGTGTCATGTCACAAGCTCAGGCTGTAGTGCAACTTGAAGTCATTGCTGCACTCTGACCGTAAACCCCTGTTACCCAGTCTCAGCTGGTGATCTGATGATTCCCTTGGGTTCCTCTCACAACAAGTCCTGACCTTGAGTGGTCAGTTTCGCAATATGAGCCCTTTAAATGTTGGTATCCCCAGAAAGGGGATGCTAGCCGAGCTCCTGCTCCAGTGGGAGCTCTTCAGTTACACTAAAGGAGAGTTTGGTTTGGCCTATGAAATGTCACCCTGAACTGTGTCCTGTTCTCTTGACAAGAACTGCCAAACCCTTGGCAACCTTGTTAACAGGACACCAAGACCCTTCATGCCATTTAGGTTGGGATTTGGATTCCCAGTCAGATAGGCTCAAGGAAGCATATCCTCATAGCAGATTAGCCTTCTGCCTGGCAGCCCTGCCTCATTGACTCAACATTGTAAACGTGGCTCATAGTAAACCTGAGATTGCATGAAGCTGACTGACACCACCACAACATTCCCTTAAGATAACATTGACCACATGTCAGTAGAAAACAGCGCCTTATTGAGTAGACATGTGAAGGTGTTTGACACTATATTTTAGTCACAGAAGGTTTCAGGGCCTTTTGGTTGTAATGTTCCTTACACTAAGTGCCCAACTCCCGTACGTGTAAATAAAAGGCTCACCACCACTTTGAAATATACAGCTCTGGGTGGGCATTGGGCGCATTATATAAAACACTTGTGCCATACAGTACCCGAGGTCCAAAGTCTCTCCCGACTCACTACCCTTGGATACAAAGGGAGGGTGAAATATTATCTTATACCCGAGGAGGCGAGTGGCGCATGGCTGTAGCCACAGGTATTGTCTAGTAAACCCCACCTGCACCCCCACCCCCTCTGAATCTAAAGGAAAGAGCTCCCAGGTGTCTTGATCTTTATAAGTAATCCTCTCTCCTTCACAATAGCGACAGATCTGATGCTGAAACAGCAGTGAAGAGCGTTCCTTCCCTAAAATGAACCGAGCAGAACTGCCAGTGCACTGCACTCTAGGATAATAGACATGGTCAGTCTCCTCTCTGATGAGACAGCTGCCCATCTCTAGCGACATTTGCCGCCTTTTACTGATTATAGAGAAAGTTAAAAATAAGACTTATGAAATAGAGTTGATGCTTTAATATTCTTACATTCCGGGGGCGTGGTTTCGACGCCAATCGAGATGGCGGCGTGATCCCGGAGCTCCGCACCGGCGCTCCACACAGAGCTTCATTTCGGCAGGAGAGCGCCGCTTTTCCACCTAATGATGTAGGTTTATGCCTTCTTTATCTAGCGGGAAGCACTAGATCTCTTCACCTGCTATTTTCTCTACAATTTTTGGCTTTTTACACCGCAAGCCGTTTTCCTTCAAGAAGGCCGCCATTTTAGATTCTGCCGCATCGCGGTCGTCAATTCTCCTTAAACCTGCCTATTTTATTTTCCGTTTATAGCAGCGTTTTATACTTGCTAGTTTAAGATGAGCAAGTGATTTTTCCTTTATCTATTTGCCTTTTGAAGGATATTGTAGCATTCTAAGGGAGATGCTGTGACACTTCTATTCAGTGGCTGCCATTTTGTGACTTTTCAACACCTGACCTATTTCCTCCTGCTGCAACTGCTTGGTGATTATCCTTTACAATGGCTTCAGCGACTTCCCCTGTTATTCACCGTTTACCCTGCTGTATCCTCTGTATTTTGAAGGAATTGGTGTGATCTTTTTTGTCAAAGACTGTCCTGTGGTGAACCTCCTCATCAACTGCCGCAGCCTCTCAGCATGATATAACTTGTCTTCTTTGCCACCACCACTTGATTCCTGCCTTTTGGGTGCTCAACCACATCACCATTTTATTAGCGGTACCAAAGACTGTGCTCATTTTCAATTCCTTTCGCCTATACATCAGTGCAGCCTCCATCTTTCAAGTCCTTTTTTGCGTCTGAGCTTTCTTTTTGTCTGCACGCAACCGATTTTTATAAGGGCTTAGGTACTAAGAGGGTGGCTCCTGTGATTTCTTGTCAGAACTGAATCTCTTATTTCCTCACAAGTTACTCCTCTATGGGGAGACTGCGAAATCTTAAACTGAACACCCCCTCTAAATCTACTGCGCAATCAGACTCTGACACACCTTTCAACGACATGGATGACACCTCTCTTCAAAAACCTGATCTCCCGACAGGCACCATTCCAAAATCTCATCTTACAAGCAAACTACCTGTGATTTCTACCAAACGTCCGAAAAAAGACCCTCCTTCTCCAGTGAACTCTTCTTCTGCATCCATGGATATCATCCTTGAGGAAATTTGCGCCTTAAAACCTTCATAGAATATACCAAAAAAACTTTACAACACCTGGATGATAAATGGTCTTCATTAGAGTCACGTATGCTTGTTGTGGAACAAAAGACGGATTCTCTTCAGGTCTCCTGTTCCCGAATTTCAATGCTGGAGTCTGAAATATCTCTTCTTAAGAAACAGTCCGAGGATTTGGAAAATCGAAATCGCAGAAACAATCTCCGAATTTATGGCCTTCCAGAGAATATCGAAGGTTCCAACCCAACTGTTTTCTTTCAAACCTTCTTGCCTAGGCTCTTGGAATTTCCTTCTACTCCTTCTCTTAACATTCAAAGAGCTCACAGACTAGGTCCCAAGATCTCTACCAAACCTCGTGGAGTCATCATGTTTTTCCTGCAATATACCGACCTCCTACAAGTCCTGTCTGTTGTTAAGTCAAAAAAACAAGTTTTTGGGGAAGGTCATCGTCTTTTTTTCTCTCAGGATGTGGCTAAAGTTACTGCTGATCGTCGTAAAAAATTCCTCGATCTTAGACCTCAACTGCGTTCTCTAAATGCCAGATTTGGACTACTTCATCCCTGCATCTTTAAGGTCACCTATAAGGACAAGACTACCACTTTTGATGATCCAGTCGTATTACAGGAATTCCTTCGTCAACATGGAGCTGTGGCTATGGACACTTCCAAATCTACTTAATTTGTTTCTATGTTTTTGTTTTGCATGATTGTTTCCTGTTTAAGTAATCCCTTGATTGTTGTATTGCTTGTCCTTTTGTAATGCTCACTCTATTAAGGTGTTTTATCTCTCTTCTCTCTTTTTTTATCTCCTTCCATCTCTTCAAATGTATTTTCCTATCTTTATTGCTTTTTCTCCTTTTCACTTGCTTTCCTTCTTTCTTATACAGGTAAAGTTCTTTCCCGTCATTTTGCTTTCCCTGTGGTCTCTCCTATATGTTGATGTCTTACCCCTGGTTCTTCTGGAGTCCGTTGGAGTTCCTGTGCCGTTGTCGTCGTCTCCTGGTGTTGCCATCCCTCACCTTCGTCTTGTAGGTATGTCTTTCAGTCATCCATTGTATGACAGTTATTGTCTCTATGTTCAATTCTATGACTTGTACTGTCTCCTCGTTTTCTGTCATGTTCTTCCTTTCTCTCAGATTCTTAGTATCTTTACTCTTTCTGTTGTGCCCTTTCTCCTTCCTCCCCTAATCACAATTCCATTTCACTTCGTTCTTTCTGGTTTTTATTCTATTACTTTCTTTTTCCCTCTTTCCTGTTCCAACAATTCTCTTCTCATTACACTTCTATCTCTTCAACATCTCCTGATTTCAACTTTGGTTTCTCTTTTCTTTTTAATATTTTCATTGTCGCTCCCTCTGTCCTCGTTCCCCTACTCAACCATTATTCTTCTCTGCATATTCTTATCTTTTCACTTTTTCTCAATTTTAAGATTGGCTATAACACTGTATGCTTAATGTTTGCTTATGTTATTCCCTTCCGGTCACATTCAGAGTTACGACCTGGAATATTAAGGGGTTAGGTAATCCCATTAAAAGACAACGGGTGTTAACCCATTTAGCTAAGTTAAAAACTGACATTGCTCTACTCCAGGAATCACATTTGTCTGACACTGAAGCTTCTAAGCTAAAGAAATGTTGGGTGGGCAATGTTTTTTCTTCTTCGGCCCTGGGTAAGAAAAATGGTGTTTTGATTCTATGCCATAAAAAATTTCATGTTTCAGTTGTTCATCAAGAACCTGATTCTGATGGTTGTTGGGTTATTGTAAGATTACTTATAGATAAAATACCATTAGTTATCTTTAATGTATATGGCCCAGTTTCCGTTGATAAAACATTTTGGACATCAATGTCTGATAAATTACTTACGTTTGACGATGATTATATTGTTTTTGATGGTGATTGCAATCAAATTCACGACCCCATATTAGACAGACACTTTCCAGTTAAATTTGTAAACACTAAAATGCACTCACAATTTACCTCCACCATACGCCGTAAATCTTTAGTCGATATCTGGAGACTGTCATCCGGATCTTCGAGAATACAGTTATTACTCACCCCCACATCAATCACAATCCCGTATTGATTATCTCTTTTTAAGTAAATCCTTAGCTCAACATGTCATCCAGTCTGAGATAGGCTCTATTTTAATATCAGATCATGCCCCAGTTTTTGTTGATTTTGATCTGTTACCTTTTGTCCCATGTCCTGGTAGATGGCGTTTTGATAATTCATTACTTACAGATCCTAATTTCTCTAGCCAATTCAGCTCTTTTGCTTCCGAATTCTTTGCTATTAATACAACACCGGAGTCCTCCCCTATAATGATTTGGGATTCTTTTAAGGCGGCCGCGAGGGGTTTCATAATGAATTTTGTCTCACTAAAGAAAAAAGATTTTGAAAAACAAACCACTCAATTACTCACAAAAATTAAACAACTAGAGTATGCTTATTATTACTCTAATACTGAATCTTCTTTAAAAAATCTTATTGATGCCAAGCTTACTTTTAATAGACTATCCACAGAAGCTGCTTCCTCTTATCTTTTGAAAAGTAGTTCTCGCTATTATGGAGGTCAAAATAAAATGGGAAAGTAATTAGCTAATTACTTAAAAATAAGGCGAGATAGAACTAGAATAGAATCTTTGCAAAGCTCTGCTGGATCTCCACTTTTTAAAGATGATGATATTTTAAATGAATTTGTTTCCTTTTTATAAAAATCTATATACTGCTGAAACTCAACCAACTCAATCAGATTTATCCTCTTATTTTTACTCTATTACTCCTCCTCCTTCCCAGCATATTGATTTTGGTTCGCTGGAAATCGATATCACTTTAGCTGAAATTACCCATGCTGTTTCGGTATTATGACGAGGTAAAGCCCCTGGACCTGATGGGTTTACGGTTGAATTCTATGAACACTTTTCTAAGCTTCTTCTTCCAAACCTTCATCTTTTATTTAACTCCTTTATTACAAACGGTTCATCACAGGGCACCTTTCAAGAAGCCATGATATGCTTAATCCCAAAGGACAATAAGGATCCCTCTTTGTGCAAAAATGATCGCCCCATCTCTTTAGTCAATACAGACTATAAGATTTTTGCAAAAATATTGGCACTACGTATTGACCCTATCCTACCTGAACTTATTGGACCAGAACAATCCGGCTTTGTAAAGGGGCGACTATCCTCTGATAATTCTAGAGTCTTTTTTAACGTCCTTAGCAAGGCCTCTTCATTAGATCATCCCCTTGCTGCTATAGCTTTAGATGCTGAAAAAGCATTCGACAGGATTGGATGGGATTTTATGTTCCATGCTTTAAAATGGATAGGCTTTCCTCCCAAATTGATCTCCTTGATTTCCTTATTATATTCCGGCCCTAAAGCTTCTATTTTCGCTAACGGCAAAATCTCGGACTACTTCTCTCTCTCTAGAGGAGTACGACAGGGAAGTCCCTTGTCATCTTTATTGTTTATAGTGGCATTGGAGCCCTTTTTAACTAAAATTAGACAGGATGCTCAGATTACTGGCTTTCAGCTAGGTCCACATCAGGTTAAAATGTCTGTATACGCAGATGATATCCTTTTATATTGCTCTAATCCGGATACCTCTCTTCCTCCTTTTCTTCATCAGGTTGATATTTTTTCTCGGTTATCAGGATACCGCCTTAATCGGGATAAATGTGAAGTCTTGCCCCTTAATGTTTTATGCCTTAAACACTATCTTCTTCATGCAGGTTTTTCCTGGCAACCCTCTAAGTTAAAATACTTAGGTCTATGGGTCTCCTCGACTATCTCAGAGACTTTAAAATTTAATTTTGATCACATTACCAAAACGTTAAACGACTCCATTACCAGATGGCACTCCCTTTTTCTCTCTTGGTGGGGTCGATTGGATTCGATTAAGATGATGCTCAACCCTTTGATTCTTTACACTCTCTCTATGATTCCTGTGCATATTCCCAGATACTATTTCAAGAAAATTGATTCGCTTTTAATAAAGTTTCTTTGGAACAACAAACGCTCTCGAATAGCTTTGTCCTCTCGAAAAAAAGACAAACATCATGGAGGCCTTAAATTCCCTGATTTCAAATCTTATCACTATGCCTTCTCCCTAAAACAAGCTTCTCGTTGGACCTCCTCTAATCTCTCTACGCATCCCCCGGTGTGGTTATCTATAGAAAAATTTCTCATCTCCCCTTTTGACTTTCAAGAGACCCTCGCTTTCACTCATAATATCTCTTCCTTACGCTCTTCTGTCATTTCTCATACTTCTAAGCTTTTAGCTCCTCTTCTACCATCTTCCTACCCTTCTACTACTTCGCTATTTCGACAACCCATTTGGCACAATAAATTATTACGTATCAAAAATCGTCCCTTTTACTGGAAATCTTGGAGATCCAAAGGTCTGATCTGGATTTCTCAACTCTTGACTAATCATGTCCCTTTATCTTTTACCGAACTCCAATCAAAATTTTCTCTTCCTAATGCTTTCAAAGCACAATATAATCTTCTACTTCCTTCTCTCAATCAATATCTCCTTACTCTTCCACATACCCCCAATCTTCCTACAACATGTTCTATCATTTTTCCCTTAATAGATACTTCCCCCTCTGCATCTTCTATTTATAAATGTTTGTTATCATCTTCAGAAAGACACAAATCAAAGACTGAATTGGCATGGGAAAAGGATTTAGTACAATGTTGACCAACCTCCATTTGGGATAAATTATGGCTTAAGATCCACAAGACATCACGGGCTGCTAATACTACTCAAACCCTTTATTTTGTTTATCAGCGTCTATTACTGCTACACTAACATCTTTTTCTCCTAATACTCCATCTACCTGCTGGTTCTGTCCCTGCCCTAATGCTGATTTAAAACACATGCTATTCGACTGCCCTAATATCTTTCAATTCTGGCAATCAGTTTGGTCCCAAATTAACAGGATTTTTAAAGTTAACGTTCCCTTTTCTTTATCCAATATTTTCTTAGGTTCACTGTCACCTCAGTGGCCCCAATCACCATCTAATTTCAAGTTGTTAGATTTATTATTAGCTGTAGCCCTACATTTAATAACCTCAAACTGGAAACAAGCGGATAAAGTTACCTTTAAAGCCTGGTGGAATGCTGTATGTTTCCATCATAGACTCAACGATAATTATATCACCCCTATCTCTCTAGCAATTAAAAGAGATCTGTTATGGCTTCCACTCACTGCATACTTATCCTGGTCTGCTTCTTCAAACATTTCCATTGTTAATGTTGAAAACTCATCAGATGATGTCCGGAAACCGCCGTGAGTACACCATGTTGTCTTTTTCTTAGTTTTGCTTGTCTAATTATATTGCAATGTTTAATCACTGAGTACTTATTGTGCCTACAGTGTTTAACTTCATATCTTGTTCTTCAATTTCTACAGTGAAATAATATTTTGCTTCTCCCCTTCCCTTCCCTTTTTTTTTCCCCATTCTCTCCCTCTACATATAGTTTGTTTATTGTAACCATTGCATTTCCTTCCCCTTCATATCATCTTGACATTAACTAAGTTTTATTATGTTTATTATACTGTTGTTCTTTTTCCTCTGGTTTTTCAATATACTCAAACTTAAAAAAAAAAAATATTCTTACATTCCTTTTAAATCTATTTGGAATACAGAAAACTAAGTAAACACTAAGGGGTCGATTCCGATTCGGGCCGGAAAAAGCACCGACCGACTCGGATCCGGAAATTATACCGACCGACACGTACCTGTGGCGCCCGACACGCCAAGTACGATGCAATGCGTGCAAAATCCGACCGACACGTACCGAACCCAAGTCGAACGACCGAGCCGCACGGAAAACAGCAATCCGGTCGGAAAAACACGCGAATCCAACCGACCGACACGCACCCGGAACAAATCCGACCGAAACGTACACGCGAACTCCAAACCGCAAAGTACGATGCAAGGCGCGAAAACCACGAGCGAGTCGGACGGAGGACAAGCCGTACGACCGACACGCATACAAAACCGAGCCGAAGCAACACAAAACGCGTACGCAGCATAGAAAACTGCACAAACACAGCGTGAACGAAACGGAGAATACCGTACGAGACAAATGCAGGGTCCGACTCGGTCACAAGAACGTTTCCAACATGCACAGACAGTACAAAGGAACAATCACACAAAAAAGGCCAAACAAGCAATTACTAAGCCAATAAATACTGGGGGGGTGGGGACAGAGAACAAAGACACACCCACAACTCCACCCATATAAAGGACACAAATCACAACCATGATCCTTTGCAAATGCCATTCCACTGCCAGCACCCAAGAGAAAGCAACCACACACCCACAGCTCATCCCTCACACAAGCCACACACCATCAGCACACCAACAAATACCTACCTCACATACACCCAGCAAAACACACACTCACACACCCTCACCTGCACACCAACACACACATCACTCACCATCACCACCCATCACCATGCCCCCCAAGAAGAATCACAAGTTCCTAGATTGTGAATTGGAAGTCATGGTAGACGAGATCCTCAGGGTAGAGCCACAGCTGTTTGGCACACTGGTCCAACAGACCCCCATCTCCCAGAAAACCAAGATGTGGGAGAGGATCATCAACAGGGTGAACGCACAATCACCATGTCGGCGCACAAAGAGCGACATCCAGAACAGGTGGTATGACGTGCGCAGGAGGGTACGGGACCTGCTCAAGAAAGACTACATCAACAGCCAATACACCGGCAGTGGCCCTCCTGCCAAGCCAATATACCTCAGGTCCTGGGAGGAGAAGGTGCGGGCCATCCTTCCGCCAGTGAGCGTATATGGACTAGAGGACATCCCAGAGCCTGGTGAGTACACAACAAATGTACACAATATACTGCTACAAAACACACACACATCACTGTCAAGGGGAGAGTCAAACCATGCACTCATAGCAATTACACAGCAACCAGAACAGAATCATCCCAAAATGTGTATGTCAGTCAGATAAACACAACACATGCCATCAAAAAAGTCACATCCAACTGTGCCATCACATGTACAAACACAACTACAACTACAGCTAGGCAGTGGCACAAATAGAACTAACAAACACATCCAGACATGTAGCCACCACAACAACACCAACACACAGTGAAGACCACTCAAAGGAAGGAATTCTGTGTATGCTGGCCAAGTCAGTGTAGCCAATAGCATCATGGGAGTCGCAGTCACACATATTGCCCCCCCCACAACTGTCCCATCAACACCACCATGAACCATGCGCACATCACAGGGAGTGGAGAAGGACTCACAAGATGGCTGACACTGGCTACTGCTGTGGGGAGCACAAGGCCCTGCTGGCAACTGTGCACCAACAAACAGCAGGACACGACTGACTGACATCCTGAGAGACAACTTCCACTCCCTGCAATGCAAGCACGTTCCATGGTGGGATATCTGGCTGAGCTGGGTGGGAAGGAGGACTTGCAGCACTGACCATAGTCACAAGCACCTCCCCTCACACACCCCCCAACACAAACTCCACAGAACCCACCTGGTAGAATGCAATGCCCCCCATCCTAACACAAGATCCCACAAATAACCACCACACTGGGTTATGTTGTGTGAAGCACAGGGACACTCTTGGGACTTTTAGCCAAACAACTGCCAGGACAACACTCCCAGCCATCCTGTCAGCACAGCCAGCCCACCCCACAGGGAAGCAGAGTCAAAAGGAAGGAAGCATGGGCATGCTGGGAAGGGGGGTGGAGGCAATAGCATGATGGGAGTCGTAGTCACAGCTCTACATCCCCCACCACATGGCCCAGCAAGCTCACACTCACGCATGCACATCCCACAGAGAGTGGAAAGGCCCATCAAAGATGTCTGACACTGTTGCTGTGTCGTGGGGAGCACAAGGGCATGCTGGGAACTGCACACCAACCAACAGCAGGACACCACTGTCAGCCATCTTGCCATTGCACACACACCCACACATACTGAACTCCCCACAAAAGCAAGTAAGTTTGGGAATGCTGGCAAGTGGGGTGTAGGCAATAGCATGATGGGAGTGGCAGTCACTGATATTGGTCACCCCCACAACTGTCCCATCAACACCACCCTGAACCATGCTCACATCACAGGGAGTGGAGAAGGACTCACAAGATGGCAGACACTGGCTACTGCTGTGGGGAGCACAAGGCCCTGCTGGCAACTGTGCACCAACAAACAGCAGGACACCACTGACTGACATCCTGAGAGACAACTTCCACTCCCTGCAATGCAAGCACGTACCATGGTGGGATATCTGGCTGGCTGGGTGGGAAGGAGGACTTGCAGCACTGACCATAGTCACAAGCACCTCCCCTCACACCCCCCCTCAACACAAACTCCACAGAACCCCCCTGGTAGAATGCAATGCCCCCCATCCTAACACAAGATCCCACAAAGAACCACCACCCTGGGTTATGTTGTGTGAAGCACAGGGACACTCTTGGGACTGTTAGCCAAACAACTGCCAGGACAACACTCCCAGCCATCCTGTCAGCACAGCCAGCCCACCCCACAGGGAAGCAGAGTCAAAAGGAAGGAAGCATGGGCATGCTGGGAAGGGGGTGGAGGCAATAGCATGATGGGAGTCGTAGTCACTGATATTGGTCACCCCCACAACTGTCCCATCAACACCACCCTGAACCATGCTCACATCACAGGAAGTGGAGAAGGACTCACAAGATGGCTGACACTGGCTACTGCTGTGGGGAGCACAAGGCCCTGCTGGCAACTGTGCACCAACAAACAGCAGGACACCACTGACTGACATCCTGAGAGACAACTTCCACTCCCTGCAATGCAAGCACGTACCATGGTGGGATATCTGGCTGGCTGGGTGGGAAGGAGGACTTGCAGCACTGACCATAGTCACAAGCACCTCCCCTCACACTCCCCCTCAACACAAACTCCACAGAACCCACCTGGTAGAATGCAATGCCCCCATCCTAACACAAGATCCCACAAAGAACCACCACCCTGGGTTATGTTGTGTGAAGCACAGGGACACTCTTGGGACTGTTAGCCAAACAACTGCCAGGACAACACTCCCAGCCATCCTGTCAGCACAGCCAGCCCACCCCACAGGGAAGCAGAGTCAAAGGAAGGAAGCATGGGCATGCTGGGAAGGGGGTGGAGGCAATAGCATGATGGGAGTCGTAGTCACTGATATTGGTCACCCCCACAACTGTCCCATCAACACCACCCTGAACCATGCTCACATCACAGGAAGTGGAGAAGGACTCACAAGATGGCTGACACTGGCTACTGCTGTGGGGAGCACAAGGCCCTGCTGGCAACTGTGCACCAACAAACAGCAGGACACCACTGACTGACATCCTGAGAGACAACTTCCACTCCCTGCAATGCAAGCACAGTCCATGGTGGGATAACTGACTGGCTGGGTGGGTGGGAAGGAGGGCCGGCTGTCAACCAAACACAACCAATGCAGACCATGTTCACACCCCAAAAAATACAGAGAAATGCCCAAATAATGCAGGACAATGTGCCACACCAATATCAACCCCTGACTGTGACGACTTAGGACAATGCAATGTACAGGCCCGCACCCAGAGGCACAGTCACAACTGTCATGTGTGTCAACCATTGATGCCTGCAGAAACATAACATACATTGTGTGTGTCTCCCAAAAACAGGTGATGATGGGGACACAGCAGCAGATGCTGAGGAGTCCCAGTCCCAGGCTCAAGAGGATGCGGAGCTCACTGGCGTCAGTACAGCCTCTGCCCTCCTCGGACGAAGAAGACCAACCTGGCACATCCGGTGCAAGTCTACATGCAGCACCAGCAGGACCACCAGCTGCAGCACCAGCAGGACCACCAGCTGCACCCCCTGCACCCACCCCTCCAACGACTGTCACCACAAATACCATCCCTGCCGACATGGACAGAACAAGGAGCAACACCAGCACAGGGACCCTGGACCAACCTGGGGCCATGGACACCACCACCACCACCAACCCCCAAGGTGGACCAGGGTCATCTGTGCGTGCCACTGCACGCACTGCACATGTCAGCAGGGGTGGTGGGAGGGGTGGGAGACAGAGGTCGCTGCTTGCAGAGGTTGCTGGTGTGCATGATGACCCACAACTGGTACGCATAGCTGATGCGTACCAGTCCAGCACCGGAGACCTCAGCCAGGTAGTGGGGCTCCTCAGAGACATGAAACAGCAGCAGGCTGCCCATCATGCCCGCTTGGACTCTCACATGTCCCACGTGGAGTCACACATGTCCCGCGTGGAGTCCAAGTGGGATGCACTGCATGAGATGACGGCGGTGCACAGGGACATTTTACAATGCCTCCGCCAGATGAACAGCAACCAGTCCACACCTCCCTGTGTGCCAACAACATCTGGTGCTGAACAAACTGCAACTGCCACAGGGAGGGAGGATGACTCTGGCGGAGAGTCCCCTGCACCGCAGCAGCCTGTACTTGAGGGCCCCCCCCAAGAAGAGGGGTCGTCCGAAGAGGGGCAAGTGAGAGGCCGATGGCCAAGCGCAACTCCCAGGAAGCCTGAACCTGTTCTGGATGTTCACCTTTGTGCACAGACTGTTCACCCTGTTGACGGCAACACTACTCCCACACATTGCATGGGGAGTACAAGTTGGACCAATGTGTCAGACAACTGTGGCCCGATACTGGGGATTCTGTCTACCAGGACTTTCAATTCACCTAGGAACTTCTGATTGCAAGATTTATGTACAGCACTACCCATCCTATGCACTATTCACACAAATGTATCACAATAAACACACTAATACACCATACTTGCCTCTGTTGTGATTCCAACGTGGGTGCTGTTATGGGGATGATGAACTGCAAAATTACACTGTGTATGCGAACTGCAACAGCAAGTACAACACAGGCATGTGAGTAAAGGCAACGTGACACATATGAGGGAGACACACCACCAGGGCTACACAACACATACACACCTATGCCATCTGACTCATTGCCTACACTGATGTTGCCAGGGAAGACGGTGCAATTCACAGACACCACACCCATTCCCAGTTGTAGTCAAGTAACCCACAGGTGCAGTAAGCAAATGGCAGTCAAATGTGTGACCACAGACAACGCACATCACAAAGTGAAGCACAGGTTTATTACACAGTTGCAACATGTCGTAACCACTACAGATGGAAGGTAATCCCACCTGGCAGCGGGCACACAGTCAACAACTGTAGACGGAAGGAAGTCCATGGGTGTGGCGCACATCACCTGTAGGGACACAACAGCTACCAGCCTGGAAGTGCAATCACGTCGTCGGTGGACACAGTTGACCAAACGAATCTGAAAGTACCCTGTGAAGGACAGAAATGACACACAGTCAAAAGCAATGGAGTACAGGACAGAACAGCAAAACTCATGCACAATACATGTTACAAGATACCCACCCAGAACCAAGTTAGCATGTCAACACTGTTGGGGAGTACAGCCCACCTGTAAGCACACATCGCAACACACATCCAGTCAAGTAGCCCATGGACACACTCCAACAGCACCAGAGCACCACCTACACATATCATGCCAACTCACATCATTGACATGACACCTCAGGATACTCACATTCAGCTAAAGAAGTTGGTGATGAGCTGTGTGCGGACATCACCCTCATCATCATCATCATCGTCGTCACTGGCATCGTGGTCCAGGCCAGGATCCTCCACAGGTGGCGGATGGTGGTCATTGTCATCCTGGATGAGAGGCAACTCCTTCCGCACTGCCAGGTTGTGGAGCATGCAGCAGACGATGATAATCTTGCCCACTTTCGCAGGGGCATATGGGAGGGACCCTCCGGTCTTGTCCAGGCAGCGGAAGCGGCTCTTCAGGAGACCAAATGTCCGCTCAATAACTCTCCTGGTCCGACCATGTGCCTCATTGTAGCGCATCTGGGCTGGTGTCACAGGGTTCCTGAGGGGTGTCAGCAACCACGGCATGTTGGGGTATCTTGAGTCACCTACGGACAGACAAGTGCACATTAGCTGACTTGGAAAAGTGGGCGGAATACTACAGATCAGATCACACACAATGGCACAAAGTCAGTACACACCGACAAGCCAGGCACGCTGGTTCTGCATCTGTGCCATCATCCTGGGGATGCGACTACTCCTCATCACAAAGGCATCGTGTGCTGAACCAGGGAAACGGGCACACACGTGTGTGATGGTCATGTCTGCAAGACACACCACCAGTGCATTGACCGAGTGGTAGTGCTTGCGGTTCCTGTAGGCCTGCTCCTGGGCCTGTGGTGGTACCAAAGCCACATGTGTCCCATCAATGGAGCCAATGACATGCGGCATCCTCCCCAGGGCATAAAAGTCACTCTTCACGTCAGTGAGTCGTCGCAGTCTAGGGAAATAGATGTACCGGTTCAGGAATAGCAACATTGCCGCCAAAACATCGCGGAGCACACGGCTCAACATGGTCTGTGACATCCCACCAGCAGTCGCCACAGTATGTTGGAAGGTACCGGTGGCAAAGAAGTGTAGGGCTGCCATCACCTTCACCTTGGGGGTCAGCGCTGTAGGATACGGCCGGCCAGGCTGCAAATGTGGGGACAACTGCACTGCCAAATCCTCAATCAGCTGCCTGGTGAAGCGGTACCGTCGGATGCTGTCCCGTTCCACCATCGTTGCCAGGTCTGGGAATGGTCGATGGACAGCAGGAGCCCTGCAGTGCAGAGGAGAAGTAAGCAAGATTGTCAGTCACCCCACATATGCGGCATTGAACACACTCAATATCCCAACATACATCATTATGAGGCACAACTACATGAAGTGTGCAGTTCCGTAAGGACATGTATGGTACATACATGGCCAACATCTGTCAACACGGTCCAACAGGTGGCATCAATTAGCCCCAGGTTGGCCCATTGGATATCATGAGGCCGTGTCACAGTTCCCATCTCCTGCTGCCATGTCACAATCACCCCCCACAGTGACATGTGAGGACAGATGTGCCTCAGGCACCACAGCTCAACGACAGGTACATTCCCAGGGACCCTGTATTGCCACATGGACACTGGCATTACATGGAGTATCATGTATGCACCACAGCAAAACAACCATGACCCCCACAGGTAGTGGTCCCACTTGCCACGGCAGGACAGACATGGACGTCTGTGACACACACACGCACAACATCAAAGTCCATGCACACACAACGTGGATGTGGAGACTGTCTCCCATTGTGCACATGAAATCAGAGACATTGTAAACACTACATGCACAAAGACTGTGGAGGACCATCACAATTGTGCCACTGGGACACCCTGGCTCAAACATACCGTCCCACATGGGACTCACGGGGTATGTGACATGACATACACATACACCACCGTGAAATGTGACCATGGCACATGCAAAGATATGAACAGTTGCACATCACAGTGGTCATGTACACGTAACACCCAGGATCCTGTCCCCATGAACACGTGCACAGCCTGGGGGTGGCTGCCCACAGGTGACACCCACAGGACAACATGTACACCAACATACACACAATAGGAAATGCAGCCTTACATGCCTTATGATAAAGTTTGGACAGGCTGTTGTGATGTAGGTGTGCCCCTCACTCCCTGGGAGCTATCTGTGGCTGGCATATGTCCATCTGAGACAGGCATGCTGACATATGCCAGTCACATGTACAGTGATGCGTTGAACAGCAATGGACCGATCGGTGCCCCCGGCCGGCCCATTGCATGCAATGTGTGCGGGTACGCGTTGTACCCCTGTACGCGTTGTACTGCAATGGACCGATCGGTGCCCCCGGCTGGCCCATTGCATGCAATGTGTGCGGGTACGCGTTGTACCCCTGTACGCAGTGTACCCCTGTACGCGTTGTACTGCAATGGACCGATCGGTGCCCCCGGCCGGCCCATTGCATTCAATGTGTGCGGGTACGCGTTGTACCCCTGTACGCATTGTACCCCTGTACGCATTGTACTGCAATGGACCGATCGGTGCCCCCGGCCGGCCCATTGCATGCAATGTGTGCGGGTACGCGTTGTACCCCTGTACGCGTTGTACTGCAATGGACCGATCGGTGCCCCCGGCCGGCCCATTGCATGCAATGTGTGCGGGTACGCGTTGTACCCCTGTACGCGTTGTACCCCTGTACGCGTTGTACTGCAATGGACCGATCGGTGTCCCCGGCCGGCCCATTGCATTCAATGTGTGCGGGTACGCGTTGTACCCCTGTACGCGTTGTACTGCAATGGACCGATCAGTGCCCCCGGCCGGCCCATTGCATTCAATGTGTGCGGGTACGCGTTGTACCCCTGTACGCGTTGTACCGCAATGGACCGATCGGTGCCCCCGGCCGGCCCATTGCATTCAATGTGTGCGGGTACGCGTTGTACCCCTGTACGCGTTGAACTGCAATGGACCGATCGGTGCCCCCGGACGGCCCATTGCATGCAATGTGTGTGGGTACGCGTTGTACCCCTGTACGCGTTGTACCGCAATGGACCGATCGGTGCGCACCCATTGACAATGGGCTTGCCTGGCAACGGACGCGTTTTCGAATTTCGAACGAGTCGGTTGCTGGAAAATCAGTTGGTCACCCACAACAATGTTGCAAAATCATGTATGTCATGAAGTTGAAGATTTGAAGGATGCTGTGGGCGTGTTTTGGTGCTGCTATTCCATGGATTGGCCAGATTCAGAAGATGCAAACGACTTGGACCTATCACTTTGGACACAAGGGACAGTATCTGCCTCTCCAGCACATATATATTGCTGGCTGTTCCCCTGAGAGCTCACTTGCCTGCACTACATGCTCCAGGACGACATCTGCCACTGCACTGCTGCTGTCTCTGCCCCTCTGGACCCTGCAATGGCACGTACTGTGGAGAGAGCCCCAGCCTTCAGCCTTGAGGAGAACCAGGCCCTGCTGGACAGCCTACTTCCACAGTACAGCAAGCTGTATGGGACACCAGGGGAGCAGGTGAGTGTTCTGTGCACTGCCTTTCTGAATGTGCATATTGTCTGACTAGCAAGGCTGAAAGTCTGCACGCCACTGGCTAGCAGGCTCACTGAGTAGTTGTCACCCCCCATAGTGTGTAGTGACATGCACTGGACAGGTATGGTGCAGTGACAGTGCATTTGAACAAGGTTTTACTTCCCATGCAATGATACCATGTAGTGACGTCTGGCAAACTGTCCATGGGCAGCTTTGCACTGCCTGTGTACATCATGTGCCCCTGTGATTGAGACATGTATATACAACTGTGTCATGCACGGATATCTTGCATGTGTAGTAATGGCCTTTTCACTTTGTCATCCTCACAGGTTAATGCCCATCGGAAGCAGGAGATCTGGAAGGACATCGTCCGGGCTGTCCGGTCCGTGGGGGTCTACAAGCGCCGGATCCGCAACTGCCAGAAGAGGTGGCAGGACCTTCGGGGCTGGACCCGGAGGATTGCACGGGTCCAGCTGAAGCTGTCGCCTCCTCGCAGGAGGGGCGGAACACGGACCCTGACCCCCACATGCTCCAGATCCTGGCGGTGGTGTTTCCAGACCTGGATGGGCAGTTGAAGGCCAGACAGCAGCAAGGAGGGGTGAGTCAAAGACTGCACTGTGAACTCTGTATTACATGCTGTGTGCCCTCCTCTGGCCTGGTTCAACTGCCACAGTGCAGCAGTCATGTTGTCCAGGAGCCATGTCCCTCTATTGTGCACTGCCCACTGCTCATCTGATACCCAGGTGTGGCCCTTACATTCAGGGAATTGTGTCACTTGGGACTGTGTCCTTGCAGTTTGCTTCACTAAAGGTGGGGGACAGCATCTGTTTCCCTAACTCTGTTGTGGGCATCATGGGTGGGTCCATTGTTCACACTACGCCTGTGTTCGGACATGTAATCTGCGTGTTGCTTTGATATGCGGTCCACTTGCTGTGATGAGCCACCACATGTGCCTGGGGTATGTGGCACACGCCCATGCAGCGGGTGGGAACAATGTTTGGGCCCCAGGAGTGTGCAGATTACGTGTGTCACACATACATAGCCAGCTATCCACTGTCCAGGGCTCATCCCTCATTCATGTGGAGCAGGACAGTCATGCCTACTCCAGGCCATGCAATGCACTCTGTACTCCCACTCCCGTGTATCAGCTGACACATTGTGCGCAGTGATTTGACCCCTCAGGTGTCTGCCTCTGTGTCAGTGTGCTGTGGATTAGTTGCCAGGACTGCTGGGGTGTTTCTTGGTAGGGGCTCAGCATGCCCCTGGAGATGTGACCATAGGAGACGATACTTGTGTGTCACATAGGTGTTTGATCAGCTGCCCGTGCAGACTGGGGTATGCGAATGTGAAGTTCAGGCAGCTGTTCCCCATTCACAGCAGGTTGTGAGGGGCTCAGGTTCAGAGGGTAGTGTCACAGGTCTCCCATATGTCCAATAGGTATGACCTGGACAGATGAGGGTTAAGATGATGTGTTGTGTGGGGGATGTACATGTGCACTTGTGCAGCTCCAGGACTTGCATTCCCCATGACCTACTATTGTGACACAGTGCATAGTGTTGTTGTCTGGCTGCCAAGTCATACATCACTGAGACAGTGATGTATGACTTAGCAGTCATGCCTCTGCCATGGCATGTGTCTACTTATTGGTGATCCTGTAGGGGAGTGACATGTGCTACATGCACACCATTGTGGCGATGGCTATCAGGACATGGGTGCATCATGGTGTCTGTCGCTGGTATGCATCACATGCATTTCCTATTTGACTCTGGGCATCCCTTTCATCCGGAAACCTGTACTGACTCAGTGGCAAGAGCTGTGATGTGTGCATGTCCACATGCCACACTGTGTCCTCTGCACTGTCCAACTACTGTGTACTTGGTGCATGTGTCCACACTGGGGTGTTGCAATCCAACAGACACCAGACAGATGGGTGCAAGGCCATGTGGGATGTGAGTGCCATGCTTGGCATCAGACTGACAATTGGCTTCTCCTGTTCAGTTAGGGCACTTTTAGCAATGTACAACTAATGATGCCAGGGCTTGCTCTGTAATGTGCTGTGCTCACAGTGGTGTGTGCGTTTGGTGCAGGTGACTGGTGTCTGTCTGTTTCCCCATTGTTTGCAGATACATCCACGGCCACGGAAGGGGACAGCTCCACGGACCAGGAGGAGCCAGAGAGCCAGACTGGGTCAGCAGCCGAGGAGTGGTCGGAGGGACCCAGTGGCACGGAGGGCGAGGGGAGCCACACCGAGGAGTCCTCAGCACCATCCACCTCAGCTGAGGACCAGAGCAACTCGGAGGATGACTCCCTTATGGAGGCGGGTGTCAGCAGCCACCACACCCCAGCTAGTGTTGCTGTCCCCGCCACCACCAGCACCGCCCTCCCATCGGCTCCCATTCCCCAGGTCCGTGGAGGCTCCCATGTTCGGGAGCGTGTCTCCTTTGGGCCAGGCACCGCACCCCCTGCCCCTGTGTCCCCTGCTGCCCTGAGTGAGGAGTCTGTGTACCTCCTTCGCCAGCTCCATGTAGGGCAGACAGCCATGCTGAGTGTCCTCCATGCGCACACCGCTCTGTTGACTCAGCTGGTGTCGTTCATGGAGGGCATCTCATCGGGCATGTCTGACCTACAGAGGGGCAATAGGTCCATGGACTCCTCCCTGACGGCAGCAGTGTCCCTCCTCAGACAGTCCCTCACCCCTCCTGCCTCTGCTCCATCCACACTCCCCAGCACCTTACCCGTCCCAAGCACACACACACCGGCACAGGCACACACCAGCACACACATGTCCAGCACACAGACACACACGCCACAAACAAAACGCACACGCACGCACAGTCAGGGGACTGAAACCAGACTCACAGGGGATGGGGCCCTGGTACACACACACGCATCCACGGGCACTGCGCAGTCCTCAGTTGCCTCTCCCTCCAAAACACCCTCCCTTGCCTCACCTGCAACCCCAAAGACCCAGCGCCTCTTCCTCAGTGACCTCGGCCTCTTCCCCTCCGATCCAGCTGCTCCAGCATCCAGGGGGAGAGGAAGCCCCCCACACGGAGCAGAGTGCCCCTCGCCCCCGGACACCCTCCCCCAGGTGCAGACAGACTGAGGCCCCCACCCGCAAGTCCCCCGGAGTGGTAAGAGCAAGACCCCGCCGCCGCCCTGCAGCTCAAGCACCAGGTCTCCTTCCTCCATCCCTCAGGCCCCCACTCCACAGGTGCCCCCACCACAGCCTGCCCCAGGTTCCCCCACCCACAGATATACCATCCCCAAGAGGATCCGGCCTTCTCCCCCTGCCACTTGCTCTCCCGGCACCACACCCCCGCTGCGCTTGTCTGTGCCACTGATGTGGTGAGGGTGTCCTCCCCCTCTGTCCAGCCCACCTTGCCTGTTCCCCATTCTCCTCCCCTGGTGGTAGGCACTGCAGTGGAGTCCACTACCACCCTGTCTGACTTGGGCACTGCAGTGGCGGACCTGTCCACTCCATCTGCAGGGTCCACTGCAGTCGTGCCAGCACCCACAACATCTGAGTCATGCCCCCCAGTTGTGCCGGCACACACCATGTCAGACACCTCCACTGCAGTTGTCAGTGGCTCTCCAGCACCCACCACCCCTTCCCTGCTTCCTCCTGGTGAGCCCTGATCCTGTCCCTGCGGTGCCTGGCCTACCCCCCGGTTGCCCCTCCTAGTGGATTGTCCCTGGTTTTGTGCAGGCATGCGTAGGGTGACATCTGCCACTGTCACCCTGTTTGGACTTTTACAATGGACTGGCCATTGGCCTTTGTGTTTTTTTGGACTTTGTTTTCATTCCACACAAATGCTGAATAAAGCAACTTTCTGTTCTCTAGTGCTTATGCTTCTGATGTACATGTTGTTGATGATGCTAACCATGCCCTTGCTGCAGTGATGGTGATATTTGGTCTCATGATAATGAAGTGTTACTGTGCAGGAACCCATGTGGTCCAGGGGGAATGTGTCCTATCCTGTGGTGTATCCATGTCATCCATAGCAGCATCTGAGGGTGTCATGTGTTGAGTATTTGGCAATGGGATTTCCTACTTAGATTGGCTATTTCACATCTGTGGCTTCCACCCCTGCACATCTGTTGTGCCTGCCATTGTTCAATTCGTCTACTTCCCTGACCGTGTGGCCATCTCCAGTGGACATGCAGGTTTGGGCATCAATGGGGAAGGACTCATCTGTGTTGTCAGTGCAACATTGCTATACAAGTGTGTTGGATCTGTGCTGATGATTCCGTTGGCACTTCCATGACCAGGCTGATGTTACGGGAGCCCTCATTTGGTGCTAATTGTTGATTGTGTGACCAAGTGCTTAGCTGACATGATGGGGCCCTACTGAGGCAACATATGGCACAGCTTTCCTCACACAGGAGTGGAGTCCCCTCATGGCAGTGTGTACTCCTGTGACATTGCCTGCGCCCAAGGTGTGTGTTGTATGTGCATGTCTGTGTGTTCACTTCCGTTTAGCTGTGCATGCTGTGATCCCTAGTGTTGTACCTGTTTGTGATGCTAGCTGAGTTGACCTATGTTCCCCCAAAGTCTTCTCCCTGGGTTCTCTGTGATGTGGGTGCATGGCACATTACTGGTCATCAGGGTGTCACCCATAGGTGTGTTTGCTGTCAGGGCTGAGTTTGTGTGCAGACGCAGATGGGTCACAGTCAGGTTTCCCCTTGGCACTTGTTGTTTGCCCCTGTCATGTGATTTCCAGTTTGTGTTATCTTTCAGTGATTGTGACACGTTGTGTGTGTGACTGCTGGCACTCCTCAGGGTCCTGGCTGCAATGTTGGTTGTTGTCTATGTGTGTTCTTTGTGGGTGACCTTGGCTTCTTCATTGGTGTGTGACTGTGGATGGGATCCCATTGGTTGGTGTGGTATTGCCGTCATGTCCATGTACAGCGTAGTGTGCAGTGTGTCAGACATTCAGGAGTCTTGTTGAGTGGCCATGTGTGATGTGTTTCTGCACCTTGGTTCCCACCCATCACCCTGGAATAGTCATGGGTGCATGTGCAATGTCACCAGTGCATGTGTACTTCACTGCTGCACATTGTTGGAGGTCGAGGGGTGTGGTGTTGAGTGTGTGCAGATGTGAGTTGTTGCCCGGCTAGGCCCCTGCCTCCATGTTGGCCTTGGCTTACTGGCCATGCTGATTGATTTGTGCTTGTGTAGGTGTGATGGTAGTTAGTTGCTCAGGACACATGACTGTGGTTCACAGTGTGAACCACATTTAGCTTTGTCATCACAGTGGGATTGTAATGCAGCCCAGGGTCACCACATTGTGGGGGCCCTGGGGGTGGTGCTGTGGTGTGTCTGTGTCTTGCTGTGTCAGTTGCTGTCCCTACGTGCCTGTGTGACATGTGTGATTTGTGCTCCCTCTCATCTGACAATGCCTGCTTGCCCACATAGGGGATTTGGATCCATGAGTTACCTTTGTGTGGCACTGTATGCACATCTGTATGATTGGTATTCAGGTCTCCTCATGTGTTGTGTGGTTGCCTGGGAACACTGGCAACCCCCCCCCCCCGCACCTGTTGTGTATGATGTGCAATGTGGGTCTGCCTGTTTGTGTTTGTGCATCTGCACCACTGCATTGGCATATCTTGGGTGTGCCATTGGCTATATGTAGTTTTGTGGGTTTCCCCTGCTGTCCCTGGGACTCCTAGGTCATCGGTCAGCACAATGATCATGGTTTGTGTGTCCCATTGCTGCCATGGTATGGTATCTGTTCACCTCACATCTGCAGTCTCCACAGGGTATCTGCATTTGTGTGCCCATTGGTGCAAATATGTGGGTCTGCATTCTGATGGTCACTTCTGTCATTGTGTCATTGATGATTGTTGACGGTGTCAGCCCCCATGGGTGTTGTTTGTCTGCACATGGCCAAAGGTATGTCTTATTTGCACTGCAGTATTTGGCTCCCCCAATTTATGTTGCAATGGGACACATACACTACTTTGCCACTGATGTGTTTTTTGTTCTGTGACCAGGAATCATCCATGCAGTTTGGCAGTTGCACCTCTTTCTTTGTCAACACTTACCTTTTGGTCACTGTGGTGATGGGGGTTTAGACCCCATTGCCACAATGTTCAAAATGTGCTTCAGGTATGGACCCCACACTTACATTTTGGTCACTGTGATGATGGGGGTTTGGACCCCATTGCCACAATGTTCAAAATGTGCTTCAGCTATGGACCCCACACTTACCTTTTGGTCACTGTGGTGATGGGGGTTTAGACCCCATTGCCACAATGTTCAAAATGTGCTTCAGCTATGGACCCCACACTTACATTTTGGTCACTGTGATGATGGGGGTTTGGACCCCATTGCCACAATGTTCAACATGTGCTTCAGCTATGGACTCCACACTTACATTTTGGTCACTGTGATGATGGGGGTTTGGACCCCATTGCCACAATGTTCAAAATGTGCTTCAAGCTATGGACCCCACACTTACCTTTTGGTCACTGTGGTGATGGGGGTTTAGACCCCATTGCCACAATGTTCAAAATGTGCTTCAGCTATGGACCCCACACTTACATTTTGGTCACTGTGATGATGGGGGTTTGGACCCCATTGCCACAATGGTCATGGCCTGCTTGCATTGTGGGTGCCACACACATATATGTGTGGCACATGTGCTAGGGGGTCACATTGTATGTTCAAAGTCATGTTCGGTGTTGTAGGCATTTGACACAGTCTACACACGCTTGTCATGGTGTTGGGGGGATTTCTTCTTCTTGCATTCCCTAGGTTGTGGTGTGCTGGTTGTGTCATGCATTGTCCATCCTATGAGTGGGGGTGGTAGTAGTGGTAGGCATCCAGCCCCCCCTGGCTAAGGGTGGTGGTAGGCATCCAGCCCCCCTGGCTGAGGGTGGTAGTAGTGTAGGCATCCAGCCCCCTGGCTAAGGGTGGTGGTAGGCATCCAGCCCCCTGGCTGAGGGTGGTAGTAGTGGTAGGCATCCAGCCCCCCTGGCTAAGGGTGGTGGTAGGCATCCAGCCCCCCTGGCTGAGGGTGGTAGTAGTGGTAGGCATCCAGCCCCCCTGGCTAAGGGTGGTGGTAGGCATCCAGCTCCCCTGGCTGAGGGTGGTAGTAGTGGTAGGCATCCAGCCCCCCTGGCTAAGGGTGGTGGTAGGCATCCAGCCCCCCTGGCTGAGGGTGGTAGTAGTGGTAGGCATCCAGCCCCCCTGGCTAAGGGTGGTGGTAGGCATCCAGCCCCCTGGCTGAGGGTGGTAGTAGTGGTAGGCATCCAGCCCCCCTGGCTAAGGGTGGTGGTAGGCATCCAGCCCCCCTGGCTGAGGGTGGTAGTAGTGGTAGGCATCCAGCCCCCCTGGCTAAGGGTGGTGGTAGGCATCCAGCCCCCCTGGCTGAGGGTGGTAGTAGTGGTAGGCATCCAGCCCCCTGGCTAAGGGTGGTGGTAGGCATCCAGCCCCCCTGGTTGAGGGTGGTAGTAGTGGTAGGCATCCAGCCCCCCTGGCTAAGGGTGGTGGTAGGCATCCAGCCCCCCTGGGTGAGGGTGGTAGTAGTGGTAGGCATCCAGCCCCCCTGGCTAAGGGTGGTGGTAGGCATCCAGCCCCCCTGGCTGAGGGTGGTAGTAGTGGTAGGCATCCAGCCCCCCTGGCTAAGGGTGGTGGTAGGCATCCAGCCCCCCTGGGTGAGGGTGGTAGTAGTGGTAGGCATCCAGCCCCCCTGGCTAAGGGTGGTGGTAGGCATCCAGCACCCCTGGCTGAGGGTGGTAGTAGTGGTAGGCATCCAGCCCCCCTGGCTAAGGGTGGTGGTAGGCATCCAGCCCCCCTGGCTGAGGGTGGTAGTAGTGGTAGGCATCCAGCCCCCCTGGCTAAGGGTGGTGGTAGGCATCCAGCCCCCCTGGCTGAGGGTGGTAGTAGTGGTAGGCATCCAGCCCCCCTGGCTAAGGGTGGTGGTAGGCATCCAGCCCCCCTGGGTGAGGGTGGTAGTAGTGGTAGGCATCCAGCCCCCCTGGCTAAGGGTGGTGGTAGGCATCCAGCCCCCTGGCTGAGGGTGGTAGTAGTGGTAGGCATCCAGCCCCCTGGCTAAGGGTGGTGGTAGGCATCCAGCCCCCCTGGGTGAGGGTGGTAGTAGTGGTAGGCATCCAGCCCCCTGGCTAAGGGTGGTGGTAGGCATCCAGCCCCCCTGGCTGAGGGTGGTAGTAGTGGTAGGCATCCAGCCCCCTGGCTAAGGGTGGTGGTAGGCATCCAGCCCCCTGGGTGAGGGTGGTAGTAGTGGTAGGCATCCAGCCCCCCTGGGTGAGGGTGGTAGTAGTGATAGGCATCCAGCCCCCTGGCTGAGGGTGGTAGTAGTGGTAGGCATCCAGCCCCCCTGGCTAAGGGTGGTGGTAGGCATCCAGCCCCCCTGGCTGAGGGTGGTAGTAGTGGTAGTCATCCAGCCCCCTGGCTAAGGGTGGTGGTAGGCATTCAGCCCCCCTGGGTGAGGGTGGTAGTAGTGGTAGGCATCCAGCCCCCCTGGCTAAGGGTGGTAGTAGTGGTAGGCATCCAGCCCCCCTGGCTGAGGGTGGTAGTAGTGGTAGGCATCCAGCCCCCTGGGTGAGGGTGGTAGTAGTGGTAGGCATCCAGCCCCCTGGCTAAGGGTGGTGGTAGGCATCCAGCCCCCTGGCTGAGGGTGGTAGTAGTGGTAGGCATCCAGCCCCCTGGCTAAGGGTGGTGGTAGGCATCCAGCCCCCTGGCTGAGGGTGGTAGTAGTGGTAGGCATCCAGCCCCCCTGGGTGAGGGTGGTAGTAGGCATCCTGCCCCCCTGGGTAGGGGTGGTGGTGCGCATTCAGGCCCCTGTGTGCATATGTGGCATTGGTGATGGGCATCCCGCCCCTATGGTGCTGCTGTTGCTGGTGTAAGTATATTCTGCATCCCTCTGTGTGTGTGTGATGTGTCGTGTACGTGTTGTATGTGTTTTGTGGTTGGTGTCTGACTTACCTTCTGCGCTGTACGCGTCCGTGCCTGTTCCGGTAGTAAATGTAGAATATTGGTATGATCGGGACGAAGGGATTCATGGTTGGTTCGTGTCGTTCGTCCTTCTCGTTGCTTCGCGTCGTCCTCGTCGCTTCGCGTCGTCCTCGTCGCTGGCGTGTTCGTCTCGTAGCCGTGGATCGTGTTGTGGCGCGAATCGGAGCTTATGTGCGCCTCTCCCGGATGCTTTGACGTGCCGTGCGTAGCGACGGGTTCGGCGCGTACGGAAAGCGCATCGTACTTGTTCGGCCGGACGGAGCTGCATTTTCCTTCCGTGCGACTCGATTCAGCGTTTCCGGATTCGCCTCGGTCGGGGAACAGGACCTGGTTTGGGTGAGTACGGCTCGGCCGGATTCTGTGCTGTTGTGCGCATCGTACTTACTCGTTCGGTGTGCTGTACGGATCGGTCGGGAAACAGGCTTTCGCATGGCTTTTTTCCCGACCGAATGGTATTGGGTGCGCCTCTGACCGAGATCGGAATCGGCCCCTAAATGCTGTCTTTGACTTGGCATTTTTAAAAATGTGAAATGTTTATCAGGGTTGGGAGGTTTTGTGTTTAAAATATGTCTTCCGGGATCTCCACGTTGGTGGAGATATTCAGGGCCTGATTCACAAAGTTAGCTTACACTTTTGAGTAAGTTTACATTTTGTAGCACGTTTACTACTTTCAGTATTCACAAACTCGAAGTGTAGACCTACTACAAAAGTGTTAGTTACATGTCTCCACCCCAGAGTTATGCAATTGACTTACTCTTGTGTGGGTGAGTGACGCCCCTCCCTAAACCCCTACATGTACCTCCCTAAACCCCTCTTACTCCTCCCTAATTCCATCCTGTCTAGTAATAAGTCTGTCCCTTTTCCCAAACACTCCCTTGTGTCCTTCCCACATTTATCTACTTACATGTGAGGAGACTCCGCAGTTGGGGCAGAGAACTCCACAAACATAGGTATAGGCAAACTTACATTTTGTAGTACATTTTGTAGTGCTACCAAACATAGTGCAAAGTACAGCTTGAGAATCAGGCCATAGTATTATGAATATTACCGAAGATCTGGCCTTCGTCTTAATTAACACTGTACACACATGAGCACACACTCAAGCACACACAATCACACACACATATACACACACATATGCAGGCATACACACAGACACCCAAGTGTGCACATTCACACACACTCATGCACACACCATCATGAACACATACACACTGGCATACACACAGACACCAAGGTGCGCGCATTCACACACACTCATGCACACACATATATATACGCACATATGCAGGCAAACACACAGACACCCAGGTGCGTGCATTCGTACTCACTCATGCGCACACCATCACACACACATATACACAAACATATGCAGGCATTCACACAGACACCCAGGTGCGTGCATTTGCACACACACATATGCAGGCATACACAAAGACACCCAGGTGCGTGCATTCGCACACACTCATGCACACACATATATACACACATATGCAGGCATACACACAGACACCCAGGTGCGTGCATTCGCACGCACTCATGCACACACATATACACATACATATGCAGGCATACACACAGACACTCAGGTGCGCGCATTCGCACACACTCATGCATACACATATATACACACATATGCAGGCATTCACACAGACACCCAGGTGCGCGTATTCGCACACACCATCACACACACATATACACACACATATGCAGGCATACACACAGACACCCAGGTGCTCGCATTCGCACGCACTCATATGCACTGGTGCACACACACATATACACACACATATGCAGGCATACACACAGACACCCAGGTGCACGCATTTGCGCTCACTCATACACACTGGTGCGCACACTCTCTCTCACTTTCTCTCTTTTGCTTCTCAATTAAAGAAGCGGGGAGACCCAGTAGTGACAGGTCGGTTTGTGCTACAGGGCGAAGCTGCATCGCCCACTTCATTTCGTGTCGCCTCTCTGCCCCCTTTCTAGACACTTCCCTTTTGGTTGAATTTGCATTCACAGGACACACGGAATGCGGTTAGAACATGTAATGGCCTGGTGATTTCCTGACAGCCCACCCCCACATTGTCTGAGTGTTAAGAAAATGAGAATCTCACAACTGGACTATTAAAGACACTTGCGTCAGGAAAGGAAACTTCTTCAAAGTTCACTTTCATTTACCTAAAAATCTCAGTGGTTAATTTGTAAAAAAAAAAGAAGTGCCAGGTCTCCCATCAGGAGGCAGCTTGCACCAGCCCATTTCTCCTGTTAGCCCTGCCTTAAACAGGACCAACTACTAGTGAGGAGTGAAAGTGAGGAGAGGATGTGGTGTAATGGCCAGAGCGGCCGACTTTGAAGCTAGGGAATTAGGTTTGAGTCTAGGCATCGGCTCACCATCCAGTGATTCTGGCAAATCACTTAAGCTCCACGTAAATAAATATGTCCTTAACTGGTGCTCATGACAAGGCCTGTGTTGATGATCAAGTGATGGTGCTGAGCACCTGAAACCACCGGCTCAAATTAAGTATCTCCTTTCAGGTGTGTATCAGCTCACCACAAGTACATGGCCGGCGGATGCATTTCGGATCAAAAACAGCAGGAAAATGGCAACAGGACGAAGTAAACATCAGGAACAAAAATATGGGAAAGGGGCAGGAAAGAATGAAGGGTGAGATGAAAACAAAGGCAGGTGGGGGTTAAAAACATATAAAGGAAGGAGTATAGGAGAACCTTGGTAAAGAAAAAAAAACAAGGAGTATTCGGGTACGTGGTGTCCTCTGTGAAGAAAGGAATACAGAAAGCAAAAACAGAATTCCAGTAAGGATTAAAACAAAATTATTACATTGATACTAATGTAAAACCAGCACTTCAGTAGGGTTTAAATAATCTGAGATTCATCTCCTGAAAATAATTGAAAAGTAATGCACTCAAGGTTTTGATTAATTTTCGTTTTTCGGTATATTTTGTACTGGCGAAGGTGTGTCACCATTCCCCTGACAGATGCCTCAACACTAGGGCAGGATATTTTCTGTAGGGCTGTCAGGCTATCCTTCTAGGACACCAATGTTAAACAATTCTCTCATCTCTTGTACTTTCCTTTATATGCACAATATTTCTTCAGTGGGAAACTTGTGTGTGATCACTTACCAGCATGCACTGTTGATAATTCTGGTAGTTGACTGATGTAAGAAGCCTTCTCAAAAATCCTTAATGCTGACCTTTAAAAAATAATAATGATAATTTACAATTTTGTGGTATGAATGCAATTAAAACCAATATAAATAATATGACTATAAAGATTGGACACGGATGGATTGAGATAAAAGAAGATGTGGGTAAGCAGGAAGTATTCGAATATTCCTCTTCAACTTTCTAATTTCCCAACACAAGTGGATTGTAATTGTATTTATATAGCGCTTACTTCCCTGAGGCGTTGAAGCGCTTTTCGGTGAGTAGAACGCTACTTCGGAACCCAAAGTGGATTAGTGCTAAATTAGTATAGGAAAAATAAGTTTTGAATTCGAGCGGTGGACATGTTAGTTTGTTAGTTGTATTGAATAGGATAAGGGGTAGATAGAGGAGGGAAGAGTCTAGAAAGGGTTACTCGGGAGATCCTAGTAGCACAATGAGGTTTGGGATGAGTCAAAGAGTGGAGGTAAAGGATATATTAAAAGAGGTATAGGACGAGACATAGAGTAGTGAATTGGAGAGAGTTGAAGGTTTTTTTCCCCCACAGTGGGAGTCAGGTAATAAATATAGAGATACATACCTACATAGAAAGGTATACATGTATGTGGAAAACAATAAAGAGATATAATGTTGTATTATATAACATTCCATATGTACATATATGGATAAATAGTTAGAGACTCAGACTTTCAAGTGTTGCTGTACATAAAGCTAATTTATTTATGTTTTTTATCATTTATTATTTTGGGAAATTATATGTTGTTTTTTGTTTATTTATTTATATTTATTTGTTTTTAATTTACTTTTCCCCCAATATTTTAATAGTGAAGTACTTATTGATACAGTTGTTATGATCATATTTACACATTGTGATAGATAAAACAAAATAGACAGAGACCCATAAGCATATAATTCAAAAACGTATATAACTTAACACACATTGTGATAGATACAAAATAAATCAGAGACCCATAAGCATGCCATCAAATAACTTATGTAAACTATGCAGTGACCTATATACATGTGAAACATTTAATAATATATATATATATATATATATATAGTTTAACCATAAGTAATATATACATTTGTTAAACAAATCTATAAGAATATCCCAACATTTTTAAAACCATAAGTAGTGTGTATATTGGTACCAAGAACTGCACATATCTAAATACATACATATGATCAAACTATACATGCTTACATGCACAGGCATATGCTGTACATTTGTGTTTTGTGTATGGTGGTCATTTAGGTCTTGTGGAGCCTTCTGAACATAAGGTAGTTATCCGTGGATCTTATGTTTGAGGGTAAGGAATTCCATAGTTTGGCTGCTTGAACACAAAAAGATGTACCACCCATGTATATTTTCCTTGTATGGTGGGGTTTTGAGTCGAGGTGCCAATCTGGGGCGGAGGTTCCTTTGCTGTATGTACTTGGTAATTTTATTCCTGATAAAAAGTGGTCCTGTCCCATGTACTGCTTTGTGGGTGACACAAAGCAGCTTGAAGGTGGATCTTATGGCAACCGGTAACCAATGTAGGGCCCTCAAGGCAGGGGAGATATGGGCTTGTGGCTTTACATGTAGGAGTTGTCTGGCAGCATAGTTATGAATCTGTTGTAGTTTTTTCATAGTTGATAAAGATGATCCGTAGTAGAGGCCATTGGTGTAAGCAAGTTTAGGCAGTACAAGAGAGATGGTAGCTTGTGTGGAAATAGAAGGTGGGGGAAGATGTGTCGCAGAGTTTTCATAGTAATGAAGCTTGCTCTTGCTAACTTATGCACTTGGGCATTTATTGATAGCTTGGAGCCCATGGTAATTTCAAGGCTTCTTACTTCCTCAGAACTTCAGACGAGGCACAAAATGGGTCATAATTGTTTGAATCGCCACATGTGAGTATTTCAGTTTTGGATACATTCAATTTGAGATGGCTCCATGTCATCCACTGATCAGTGATTCAGAGGCACTTGAAGATGTTTGAGTTTCCAATGTCTTTGAGGCTTTCCAGTTTAAGAAGTATTTGTGTGTCATCTGCGTAGTTATATCATGTGAGCTGAAATTCAGTGATCATTGCTGGTAATGACTTCATGTCACTGTTGAAAAGAATGGGTGAGATGATAGAGCCTGAGGCCTGCTTTTGTGAAGTACGGTTTCGATGAGAAAGGGGGGTATGGATGACAATAGTTCTGTTTTGAAGGTAGGATGTGATCCAGTCGAGAGCAGTCCCCTCTATTCCGGCTTTGTAGAGTCTTTGGATTAGAGTGTCATGATGAACTGTGTCGAAGGCAGCTGAGACGTCCAAGAGAAGCAGTGCAGCGACCCTGTTCTGGTCTACTGTGTTTTTAAGGTCATCCCAGATGGTGATGCGGGCAGATTCTGTGCCTCTTCCTGGATGGAATCGTGTTTGGAAATCGGAAAGTATGAAGTTTTTTTTTTTATACAAAACTTTATTCGATCTTTTAAAACGAATCATAAAAGCACAAATTCATCCAATATATTAAAAAGCTACTTATAAAACCATGTAAACATTCATGAGCTTAGAAGGCTTAAAACAATTTCATCAAATTAGCCATAAACATAATAAAGATACTAACATAAAACCATTTTAAAAAACAGTTAAAATCCTAATGGGCTCTTAATAGCTCTTGGGCCAATGTTACGTGAGTGAGCCCAAATTGTATCCTACTTACAGCAATTTAAGACAACAACCCCCGCCTTTTCCTTTTTCTCATACAGGCCCACAGAAATGAAGCTAGAGAGAAGCAAACGAACGGATCAGGGAGTGCCTTTAAGAAATACAGAGCCACCCTGCATTGTTTGAATTTATGGGGCCTTAAAGTTGGAAAAATAATTGCTTTTCTTTCATTAAGATAGTACTTGCAGAATAATATTAAATGTAGATCCGACTGAGGAGAGTGATTATTGCATGGGCAGAAAGACAAATCTGAATGTTTATGTTTTCTCTCTGGATGCCCTAGCATCAGAGGAATAAGATTCAGTCGAAAGCGCAATAGAATTAATCTATGCTGTGTAATTGTAATGCAAGAGAGGTACGAAAAACCTTCCCCTGGTCTTGGTGGAATAAAGTCATATGCAAGGGAGGATTTTTTGAAGTGTTTTTTTTTCCCTCCTGGCATAATTAGCTCTCTTCATAAATAATTGAGTTATTTTCTGTTTCAAAACCTTTCTACAGGAGTCGGGATCCTGAAATAATTTGCCCTGCCCCAATGCAGTAGTCAATTCTGCCTCTACGTATCTGAGCCAACCAATCCTCTTATAGTAATCCAATTTCCGACAGTCCTCTATGATGCATTGCGTTAAATTGACAGTGGACATACGCCAGATTGAGAGCCATAACAAGATTGGGGCCAATCTTATAGAATCTATCAAATAGGGTAGCCCCAATTCTCAATGTAAAATGTAATTTGAAAATGAGTGTGGTAATGATACCCGATTTTTAAAAAAACAATCTTCTAATTTCTGAAGCTGGTCTGCATTTGCCATCCCCCAGACTCCTGCCCTGTAGGTTGTCGCAGCCTTAGGTTTTGCGCGGTAGATGTTTTTAATCGTGTCCAGGGAGCTGGCTCTTAGCTTCTTAGCAAAGCTCTTAATGGCTTGGAGGCTCCTTTCCATACAGTGTGCTCTTGCTGCCACCAAGTTTGTCCAGGAGTGTTTTTTATCAAAAAGTACTCCCAAGTATGGAAAGGAGTCTACCACCTCGATTTTCTTTGAGGCCAGATGGAAATAGGGGTATTTCTCTCCTTTACCCGCTCCCGCTATTATTATGAAAGATTTAGATTCATTCACTCTCAAGTCTAATGAGGCCATAAATGACGTGCACTATGTTATGAGGGATTGTAAAGCTACCCCTGTTCTAGCCATTAGTACTGCATCGTCAGCGTACGCCAATATCGAAAGGGGAGTGTGATCAAATGTAGACACGTCCAAAGGTGAGGTGGCCAGGGCGGCCTCCACCCCGTTTGTGTAGATGGAAAAAAGAAACGGGGTGAGGACACATTCCTGCCTTACTCCCTTCTCGATCTTGAAAGAACGTGTGCATTCCCCATTCATGTCATATCGTACACAGGCAGTGGCATTGGCGTATAGCTTGCGAATAAAGCGGATTATCAGGGGATCAATCCCCATCCCCTCCATCATGGGCCACAACTTCTGATGGGAAACACAGTCGAAAGCCGCTGTCAAGTCCATGAAGGCCATGTAGATCTTCCCGCCTTTTGCCTTGGTGTATTTATCTATACATAATGAGAGATTTAGGCATTGATCCACCGTCCCCCTTCCCTTCTGGAAACCATATTGCGCCTGCATCAAGATGCTATGTTCTTCGGCCCAGACCTCCAGTCTGGCTAATAAAAGCCCTCCCATAAGCTTGGCGGTGGTGTCCAGAAGGGAGATGGGGCGGTAGTTCTTTGGGGACCCCCGTCTCCTTTTTTTGTATATAGGCACTATTACACTCTGTTTCCAGGGTGATGGAGGTCCCTCTACCACAATGGTGTTAAGGACATTTGTTCGTAGGGGAACCCACATATCGTAGTTCTCCTGGAAAAGGTCAATTGGCACCCCGTCAGGGCCCGGAGCCTTTCCTGGGGCGCAAGCCTCCAGGCCACTTCTGACCTCACATAATGAAAAGCTCAGCCTGCCATGGGGTAAGGGGTCTGGCTCGGGGGGGCAGGAATAGTAGGGAGGTGCTGGAACCAAAGATGTTCTCAAAATATCCCACCCATGCTTCCTCGTCTACATATGTGTTCAGGGACGGGTCCTTGAAATCTTTAAAATAAGGGGCATTTACAACTTTCCAAAAATCCCTGCTACTACCTGAGAAAGCTGCTTGTTCGAGATCTTCCGAGGCCTTCTCCCTAAGATCCTTCTCTCTTCTTCTTCTCGCTTGCTTATAGTCATTACGTAGTACTCGTATCATGACGGGATCTCTAGGGTGGGTTTTTAGAGCATTAACGAGGGCTCTTTTAGCTGTAGAGCATAATGAGTCAAACCTCCGGTGGTAGGGATAGTGTTTGGCGACTTCGAATGAGTAAGAGCCTCTTTTAATTTCATCAAAAGGGCTCTAAACTGGGTGACTAGGAATGAAGGGGAAGACCCCTCCTCCAGGCAATATATGATTTCTTCCCTAGCTTGAGCTAATATTTCGGGAACCAGATTCAATTTCTGTGCCTGTGCCCACTTTAATTGATAGCTGTTTTTCCTGGACAGCGTTATGCTATCCATTACCTGTTGATGTTCTTTCGCCTTACACAGGATACTTAAGTTGGTAAATAAGATAGCATGATCGCTGTGACAAGAAAATAGGTTACCTGTGTGGGCCATTTTCCCATTTAGCGTGGACGAAGCTACGATGAAGTCAATCGTGGACTCTTGATTTCCCCTCCTGAATGTTATCCCTATCTGGCCTGCTTTTATATCATTAATTATTCCCAGATTCCACTTATGTAGAAGTCTATTTAAAGCGTCGCCATATTCGTTATGTGTGAAATGTGCAAGAGGGTTACCATGAGGGTCGTCTAAGCCACACACCATTGCCTCACTATACTTACAAAGATGAGTGTTAAAGTCCCCCACCCAAACGATGTTAACAGGGCCCCTATTTATGTTTGCAATGGTTTTTTCTAGCTAATTAGCTAGTTCTTCTGCCACTGACTTCATGTTTCTCTCAAATTCATTGTTATAGTAGTTGATTATGACCCAGATCTCTTCCTTCCTATGCTCAAGTTGGAGCCTTACTTGTAGGGGTATAATGTTAGAGGTTAAAATTATTAGTCCCCCCTTCGCTCTACCTGACAATGAAGGTACTGCGGGTGAGAGGAAAGTACGGAACCCTAGGAAGAAAACTGGGTCCTTGGCCCACGTTTCCTGGAAGCATATAATCTCCAGTGATTGCCAAAGGTTATGCCAATGGGCATTTCCTATCTTGGAGGCTATTCCTGGCACATTCTACTGCATTCGATGGTGGTATATTCGCGGGAGTCTACTGTAAACTGGAATAACTGATGTAGATGCCCTCCCTACAGATAATGGGATTGGGGGGATCTCCTGCAAACTAGGCACTGGGGTAACTGGTGTAATAGCCCTCCCTACTAATGAGGGGGCTGTCGGCGATAGCCAATCGCAAGAATCCAAATCTGAGATGGCTGTGAATCTTTTATACAACCTTATCCCCGAAGTTTTGTTAGAATCCTCCATATATCTCGGGAAGGGTTGTCCTGGCATTCTCCTGACCCTATGGCCCATACCTGACATTGGACCCTGCTTATAAAAATGCTCCAGTGGTAAAGGAACAATCTGCGAGCTCCTAGGAGAGAATCTATAAAGACTGTCTAGGAGAAAGTGTCCCGTAGAGGTATTGTTGAAATTTATCACCACACAATCACCAGTTATGGCTTTACTTGAGCTGCCCACCCAGCCACACTCTCCTGGCCATAATCATTTTGTTGGCCAGTTGGTGGCTCCTCAATCCTGAGTCCTTAAGGTTGTTTGATAGCCAGTGGAGACATTTATCCATTAGCTGTATCGTGGATTCGTTCTGATTTTCCTGAAGAGGAGGAACATTCGCCAAAACCAGTACCAGGGGGGAGGCTGCTGATGGAAGATGAAGGACTTGTTGCGAGTAATTATCTGCAGCTGCGGCACAGTTCTCTCGTGTTCCTGCTGGCTGAACGACCACTCTAGTTTCCTCCTGGACTGACGGATCCTTCTGAAAAGCATCCCTTGCACCCATTCCTTGGAGATTTGGAACCACTGGGTGTGCATTAGAGTTGGCAGTGCCTAAGACCCTAGTAGCAGAGGTGGGTGGAATAATCAGGGTGGGTAGAGCGGGCGGTCCCCGGTACTCATTTGAGTGAACTAGAGTTTTCTTTGTGGGTGCACTTACAGGAGGATCTCTTGGGGGCTCCGTTCGGGATAAGACCAAATGATTCTGCGTCTCTAATCCAGCTAGTCTCTGTTTAATTTGTGTCAGTTTGGATAGAATGGGCTCCAATATAATAGTTATTCTTTTACTCACTTCTACCCATAATGCGTCGTCCAGAACTGGATGTGTCGGTAGAATATTTGCAGTTGATGATAGCGCTGGTATTATAGAATTTGCTGTGAATGCCCTAGTTTGTGGGCCTTTGGGTTTGGAAACACAAGTAGCTTTGGATTGTTTTGGCTTCAGAATCCCACCCACCCTGAGACGCTTTGCTAGGGGTTGCTTATAGGGTCGTTTGGAGATGTATTGGGGGGGTGAGGATTCCAGCTCCCTCCTCATTGTAACCGGAGGGACTAGGATGGCCGGGGAGTGTCCACGTTGGCCCGGTGGAAGGTGGCATGATATTATCCATGGTGGTGACTGAGCGTGAGGAGAAGCCTCGTTTGCACTCCCTAATGGGGACCCCAAAGGGAAACGAAGGGGTTCCATTGATAAGCGCCTTTCAGTTAATTCAATTTCATGAGAAAGGACACTTGCAGCTCTGGACAAAAACGCATCCAACTTTGCCACCGACCCTCCGCCCATTTTTTCCGCAAGGCCCTTTTGTTTTACCATATTTGCAGTACTGAAGAGCAAACAGAAAGTGACAGTACCTTGAATCAGGCGCAGACGTTAGAGGGGGGGCCCAGCCCAGCCCAGCCTCCTCTGGGCATGGACGGGCCCGCCCTTGGCCGGGCGCATGCTGCACCGCGGCTGCGCGACGCACCTTTACAGCGCCGAGGGCGAAACAGGAAGCAGGAACTGGTGGTTGGGGTAGATGGGAAATGTAGTCCGCTCCCCCAGCGATGCCTCTCGGTGCCCGGCTGCCTCCACGAAATGAATGCGGGGAATATGTGGGTCTTCCCTCGCTCCCCCTCAGCACGGCAACAGGCAGGGAACAAACAGGCGGCCAAGCGAGTATGGAGTTATTGTCAATGAGTTGTGACATCTGGGTGAATGCTGCTCTTTCAATCAGTTTGCTCAGGAAAGGACTATTTGTAACTGGTCTGTAGTTGTTTGGTTCATGCAGGTCCAAGTATGTTTTCTTTAATAATGAGCGTATGTATGCTTTTTTAAGGCTTCAGGAAAGATTCCTGCAGTTAAAAAATTATTGATGATTTTTCTTACTGGTTTGGCGGCAGAGGTAGTTAAAAGAATGTTCTTGAAAATTTGTGGTGTACAAGGATCAGAAAGGCAACCGGCTGGCCTGGTTGCTTTGACAAGATCCATTAATTCACTTTGTGATAGTTGTTTGAAGGAATGAAGAGACTGGGATAGCCTACCCTTAGTGTGGATGATTAGAAATGAGTTGGTGCTGGTGGTTTTCCTTTGTCTATTGATTTGCCAGTTTTGCTGTAAATTCTTGAGAAATGGGGTGAGTTCCTTCTGTACATTAAGGTTTAGGAAATTCAAAGAGTATTCGAAGACACTGGGTGAGGACTTTATCCTAAAAGGTAATACTTTGAACTTAGAAAGTACCTTGTCCACAGCTAATATGAAGAATTTTTCGTTCCTATGGTTCTTTGGTATGTGCAGGTAGCCGTTCTGGTGGTCCATGGCAGCTATGTAGCCTCCCTTCTTCAGAAGCAGTTTGACTTCTTGCTGTGTGATCATTTTGAAACGCTTAGCCTTTATGTATCCATTAAGCAGTCTGAGGGCTAGAATCAGTTGTAAGGACTGATCTGGTATTGGTACTAGAAAGTACCCTGATTATACCCCATGGTTGAGTTCTCTTTTGGGAACTTTTCTATAGCTTGCTTTACCAGGACTTCTTGATGCATGTGAGATAATCCTTCCATACTGTGATTGTTTGCTCTCGGTTACACTGTTAGTAGTTTCTTAAGCAACTCAACAAAATATCCATGTTGTATAATGTTCAGTATCCACTTGTCTGAGGTGATTGGCTCCCATTTGCAGAGGAATCCCTGTATTTTGCCCCACCATTGGTGTTGGCGGCGAAAGTTGAGTGACTCACTATGCTGAGGCAGTGCGCCCGTCAAGGTCTGTCCTATTCCACTTGCTCTGCAACAAAGAGTGTCACAGTATCAAGAGGTGCTGTCATTGAGGAACTGTTGCTTATGAACTACATGGTCAGGTGAATGGCGCATGGGAGGTACTTGACTGAAAAACATCCCAGTCCGAAGCAGTCCGTGATGTTGACACAGTGCCTTTTTTACAGGCCCCTCAGAGCTACAAGGGCCCAACTGATTTTGCTCTTTTCTTTCTTAATCTGTTGCAGTGCCTCTTCCGCTGCCAGATCAAGCGGGAGTTAACCTATGAACGGCAAATTTATGTTCGAGACCTGCACTTTGGGCCTGAACCCCCCAAGTCTTGGAGATTGGTGTATCTCCTAAATGTTGTCCCTATACGCATTTGACCACTTGCAGTATCTGCAGCATCTAGGGCTGAACTGAGGCATATGTTAGAGATCATCTTCCCCTGCTGGATGACTGTCTGGGCCCTCTTTTGCACTGTTCGGGGAGAAGCTGTTTGAGATCTTCAATCTCCTTCCACTGCTGGTGGCCGTACCTTATGAGGAGTGTGCTAGAGTTTGCAATTCTCGACCTATTGACTGTTGCCCACTATTTTCATCCCCACCATTTCCACCCTTTTACTCTCTTTGGCCGGTGTAGTCCTGTTGACGTGGGATTTTTTCTCTTCCTGGCTGTAGCCAAGATGATTGAGGCACCCATTGCATTGCCCAATGAACAATGACTCCTGCGAGGAGTGTATATATTTCTTTTTGACTCGCCGAGTACCTGCCTGCGAGGATGCAAGCTCTTGAAAGGCATCCTTTCTTTGGCCATGGAAGCTCGCAAGCATTAGAAGATACACATTGTTCTTCTTGGTTGGCATTGAGGTTTGTAGAAGGAAACAGGACTCTACTTGTTCCTCTTTGAGTTGTACAGCGCAGGTGTCTGCTGCCTGTTTTATGAAGTTCTATACTGCAAGGTCTTCTGACTGCGAGGGCCTCAAAGAGTTCACTCGCACCTATAGAGAGCCGGCATCAAGATCTGTCCAGCCATTATACAGAGATATGAGTCCCTTTTCCACACTTCCTTAGATTAAAACCAAGATTTCTCATGATCTCCTTTGTAAACACCAATAGCTAATGAGACGTGGCCATCATTCCATGAGCTTTTTGCCTGACGTGAACTCTCTAAATATTTTGGAATAACCCTCCTTTTTGCTCCTGGATAATATTGGAAGTGACCCTCTTTGGGATATTTTCATTTATAAAATGTATTTTTCAATAGGTTTTTTTTTGCTATTCATACAGGGTATTGTTCTGGTGTATTTGTAACTCTTGATTTTATGCAAACCTGTAGAATGCTCCATGATAAGGCTCTTCTTATAGTTTGACTTATGACTATAGCCCCGGCATCAGTACCAATTTACTGAATTTATCTGAACATAATGACCTTTTGGGCCCAATCTTCTTCTTCTTCTTCACTTCTGCTTTTACCTAGAATACATTTTCCTGGTTTCCCTGAGAAGAATTTGCCCCTATCAATCACATGCTTTAAAATCTTCAAAGGAATCTAGGAATGAATAAGTCTCATCTTTCACATTTACATCTCCCACCTTAGCCAACTGTGAAATTATTGTCGTGATGTCATTCCCATGGTTTCCTGAATGTTGATGGAACCTGGGAATAGAATGTATTGTGGATTCTACCTAGGGGTTCGAGGCTCTGGCAGTTGACTGGAGACCTCTGAAGCAGCTGGGTGTACCGGGAACGTGAGTGGTGACAACCCAATAAAGAAGATCACCCCCACGCTATTCTCCTGAGATTTATTCCTGGAGCACTTTTAACATTTGGCGACGATCCGGATATCTTTCTACCTCCTTCTACACGTCCCGGACACCCTTGCTCTCTTTCAAGATGCGTGGCGTCAAGAACGAAGACAACGAGTGACTACAGAAGACTGAACGAAGACAACGAGTGACTACAGAAGACTTCAAAGTGTGGCTACAGGTCGTATAACTTTCTTTAAATTCATTATACTTCCTCTGACCTGTTTTGCCACACCAACTGCCACTTCGCGAGCGCGTTTCCTACCTTGCACGCAGCGTAGAACCTTCAGCTCGCCTCCATTCCTCTGCCTGCATCTTTCAGCGTGGAATCTCCAGCGCGTCTCCATTCGAGTCTTCAGCCTTCCCCGCGTCTTCACGTCACGATTAGTACGTGCTTAACCTTACGTCCTCACCTCACGCTACGTGCCACGCCATCTTGTCAGGCACCTACGCCTTGTCAGGCACCAATGTTACCGCAACGGTAATACATCTATTGTGCGGCGATGCACACACCGAGTGATTAGTGCTTCTCTCTGCCACCAACGCCATCATTTCCTTAAGTGCCTCCAACTACGTGTTTCCACACAATAAATAGTTAGCGCTACCCGAAGGCACAGATTACTCGGTGATGCGCACACCATCTCGGATAAATAAAAAAAGTCATCATTATGTCAAGCGCTCACCTAGCTTCATTCGGTGATGCGCACACCCTATTTTAACACGTTCATCACTTACAGTTTATTACCATATCAAGCGCTCATCTAGCTTCAACTCTCCAGAGTTGTTGTTAATACAATCGGTGATGCGCACACCCTACTTTTAACACTTTAAGCAACAAAATACTTATATGCATATATCATATACTTAAGTAACTTGCACAATATTATTCGCAATTCATTACTAGTGCATGTCATTGTGATAATCTTCTAATTGCTGGTTTTAGTTTGAAACTGTTTTTCTTTTAAAATTGTATTGGTCAACATGCAAAACATAACAGTCCCTCCACATTTTTTACCAGAACCTGGGCCGCTGAAAACCAAATGGAAACAGTGGTTCAAAGGTTTTGCCAGTTATATCATAGCGTTGGATGGATCTAAATTTGAGCCAGTCAGGAAATTAGCTCTTCTTTATAACAATCTAGGTTCAGAAGGCCAACGCATTTTTGACCATTTACCTGTAGTTACTCAACCTGATGAAACTGATTGGGACGTTTACAAAGAAGCTGTAAACAGACTCTCAAACTACTTTAAGGACGATACCAGCATTGTGGTTGAGAGACACAAATTTTATACTAGACGTCAAAATGAGTTTGAAACCATCGACAATTTCCTGGCGGAATTAAGAGTTTTAATTTCCACTTGTGAATTTGATGGCAATACTGATTCTTACCTCAGGGATCAGCTCATTGTCAACTGTTTTAACAAGAAAGTTCAAGAAAGACTGTTGTGCGGTAGAAATCCTTCTTTAAACGAAACCCTGGAAATAGCTAGGGGCATTGAAAGGTCAGTAATTGCACAAAAAGAATTGAATAAGTTTAAAACTGATACTGTGGTTGAACCTGTTTATGCTATTGGTACTAAACCCAAAACTTCTTACAACAAAGTTCCTGATTCTAAAAAACAAAGTTTCTGTTTTAGATGTGGCTCCTTCACACATTTAGCCAATGCAAGGAATTGTCCAGCATTAGGTAAACCTTGTACTAAATGCAAAAAGTCTGGTCATTTTGCCCGTCTGTGCAGAACTCCTTACAAGGTAACTACTCTGGAACACATGGAAGATCCTGCTGAACCAAATGTTTCTACCATCAAAAGCTTCAGTAAAATTGTTCTGTCCATCGATTCTGATGCTGATGATGATGTTAAAGGTCCTTTTTGCAATATCTTCATTGGTGATGTTGAAATTCGAGTCACTGTTGATTCTGGTTCCCCAGTCACCTTCGTATCCGATGTCCTATTTTTCAAACAATGGAATTCTATACAACTATCACCTCCTGACATTCGCACCATTGCCTTTGGTGGACACAACATTGATATGTTGGGTTTCTTCCTTGACAACATTAAATTTGAAGACAGGGTAATATTCACAAAAATTTATGTGGCGAAAAAGGCTACAACATCTTGGGGTGGAAGGACCAAGGGAAGTTTGGTATGGTTCTTAGACCAGGTACTGCTTGTCCGATTTCTTTAATAGACATTCCTGAAACCTATCCTTCTTTGCAAGAACTTTTATCCAAGCACAAAGCTTTATTTGACAACAAGTTAGGTATGGTGCACAGTTTTGAACATAAAATCATCTTAAAAAAGACGCAGTACCTGTTGTGCATAAGGTCAGAAACGTTCCACTATCCATTAGAGACCAATTAAAACAACACTTAGAAGTCTTATGTGAAGAAAAAGTGATAGAACCAATTGATTCATCAGAGTGGATTTCTCCGATAGTGGTCGCAAAGAAAAAGGACTCGAAAGACATTAGGCTCTGCATTGATTTGAGATCTCTTAATAAGAACATTCTGATTGAGTGCTTCCCTTTACCGAAAATTCAAGAGATGTTAGCTCTGCTGGGTGACGCCAACATTTTTTCATGCCTTGACTTAAAATCTGCGTACCATCAGGTGGAACTATCTAGTGATTCACGTTCTCTTACTGCTTTTAACACCCCATTCGGTGCCTTCAGATTCTTAAGAATGCCTTTCGGCCTAGCTTCGGCCGCTTCTGTATTTCAAAAACTAATGTTTAAATTGTTTAACAAGTGTAAAAATGTTCTTGCTTATCAAGACGATATTCTGGTATTTGCAAACAATACTGAAGAACACCTGTTAATTTTGAGAAATGTATTTGAAATTTTAGAGTCTAATGGCTTCACTGTAAAAAAAGAAAAGTGTAAATTTATGGTAAACAATATTGACTACTTAGGTCATCACATTTCTGAATCTGGTATTAAGCCGAAGGCTGACCTTGTCAAGGCAATTTGTGACAGTCCCCCCCCAGAGAACAAAGATCAGTTACGGTCTTTTCTCGGACTCTGCGAGTATTACTCGAGATTTATTGACAGTTTTGCTTTTCAAACAGAACCTTTGAGGAAACTCCTTAGAAAAGGGGAACAATTTATGTGGAAGGAGACTGAATCCACAGCTTTCACCAATTTAAAAAACCTGATAGTGAAAGCTCCTGCTTTACATCCCTTCAGAGATGATCTCCAATCCATAGTCACAGTTGATGCCAGTGGAGTTGGAGTAGGAGCTGTTCTCTCTCAGTTAGTTGAGGGTGCTGAACACACGGTGGGGTTCGCCTCAAGATTTCTTTCACAAACGGAACGCCATTACAGTACCATTGAAAGAGAGGCTTTGGCTTGCGTGTGGGCCACCAAACACTTTGAAACCTTTTTGTGGGGTCGAAGATTTGTTCTGGTCACCGACCACAAGCCCCTTGTTTTTTTATTATCTAAAAATGATCATGACAAGGTCAGCCCCAGACTTGTAAGATTACTCTCCAGGATGTTCGAATTCAATTTTATAATTAAGCACATTCCTGGAGGGAAGAATACTCGTGCTGATTTTTTATCTAGGTGCCCCCTACGTGAGGAACATTCCATAGAAGATGATTTAGAATGTGTTGTAGGGTTGGTTGATGGTTTGGTGGTCCTAGAAGGGTCTATCAGCAATTCTGAATGGATAGATTCTTCTACATCCGATGTGGTGCAAAATGCAATCAAGAGTTGTATTTCTAAAGGGTGGCCAGAGGAAAGAAATTTGACTGATGGTTTGCGCTCTTTTCACAAGGTGAAAGATGATCTCACCATTGAAAATAACCTTATCATGAGAGGCTCTTTATTAATTCCTCCTAGAGCCCTCAGATTAAGATTAATCAATTTTGCCCACCAAGGCCACCTTGGCATGACGGGTACCAAGAAACGTCTTCGACTCTACTATTGGTGGCCGGGGATGGATGTTGATGTGGAGAATTTTGTGGGCCATTGTAGCAGTTGTTCCATTGCTGACAAATCTCTAAGAGTACGCAACACACCCCTTTTCCCAGTGGCTTTTCCCAACGGGCCCTGGGAAAAACTTGGCATAGATTTCATTGGCCCAATGTATAATCTTAAAATCAATATGAGATTTGCCTTAGTTGTAGTGGATTACTTCTCAAAATGGGTGGAGTGTAGATTTTTGTCCGAACCTTCTACCACTTCGGTAAAGGAGCTACTTAGTGATCTCTTCCGGCGTGAAGGTATCCCCAAAGTTATTGTCTCTGACAATGGGGTTCAATTTAAGTCCCATTTCATGCAATCCTTTTTGAAAAACATGGGTGTCAAACACTTAACAGTGGCCCTTTATAGTCCCCAAGTCAATGGCATGGTAGAAAGGGTGAACAAGATGTTAAAAGAAACTATTCAAATGGCCTATGTTCGAGGAGATTCTGTTCATTATGCTGTTCAAGAAAGGTTATGGAGTTACCACAATACTCCACACTCTGTGACTGGCACTCCTCCTTTCGTGTTATTGAAAGGACGTTTTGGTTCTTCCAAACTTAGTCCCAACTGGGTTTTGGAACAAACCAAATGCTCAAACAAAATTCCCAATTTGGATGATGTGCGTGATACAGTTTCCAAAGCACAAGTCAAAATGAAGCAGGTGTATGACACAAACAAGAAGGTGAAAGACATTCAATTTTATATTGGAGATCTTGTAAAAGTTAAAAGACCTGCAGGAGTCAAAAGTCTTAGTTCAAAATTTTTTCCCATGACTCGTGTGATCAGAGTCTCTAAACATGCGGTTTTACTAGAGACCGGCAGGTGGTGGAGTAAAAGGAATGTAGTTTTAGTAAAAAACAATGTGTGTATTAATTCTCATGGAAATTCTTCAATGGATGGTTCTTCTTTGTCCTTACCTGATGTTCACCTTACCACTCAACAAAGTGACACTGTTTCTCATCACTTTGGTGGTGGAGATTCCTCTTCCTCTCAAGAGGGTCTAAGTGGAACTTGCTCTTTGTATGAGCATCCTCAAACTCATTCTTCTTTGTTGAGAGGAGAAGGGAATGTCTGTACTGGTATGGATTCTGATGCTGGCACGGATTCTGGTTCATTCCCTAGTCCGTCAGCCATTCCCCCAAGGGAAGGCAAGAGGAGACCTTGTCTTCCTCATTATCTGAAAGATTATATTCTCAATTAATTCTCCTTACAATTTTCCTCGTTCCCATGTTTGTTATCTTTTATTTCCTGTCTTATTAATTGTAATTAGTATTCAGTTGTGCTATTGTATTAAGGGGGAAGATGTGTCGTGATGTCATTCCCATGGTTTCCTGAATGTTGATGGAACCTGGGAATAGAATGTATTGTGGATTCTACCTAGGGGTTCGAGGCTCTGGCAGTTGACTGGAGACCTCTGAAGCAGCTGGGTGTACCGGGAACGTGAGTGGTGACAACCCAATAAAGAAGATCACCCCCACGCTATTCTCCTGAGATTTATTCCTGGAGCACTTCTAACAATTATCCTTTGAACTTCTTGTTTGTAGAGGCCTCATTACTTCAGCAGTTGAAATAGAGTTTATGAAGAACTCAATTGATTTCTTTTATGCTAACAGAGTCGTCCCAGGTGCACTTAGAAATAGCTATGGAGGGATCAGGGTCAAGCCTTGAAATACTTGCAGACAATATAACTGGTGCTTAAGGAATTGTTCAAAGAACATTCTTCCCCATGATATTATTCAATATCCTCTCTTCACCTGGACCGCCTTGGCCATATTGTGTGATGGATGATACAGACTTGAGTGACTTGCTAATGTTCACTCCTTTTTTAAACTTTGAAAATGTAATTCTAGTGTTTGCCTTTAAGTTTCTTCATGTTCATTTAAAAGCATTCTCCCTTCAGTGGGATGGAATGATCTAATAGCCTTATAACCCCACAGCCTTTGGCTGCACCGGTTGTTAAAGGTCCTCTTCTTCATTATAGGTTCTCGCCTGAGGCTCACACCCATAAGCCGGGATTATGGCCTTTAACAACTAGTATCGCTATTAGCAATGGGCTATAATATACTATAAACACTTCCAACCAAAGAGAATATCTGAATTTTGGATAAAGTTCATCTGAGTATTAATTTGAAGCTGAACTTTGGCACACAACAGTGGACTGGCCAGTAACCTTCTATGGCTCTTACTTGATTTGCGACTTTAACCAAGCCTTCAGTGCAGGTCCTCCGCTCATGTGGGGCTGCATCCGCGAAGCAGCCTCCCGTCAAGTCAGAGCTCTCTTAGAGGAGAATGACTAATAAGTGACGAGGTAAATGTTTCTAAACCTGAGAAGTGAATAACACCTGCTATGAATTTAGAGGGTGGCCTGTAGAACAACACCATATCAATGACATAGACCAAAAGAGTACCAAGAAACCCAGTGTGAATCAGAGCGCTTTGCTACCTCACCAGGGATAGAAGCACTATATGAACTCTACAATATAATTCAACACATCCTTGAGATTTATTGACCCCCCCTTTCCAATAAAGCCTTCATGAGGTCATATTGGGGCTCAGGCTCCTATCTCAAACTTTACCTCAGGTTGTAAGGGTCACAGTCCCCTGAATGAAGAATAGTATGTGAAGCTGGCAATATTGGGTAATTTACTGTATGCAAACTCCAGATTCTGCAGTCCTTACCATTGAGCTTTGCCCCCTGTTTTTAGCAAGTGAAAAATTTCAATGTTACAATGCGTTTTTGTGCATGTGGAAATGAACCACATAAAACCGGCCACGGTATTCCTGACTTTGTTAGATTTAGTGCGGAAACGCTCAGAATGGGACGTGGTGGTATATCTCTGGTGACACCACTAAGTTCGACTGATAATGAGGGACTTAGGGAATGATTTAGACTTTGGCAGACGGTAGTCAAGGTGACAGAATAAAATACTCTGCTGCCCTGATGGACATGTGGACAACCAAATCTAGAGATGTTCGCCAAACCTGTGGCCATCTCATAAAAGTTTTTACTGCCTGGTGGTGACGGACAGCAAAATAAGAACCTCATAATGCCATCCACTCTAAATAGGGCAGGCTGTGTTATGTGCCTTAGTGATGGTGCCGGAGTAGGCTCCATCGTCGCCATACTTAAGGTCTGCCCTCCTCTAAATTGGACAAGGGGACCTTGAGTTTGGTGTCGAGGTTATTCTGTCGTCCCTGCGACGGAGTACCCTCTCCGCCAAACTCTCAATCAGCCGCTTAATGTATCAGATGTGGACCATGAAGGGTTGAAAAACACCTTGAAATTTCCCCATACAGAACACCCAGGGTGACGTGAGACATCAAGCGTGTCCTCAGCATCGCTGGGGTGGAAAGACAGCTGGAGCGTGTCCGCCGTGCACGATGCAACGGATGCCATCTTGCAGCTATACCAGATCCTATTTTTAATATGTGTCTGCACCTGGTCTGTGTGAGCTCTGTAGACCATTACGTCATCACTTCCTCTGCAAGCCCTCATTCGTCTCAAAGCATCTTCTCACTGCACACCTCGAAAGATGTCTCTTCTGCACTTCGCCCTGCCATGTCTGTTGGGTCTTCTGCATGCTACTGCTGGTAAGACTGGATTGTATTTATATAGCGCTTCATAACTCTGAACTTTAGATTAGGGAGGAGATAGGGAGTGGAGTAAATGGGTGAGGAAGGGCCAACGTAGATCCCTCTCCTACACACACTCTTCAGCTGTGCAGAGTTTGGTAAACTCTAGCCTTCTGTGGACATCCAATGAATCCCTTCTGGAAGCCGGCGAACCCCGCCTAAGCAAATTCTAAAATTAGAGCCTTAAAACAATACACAAAAATACAGAAACAAGTATACGTCAAACAAAGTCACAAATGATGAAATATTGAATTTAATATACAAACAAAAAATATGTGAAAAACAAAAATTTCATTTTAATAGTAAAACTGGAGCTTTTCAAAATGTTTTATTTCTAGAAGATGGAGACTGTAGCATTTCACATTGGCTTTTTTGCTCCTAATACATGCTGTCTCTTTGTCGGCGCACACCAGTGCTGCTACAATTGAGGCCACCAATTGTCCATACTAGAATATGATTGCCGCATTATCCCCTGCTCCCAGGAATCAAGATAAGTACACCAGCCTAATTTTTAGCTACCAATTTCATATTCCTTTACCTTTCCAGATTGGTTTTATATTTTCAATTTAGCTTTTTATATACATATACTTTATTAATCTACTAATAATATTTAATTAGTGAAATAAGCATCGCAGACCCCCAGGGTTCCGTGGACCACAGGTTAAGAACCACTGAGCTAGTTAGCCTTGGATGGAGGAGGTGAGCAGGAGGCACTGAGGCAGGAGGAGGCACAGACTGAATGAAGTGAGAAGAATGACAATGGAGGTATTAGACAGAGGCGGGGAATGAGGTAGGAAAGGAGAGGGATGTAAACGAAGGAGGCGAATCAGCCTTTCGAGTGAACTGAGTACTGATGTATCGATAAAGGTGCAGGGAAGGAAGAATCTAAAAGGAGGAATGAGATACGAGCATTCACAGACAGGTTAGACTTTTTCATAGTGCATGCAAACACCATGTCGCACACATTAATAGGTATGTGTGCTCTGTGAAGCAATGGGACGCGCATGGTCAGAAACCAACAACACCCCTCCAGCCACCCATTCACAAACTGAAACAGACAAACATGCACAAGTACATAAACAAACAGCCATTCACCTCTGCACAAAGACCAGCAAACACAAAGGAGCCGCATGCACTAACAGCTTATTCGTTTGATTCACATATTGAGAATTGTTGATGACGCTTTTGATGGGTCCTTTATCAAATTTCAATGTAATAGTGGGGGCTCGTGCTGGTTGGTGACGCATATTGTGACCTGCAGGTCACAAGTTCGTATTATGGTAAAACTGACTCTGCCTTGGAAACTTCCACAGTCAGTAATTTGAACACCACTGAAATGGCATGGATGGATGGCATTTAGGGGATGCCAGGGGTCGAAGCTGTGATCCAGGCTCGCCCTTTGTGAACCCTGGTAAAATCAGTGCAGAAAAAACAGGAGCAGCTTGCTGCTTTGGTCATTGGTGTTCCACTCTCCTTGTTTACTGCCTTTTTTAAAATTACACTAATAGTTCATTATAGTCTGTTATTCACTATTACTGTAATAAAAAAAATGGAGCAGAAGGAGCTGAAAGAAGACTCTTGCAGACAGCTAAGGTAAGTAGAAAAATCCATTTAAATGCATGTTGTGGGCATGTTTGCGGGTCAGAGTCTAAGTGTACGTGTGGGCATTGACTTCTGTATGTGTTAGCATGTGTCTATGTGAGTGAAAGTGAGTGGGTGAGATTACTGACAGGTAGTAAGTGACAATTAGTGAATTTGAACCTCAGTGAGTGTGAGTGAGTCAAAGTGAGAGCAAATGAGTGAGAGCGACTGAAAGTGACAGAGTGGATAAATAAAAATGAATAAGACTGAATGTGAGGGAGTATTAGAGAATGGGAATGAGGCACAATCAGTGAGATTAATTGCGAGTGAAAATAAGTGAGAGTGAGTGAAAATGAAGGAGTGATAGTATGAGTGAATGCCAGTGAGTGTGAGGGAGTGAGAAAGTATGAGAGAGTCAGAATAAGAAGGAGCGAGAGTGAGAATGAGTGAGAGAGAGTATGCGTTACTGCAAGAAAGTGGCTGAGAATGAATGAATGCAAGTGAGTGCAAATGAATGACAGTGAATAAGAATGAGTGAATGTAACTAAGAATGTGGTGTCATGCTTGCAAGTTTGCCATTGGCCGTACTGAAGATCATTGTTGGGTTTTAGATGCACCTATGGAGAAATACTGGCACTGGCATTTTTAGCATGGCAGGCACCTGACATAAAATGTTGTCACTAACATACTGGAGATAATTCCTGGCATAATGGAACCCACGGTAAAATACTTGTGCTGACATACTAGAGGTAATTCTTGACACAGGGGGCACCCATGGAAAAATGTTAGTGCTGGCAAATTGGAGGTAATTTGTATTTTTTGGGAGGACAACATGGCATATGAGGGGGTAACCATGACAACATACTGGCCCTTGCATACTAGAGGTAATTTTTGACATAAGGGATCCCCATGGCATATAGACAGCATTAATAGCAGAATTCTAGCTCAGGCATATTGAATGCAATATTTGGTATAAGGGGCAGCCATGATAAAACAATGACCCTGGAACAATGGAGATCATTTTTGGCATATAGGGGCACAAATTGAAATGTAATCAAACTAATAGTGCTTAAAAGTATTTGTAACTGTTCTTATGTAAAGTGCTGTGACACCATTTGGTTCTAGTTCGCACTATATAAAACTGGAAAATAAAGATACTATCTGTTCCGGGCCGAGAATTGGAAATCTCATTTGATGGACTCAAATCAGGTTTTAGAAAAGTAAGTGGCAGTCCTTTGGTCCAGCCTAACACTGGCCTATGATCTGGATCCTTTGGGTAAGACACTCAGCCAAATTTATCAAAGAGTTGTGTCACCCTTGCGCCACACAACAGGGCGCAAGAGCAACACAACTCTTAACTTAGATTTATCAAGCTACGCAAGGCCACCTTGCATGGCCCAGTGTGGCTTGATAAATGTAGAGAAATGCAACACAGTGCAAATTGTTGTGTTACTCTGCCCCAGGGAGGCGTTCCATGGGTGGACCGCGGGTGTTCGCACTCATCCAACCATGGATTTACCATTACTACTAGACCTGGGAATGTGTCAAAATGCTACGCCTCCCAGGGTGAGGCGTACCATGGGTGGAGCGTGGGTGTTCCATGGGTGGAGCGTGGGTGTTCCATGGGTGGAGCGTGGGTGTTCCATGGGTGGAGCGTGGGTGTTCCATGGGTGGAGCGTGGGTGTTCCATGGGTGGACCGCGGGTGTTCTCACTCATCCAACCATGGATTTACCATTACTACTAGACCTGGGAATGTGTCAAAATGCTATGCCTCCCAGGGTGAGGCGTACCATGGGTGGAGCGTGGGTGTTCCATGGGTGGAGCGTGGGTGTTCCATGGGTGGAGCGTTGGTGTTCCATGGGTGGAGCGTGGGTGTTCCATGGGTGGACCGCGGGTGTTCTCACTCATCCAACCATGGATTTACCATTACTACTAGACCTGGGAATGTGTCAAAATGCTATGCCTCCCAGGGTGAGGCGTACCATGGGTGGAGCGTGGGTGTTCCATGGGTGGAGCGTGGGTGTTCCATGGGTGGACCGCAGGTGTTCTCACTCATCCAACCATGGATTTACCATTACTACTAGACCTGGGAATGTGTCAGGGTGAGGCGTATCGAGGAGAAATATCTTTATTTCTCCTTGTTGTTTCCTCTTTCTATTTGCGCTGCATTCTGCAGCACAAAACGAGAGGAAAATGGCTCAGGAGATTGTTTTTGTGCAGGAAGGTTTCCCTTCCTGCACAAAAACAATCCTGCTTACAATGTAGGCACCCGTGCATCATGGTGGCAAGGATATCTGCTCTGAAATTCCTTATTTAGAAATGAATGTAGAAAAATGTTACCATTATTTGTAAATTGTCACCTTCCTACAAAAGCATAAACCTGTCATTCAACGTTTTCTGTTGAATTGATCCAACCATTTCGTTTTGCACTCGTTAAATTAATGTTTCCAGCATTTGGCAGGAATTATTTGGACTGTTTGGTGAATGCAGAAGCCATCTTGAAAAGATCACTTCTCCCTCTGAAGGCAATTCACTCTGCATACAGGAAAGTAAATAAAATCTGGTATTTTCTGTCTTTGAATTATAAACTTAACAGCAACAAATACAAAATGAAAAGATCTCAAAATAATGGGAATGCTGTCTAGACATTGTCGTAAAGTGAACTGATACAAAATTGATTTGCTGAAAAAGAATCGAGAGTTTTGTTGACAAGGTGCTATTGTCCCTAGTTCAACTCCAAAACATGCACAAATGTCCGGAACTGTTTCCCCTGAGAAAGGTGGAAACCCTAATGGTGGTGGGAATGGGAGTAGCCACTGCTGTTATGTGTAGATATGTAACACTCCATGGTGCTCAACATAGGATATAAAAATAAATTCACCACAATGCCATTAAATACACATCAATCTTCTATAGTCTGGCTCTCAAGAGTAGGAAGGCCAGCTGTTCAGTGGTGTATGTGGGGGAAGCTAGACAGGGATAGGTTGGAAGAGAACACACAGGTAAGCTGGAGACTGAACGGAAACAAAAGTGTGACAGAAGCAGGGCACGAGTCGGGGGTAGACGCGGGTGGACGGCGTCCCCCCACTTATTTGACAGGGTGGACGCCGTCCAGCCTGCCAAGAAGTGTGGCCCCACTGTAAAATATGCTGAATTCGTCCCGGTGTAATTTACAAACACCGGGACACATCCTTCAGCGCCTGCACGTTGTTATCTGCTTTCTATCTGCAACAACGTGCAGGCGGGGACGGGGCTCTCTTAGTTCTGACTCCTGCTGGGCCCATAACAAAGGCCGAATCGGAGGGGTCATCAGGCCTCCTTTTGTTGGAGTCTCCTGGCTGGGAGCAGTCAGGAGCCTCACACCTGATGCAAATGCAGCAGAGGGGAAACAAAGGCTCACACCTTGTTAGCACTTCACACATACTTAAGAGAGGCAGCTTTTAACTTTGTTCAGGCTCTGTTTAGGAGACATGCATGCACTGTAAAAACTTCAGATGTGTTGATGTTTCCCAGCATTTGCACAAAATAAATAGCATTTATATAGCGCTTACTACCCCTGAGGAGGCGTTGTAATAATTTAAATATCACTATTTCTTTTAAAGCACTATGGCTAGAGAAAACTTAACGCTGATAAAAGGTAACATTGTTTTATGTGTAGCTACAAAAGTGTGAATCTTCTGCCTAAATCTGGAGGGTTTGCAAGTATACTCGAAATGTGCTCAAATGTACTCATGATACACCTGCTAAGCATATATGTGAGGGCTTAAGATCTGATATCACTTCTTGTGATGCCAGTTCCTGTGATGTCACGCGCCGTGATGTCACGCGCCGCGTTGCCACGCGCTGCGATGTCACGCGCCGCGATGTCACGCACTGCGATGTCACGCGCTGCAATGCCACTTGCATACTGATTAACTAGGTTAGTCCCCCCACTTCTTTTTTTAGCACTTGTGCCCTGGACAGAAGACAAAAGCTGGGATGTTCCAAATAGATAGAGAACCATAGGCGGTGAGCTGGGACCTAAAGGCAAAGAAAAAGAAAAGAGAGCGAGGAAGAAGAAAAGATGTGCAGAAAACTAATGGGTCAATGAGAAAAAATTAGGGTTACTGAAATGACTAAGAGGACCCAATTCTTAACATCCTCAAGGTCTTTCTTATGGACCTCAGCCTCGCCCAATCTTGCAATGGCCCAACACACAATAGAGGCTCCACTCTCGACCTAATCATCAACAAGGATAACTTGATACAACTTGAATCCATTACACCTTGCGACTGGTCTGAGCACTACTTAATCTCCTTCATTATCCTGGAAAAGGTGTTATTGAGAAAGGGTCAACTACTTAAACCCAGACAATGGTCTAGAGACCGAAGAAATAGTAATCCTACTGAGCTAACTGCTATTAGCAACAACATCCTACCTCCTCCCATAAACATGATGAATTTGAATGAGCTTACCGATAAGTGCACCCGATCCATGACAGACATATTGGACATGATGGCTCTGAAGCAGCTTACCTAGCAGAATACCTAGCAGACAGTCCAAACTCTGGTACAATGGCAGTTTAAATGAGGAAAGGCGCATTCTAAGGCTTGCGGAGAGATCTGGGAGAATCTCTCACTGTGGCTCTCACCTCAAGCAATTGAGAGCACTAAGAAGCTCCTACAACAAACATGTCAGAAGATCAAAAGCAGAATACTTCAGATCACAACTAGATAATGCCAAAAACAGACCTAAAAAACTTTTTGAAATCATCAAACAACAAGCAACTTGCCATTCTAAACACCACTAGGTTGACAATGAGACACTTCCTAATGGTGATGAGTTCTCTGCACATTTCCTCAAAAAGACAAGGAAGATCGAATTAGAATTTCAACTCACCTCTCAGCGTTTGCTTAGCCTGGACCAGCCCAGTCTCCCCCTGGTGCAGCTCCTGGACAGCTCTCCTCATACTGGATATACCACAAACAATAAGACAACTCGGTAAATAAGGCTCCTAAGCCTTCCTTCAAAATCCCCGACAAAAACGACATGCTCACAATAATGACATCTATAAAACCCTCTGACCATTTTAATGATCCTCTGCCTGCTAAGCTTGTCAAAGAGCTTAGATCTTCCTTACTCCCTTTATGGACTAAGACTATCAAAACATCTCTCCCTCTCTCAGGGCATGGTCCCTGATAGCTTAAAGATAGGACAGGTTACTCTTATTTTTAAAAAACACATGCTGACCAGTCTGACCCCAACAATTTTCGCCCAATCTTCAACATCCCGACCTGAAGAAACGTGTACACCTGCAACTCTGCAACCACATTGAACAATTCCAACTTCTAGATCAGTACCAGTCTGGCTTCAGAGCTGGTCATAGCACTGAAATGGCTCTGACACACATAGTTGATAATGCCCTGAGATTGCTTGATCAGAAAGAATCCTGTCTACTCATTCTTGATCTTTCCTCAGCGTTTGATATGGTCAAACTTGACAGCTTGATTGACCTCCTCGAAAATAGGATGGGGTTAATGGGTCCCGGTTTAAACTGGTTTCTTCATTCCTTCACAATAGAACTCAGTGAATCAAAATTAACCAATGACTATCAGACATTTCATCAGTAACAATTGGCGTACCTCATGGCTCCACACTCTCACCCACGCTATTCAACCTCTTACGGACATTTTAAAGAACTCTAACATTTATTACCTCATGTACGCTGATGATACACAATTATATTTGAAAATCTCCTCACCTGAAGATATCACAACACTCAATTGCACTCTGTCTTTAATCCAACTGTCGAAAACCCAACAATGGCTGACCCTCAACCACCTCATGCTTAACACCCTCAAAACTGAATTCCTTTTGATCAATCCTCACAAACTCTTGGCCCATATAGAAGATCAGATCAAACACCTCACAGCTCTCAACTCCTCCCCCCACGTTATTGACTCTACTCACTCGCTAGGCATAACTTTGGACAAACATCTTAATATGCAATATCATATTACTGCAACCATCAGGGAAGGCAATCACCAAATTAACATTCTAAGGAAAATCAAACCCTTCTTGCCCTCAATGGACTTTCAGTTAGCAGTACAATCTCTAGCCATCACCCAAATATATTACGGGAGTGCCACTCTTGCCGGCCTACCTAAAGTAAAGTTGGCACCTTTAAAGGCCACACTGAACTCAGCTGCCTGACTTATAACAGGTTCCAAGAGAATTAACCACATCACTCCAGATCTAAAACATCTAAAATGACTCTTGTATGAAAGTAGAATCCAGTGGAAGATTGCATGCTTGGCACGCAATGCCCTCCACCCCAATACTCCTGTCTACTTGGCCAAAAAACTCAAGCTATCTGGGGGTAGACGTTCCTTAAGAATAAGTGACCCACTACTCTAGAAATCCCAGAAATTAAAAAGAAAGAAAGAAAACCTACAACCGCTCCTTATCCGGTCTTGCTCCAAGAATTTGGAACTCTTTACCACCAGATATCAGAACAAATCCCTTGACTACCTCCTACAAAAAAGAAGCATAGATTCCTTTTCTCGGAGCCCTGATCCTTCTTCAGCTTGGCTAGCGTTGGGTGGACTTCCGTGGATCTTGGAAATTATAGGCTTAGTGATAGACTGTATATATGTAATTTCAAGATTATTCCTTCTCTGATTGTCATTTGATTTTCTCTTTTCCTGTTATGTATGACTTGATTGCTGTATGTACAGTGCTCTGATACCCTGATGGGTCATGTTTGCACTTCATAAAACTCCATAAATAAATGAATAAAAAATAACAAGGGGTGAGCAAAAAAAAGAAAAAAACTATAAATTTTTTACAATAATTTGGGGTTGGAGGTCTACAGATTGTCTAACATTTTAAGTTAGTCAGTGGCTTGATGTGGAATTGGTCAAAATAATGTTGCTCAACCTTTATAAGAACCATTAGAAATTAAGGCATGATGGTCTGGCTGTTTCTTTTATGAAACGTCACAACCCCACCTGCTGCCTGTGGTAGCTTTCTGCTCCCTGCTGCTTCGCCCTGATCTTAGCAGCTGCAGCAGTTGCATATAATGCAGTCAACAATTTGGGAAATGGGGCTCTAGAGACTGAGCCTGTCAGTGATGCCCTCTCCTCCTGGTCATCGTAGCACTGGCAGCCTTCGTGGCACTATTGCTAATCTGCGCATGTGGAGGCGAAGCCACGGAAAACATGGCCCGGGCAGAGCTGGTGTAGTCGTACTACACAGAGCTCCACGGAGTTGGTCAAAAACTCTGTGGAGCTCTGCTCCGCTCGCCGCCTCCACCCCCCCATAAGTAAATATTAAACAAAATAAAATAACTTTTATATAAAACACACTTACCTTTATCGCAGCTTCTCTGGGCTGCCCTCCTCCTCCTCGCCGTGGTCTCTTCTGCAAACAGAAACCCCTACGTCAGACGTATGTCGTGGTAGGACTGCACGCGCATGCGCAGTCCTACCATGACATACGTCTGACGTAGGGGTCTCTGCAGGAGAGACCACGGCGAGGAGGAGGAGGGCAGCCTGGAGACGCCGCGATAAAGGTAAGTGTGTTTATTTTCTTAATCTTTAGTTTTAAAAAAAAATATTTATTGGGGGTGGGTGGAGGCGGGGTGCTTACAGTGGGGCCCGGGGCTAAACTCCGCTCCACTGCGGAGTCTGAGTTTTGCATAAACTCCGCGTTCTCAGCAGAACACAGAGTATGCAAAAATCTGCAAGCTCCGCCAGGGGAGCGGAGCTCTCTGCCCACACTTACTGTCCAGTCCTCAAACCAGCCACTTCTTGTCACCATTTAGCACTGACCTATTGGCAAAGGGAGGGAGCATTGTTTCCGGGCAGACAGGCAGGGGCAGTGGTGCATACAAGCCAAAGCTGCCCCCGCTGCAGATGAGAATTCTGGGAAACCACTGTTCAGAGGTCCATGCCAGCATGGATGAAATGCACACCCAGCAGCATTTAGCATGTGCAAGTGCGGCTGGCTGGCAAGTGTGATGCATCAGTGTCTGTGGTGTGCAGTGCTTAATTTGCAAAACAATAGGTGCCAGGGCCATTTTCAGGAGGCCAATCCAGCCTGCACCACCCGTTTCCCCTTTCAGCACTGCCAATGACAGAACCAACACAACTACTGACCATTGCACTCCTAAAAGTGTGACAATTCAGTCTATTCCAGGCCACTCAAAGATATAATAATAGTGTGAGCAGCAGGTATTATTCATTTTTAATATATATTGACTTATTAAAAGCTGTTGTTGTGCTCATCTCAAAATTAGACAAAGAGTGCCACCATGTGGTGGATTGTCATTAGAGCCGGTGCTGAAAATTAAGTGCTGGTGCGGAGCATCGTAAACCCCCAGCTCATATTAAGCACTGGGTGATGTGGTATAAAGAAGGAGGGTAGGACAGTTTCAGACAGAGCACCAGCCCCACCTGGTCCCCCTAGCAATCACACTTCTGTATGCGGCTGAAGCTGCTTTGACTGTAGGGTCCAAGAAAGAAGGCACCTCTCTGTCGCAGAGAGCCAGACACACCACACAGCCGAAGCTGGGAATTGAAACTGCTCCCACTTTGACTGCAGCTACCCTTGTCTGCATCCAGCCTTCTCACATCCTGGCACTTTTTCCCATTCACTTAAATTTAGAAAGAGCTGAGCCATACACAGGAGCTGCACAGTGTAGGACAGAGGCAAGATTCATGTCAGCTCGTGACTGCCCTGTTTACCTAAATGACCCTTATTTTGCCTTTTCCCACCCCCCCTCAATAACTGGTGGTTAACGAATGGAAAGATGTGCTTTACTAATGTATGAATATTATCTGTAAATTTTAGTATATGGTGTCAGGGAACGCATTTTAACTTGTTACTTATTTATGTGTCTATGTCCATGTTTATAAATATTTAGTGGGATTTTCCTGAAATAAACAAGTTTGATTGATTGACAGATACCGCACACTTCGCCTGCCACAGTAATGTTTTGAAGGGTTGTAAAGTCAGGTGGGTGGTCATGTACTGTACTTATTGTTTCAGTTGTGGTGCTTGGTGGCACCAGCCCTTATCCAACCGTGACCTTGGTGGCGACCATCGACAGCACCAACCCAGGATCCACCAACACACTGCAGATGAGTACAGATGCTTCAGCCACTTCAGAAGGTAAGGAGCCACCACTGCTGAAGGGCACCAGCCATGGGCTTCTCTTTCAGTAACTGCAGGGCATTCAGATATCTCAAAATACAGTCTGGCTTGCCAAAATGGCATGACATTCCTTACCAACAAATCCCGGGAAGAAGTTGACCCATCAACATACTTGTGATTTCATCAGTGTACCCTAGAAAAAGAAAAGGGGTCTGATTTATGTTGGCGGTATGTATATTTCATCGCAACAGTGAGAGAGTATCCACACCGCCCACATAATGGTCTGCCTGTCCGATTTAATTGCAGGCAGTCATTATGTTTGGGTATGACGGGGACTACTATGTTTCTGCCATAGCCAAACCTCTACAACGGCCCGGCAGAGTAAGGGCCATTGGAGAAATGGCTACATGTCCGCCCACTGAATCAGGACGAGTGGACATATAGACATTTTTTTACTGTCTGTCACCGCCAGAGGGACAGTAAATAGCAAATAATGTTCTCTACGCCATGGAAGATGACTCCCAAGGCATGGGAAGCATAATTTGTTTTTATTTTCAAAATTAAAAAAGAAAACTGTTTGGTTGAGGGCTATCGCATGCTGATGCAGCCCTGCACAAAACAGCGAAATGCTTTGCCAGGAACAGCAATGACGGCCGTTCCTGCCAATGCTTTATAAATGAACACCTGCTTGGCGGTCATTTATATATGTGGCAGGAGGCTCCTCTGCTAAGGGGACAGAGTAGTTTACTTCGGCCCCATTGGGGAACGACGGGACGTCTGTCAAAATATACATCAAGCCCTAAATCAGAATCCTAAGAGATCCAATTACATTAGTTTTGTAAGTTAGGCCTTACCTCAGGTGTTTAAGACTGAATAACAGTAAACCACCAGTGGCGAGAGCAGACCATTCATTTATAATAATAACATCTTGATACAGCGCTTCGTGTCTAATAAGGCTGCTTTAAAGCGGCACTTACTCAGTTCAGTGATATTCATTTAGTGGAGCTCAGACACGTCAGAAGGAGGGCTAGTGTAAGGAATTGGAGTTACTGCATCTGAGTTTTGCATATTTTATTACTTTTAAACCCTTGCCCTGTGCACATTTGTCCAGATGTCCTTTGGAAAAATCTTGGCTGTTAATTACCACACATATTGTAACGGAAACTGCGCGACAACACTCTGAGACTGAGAGGCCCTATCCAGTATTAATATACAACTCAAGGGCCTCTCAGTCTCATTGAGAAGTTTTGCTTAGACTCTGTATCCATTAAATATGGATCCAACCAACACAGGATAACTTTTATCATATAAAGTAATTTCATTGCTATGAACCATCCATTATTTCCCTTTATCAGAAATATTGTCTCGAGTGAGAAAAGCATCTCCTGAATCTTCAAGTTTGCAAAAACATAACTCCCAGCTACAAGTTAACTTGATTCCTGAAGTTCTACTCTCAGTTGGCCTCTCTTTTTAATTTCCATTTCTGCCTGGATCCAATTCTCTGAAGCCGTTGAAGGCACCTCATTCTGCTGCTTGTGTACAAAGGGTCCCCGTTGACATGTCTATTCAAAGGCTGGGCTGATGTTCCAAGTCCACAAACATCCAAATAAATACTAAAATTACCCCACAGGAAGCGAAAGACATCCTTAGATTGTATTGTGCTTAAATTAGAAGATTGGAATGTTGGGAGCTCCTTTGAAGACACTGGAGCAGCAGAGGGCCTATAGTGGCTGGTAAAGAACTCCTGCTCTAATAGTCCAATGTTTGCCTTTCCTTTCTTTCCTGTTCAAACTAGCAAACGATACCCTCGTTGAGAGCAATGCTCTAATTGAATTATAACCCTTCTGTAACTTTTTCTTTAACAAAGCGGGAGATGTAGTGTCTCGTAAATAAAAGAACGTTGCAACTCTTTTGGTTCCCATTGTACACCGTAGGCCTGTGAAGTAAGCATTGGAGCGATGAGTTGAAGACAGGCTTAGAATGTTGAGTTCTTCTTACAAGCAGCGGAATAAAGATGTGTAAAACTACTCTCCGTGTGTGGCGTGGTTATGGACGAGTACCTGGGCTGGTAGGATGCTACTGTATCCATTCACACACATATCCATTCAATGGGGTACACCCCATTGTTGCAAAGATGCCATCTAATCTTTGAATAACATTTTCATGTGTAGTGGATGAAAATGGAATGGAATAGAAAATGGGAGTATTCATCAATAATGACAAGAAGATGATGTGCATTCTCAAGAGGACAAAAAAAGTGAACAGTAATTCTCTCCCAAGGATGATGTGGCAATTCTGACATGTTCAAAGGGTACTGAATAACTTGAGAGGAAAAACAGTTGCATATTAGACAAGTCTTCAATTCTTTTTCGACCCTTTCGTCGAGATAAGGAAACCAGACTCGGTCACGAGAGCTCTCTTGGTGGTAACTATTCCTTAATGTCACTCATGGGCGACGTCGATCACTTGTTGTAGACTCTTGGGAATAGCGATTCGTGTACCTTGCAGAATGAGGCCTACTTGAGTCACTGAAATGTTATCTCTTACATTTTTGAGCTTCAAGTACTCACTGTCATTAGTGAGAGGACTAGAGTGCTGGTTCCACGACAGATCAGCAATAAGATCTTTTAATCTTAACATGTCACTATCTTGGCTCATGTCAGTAACAATTTGTTCTAAAGACATGGCAGATTGTGTGCTTGATTTCACAATAAAAATGATGTAGGCATTGCAATGGCACTCTTGAAAAATAATCAGCAGAATTCTGATCTTTCCCTGGGCAATGAAGAATTGTATAGTCATATTCTTGTAACCTCAAACCCCAATGTTCAATTCGAGGAGGCATTTTGGCTTTGGGATTGCCAAATATCCTCAACAGTGCTTGATGATCAGTCACTACTGGGAAAGGCTTTCTGTACAAGAAGACATGGAAATATTCACAAGCCCAAACCACTGCCAAACTTTCTTCTCTAGTTGCAAGCATGAACGTTCCATTTGTGACGGGCATTTACAGGAATATGCCACGATATGTCTCTGGGCATTTGGCTGTCTGTTGTGCAAGGATTGCACCCTAATCTGACAGGGTTAGTGCCAACTATAACCTCTGTATGAAGTTTGGGATCAAAGTAGGCCATTTCAGTGGCACTCTTAGGGGCTTATTTACAAGCCCCTTGCGCCACTTTTGCGTCACTTTTAACATTGCGTGCTGTAGAATGCAGCACGCAATGAAAGAGGAAACAAACTAGGAGAAATGAAAACATTTCTCCTCGTTGCACCTCGCTACGCCACCCCTAGGATGGCATAGCATTCTGATGCATTTCCAGATTTCCGATTGCTCGTAAATCTGGAAATGCATCAGTGGACATGGGTGTTGTGTTGGAACACCCACAGCAACACCCATGTCACATCCCTAACACGCAAAGTGTTGCGTGAAAAGGGGCAATATTTACAAGCACAGGTAAAGTCACGCAGGGTGGCTTATGCGTACTTGTAAATATCACTCAGCAGGTTCCGCCGCCGGTGCGTCACGCAACGGGATGCACCGGCGGCGCAAGGGGCTTGTAAATCTGCCCCAAAGTGCAATAGGAAGAAATGCAATGCAATCCTGTGGGAGGAAACAGTTATGCACATTTACCGGTAAGTACCCGATTTACAGATCCAGTCTTCGGGAGTTTAGACCAACACTGGGCAAGTGTCAGGTCAAGGTAGGTAGTGCACACCAGCAGCACTGGGGCGGTCAGGTGCAGAGGTCACTGGGCCTAATATTGGAGACTGGGGGCACCCACGAGAGGTGCTGGTTGCAGGTAGGTACCCGCAGTTTCAGGGCACAGGCTCCGGGGGTAAAGGTAAGCATGTGGGGTCACAAGGCAGCACCACACATACACCACCAGTGGCACAGGGGCGACCGAGTGCAGGGTGAAAATCAGCATTGGGCGCCCAATGCAGGCGAATGGGGAATCTCGGTCACACAAGGAGGCTGCAAGCTCGGACCAGGAGGCTAGACGAAGGTGACCAACAGCTGGGCAGGTAAGTAGAGGTGTCGATGGACGCCTGGGCACCATCAGCTGGGCTCCTCTAAGTCAGGGGGCTGAGGATGCAGGGGTGCCTTTAGGTGTCAGATTTTCTTTACCGGAGCTGTTTGTGGTCGGAGGAACCTTCAAGATGAGGCTTCAGGCGTCTTCGTGGAGTTCAGGAGAGGTCAGCCACCAATGGAGTCGAGGTCTGGATCGCTGGGGAGACTTCACTGGACAGGTTAGCCACTCAGACTCGGGCTGTGGGCGTCAGGTGCAGAGTGGGCAGGAGTCACGGTTCCAGCTGGATCCGGAGTCCTTTGAGTTGGTTTCTTGTGGACAGGGCCCCTGTCCTCGGGAGATCTGGTCTTTGTTGAAGAGTAGGCAGTCTTCCTTGGGTTCTGGAAGTAGCTGGCTGCAGGACAGGCGTCATCTTCTTTGCAGAGTCTTTAAAGCGGGAGACAGGCCGGTAGGGCTGGGGTCAAATCAGTAGTCTTCTTCAGGCTTTGCTGCACGGCGTCTTCTTTCATTCTTCTTCGTAGGTTGCAGGAATCTCAGGATTAAGGCTCAGGGGTGCCCCTGAATATTGAATTTAGTGAAGTTTCTAGCACTGGCAGGTAGTAGCCAATGGGCTACTTACCTGTAGGGTGACTGCTCCCTTTGTATGTCCCCTCCCTTTGAGGAGGGGATATCCCCTAACCTGGTTGGCTAGAATCCTTCTGTTCAAGATGGAGGATTTTCTAGGGAGGGTGTCACCTCTGTCCAGGACACCTTAGGGGTGGTCCTGGCTGAGAAGGGACACACCTATCCTGCTTACTAAGTTTCCCGCCGACTTTACCACTAAAAGTGGGGCTTGGTCAAGGGAGCGGGCTTCTCCACTAGCTGGAGAGGCCCTGGCTAACATAACAAAGGGCAGGAAGCCTTTGAGGCTCACCACCCTGAAAGGTGTTCCTGCTTGGAGGTGGGTGAGAAGCACCTCCACCCCAGGCAGGTTTTGTTCCTGAACCACGAGAGCACAAGAGCTCCCACCTCAGGGGGTCAGAAGCATGTCTGAGTGTGACAGGCTGGTGCTGTACACTAGAGAATTGGTCGTTTTTCAGGGCGCATCTCTAAGAGACCCTCTGAGTGCATTTTATAATAAATCCAACACTGGCATCAGTTGGGTTTATTATGCTGAGACATTTGATAACAAACTTCTTGGCATTCAGTAATGCCATCATAGAGTTGTGGAGTTTGTAATGACAAACTCCCAGCCCATATGCTCAATATGGCTTCACTGCACTTACAATGTCTGAGAATGGACTCAGACACTGTAGGGGTAGATTGCTCATGCACCTATGCACTCACCCATGGTATAGTGCACTCTGCCTTAGGACTGTGAGGCCTGCTAGAGATGTGACTTACCTATGCCACTGGAAGTGTTGGGTAGGCATGGCATAAAGGGATGTGTGCCATGTTGACTATTACGTTTTGTCTGCACCAAAACTCACAGTCTGCAATGGCAGTGTATCTGTGTTAGGTGAGGGGTCTCTGAGAGTGGCACAATACATGCTGCAGCCCTTAGAGACCATTTCTTGTCACACGGCCCTTGGTACCACTGGTACCTTTTACAAGGGGCTTACATGTGGGCCAGAGGTGTGCCAATTGTGGAAACAAAGGTACAGTTTTGGGAAAGAACACAGGAACTGGGAACCATTATTAGCAGGGACCCAGTACACACTCAGTCAAAGTGCATCAGAAATCAGGCAAAACATGGGTGGTAACCATGCAAAAAGGGGCACTTTCCTACAGTAGCAAAGACTTGTATATATCTAGAACAGCAACTGGTCATTCCAAGAAACTATCGTAACATAGAAATGTCTTGTGGGGATTTGAGGTAGACAACGTTTGCACTTTCACTGGATCAGGTTTCATACCTCCATCAGAAAAGACATGGGCAAAGAATTTCAATCTTTTCTTGTGGAATTCACATTTGCCAGCTTTCAGAGTTAAGCTTGCATCCCTCAGCAAACGACTTACCTGCATAAAAACTTTGTCCTGCTCTTTCTGTGTAGCTCCAAAAACAAACATGTCATTACTATAATTAAATACATTTACTACAGGCTGTATGACACGTTGAATGACGTCTTGGAAAAGTTTTGCAGCTGAGGATTCACCAAAACTCAATTGCTTATAGTGAAACAGACCAGCATGCGTAGAAAAAGTTGTAATGTACCTGGATTTAAGTTGAGTCGAGAGGAGAACTTCACACCATTCAACTGAGTTATCATTTCAGCAAAGTGCAGACCTGGATGTCTCTCTTGCTCAATTGCCTTATTGACCTTACGCATGTCAACGCATATGCGTACAGTTCTGTCACTGTCTCTTTTAGGTACTACTACAATGGGAGAAACCCATGAAGCTGGACTAGTGGAGCGTTCAATGATGTCATGTTTAAGCAATGAATTAAGTTCCTTTTCAACAGTTTCTTGCAAGTGAAACACAGCTCATCTGTGTCTTCTCCTTGGGTATGATATTTATCGACGCACCACTGTCAGTTATGAATGGTATCGAACACCCATTTATCTTTAGAGTGATTTTCGTACAATATTTGAATGTTTTTGTTGCTTTTTCAAGTCCATTTTTCTTCACTTTGAGTTTTTCCTCACATTTGACTAGTCCCTCATATGCATGCCTTTTTGAAGTAAACATCGACATTGCACAATTGCCATTGCCACTCTCACTGGAAACTGATACTGAGGAACTCTTTGTCAACTTTGTTTGGTTTCGATTTGCCTCAGTTGATGTGACCATTTGGCCTTGTGAGAGCGCGCTGAATGTCGCTGAGGTAGTGTTCGTCTGCCATTTTTTTCTTCACGCTGTGACACACTTACTTTTCTCTTCGCCTTGCAAGTCGTCATGAAGTGGTTCACTTTACCACAGCCGATGCATATCTGTGGAATGGTGGGACATTAACCTACGTGTGGAAATGATAGTCCACATCTGTAACATGTTTTCTTTTTCTGTGGAGACATGTCCTGGTGTCCCTTGACCTTGTACTTTGGCTTACTTTTCATGTCATGACTGACGCACTTTGCGTGCCTCTGGCCTCCATGTCCGTCACTTGACGATCAGCAAGCTTTTTAGTGCGAGCAGCCTTGAGGACTTGTTTTAAGCTCAGAGTTTCCTTCAGCATTCGTCGTCGAAAGGAATCTGACAGACATCCATCTTTTACTCTGAAGTGGGTAGCTTCCTTATCATTAAATTTATTGAATTTACAGTGCTTCACCAGAACATCCAGTCTCTCAACAAACTCATTGCTGGTTTCACCTGCGCTCTGGCGCTCTTGACTGAATATGTATCTTTCATAATCCACATTGGGCACTGGATTGGGCATTTGATGTTCAAGGCTGTTTTGATTTGATCGTACGTCACTTCACCTTCTTGTGCTATCTTTTTCATGGCTTCTTTCACTCCTTCACCAGCCATGTTCCTCAGATACCTTATAATCTTCTTATCATCTTTTTCATCTATATAATCTTAAAAAGTCTCCATCCATGAAGTCCATCTACTGCCAATATTGTGTTTTTCAGCAGTATCAAATGCTGATTGCTGATGGAAAATTTAAGAATGCAGCAGCCGTATATACATTTGTGAACAGTAGTGGTCTCTCAGGTGCTTCGTGTGGAACTCTCTAGCGCCTTGTGATGTCAGCCTTAATGACTTTTGGAGCGAGTCTCTAGCCCTTTCTCTCCAACGAAGCTCTCTATTTGATGGCGGTCTAGGGAGTTATTCTGAGACCCTACCCTGCAGCTTTGGTGGTGGGCCGCTTCATTCGGGACCAACTCTGCTAGCACAACCCCGACCCTCTTTCTGGGGCCACTCTGCAACATCCTGTGTTATGACTACTTTCTTTAATTGCTTCAGTAAGTAGACAACTCTTGTACACTACTAATCCATGAAAGAAGATCACATTATTATTTTTGGTTGGCTTTGTGCTTAAATGTTTCTTCACAAACACCTGGTTAATCTCTACTTCATAGCACATGAATTTCAGTTTGACTTGTACTGAACTCTTGCTGTGTGCTACTTTCATAAACTGGTTGCATACGCCTTTAGCGTTCTTTCTCCATATATTGGTTGGCATTAATTTGCATAATTGTGCAATACCCTTTATTTGCGGCCATTTCATTCAGTTCCTGGCCACCGATATGTAGACTTTCAATGTAGCTTTCTTTATCTTCAAGCGTTTTTACACAGACTGGCATTGCACTGAGAGTCCTCCGGTGCCGGTGTCGATTCTGCACTTCAACTGCGGCAAACGTGGCACGCACGAGCAATTTGCTGGACCACGGCAAACTCTCTAGAAAAGCGCTTTCAGTGTACGGGCTTCATATCCCCTATTTCGTCACCAGCTGTAGCATCCTGCCATCCCAGGTACTCACCAATAACCACACCACACACAGAGAGTTGTTTTACACGTCTTTATTACGCTGCGTGTAAGTCAGAACACAACATTCTAAACCTGTCTTCAACTCATCCCAGCAATGCATACGTCACAGACCTACGGTGTACAGTGGTAACCAAAATAATTCCAGAGTTCTTATATTTACAAGACACTACAGATACCTCATACTTCCTGCTACTTCCAGGTGGTAGGAACATTTGTTGTGCATGTGGTTACATTAAATGAATATGGAAGTACATTCTAGGCTAGCTCTTGCTCCAATATTCAAAGGAAATAGTAGACATGTAATTATAGTAACAAAGGCATCAGATTATCGCACTGTTCCTTGATTTGTTACAAGTAACTGGTAAAGACAAAGTAACAGTTTGCAGTTTGTTTATATAGAGGGTTCACTTTCCACGCAATCTGTTTCAGGTGACGCAGACCCGGAAGCGGAGCCCATTCTGAGCCTTCACTGCCTGGAGGATGGGCGCATATTGCTTATTTGCGAGTCCGGCCACCAGGGCGCAATCTCCTTCTATTGGACTCTAGATGAAAACTACCTGCAAGAGACACATGCAACTATCGCCTACAACAACAACACGATCATCTTTCAAAGAGGTGTCCATGGAAACATGATGTGCAAGGTCAGAGGTCACATTAAGGATTTTGCCAGCTCACCTATCAAACTGGCTTGTAAAGGTAGGTGATACTTTAGTTCAGCTTCTCTTAAGGGCGCTGAGACAATCTACTGTGAGTGCATGAATTAAGACCAGCAATCAATACTGGGCAGAAAGTTGATATCAACTGTCCATCGATAAAGAGAAACAGAATCACCTCACCAACAACAGCATGCATCAACTGCGAAGGCAAAACAGTAAACTGAGAGTACTGGGCAACACAGATCAGCAGGCTAAGAACACCTACCACATCCTGGACACTAGAGTAAGGCAGCGGTCAATAAAGGGCAGCACAGCCACACACCACCAGTCAATACACAGGATCAGTGTTCGACCATTAGTCAAGACCTGTGTTGACGCTGAGACAACCAACAGCATTTAGACTTCCACAACAGTGGGACCATTTACAAAATTGTAGGCATAGACTGACAAAAATGTGATGCAGTGTACCAGCTGGAATCCACCAGTAAATTCACATTTGTACAATTAGTGAATAAGTAGGTTTAAACAAACTATAAAACACATTGGATGAAAAGATAAAATCACATTATTTTTGCAAGCAACAGACTGCATTTAAAAAAATACCATGTGTAAAATCTTAGCGACATTTGAAAAGTCATATCTTCGCTTTAACACCTTTATGGTTCTAATAAAACTTTCATTAGATCTAATATTGCTTTTGATATAATGAACAATACGGTGATTTGTTTTGCAGTTCCAGGTTATTTAACAGATGCTGCAACGCGACAGGATTAGTGCTGAACAGCACCATGTCATCTGCGTAAAGGGGAGCTGGGGTGTGTAGTTCCACTCTTGGTTGCTAAACCATTCTCCTTAAGTAATACCCAATGCAGACCTGAAATAAATTCATTGAGAAGGAAAGAGCCCAGATGTCTGCAGCCAAAAGATGATACATGGTATGACTGTGAACATCAGTCAGCACACAGCAAGCACCAGACTGTGGCCAATAGTCAATACAGTTTCCCAGAGAGGGAACATAGTCAGTGGAGTACACCAGACAGTGTTCTCACCACCCCTTCATACAACTCACTGCATCAAACTGAGGCAAGCAGTCAACTTAGGACATCAGATTGTGTGCACCAGTGAACACACAACACCTGACTGTGCCTGTCCATCAGTACAGCCAACTGTGATCAACACCACACTGGTTTCAATAGTCAATACACAGGATCAGACTGTGAGCCCTAGTTCACTTAATGAAGGATACCATAGTGGGACCACCATTCAATAGAAAGCATCAGGCTTTGATAACCACTCAACACACTGTGAACATAAAAAAAAGGTGATGGACTGAATGCTTGAATTAATATCAGCCCCATGTAATATTTTTGCCTGCATTTCAGTAAATTGTTTCTTTTGCTCTCTATCCCACTTATTGACAGGGACCAACTATATGCAGATCAATTGTGGCCTCCTCCCAATAGAGGTGGCCAAGCCTGATCTGCAAGGCAAAGTTCCACCTCCAAAGGAAAATAAACATAACATAGTTTTGTTGGGTTGAGTTTTAAAGATTTAGCTGACATCCAACTCCATACGAGAGTCAAAGAGTTTGTCAAAGGTGATGGATCACATTAGAGACTCTGCTGATTTCTTCACTAAGTTTAAAATCAACTGAGTGTTATCTGCACAGATGTAATAGAATACCTCTGACTGCTGGCATAGCGGTGCCCAAGGATGCATGTAGATGTTGAACAGCAGAGGAGAGAGGATGGGACCATGTGGGTTGTGGGCTAATGTCAAAGGAAAGAAGTGAAGCTGTTTGACTATGACTACTAAAAGATTCTATTTATTGCAGAGCGACATCTGTAATTCTGATATATTTGAGTTTAATTAGAATAATGGAGTGGTCAACAGTGCTAATAGCCAAGTAAAGGTCTACAAGAATCAGCGCTCCAGTTCCTCAATTGTCCACCACCCTTCTGAGGTCATCAAGGAGAGTAGTGTCAACGAGCTCCTTGCTAACTCCTGGACAAAATTTGTTTTTAAAAAACTGGGCTCCCCAAGAACCCATTGGGAACTTGGGTAGTAAATATCATTGCAAAAAAGTGTTACAAATGAGTTCTACTGGCAGGAACGTCTGTACAGTATCAGTAGATGAGACTGCGCAAAAGGGCGTCAGCCTCCAACAGGAGCACCCAAACGTGATAGTCGTTTGCTGCCAGATAAGCACCCGTGCAACCCATTAACACACAATTGACTGTTTTCCATATTGGGATTATAAAGCAAAATGCAGCCCCTTATACCAAGCCTAGAGGTTATGGGAATTTGTGATTACTTTGGCAATATCATGAATGGTGGCAACTGCAACTTTTTATGTTTATCCTGATGAAGACATCGTCCGATTCTGACTACTGAGGTCAAAATGTTGACGTCTACTGAACAGACTGACCATCTTTGAGGATTTAGGAGCATACAAAATCTTACATTCACAAACATGCTTGAATGAAATTTAAGTGCTCCTAGGCATTGATGAAAGTCTATAATAGCGTGAAAACTAACTTAAGTAGTTTGCTAAGATATGATAGTCAAATAGGATAAAAGATATTCAGGTGATTGTCTGCTGGAGAGGAATGTTTTCAGTACTGGTTTCACTACTGCAGATTTACAGGCCCAAGGGAAGCACCCTGTTGCTAGAGAGTTGTTAAAATATTGTACCAACTCCGGGACTAGAAAAGGGCCTAGTTATTTCATGAAGTTGGGAAGGTGTGGGTTGGGACTTGGGAGGAGTATGTTGTTCTTGGGGTTGGGTAGCACAGTAGTAGAATGATATGAGACGTATGTACAGCATTGAGACAGGGTTGCAGAGTTGGGTGACGGAGGTTAGCTAGGCTGAAGAAAGTGGTGAAGCTCTCAGGAAGACATCCTGCAACAATGGAAGCACAATTGCAGTCTCTATGGCCCACAAGAAGGTTGAGCAAACACAAGGAGATGATGGACGGAGCGCTGAAACTTTTCAGACACTCACCCCCAGTCACAGATCTGGGTTGAATCCATCATCATTCTTTAGCTCACTTCGCCACCCCAGTTCAGACCCAGCAATATGCAAATCAGTCTTGACCCTGTTCCTCATGAAAACAGTCCAGCCCGAACTTCCAAGCCAGGTCCTCCCTGGACCGGAAACAAGCATCCTGGAACCTGTTTCGGGGTAACACCCCCACACAAGCCAGGCTAGTTTGAATCCAGTGGCAAAGTGAGCAAGAACCCACGTCTGGGCATACCCTGCGAAATTAGGGCGAACAAAGCAAACACAAGGAGATGTGACCTGGGGTGAGTGTCTGAAAAGTTTCAGCGCTCCGTCCATCATCTGTTTGCCACAAGAAGATTGAGCCACTGTCCAATGCCAGCAAGAATTTTAAAACTAATGGTCAAGGATGGCACCATGGTGAGCTCGACCTTGTTGTTGACTTGTAAGAGGGTGGAGAAGTTACCATCTGATTGCCAGGTTGTACCCTTTACAATAGTGTTTTAAGGGGATGATTGTAACCATCTGTGTCACAGACTATTCGTGTTTTCTGCTTTTTTGGAACACTACCTGGATGCCTTCCAAACAGTGCAGTCAACATATTTCTCAGCAAAAGACACACAATTGATGGACGGAATGCAGAACAAATCAAAACATTCACCCCCAGTCAAGAGATCTGGGTTAAATCCATCATTCTTTTGCTCACCATGCCACCCCAGTTTAGACCTGGCCATATGCAAATCAGTCTTGACCCTGTGCCTCATGGGAACAGTCCAGCCCGAACTGCCAAGCCAGTCCTCCCTGGACCGGAAACAAGCATCCTAGGACTGGTTTCGGGGTTTCACCCCTCTTCAGCCAGGATAGCTTGATTCCAGTGGCACAGTGAGCCCAGGACCCACGTCTGGGCATACCTGGCGCACTTAGGGCGAGAAAGCAAAAGACACACAATTGATGGACGGAATGCAGAACAAAATCAAAACATTCACCCCCAGTCAAGAGATCTTGGTTAAATCCATCATTCTTTTGCTCACCATGCCACCCCAGTTTAGACCTGGCCATATGCAAATCAGTCTTGACCCTGTGCCTCATGGGAACAGTCCAGCCCGAACTGCCAAGCCAGGTCCTCCCTGGACCGGAAACAAGCATCCTAGGACCGGTTTCGGGGTTTCACCCCTCTTCAGCCAGGATAGCTTGATTCCAGTGGCACAGTGAGCCCAGGACCCACGTCTGGGCATACCTGGCGCACTTAGGGCGAGAAAGCAAAAGACACACAATTGATGGACGGAATGCAGAACAAATCAAAACATTCACCCCCAGTCAAGAGATCTGGGTTAAATCCATCATTCTTTTGCTCACCATGCCACCGTATTTCTCAGCGTCTAAACCTTGGGTTTGGAGACTTTGAGATCAAGATTATTTTCCATCCTCCAGTGTCAGATGTCGTGTGGTAATCTGTGATGTTGGTGCAGGGCGTTGCACCGTTCTCTTGGAGGTGGAGTGGGATCTTGTCTGTATGCATCTGTTTATGCGTACTGTAATGGTTTACAGCCTGTGCTTTGGAGCGCATTTTGAAAGGAAAGCTACCTCAGGGCTTACCCTATGGTACTCTTCAGGTGACTCTTTCTCTGGCACCAACCCTGACCTGATGCCACAAATTTCTTGGATCCAGACCATGGCTGACTCTATGATTTCCATCCCCGTTTACAACTGATGTAGCCATATCTACATGTCAGGGGCTTCAGCTGGATGGATGTGTATCAGGAGTGCTGATATTTTCTTCCAATAAGTTGAGTTTCTCTGTACTGATGTTGCTCATCTTGGCTTGAAGTCCTCCCTTGGGTCTCAAACGCGGCTGATGGCTTCTCGCTGGTTGTGCTGCTCAACATCCTCAGGCTGTCCTAGTGTCCATGATCCCAGGCATGGCAAGTTTGAGAGACGGTGGCAATCGGAAACGCCTAACATGGTTACACTAAGCAAAGTCCTCAGGACTTGGAATGCTTGTATGCCCCATTCTTGCTCTTCAATACAACCCGCTGGAGGAGACCACCAGCATCATTCATATCCCTAAAGACTGACGTATTACAAAGTCATACAGCTCAGGTGTCCTTCACACAGAACCTGGGCGCCAGGAGTGTAGCTTGCTCACTTAGATTGGGGAGGTGTGAGCTTCAGATTTTCCAACAATCACACTGGCATATAATGTTAAAATACAATATTTTGTAAAGTAACCAACATTTTTGAAGAATTTCAAAACAGAGTGGGAGAGAGAGTGTGTTCTTTTTTGTCTGTTTGTATGGAAAAATTCCTGGTGAAATCCAATAGACACCTCAGTATACCTAAGCGAAAGCACCTGTACCCAACTATTTATCAGAAAATACATTTATTAAGGAGGGTGTAACACCCCAAACACCCCCCCTGAAGCTACAACCTTGCCGGTCGCATGTAAGGGGTTGCAGGATGGATATGTAGGGAGCCACCATCACCAAACTCCACTTTCAGTCGACAGATATTGCTGCTTTAGCAAAAGAGGGTGTGTGCCATTTTGTGTATGCTGACGAAATAACGATCTAGGAGGGGTGTCTGGTGGTAACCACTCTGTACGATTCCACGTAGGAGACACGTCAAGCTCATGGTTGTTCTACAGCATCATCTTGGCTGCCAGCGGTGGAGGTGCCTTTCTGCTGTCTATGGTCGTGTTGTCCATCACATGCTGCTGCTGCAGGAGAAGGTCGCGGCATCTCTCTCTGGACCAAGGTAAGGACCCTACTCGTTTCAGCGATGAACATCCGTCCAAGTCTTCTGCCAGCAATATGGTGGAGAGAAGCAGAGAGTTTTACATAGAGATGAATTGTCTCTGGAACTGTAGATCATTCTGGCTTGCTCCTGAGGGAGAGGCGAATAAAACTGTATTTTATTCCATTCTTTCAACTTTGGCTGTGATGCTTTCACTCACGCTAGACCCACCCCAGCTCTTATGGGTTAACCTCAATCCTGCGATCAGTGCTTAATTTGTAAAAACACAAGTGCCGGGCCCTCGTCAGGAGGTCACTGCAGCTTGGCAGCTTGTACCACCTATAGCCCCAGCCAGTGCTGCTAGTGATAATTAGTGAAAATTCAGACCATTCCAGGCCCAGAAAGCTATAAGAATGGTTATGGCTGCAGATATCAGTCATTTTTGATGTATATTGAATTAATAAACAGCTGTTGTTTTGCTTATCTTAAAATTAGGTATGCAGTGCCACCATGTGGCAGACTGTCATGAGTGCCGGTGTTGACAAATCAAGTGCCGGTGCCGAGCACCGGAAACCACCAGTTCAAATTAAGCACTGCCTGCGATTCTGTTATCTTCAAGCAAGTGCTCAGCTTAAGTATCCAAGATTATGTACAGCCCTGTTGCGTAGGTTTTAGTTTTGAGGCAAGTCAACATTATCGGTTATCTATTCAAGTCTAAAGAAACTGACCTCACCCATTCATTGTCTGCAAACACAAAGGGATGTCTCCATACCTAAATCACCAACTTGGACCTAGCACTATTTTTCCATACTCAACACTCAGGATGTACGTCCCCCAGGTTACGCACCTCTGTCCATTTCATTCTTCACCATGACAATGCTCACCGGCAGTGCACTCACCATGCAAAATAATTTTCTTTACTTAGTTAATCAACACTAGTTTCCACATTGCTCATTTGTCAGAATTTTGATGCCAAAAATCCTCTGTCATAAATACTATGCACTCAAAATCAGTTCTTTTGATTGGGGGTAGAATTTCTATTATTAACTCCGATTGGGCAATATTTTTGTAAATTATATTCAGGCCTGGATGTTCTGGTACCAAAGCTCCACATTAACTTACTACTGACTCCGCTATGGTGATGAGGCTCATTTCACCAGTCAGTCTTACTTGGGAGCTGTGACATGGGCTACAGAAACACATGTACTGTCGTCATTGCCTTTAGGGCTGGCTTTAGCACTAATGGCGCCTGGTGTGACAGTCTTTGTAGTGCCATCCCTATGACCTCCTCCTCGGATTCCCTCACTACCACCCGGCAAAGGTGTCCCTTATCTCTCCATAGCTCCTCTCACATATGTTTTAAAGTGCTGGTAAAGGCTGGCTTTACTAATCCACGCCGCTATCCACATAAAATAAAGATCTGATCTTTGCAGCAGGCATATTAACCCTCTGTGCTACTTTATGGCTAGCCAATTCTGCCACTAGACAAAACTCTGATCTCTCTCTCTAGCAGGAACATTATTCACAAGTTATCTTGACATTTTTATTGCTGTCTGAAAACTGGACGCATACGAACTCTGCAGCAGGTGCTTTTAAGTCTTACGTCATTGCAAAAGATAGTGCCCCCCTTTTCCAGGTCAGCGCCCAGTGCAGCTGCACCCGTCGCACCGACTAAAGCCGGCTCTGCCTCTCTGGATGAGGCAGCTTACTGACAGCCTGCTCTCCCTCAGAGAGTTTCCAATGTGTTTGCCAGTCCTAGGTTCTGACACTGTGGCACCCAGTGACCATCTGCTTGTTCCAGCACACCTCAACTCTCACACAAACTGGTTGTGTTGCTCGTCTACATGGGCCCCTTTAGAAGGGTCCCTCTTGTTCCGCCTCACAAGAACCCGTTTTCAAACCCTCTCACCAGGGGCCTTGCTCCACCCCATGAAAATGCGACGTTGTTATAAACAAAACCAGGAGAGGATGTCGCGCTCTGTTTCCAGGGAGTATCTCTACCGGCGTCCATTTTATTTAAAGCCATGAAGGCCTAGCTGTGCACATGAACACCAGGAGAACATATTAATGGAAGCTATGACGTTCTTTAGTCCCATTATTGGCAACACACCCCACCCACACCACAACAGGGTATGCATGCATAAATAAATACACAACACAACTTTTGTTTGGGAAAAATATTGCTGCAGGTTTATTCCATACAAAAGTATGCAATATGGTGGGTTATCTTACGGGCGATCCAAGGGCAGGCAGCTGTACCAACCTATGCTGCCCTGCCCGCCTGATGAGCCAAGCACTGTGGAGTAACCAATCAGCGCTACCCTTATGGGGGTGATCCCCTTACTGGATCACGTGACACATTGGTCCCTTATTACTCACGCCCCTTTCAGGGCAGAGCGTAGCAAGGCAAGCCCCCGGTTGTTCAGGCCCACAACCGCCCGAAGGACTAACGGGGCGCCGACGTAATTACTCCAGGACTCTCCCCTGAGGCTCCTGGGATTTGGCTCTGGCACCCCTATTGTGCTCTTGCAGAGGTACCCTTCTGTACCCATGTGCTTCCAGATCGCCCTGTAACTCCGCCTGCAACGAGAAAGAAAACATTACAACGTTTTATGTACTTCGCCTGCCAACCCCACGCCGGGTAAGCGGTAGGGTGGGAGACGGCGTGTCCGGCGCAAAGAGGACGCCAAGATGGCCGGGAGAGGCATAAATACCTCCCCACCTCCTCTGCGTGCCGGAAGTGACGCGTCTGGTAAGGGGACTCCTCCTCGAGTCCCGCATTATCATTGGGGGTGGGGAAGTGCCCAAATGGCACTAAAGGGGCCGCCCATTTAGGGTGGCCCCCTGCGGGGGCCGCGGGCAGCCGCATAGTCCCATTATTGGCAACACACCCCACCCACACCACAACAGGGTATGCATGCATAAATAAATACACAACACAACTTTTGTTTGGGAAAAATATTGCTGCAGGTTTATTCCATACAAAAGTATGCAATATGGTGGGTTATCTTACGGGCGATCCAAGGGCAGGCAGCTGTACCAACCTATGCTGCCCTGCCCGCCTGATGAGCCAAGCACTGGAGTAACCAATCAGCGCTACCCTTATGGGGGTGATCCCCTTACTGGATCACGTGACACATTGGTCCCTTATTACTCACGCCCCTTTCAGGGCGTAGCGTAGCAAGGCTAGCCCCCGGTTGTTCAGGCCCACAACCGCCCGAAGGACTAACGGGGCGCCGACGTAATTACTCCAGGACTCTCCCCTGAGGCTCCTGGGATTTGGCTCTGGCACCCCTATTGTGCTCTTGCAGAGGTACCCTTCTGTACCCATATGCTTCCAGATCGCCCTGTAACTCCGCCAAAGCTCTGGAGGCGGCCACCGACGCCTAAAGAGCCCCCCACCAAAACGGTTCCTGTCTCACTGCAACCTGCAATTTCCCGGGCCTCCTTCATGTCCAGTAGGGACAGATCCAAGCCCACCTGTGCCAAGTGCACCCCAACATTGTCAAATTAACCTTTGGTGTTCGCCCGGCATAGCTCATGCCTGATGAAGCCAAAGCCCCTTGCTCTGCAAACTTGCGCATGGAGCGGTTTATCCTTCTCTGGGAATGTACCAGTGCCTCGCATGACCTGCAAGAGTGTGATGGCCTCTCAGGAGGGAGCTCTACTCTTAAACATCGCTATGTTACCCTTCAAGCTGATGTGGCTCCCACCTCCTGCAATCTGAAGTTGCAGGCCTTCTAGCAGTTCGTGCTCCCTAACACCTGTTTCCCCAATACATGGAACAGCAGCACACTTGCTTGAAGACCGCTTCCACAACCAGGCTATATACTCTGGCTGTGCAGGCGGGGCATTTCATGCTTAACTGAAGCAACCCATAACCTGCCCTGGGAGCAGAGCGCACCCTCTTTGTTGAAGTTGACCAGACATGTGCACCGACCTTTGTGATTAATAAACCATGGCGAACAGGACTGATCGCATAGCGCACACTACTGCCGTCACAGCAACCATTTGGAGTGACAGCTTACGCCACCTACCAGGCTTGCTTAACTAAAGCACGATGACAGATACACACATACCTGCTAACCAGCTGTGACCCTTGATGTTCAACCCAGCTGATGATCTAGTACCTTGTTATTCCAGGGAATATTGCCCTCCACAAGATCAAGCCACACCTGAGCATATGGTCTTCACCTACTGGGCCGAGGTGCAGTGTGTGCTCTGGAATGGTCAGCGATAGAGCTCCAACACATTTAAAGCCGCTCTTGGAGCCACGGCACACATTCTGGCCTAACCAACTGACGCATGCCACCTGGCTAACTTGCCGCTGCGAGATTTTGATCTTAACACCACCCTCTTGGGGTTACCGGTGCACACCGTCTGTAGGTACTTGCCCCCACTCTATTTGTGCAGATACCTGCAATGTACCCTTCTGCCCCTGTATGGGCAGGAAAATACCTGTAACATAGCAAATCCCACAGCACTCACATTCTCGGGCAGTCCGGTGGGGGAGAGAGGTCCTTAGAATTGGTTCTGCTACATTGCCTGGCCTCCTAGCCCGCAAGCACCCTCGTCTGACAGCAGCCTATCTGCTGTGTCGCCCGTGCAATGTCCGCACCCTGGCGCAAGACGTCACCGTTCTATACCTCTGCTAACAGACTACCTTCAGTGAAGCTGGAGTGAACGGTTGTATGTTGTGCATCTGACCATAAGAACCTTGGTTTGCTTTGGCCGGGATCAAATTGTTGCATCTGTCACACTCACAATAGTGGCAACGTGCAGTTCTTTTGCATTCTACACTGCAGAGTGTGCCTGGACGATCCTAGACACCCCCTGTGTGCCAACCCGCTTTGACCCAAGATGCAAAGCACTCGACCCGGTACACTTGGTTACCCCGGACTTAATTGCCCTCCACCGAAATCCATGTGTAAGAGTAGCTGGTCCCCGATTTAATTCCTGGTGGTCTATGCGTTATGCCATACTCCTTTTATGCCTTTTTCAAAGCAGTTAACCCGCTCACACACTAGACCCGCTGGTAGCAAGTTCAGTATAACCTGTACATGGAATTTAAATTCTTCTAACAACTGCACTGTGGGCAAACCACACTCACTGCTACTGGTTTAGGTAGGGGGTGGAGGGTTGTGCCTTCTTAATTTGTGTTTAGTAGACGGAATAATTTCCAATATTTCTTTGATAGGTTTCAAATGCCTAGTGTTTATTCTTATTCTCATGCATAAGACAAAAACAGGGATAAGACAAAAACAGCCGACACGTGTTTCGCCCGTGTGGCCCATCGGCCGAGGGCTTTCTCAAGGCAAAGATTTGAGTTATGATGGTCGTGTTCCTTGTGATTGAGGCGACTGGTGTCTGACTATTCAGCCCTTGGAGGCCGTAGCAATACTGCCCGGTCAGCAAGTATGCCCACTGTACAGTTGTAATTTAGTAACTCATGGCCTGACAACCGCAGGTGCCTAGTACCGGGCTGTGTGTATGCGGCCCAGGACCTGGGCAATAGGCTTGGTGTGGATGGGTTGTGAATGCCAGGCATAAGTGTAATACCTTTGACAGACCTCTCCTGACCAGCATCTATATCATTCTTAAACATTATTTACTGGTTTTGCCACATGGCACCCTTCTGGTTGGTGATACGGAACCTCCTACCCAGCATAAGCTGACAGTCTCGCTTTGCCGTCACACCACCTGTGTCCCTTTAATCACCCTCCATCCTCCTGTGTCACCTGACCTTGGTTCTAGAGTGCACTTACTTCGCCCATTGACCAGACAATTCCACAGACCTCTTTGATTGCTAGACCCTGGTGAACACATCAATGGTGTCAAATCTGGTTTGAAACAATATATGTATTGTGCCCACTATTGAAGACAACTCACCCCTTCGTGAAGTGACCACTACACAGGAGCCTACACAAGTCACCCAACAGACAAGTTGGCCCAGACTACCTTGTGTTCTGGTGCCATATTTGGAAGGAGCCTTGCCTTCACTTGCTGCCCCCTGGGAAACACATAATGCCCGTGCTCTGGCCGTACGCGGCAATGCCCTCGTGTAGCATCGAACCCCTGGTCAAATAAGAGTGCCAACTCCACTACTTAAACCTGCACCTTGACCATGAGTGGAGTCTAGCTCTCCCCAAACTTCTGCTGGTGCTTCCCACGGTCAAGCCTCCTGTTCAGTTCAATTCAGTAATTCATGGCACTGACCACTACAAGGGCCTAATACTGGGCTGTGTAACTGCGGCCCAGGGTGACCTTAAACAATCGGCTTGGTGTGGATGGGTGCTAACATTACCTGGCTGAAGTGCAATCCCTGACAATCACTCCTGACAAGATGTGCCAATGCAGTTAGAAGAGTTATCCAGCCCGACTTACTTCCGGTCCCAGAATCTGAGTACATTAGTGAAAGATGCACGTCTGAACTGGTAGCTGATACTGTTACTTACGCCTGCAAATGCTCTGCTCAGAGCAACCCGCTAGACAATGGCTTCCATTGAAAGGCGGTGTCAACAGACCTCCAAGCACTAAAGGCGGTACCTCTGAGTAGGGCTCTGGTCTAGCAGATGCCCCTTGCATCGGATAACGCATCTGGCTGTAAGCCGCTCAGTGCCACTTATGCTTTGGCGCTTCCTGACCCACAGCCAGCTCACCCAGATACAATCCGCTCATGACTGGGACTCAACAGTGCGGCGAAAGCGTGAGACATCCTAGCCTGACCTTAGCTCTTCACCAGGCTCCCACACAAGAGCCCTCCACAAACCTTGTGGCCTAAAACATTCGCCCGGTGGGGCGGTTGCGAATGGGCTGCAAACAACCCCTAGGCATTCTCTACCAATGTTGTAAATGGAGTTTCTGGTTGGCTAGGGTATGCACCTAAGCCTGGCCGAACCCACCTCTCTAGTCAGGAGAAGGGAGTACACACTTAAGCTGACACCTGCCCACCCGGTAGGTGGCTAGGCAGAGACTTTGGCTTATCCCAGAGGCAGTGTAGATTTAATGTGCCAACCGCACTCACACAGTGGCACACTACAGAAGAGACTCCATACCCGGTTATTTTAATTACCCTTCGCATCGCCCATTCAAGAGAAACTTAGTTCCATCTGCCCCCATTACCCTGTGCTACCAAACCTCATCATGACATCACAGGGATTACATAACTCACTAGGTCAATCGGGCCACCGTCCTACTGCTCAGTTAGCACAACCCTGTTGCTGCTGGTAGGAACTGTACTTAGCATACTACCTTATGCATCCACTCAATCAGCAGTGTACCCTACTAACACTTGTAGCAGGGCGCATATCATAAGTACCTCAAGCCCAACTGAGGCATCACATATCACCAAAGTGTTGTGTACAATTGGCTTCACGCCGGGACTAGGGTGCAGCTTCTACCCCCTCAGGCTGCCCCCCCCACAATCGCACAAAAGAGCAGTCCGCGGCCATGACAACACAAATGGGAGGGGGGCTGAGATCACGCCCCAAAACGCTGGCTAGATCACCCCTTACCCAACATGTCAACCAGTTCTCTCCTTTCTGGTCAACCAAATTCCATTTGCTGGGATTTCTCCACTAGTACCTATGCTGTTAAAACTGGATTTGTAAGGCGCACGCGAGGTTCGGCAATCGTGCCAATATCAGTCGCCATGTTTCCAACTTCTCAATAGCGTCCGCTTAGTGGGAGCACTACTAGGACTCGTGGGACGGAATAGAGGTCTAAAGCATTGGTGCCAATTAAGTGCACTTTCAGAACCTTCCCCACAGTGGGCATGAAAGCACTGAGCTGTGCCAATTAAAGCCTGTTGCAAACAGGTGCCCCCAATAATTTGGCCCCAGAGCAGCTGGTAGTACTACAGCTTGTGCTGTTGATTACAAGTATATGCACTCCTGACCTCAAACCTCCAGGATGTCGTGTTTTTAACGCGTCAGCGCCCCCCACACTTGTTGAGGAAGGCAGTGCCATGCCCTTGCCTGGTATTTAGCCGCTGTCATTGCATCCCTATATTTATTACAAAAGGAGCACTGCACCTACAACAAGCCCATCTATTGGCTTAGTCAATGCTTCTACTTGCATCAGATAAAAGCCACAATTATAGCTCAGCTGCATAGCCAACCAAGAGCTTAGCCGCCCCCATCCATAGCTGCCAATGTTTCAGATTGCTATGCCTTACATTTTCATAATCCCAAAACATCTATGAGTGACATTTAGATGACTATGCCTGACACTTTCTTGCGAGCAAAATCAAACAATGAAGATGAGGGAGACATGTCGATATCAGTAATTACACCCATTAGACCAACGAGAAACTCTAAGACCACTAAGGTTTAAGGCAGCTTTAGTGCGCATTTCCGGGCTTGGAGGCGCCTTGCGAGATGTACACATGTTCCATCCCTTGGTGGCACAAGGACCTTGTTGTCAAAGCAGCAAAGTCTTCACTCAATGCAATAAAACTAAACTGATTGCTCACAGCGCACGCTCCCCACAGCCGCCAACGGGACAAGCCGAAGTTTGTACCGGGGATCCCAACTCCAAGGAAAGGCCCCACCACCAGCCAATCCGATGTGCAGGTCACTCACAAAGGCCCTGCTGAAAGGACCCCACCTTAACCACGGCCCCTACATAAACCTTGAGTGCACCGTGCGAATAATGAAGGCTGAAAACGACTTCCCGTCGCTCATACACTGTCATTTCATGCAGAACGAACACCGGTAGACCTGGAGCGATACCCCGGAGTTTACAGCTGCCGGTCCACGGTGACATCAAACACCTAACCTGTGTGCTATTAAAATTCAATCTTTTGCCCAAACACAGTGATGTAATCCTGTGCCCACAAACTGGCTATGAACAGAATGCTTTATCACCCTTATGCAGGAACTAGGGCTGTTCCACCTAGCAAGGACGCTGCGCCCATATAATCCAGCAGCCAAAGCATGTCCGTGAACCACCGAACATATCCCGTACCTGGGAAACGCAAATGCCCCAGTTAAATTACATCCTCATGGGGGAAAACAAACAAAAGACACGTGAATAGCAGTTGGCAAGTGAGCACATGTTCGTAAACAAAATGCTCCTAGTACATCCAAATAAGGGCGCTGCGACCAATGATCCAGCCGCCAAAGCGTACTCCTAATAGCACACACCCCACCAACATACATCATGTGACGTTGCCTGTTCTGCGCCACCCGTGCCTGAGCAACGCAAGTACCCAGACAATTAAACAAATTGCCGAGGAACACCGGGGGAATTGGGTGTCCTTACTTCTTCAGCTATCGCACAAGTCCACACTACCTCTGCCGGAAATCCTCTAAATCGTGCAGCTGCACTTTGGGGCCTATAAGACCGCGCCTGACTCTGTAGTTTTCCTGCTGCGGTTTGCCCCCACTATGATCACTGTAGGCTCCAGCATGCCAAGCTGTAGACACCTTCGCCCGAACGTAAAGCACAACCATGGGACAGTGCCATCTGGTGCTAATGCACTCCCCGAGGATAGGCGACTACCCCTCTCAGTGAGACAGTCAACTCTGTATATTATGAAGAATTGGTAGCAATGGGAGTGCACGCAGCTACGTTGTCAAGGCAGACCTAGCAATGGTAAAATAGCATCCCTATTCTTGGAGTGGCACTACTCAGATAGGATGACTGGAGACTAAAACAGAAACAGTGGGCATGCATGAGAAATGGGACCATCTTCAAACCACCGCATTCACTTTAACTGAGATAACTTAGTACGAATAGCCCAACAAATAAATTAGAGGGATACCGAACCGCGTCCCTTAGGTGCCACAAAGGATTGACAATACCCCATTTGATCGTCCGCGATAAATAGATTTAATCGTTTACGTGCAGCCAAAGTAGGTAATAGTGCCACCCAGTGGCCATGACACCTATATGGCACCCTCGCAGTATAGAAAAAAGGCCCTACTCGAGAACTCACAGTCGCCTGATGCTGCCTCCCAGCTCAGGGTCCCCTGCAATACAACAGCGGGGGAACCACAGCGAGAACCAAGGGACCATGTCGAAACCACGACAATGCGCAGCCCGACCGGGAGCCTGGCCCGCTCCATTTAACGACGGCTGAGCGGCCGGGTGTCTTTTGAAGCTCCTGTTCGGCCTAGATTTAGCCCCAGCATTGCAAATATGTTGGCGCAGTGAACCGCCGAAAACAGGGTTTCCCTGGGCCCCTAAAGCATGAGCCGGGCCGACAGCAACCCCCGCGATACAGGTTCAGCTGTGGGTGCGGGGCGCAGCCCAAACCCCCGACACTGTGGGCCCGAACCCTCACGCCACATTGTGTCCACGGCCCCAGCCCTCGAGGACCAGCATTTGCCATGTGGGCAGGGGGGGCCAGCCGTGGGCAGCGCTGGGCCAGCACAGGCCCGTGGAAGACCACACCCCCATGGAGGGCAGGATCAGTCTAAAAGCAGGGGGGGAGGAAGTGAGCCAACCCCCGTACCCCTAACATGACCCAGGGGCATTCCGGCAGGACAACAGGGCTATCCCAGCCTACAGCAAGGCCGACTACCAGTTCCCCCGCCCCCCCATCACCGGCCGCCTGCCGACAGCTCGCTCCCATCCGGTGAGCAAGGAAGGTAGGACGGGAGAGCAGGGCATTCTAGATTTTATTCTATTCCAAATGCTCCTGCTCAGACCCGCGCTACTGCTGGGGAGGTCGGGGGGCACGCGAGTAGACCATACCCCCAGGCAGAGGCCGACTCAAAACCCGGGGATAGTTACCTGTGATGAGGCCGTGCAGTCGGAAACGTCAGGAGAGCACACGGTAAAGCCCCCTGACACTGCGGCCTCCCGGTATCGGAGGACCTGGACAAACAGGCCGAACGAGGCTGTCTCCCTCTCCCCTACCCCCGCGCGCATACCCGGTAAGCACTGCACGCCTCCCGACCCTGTCGCGCGCCACAGTCACGCCCAGCACACAGTCCCCGTGGACCTCGAGCGGGCAGCCGAATTATGGCCGTGGAGGGAGGGGGAGCTTGTTTTATGAGGCGGGGTACCCCCAAAGGAATAACGGCCTCTGAGAGTAGAACCCATTGGGTTCATGGGCCAGCTCGCAGGGTCAGGCGGAGGCCGGGCGTCCGGCTCTTGGCATGGCACACTAAGGGCTGTCAATATCCGTGTCCTGACCAGCCATCCATCGCCCCCTTCGCCTCGTGTGATGGCGCTGCATCGTCTCGCCCACTTTGCCAGGCAGGGGAGGGGGGGGGATGCCCCACCGGAGGAAGGAGAATGGCCCCCAACCCAGAGAGGCGGGGGTGAGGGACCGAGGGAGCAGCGCCGCGGTGCGCAGATGCCCATTCTGGGGGGACTAAGGAGTGAGGGGAACGAGGGTTCTAAACAACTAAAACCCGCAGCCCCCAACCAGAGAGCCACGCCGTGGCGCGGTAAATGGCCGGCACTCCAGGGCCCGCGCCACTCAGGATAACATGGGCAACTCCCCGTCAACCTCATCCTCGCTCCACCCACAGCCTCCTAGCTCGCAGTGGAATGACTGGTCTGCGCGGCGGAAGGGTAGGACGAGAAACCACCCCTTTGCCTGCACTCTGTCTCAGTCAATCGCCCCGATTGACACCAGGCACTGCCACCGCGATCTCCTGAAAACCATGGGCAGCAAGCCCCTGATTACCAACTGGGACGGGGATCCCACATGGGCCGTTACCGGCATGACCACGCAGTCGTGCCCACTGCCCCACTTGCTGCCCCCTGCAGCATCCCTCTGTGGCCCTGCGGGTGCCGATGCCGGGAGGGACCGGGTATCGCTGGAAGCGGGAGGAGCTGAAACACTCCCTGGTTCAGGACGAGCGCTACGCCCCCCCCACCTCGGGTCCCACCACGCTGGCCATGAACCGTGTGGGACCCTGTCCCAGTGTCAATGCCGCAGGCCCAACGCCCCGGGAAGCCCGCTGGGTTGTGCCCGCGGTCGGGGCTGTGGTGAGGGACTGGGACGGGGGCAGGTTAGGGGGGGTTTTGATAGCACTCACCTCACTTCACAACGCGCCAAAGCACGACCTCAGGGCACCGGACAGCAGCAACCCGCAGCATGACCAACAGACGGCGTGTCCGGCGCAAAGAGGACGCCAAGATGGCCGGGGGAGGCATAAATACCTCCCCACCTCCTCTGCGTGCCGGAAGTGACGCGCCTGGTAAGGGGACTCCTCCTCGAGTCCCGCATTATCATTGGGGGTGGGGAAGTGCCCAAATGGCACTAAAGGGGCCGCCCGTTTAGGGTGGCCCCCTGCGGGGGCCGCGGGCAGCCGCATTCTCAGCACACTGCAGTTACACAGAGCAGGCACGAGAGGGAGGTGTTAGCACATAATCAGCAACTGTACACCTGCAGTGGAGTTTGAAAACCGCTGGCCACACCTTTAACATTGGTTATAAAGCAGTCTATGTATTTGCCAACTCAACTATGTACAATGAGTGTGTTATCGAAAAACGACTAAATATAAGGGAGCCATCTCATGGCACATGTATCCTCAACCAGCCTATCACACGCTGCCAGGTGTAAGCAGCTCTTTTTGTCAGTGTGTGTGAACACTGCAGGGATTTCCCATTCAGCTCTGGGCATATTACAATATTCGGGGAGATGGAAACCTCCAGATAAGGACAAGAACACAAGGATTTTGCTTTCTTAGAATACGATAACCATTAAAAGTATATTTTTGTAAATTATATTCAGGCCTGGATGTTCTGGTACCAAAGCTCCACATTAACTTACTACTGACTCCGCTATGGTGATGAGGCTCATTTCACCAGTCAGTCTTACTTGGGAGCTGTGACATGGGCTACAGAAACACATGTACTGTCGTCATTGCCTTCAGGGCTGGCTTTAGCACTAATGGCGCCTGGTGTGACAGTCTTTGTAGTGCCATCCCTATGACCTCCTCCTCGGATTCCCTCACTACCACCCGGCAAAAGTGTCCCTTATCTCTCCATAGCTCCTCTCACATATGTTTTAAAGTGCTGGTAAAGGCTGGCTTTACTAATCCACGCCGCTATCCACATAAAATAAAGATCTGATCTTTGCAGCAGGCATATTAACCCTCTGTGCTACTTTATGGCTAGCCAATTCTGCCACTAGACAAAACTCTGATCTCTCTCTCTAGCAGGAACATTATTCACAAGTTATCTTGACATTTTTATTGCTGTCTGAAAACTGGACGCATACGAACTCTGCAGCAGGTGCTTTTAAGTCTTACGTTATTGCTAAAGATAGTGCCCCCCTTTTCCAGGTCAGCGCCCAGTGCAGCTGCACCGGTCGCACCGACTAAAGCCGGCTCTGCCTCTCTGGATGAGGCAGCTTACTGACAGCCTGCTCTCCCTCAGAGAGTTTCCAATGTGTTTGCCAGTCCTAGGTTCTGACACTGTGGCACCCAGTGACCATCTGCTTGTTCCAGCACACCTCAACTCTCACACAAACTGGTTGTGTTGCTCGTCTACATGGGCCCCTATAGAAGGGTCCCTCTTGTTCCGCCTCACAAGAACCCGTTTTCAAACCCTCTCACCAGGTGCCTTGCTCCACCCCATGAAAATGCGACGTTGTTATAAACAAAACCAGGAGAGGATGTCGCGCTCTCTGTTTCCAGGGAGTAACTCTACCGGCGTCCATTTTATTTAAAGCCGTGAAGGCCTAGCTGTGCACATGAACACCAGGAGAACATATTAATGGAAGCTATGACGTTCTTTTCTCAGCACACTGCAGTTACACAGAGCAGGCACGAGAGGGAGGTGTTAGCACATAATCAGCAACTGTACACCTGTAGTGGAGTTTGAAAACCGCTGGCCACACCTTTAACATTGGTTATAAAGCAGTCTATGTATTTGCCAACTCAACTATGTACAATGAGTGTGTTATCGAATAACGACTAAATATAAGGGAGCCATCTCAGGGCACATGTATCCTCAACCAGCCTATCACACGCTGCCAGGTGTAAGCAGCTCTTTTTGTCAGTGTGTGTGAACACTGCAGGGATTTCCCATTCAGCTCTGGGGAAATTACAATATTCGGGGAGATGGAAACCTCTAGATAAGGACAAGAACACAAGGATTTTGCTTTCTTAGAATACGATAACCATTAAAAGTCTCCTAAGCAAGGTTTTCTACCTGTTGACTACGTCTTCAGTTACAAAAGCCAAAAAGTCACCTGTAATTCACTTTCCAAGCTGATGGCGATAGTGATCTATGTGCAACTACTTCTCACATGAGAAAGCATAACACCAAGTTGTCATGACTCTTTGTTAGACAACACTGGGTAAATATTCACTAGCACATACTAGTGCGCCTTGATTGTGATCTAATGCTGTACCCCGTCATTGTTAGATTATTTTAAAAAATAGAGCAATATCCTTAGGTCATTCCCCCTCCCTGGACATAACCACCAAACAGCTCACTAGGACTATGCAACCCATTCCTTTCAGTCCCACTACCTGAGGGTTTACTCTCTGCTGCTAACAACTCTAGGGACACAGAAGAACTCTCCTTTGGCTGTGAACATTCTGTTGAACTTCTCCTAATTTTTCCTCAGATAGTTTTACACTTAGGGGCATATTCATGAAAACTGTGGTGCAGCGCAGCAACCCACCTTGCTGCGTTGCCCTGCGTCACAGGAGTCAGAACAGGAATGCACTGTATTTATCAAATATGGCGCATTCCTGTCCTCCTTCCTTGAGCTGGCGCCATTTTGGCAGCCTAGTGCCAACTCAGGCACCCTTGTACCATGGTGCACGGGTGCCTGTGTTGTTAGCAGGATTGTTTTTGCGCAAGAAGGGGCACCTTCCGGCAAAAAAACAATCCTGAGCGGCTTTTTCCGCTTTCTATGAAATGAAATGAAATACCAGCATTTGTAAAGCGCACAGCTACCTCCGGAGAGGTGTCCTGGCGCTGGGGGTCCTCGGGAAGATTAAGCAAGCTATTGCCCAGAGTCACATGGTGCTGGGCTAACCTGCCGCCAGCACCGGGGATCGAACCTTGAACCCCGTGGTCCAGAGTCAGGCACCCTGGCCGCTGCGCCACACCTCTTCCACTATGTGTGTTGCAGCACATATAGAAAGAGGAAAAAACGAGGAAAAATAAAGATATTTCTCCTCGTTACGCCTCTCCTGGGGAGACGCATCTTTTTGTCGCATTCCCAGGTTTATCAGGTTTGGTAAATCTGGAAATGTGTCATAAACCATGGGAGTTGGTGGGAGCACCCACGCAGCGCCAATGGAATGCCTTCCTGGCGCAGAGTAATGCAACGCAGCAATTTGCGCTGCGTTGCATTACTCCATATTTGTGAAGCCATTCAAAGCCACGCAAAGCGGCTTTGCGTGGCTTCGTAAATATGACTGAGAGGTTTGCGTTGTGCGTGTACTACGTTGCGTGTTGGAAGCATGACGCAAAGCCCTCATAAATATGCCCCTTAATGTCTCACTCTGCCTGAGAACACACAGGCCCCACCAACCATTCTCCTACACACTCATTCCTTCCTGCTGCCTCTTCACTCAGCGTCTGGGGATAAAACCCTCTGTGGTTACAGGGTCCACCTCTCATCTTGCAGCATCATGTTAATATTGTTTCTACCAAAGTTCTGTGAGACACTCCAGGCACTGAGGACGTCTCTCATGTAGCAACGCGAGCGGCAGTGTGGGCGAGTTTCTAAATCAAAAGCTGTACCTTGGGACCACTTCTAATAAGAGCACTAGGGGCCTGATGAACTAATATTCCAAATAAGAAATCATAGATGCGAATAGCAACAATTCGTCATTTGCGATTTCTTATTTGAATGTACTCAAATGTATTCAGTAGATGTGGTCGCAAATTGTGCCCTGACTTCTACCAAACAACAACACACATGCCAGTACTGATTTTAGTTGGTTGTTATTTCATTAGAGCACACATGACACTAAGTGTGACCTAAAAACATCAGTTTGAGAAAAAATCAATTGTTTGAAAATTTACATTGGTTTTCACAAGAACAACAATAAAGGGATTAGTTAACAGACCACAAACTAAACTTAAACATAATAATACAAAAAGATTTTTTCTACAAAAATTCAACCATCACAAATTATATCGTTGGACAAGACCTGGACATGACATGGACAAAAAATTCGACAAATAAATGAATAAGCTCGAGTTCAATGCTCCAAAACACAGAGTGAACACATTCAATAACAAAAAAAGAAAAATAATCAAATAAATAAGTGAAACAAAACAATGCGGTAGAGCCCGAACTGGTTGAGATTTCTGTGTCTGAGTTTTTCACAACCTTGTAAAGGGCAGAGACCAAACAGTGCACTATTCAGGGCCCCCAGCGCAGTTATAAACTCGTTATCATTCTTTCACAAAATTTCAAAAAAGAGGGGGTTAAGCCTGATAGTGTGTTTTCTCACACTTGTTTGGTCACTTGGCGGTCGACGCGTTTCGAACCCTAGTGTGATTTAAGTAGAGTTATCATCAGGACCTAAAACTCATAAAGAGCTGAAAAAAGAAAAAGTGCTTATGTTACCACATGCATCACACCATTTTCTCCAGCAACACCTTCCATACAAGTTAAGGTTTACAAGATTACCTTTTTTGAGATCAACTGATCTCGTCTGTTCAGATGAATCAAAAGACCAGCTGTATTATTCTAGTCCAGATGCTACAATGAAGAAAAGAAAGAAGAAGCAAAAGTCACTCATACGTCCAGTCTCACCCTGCTGGTGGCTGTAACGTGCCGAGATTTGTGTCGATTGAGTTTAGTGCAATTCTTTTAGGCACACAAAGGTGCCGCGTTGCAGGGTCAGGAACCACTTACTTGTGTTTGTTAAACAGTGTTGATTTTTCAGTGGAGTGCAGCCACTTGTCCCGAATGATCTAAACAGTTGGTGAAAAGGAGAGGTTTTAATTATGAGTTTGTCAGGTATATTTCAATATTGTTTTGACCTGGCGGGTAGGAACTCACTGGATTCTCTTTTCAAATATAGGTGGTGCCTCTTAGGTTTTGATTTTGCTTGGTCTATAAAGAGGAAGCATGGAGAATGCTATTAGTCCATGGCATGTTGTTCAAATTGCGACAAACGTGGGGAAAACACTTAGTGGCATACCTTTTGGATTGAGTTTTTTGTGGAGATGGACGCGACTTTTTCAATTTTCTGCGTTTTGCCTGCGCAAGAAAAAATGTTGTCAAACACCATTCTGGTTGTGTGTAATCCTTTGTGTAAAAACCGTTGTGACATTTCTTATATTAAAAGGTATTTTTTGCATTCACGCTTGTAATACACCCATCCTGTGCCAGAATCTATTAATTCAATGTATTGATTCGCAGGCATACGCCTGGGCAGGCAAACCCAGTGTGATTCACCCTGCCTACATATTCTTAACCATGCTGGTGGTCAACTCAAAATTAAACTGTAAAACTAAACGAAGTTAGCTACTCATTTAAGAAAATATCCGTTACATTTAAAAGACGGTAGCGAGGTTTCCTTGTGTGCACGGCTGCTCTGCGTGTCAAAATGCCATCCCTTGTGGTAGTGGACACTATTTCACAATGAAGAACCCTAAAGCTTGACCTTCTCTTATTTGAGAGCCCATACCTTAAATTCATTGTTGGGTCGAGGCGGCGCCCGAAAACATTCTCTCTGTTCCCGTAAGCGTATCCCCTCCAGGCTCGATTTTGTTCTTCACGGGGGGACGACGTCCTGCTTCAGGGGCGTGGCGTACTCAGAGACTTCTGGTTCGTGTAGTTGTATATACCGAAGTTGTGCACCATGTCGTGATTGTGTGTCATACGGGCACTTTCACATTGTTTCTTTCACGGCTAACAGTGACTGATGTGTAGAGAGTATAATCTTTTTGGCAATTGTTAGTTTGAATTGGTGGACAAAAGTCCGATGTGGATTATTTTCGAGGCACGAATTGTTGGAGCGGGCTTACGGGACTCCCAAAGTTTATGGAAAATATAGTTTATCGCTAGCATCGATTGGAAAACCACAGCAGTCACTGAATGTAATTGCTGGTACACCACTGTCATGGCAGTGTCAGACATTTTGACATCGTTTGTTGCACGGCTAGCAGTGGCTGGTGTGTAGAGAGTCAAGTTGTGGGCAATTGTTAGTTTGAGTGGGTGGACATAAATCCGGTATAAATTACTTTTGAGGCATGGTTTGATGGAGCGGGCTTAAAGGATCGAAAATAAAGTTATACAAATTGTTTGTGGTTTATTGCTGGCATCGATTGGAAAACAGCGGCAGGCACTAAATGTGATCGTTGGTTCACTACTGTCATGGCAGTGTAAGGCACATTGGTTTGCACCGAAGGATGTGGATGGTGTTTTAGTCCAAATGAGTCTTACCTCACTGTTCTTTGATGGTGTTTGTGGGGTGGGGTTGTTGATGTGTTGTACCCCTCTGGTGGTGTATCGTGTCTTATTTAGAGAAGAAAGAGTTCTGATGGCCAAACCTGGCAGGGAGGCAGTTTGGAGGAGTCTAAAGAATATCTACAGATTATATATTTCTGATAGCACATTCAGTCCATCCACTGCTGTATTAACTTTGACAATTAGCATTGTCTCTTGTTGGGTTAGTTTTCTGTCCAAGTCACCACCTCCTGGATCCTTTTCAATTTTTGATATCACAGTCCACATCAGATCCTTGTCTGCATGGTTATTATTAATCCAATGGTTCACCAAAGAGGACGTCTGGATTTTTTGCGAATCCTTGATTTGTGTTGCGTTATCCGCTGTCGTATCCTGGTTAGTTTTCCCAATGTAAAGTTTGGGGCATGGGCACAGGATTCAGTAGACAACGTTCTTGGTTTTACAGTTGGAAAAAGAGTCATGTCTCCAATTGACGTTCTTGTGTGAAAATAGAGATCCCTCAATGGTTTGGTTGCAACATACGCATGTTCCACATTTGTGGTGGCCAGTAATGGGTGGTAAACTTAATTGTTCGCGAAGTGTGCTTTTATGTAATGTTCTTGGCAATGCTGCGCGAATCACCTGATTACCAATGCTACGTTCTTTCTTAAGGGCAAAGAGTGGTCTTGTGAAAGATGTATCAAGTTTCTGAATTAGATGCCAGTTTTGGTTAATGACTTTTTTTAGTTGGTTTGTGCTTGGGCAAAATGTGGTGACACAGACTAGGCGCTCAATTTTTGGTTTCACTTTTTTCTGTAGAAGGGCCTCTCGAGGTGTCCACCAGGCCCTTTTCATGGCATCTTTCAACAGGTTTTTTGGGTATCCCCAATCTTTTAGTTTCTCAAGCAAGTTATTGGCATGGAAGATGTATTCTGTCTTGTAGGAGCAATTTCGCTTGATCCTTAAAAACTGGCCGAAGGGTAAATTATCACGAAGGCTTCGCGGATGGTGGCTGTTATAGTGCAATGCTTTGTTTCTGTCTGTAGGTTTTCTGTGGAGTGTTGTCATAAGGACTCCTTCCGAAACATATACTTCAACAGCCAGAAATGTCATCCTTCGGGGGTTATGGTTGAGACTAAATTTGATATCAGCTGGTCGTGCATTTAACCAACCATGAAATTGACGCAAATTGTCTTCATTGCCAGTCCATATCATAAATATGTCGTTTATATAGCGGACCCAGGTTGAGATGTATTGAGAAAAGGGGTTGTTGTTATGAACATATTTCTCTTCAAATTTGGCCATATATAGCACGGCTAGCTCCGGTGCAAAGGGACAACCCATTGCAGTCCCTTTGGCTTGAAAATAGAAGTCCACACCAAACCTGAAATAGTTTTTTCGGAGCGCGAAGTTTGCTAGCTGCATAATGAATTGTGTAGGAACTCTGTCAGGTTTTGGTCTTTTTTCCAAAAAGGTTTCAATTGCTGATAGGCCATCATCTTGAGGTATCTGGGTGTATAAAGACACCACATCCAGTGTCACCAGTATTTGTTCGCCAATTATAAACTCCTTTGTTTCTATTTTGTTGATGAAGTCCGTTGTGTCACGGAGATAAGAAGGGACGTCTTCCAGGGATTGTTTGAGGAAAAAGTCAACATATTTTGATATTGGCTCCAAAACTGACTTGCATCCGGACACAATCGGCCAACCAGGTGGGGGTGTCTCACTGGATGGACTGAATGAGCTATCAGAAATATATAATCTGTAGATATTCTTTAGACTCCTCCAAACTGCCTCCCTGCCAGGTTTGGCCATCAGAACTCTTTCTTCTCTAAATAAGGCACGATACACCACCAGAGGGGTACAACACATCAACAACCCCACCCCACAAACACCATCAAAGAACAGTGAGGTAAGACTCATTTGGACTAAAACACCATCCACATCCTTCGGTGCAAACCAATGTGCCTTACACTGCCATGACAGTGGTGAACCAACGATCACATTTAGTGCCTGCCGCTTTTTTCCAATCGATGCCAGAGATAAACCAAAAACAATTTGTATAACTTTGTTCTCGATCCTTTAAGCCCGCTCCATCAAACTGTGCCTCAAAAGTAATTCATACCGGATTTAAGTCCACCCACTCAAACTAACAATTGCCCACAACTTGACTCTCTACACACCAGCCACTGCTGGCCGTGCAACAAATGATGTCAAAATGTCTGACACTGCCATGACAGTGGTGTAACAGCAATTACATTCAGTGACTGCCGTGGTTTTCCAATCAATGCTAGCGATAAACTATACTTTTTATAAACTTTGGGAGTCCCGTAAGCCCGCTCCAACAATCCGTGCCTCGAAATAATCCGCATCAGACTTTTGTCCACCAATTCAAACTAACAATTGCCAAAAAGATTATACTCTCTACACATCAGTCACTGTTAGCCGTGAAAGTGCCCATAAGACACACCATCACGACATGGTGACAACTTCGGTATATACAACTACACGAACCAGAAGTCTCTGAGTACGCCACGCCCCTGACGCATGAGGTTGTCCCCCCGTGAAGAACAAAATGGAGCCTGGAGGGGATACGCTTATGGGAACAGACAGAATGTTTTCGGGCGCCGCCTCGATCCAACAATGAATTTAAGGTATGGGCTCTAAAATAAGAAAAGGTCCCGCTTTAGGGTTCTTCATTGTGAAACAGTGTCCACTACCACAAGGGATGGCATTTTGGCACGCAGCGCAGCCGTGTACACAAGGAAACCTCGCTACCATCTTTTAAATGTAACGGATATTTTCTTAAACGAGTAGCTAACTTCGTTTAGTTTCACAGTTTAATTTTGAGTTGACCACCAGCATGGTGAAGAATATGTAGGCAGGGTGAATCACACCGGGTTTGCCTGCCCCGGCATACGCCTGCGAATCAATACATTGAATTAATAGATTCTGGCACAGGATGGGTGTATTACAAGCGTGAATGCAAAAAATACCTTTTAATATAAGAAATGTCACGACGGTTCTTTCACAAAGGATTACACACAACCAGAATGGTGTTTGGCAACATTTTTTCTTGTGCAGGCAAAACGCAGAAAATTGTAAAAGTTGCGTCCACCTCCACAAAAAACTCAATCCAAAAGGTATGCCACTAAGTGTTTTCCCCACGTTTGTCGCAATTTGAACAACATGCCATGGACTAATAGCATTCTCCATGCTTCCTCTTTATAGACCAAGCAAAATCAAAACCTAAGAGGCACCACCTATATTTGAAAAGAGAATCCAGTGAGTTACTACCCGCCAGGTCAAAACAATATTGAAATATACCTGAAAAACTCATAATTAAAACCTCTCCTTTTCACCAACTGTTTAGATCATTCGGGACAAGTGGCTGCACTCCACTGAAAAATCAACACTGTTTAACAAACACAAGTAAGTGGTTCCTGACCCTGCAACGCGGCACCTTGGTGTGCCTAAAAGAATTGCACTAAACTCAATCGACACAAATCTCGGCACGTTACAGCCACCAGCAGGGTGAGACTGGACGTATGAGTGATTTTTGCTTCTTCTTTCTTTTCTTCATTGTAGCATCTGGACTAGAATAATACAGCTGGTCTTTTGATTCATCTGAACAGACGAGATCAGTTGATCTCAAAAAAGGTAATCTTGTAAACCTTAACTTGTATGGAAGGTGTTGCTGGAGAAAATGGTGTGATGCATGTGGTAACATAAGCACTTTTTCTTGTTCTTTTTGTTTTTTCAGCTCTTTATGAGTTCTAGGTCCTGATGAGAACCCTACTTAAATCACACTTGGGTTCGAAACGCGCCGACCGCCAAGTGACCAAACAAGTGTGAGAAAACACACTATCAGGCTTAACCCCCTCTTTTTTGACATTTTGTGAAAGAATGATAACGAGTTTATAACTGCGCTGGGGGCCCTGAATAGTGCATTGTTTGGTCTCTGCCCTTTACAAGGTTGTGAAAAACTCAGACACAGAAATCTCAACCTGTTCGGGCTCTACCGCATTGTTTTGTTTCACTTATTTATTTGCTTATTTTTCTTTTTTTGTTATTGAATGTGTTCACTCTATGTTTTGAAGCATTGAACTCGAGCTTATTCATTTGTTTGTCGAATTTTTTGTCCATGTCATGTCCAGGTCTTGTCCAACGATATAATTTGTGATGGTTGAATTTTTGTAAAAAAATCTTTTTGTATTATTATGTTTATTATTATGTTTAAGTTTAGTTTGTGGTCTGTTAACCTATCCCTTTATATGTTGTTCTTGTGAAAACCAATGTAAATTTTCAAACAATTGATTTTTTCTCAAAAAAAGAACTGTTGAAAATGATAGAAAAGAAATAAAAACGGATGTTTTTAGGTCTCAATAAGTGTCATGTGTGCTCTAATGAAATAACAACCAACTAAATTCAGTACTGGCATGTGTGTTGTTTTGTGCTTGTTGAAATTGGCCTAGCCTTACTGATTATGGGCCAAAACCCTCTTTAGCTGTTCTGACTTCTACCAAATGTTTTGGTGTTTTGGGGAAATATTCTATGTACTATTCGGTTGTTTCACAAAATGCAGAATTTCAGGGAGTTGCAATTTGACCTCCTCATTTATATGCATGAGGTAGGTCGCAGATTGCCGCCCCCTACAATTGGTTAGAGTCACAAGCATAGTATTCTGCTGGTGTCAGCAGACCATCATGTTATTGATTGCTTTTAAATAAAGCAATATTTTTTTTAACGCAGCTCATTTTCCTAACAGGAAAACAAGATGCATTTAAAAAATGAAAAAAAAAAAAACATTTACAACCAAGTTTTAAGAGCAGCCAGTGGTCGCAGGGACCACCCCCTGCTGCTAAAAAACATTTCTGTCCATATTACCAAAGGGGAAGGGTCCCTTTGAGATCCTTTCCTGTATGCAAATGATCACCAACTTCTTTGACTTGGTGGTAAAATATTAATATTTTGCGACCAGATTTTGGTCTCAAAATATTAATGCATAACTTAAGAAATTAGTATTTGGGAGGGACGCCCATTACACACCCCTTCCAAATACCGATTTGGTATTTACTCTCAAACCAATCTGTAATTTGGTAATATGTGTTTGGGTTTTGTACATTTAAAAATGACATTTTGCGGTCGCAAAGGCTCTGATTTGATCTTTGCGACTGTAAAATTTCTTTGTAGATGAGGCACGATAAGAGACCTGGCGCAGCTGCAGACTTCTTCAAATAGCTCCCAAGCACAGAAATCCTAAAAGTACATTTTATAGGTGTTACATAAGCCTGGCCTGCCGCTTGCAACTTCTCTGCCCTCCAGATCATCCTGTCTTCAGGGTGCTTCACTGACTCCACAAAGCTTTTCATCACATTAGCCGCTGCAGGGGGCCGAATACTGTACAACGTACATCAGATCCATGGTTTTGCAAGGGTCTCAACAAAGGAGAGTGCACTCCTTGGGAGGGATCCAATTACTTGTGATCCAGCAAGGTTTTTTGAAAATATTGCTGCACTTTTGCACCAGCTTTTGCCATCCCACCGGTGTAAGCAATACATACTCTTTGCTCCATGCATCATCCCACCTGTGTAAGCAATACATACTCTTTGCTCCATGCATCATCCCACCGGTGTAAGCAATACATACTCTTTGCTCCATGCATCATCCCACCGGTGTAAGCAATGCATACTCTTTGCTCCATGCATACGTTCTCCATTTGGTTTGTCATATTTGGCATCTACTATTGACTTGAGAATGAATCTACTAGGACAAAAATTAACTAGAATTCCAACAGCCTCCCTAAGACAAAGTAAGTTAGAAAATAATTGATTTGTATAAGGGTTTTATAATTTTTTGTGTTTAAAATTTGCATTTGTGATTCAATATTTCCTGATGCCATTTTGTGAAATCTGTATCTGTAAGTGATCCCTACACTTAGATACATTGCCAAAAGCGTGTCCAATGTGTGCCCAAAGTGGCTTTTTCCAAGCACTGATTGTGCAGTTAAGCTACATTTAGATTAATTGTTTGTTTATTTGGATATACTGAAAATCTGGCATGGATCAAACGTTCCCTTACTTGTGTTGAATCCAGATTAGAATATAATATTTTTTACCACTGCCAAATACGTGAACAATACTGGGTCAAAGTTTAAAAAAAAAATCTTTTTATTTTAACAAGTAGACAAACAAGTCTGTTGCAGTCGTAATAGTATAGCTATAGCAGCTATACATATCCACCAATCAAGTATCAATACAGTTCGCTTTATTCAACATTACTCTGGACTCGTCCCTCGTGCCTAATTATTGGGACTTCCCATAAAATCCCTCCCTATGGGCGTTCCACCCACCCCACACCTGTTCCCATTTTCTTGGGCAACCCCTGCTTTCATATGCAGCTCTCTCGGCAATCATGACCCAGTCCATGTCTGTCTCCCACTCTCCGAGGGTTGGTGCGATGAGTGTCCACCCCCAGTGTCGGGCTACATTTCGTTTAGCTATCATTATACCCAGCGTAACCCAAGTTTGACCTTTTCGTCTGAGATCTGTTGCCTCCCATATGTTAAGGAGACACCGTTTTGGCTTGGGCAGTAGGTTCGTCCCACTTACTTTTGTCATTGTGCGCATGTCGGCTTCCCAGTATGTTCTGATCTGTGGACATTCCCATAGGATATGATAGAACGTACTTATTTGTCCACACAGGCGTTGACATGCCGAGGTATCCACTCTACCCATTTTGACCAATGAGTCTCTGAAGAGGTAGGATCTATGGAGTATTTTGAGTTGGATTAGTCGTAGTTTTGAGGATATGGCCACCTCTTTAGGGCAACCAAGGACTTCCTGACCGTCCTCGTCCTCCAGCTCCCCAACATCTCTTCTCCACCACTCGCGGAGACGCCGCAGCGGATCTGAAGTGTTATTTACTATTTTCTGCTATGTCACATAGATCGCCCGGCAATCCATGTAGTCTGTGAATAGTCTGTCCTCCAGTGGGAAAGCATCAGGGAGGGTACTCCCTGGCTGTATGACAGCCATCAGGACATGTCTGACCTGGAGATATCTAGAAGTTTCTTTTGTGGCGAGATTGTACTCATGTTGTAGATCTGCGAATGAAACCACCCCTCCCCTAGTCCATAGGTTGCCCACCTTGGAGATGCCTATGACATCCCACTTATCGAATCCAGGGCATTTAGACAAACGTCCCAGTCTCTCCTTTTCCCAAAGCGGAGTAGCTTGTGTTATTTTATTATGCCATCCCAGCCTTTTATGAACTAGATTCCAGAGTTTAACCATTAGCGCTGTGGGCCCTGTGAGTGTGTTGCCTCTAGGTTTCACGTATAGTGCCTGTAAGTAGCCCACGTGCCCAGGAGGAGCCCGTCCATTCGATAGGCTGGCTCATGTCGTGCCTGGTGTACGCATTGATTGACAACCACTAGTTAGGCAGCCCAGTAATATGCCTGTATGTACGGCAATGCAATACCCCCATCGTACCATCCCCTCACCAATTTCTGCAGCGCTATTCGCGGAGGTGTTCTGTCCCAGAGCAGAGTTCTCACCTCAGAGTCAATAGCCTGGAAGAAGGATTGCCGTATCGCGTATGGTGTGTTCTGTAGAGCATAAAAGAAGCGCCATCATTTTGAAAAGTGCAGCACGCCCTAGTAGGGACAAAGGCAGGGACTGCCAATGATGGATATTGCTCCATAGGCGCGTCAGAGGAGCCTGGAGGTTACAGTCATTAAATCGGTCTGGGTCTGCCGTGACAAATATACCAAGATATCGGAAGCCCCTCTCCAACACTGCCGCCTCGCACTCAGCTGGCAAAACCGGGGATGGGCCATGTAGAACATAGAACATGGATTTGGGGGCGCTAGTGTGAAGGCGGCAAGATGGCCGCACTCTAGTGCAGCTCTGCCGGAATCAAGAATCCGTCAGTGATCAGCGGAATGGGTGCTGATCCGTGTCCTTAGTGCTTGGGATTCTGCTGTGCGGCGAAGAGGAGTCCGTTTGAACTGACATGGGACTCTGAAAGATGCATAGTTCGGCAGATCGCAAGTCTGCAGGATGCCGCGCGGCTGCTTGCAGTGTTTTAAGATGGCAGATGTGAGCGGCATCAGCGGGGCCTGTGAGACCCAGCCCTGCGGGCGGAACAGGCTGGCTTAGCGGCTGGGCGCTCATTCTCATCTATGCACCGGATTGCATTAGGAGCTATCGCATCACGGAGGTGCCTGGTGCGGAGTGAGTTGCTGGACAGGAGTGCGCGATCAGCGATATCGGAGCCTGGTGCCCAGCCCCCATCAGGGGAAGGTGCGGTGGGTGAGGACTCTCCAGCTTTGTCACCTCCTATTCGGGATGCAGTGTAATACAGCGGCGGAGCAGAGAGGTGGAGGTTGCTGTTTCCTGCACGCCGCTGATGCAAGTAATGTGTATCTGCCTGTGGGGTGAGCTCGCCTTGCCTCTTTGAGCTCCATGACTGTGGCTAGAGGGAATATTGCTGTGGATCCCTGGGGAGCCTTTCGGTGTCTGTGCTCTGGTTTTTGTGGGGATCTATGTGACGGCTGTGCGTTCCGAGGAAGATAGTGTGGGGCCTCCACTACCTTGCTGTCTGTCGCTGGGACTGTGTTGCTTGGTGGCTGCTGTTGTGGCCTGGGTACCGCGGCGGGCTTCTGCCATCGCCCCACCACAAATTGCGGCTGTTGCCCCATTGGCTTAGTGGCTAGCCGTGGGGAGTGGACATCGCCTCAGTTGAGAAAGCTACTGTGGTCTGCGTTGAGGTGTGGTGCAAGTCCTTGACAACAGGGAGTGTTGCTGTGTGCTGCGAGTGTGGGGCGGCGGTCATCGACTGTTGGACAATTGGGTCTCATAACTAGCTGCTTGTACAGTTTGCTAGGAGGGGCTACGACTATGGGCAAAAATGATAAACAGCAGTCATGCCTGAACTTTGATTCTCGCCGATCGGCACGGCCCGCGTTGACACAGGCAGATTTAGAGATGGAGGTCAGTCAGACAAGCACACCCCTACTGGAGTCCACTTTGGTGGCGATGCAGCAGAGTCTCCAGGCCATAGATGGCAAGATGAACCCGCTCACTCTGCGTATGGATAGCATGGCTGCCAAGTTGGATAAACAGGCGCTCGCCTGGATACGGCAGAACAATGCATCTCCACGGTGGAGGATGAATCCCATGAGACTGCAGGAAAGTGCCGGAAGATGGAGAAGATTCTGGAAGTTATAAGGGCGAAAAATGACGATTTAGAGGCACGCTCTCGATGCAATAATCTTCGCATCATGGGGGTCCCTAAAAGCACTAATATGGGCCGCTTAGAGGATTATGTTGAGGCGACGCTTAAGCAAGTGATCGGCCGGGAGCATCTCTCCCAAGTTCTAATCATTGAAAGAGTGCACAGATCACTTGGCCCTAGACCTCCGCCGACCAGCAGGCCCATCATAGCTAGGATCTTAAATTATCGTGACCGCGACGCAGTCTTGCGGGTGGCACGGGAAAAGCAGAACATCAGCTATCAAGGGAACGAGGTAACCTTTTTCCCTGACTTCACTGTCACGGTCCTGAAAGCCCGCAGAGAGTTTGTGTCGGTCAAGAAGAAGCTCCGGGAGGCAGGTGTTCCATACGCGATGATGTACCCAGCAAGTCTTCGAATCATTCATGAGGGCAAAACAAGGATCTTCACCACACCGGGCGCAGTTTCGGATTTCCTGAAGCATCTGCAGCGTAACAAACTAAGTTCCAGGCGGTCACCATCCCCGGTGCACTCGGAGTAACTTTAGATCTACTGCATTAGCTCACCAAGCTCAGGGTTGCACAAGTTTCGAAGCACTCGGTTGGTAGGTGGCTTTGGCCTGGGTTAATACAATAACTTTGCGGACTACTTCGACTGACTATCTGGTCTCCCCCCCCCCTTTTTTTTTCTTGCTCTCCTCCTTCTCCCTGGCTATAGTATCTAGGGGATGGGGGCAAAGTGGTCCTTACCTGCTGTGTACTGTGCTGTGGGTACACGGTTATTGTTGTAATTTGTACAGTTTGCTGTAGCTGCGAAGGTTCACAGTGGACCTACCAGTGGGGTATGCGAGGGGGTTACTGTCATGCATTGTGATACAGTCATGTAGCTATGTTGGTTCTGTTATGGTCCTTTTCTTTCTTGTTCTATAGCAGCTCCCCTCCTGGTCATAGGCAGGTTGGGTGGGTTGTGTGCGTCTATTCCCTTCTTGGTAGAGGATACTTGTAATGCTTTAGCCTGATCACACCCACAATGGTATTTCCGGCCACCCCCATGCTGCGGGTGGGATTTATGGCAACTGGCTGTCCCCAGTGAGGGTATACCCATACTTGTTGTAATTCAGTCTCCCGACGGTGGGATATGACAGTGTTGCTGGATGATCCAACTGTTTATTGATGTTATGTTAATTTGGGATTGTCTTTGGCATGATTGGGATGCTAAAGTGGGATGGGAGATAGAGGGTTGTTTGTTGTATGGTATATACATTGTACATCATGTGTGCGTAATCATATGTTTCATGCTGGTACAGCTGTATGTGTACTTAGGGAGCAGTCGACATCAGTATCTGTTTTTTGTAGATCAATGACTGAGAAGGTCCGATTTATGACTTGGAATGTCAGAGGGCTGAATAATCCTAAAAAAATCAGGCAGGTTTTGGCCTATTTAGACAGGCATCAAGGCCATCTGGCATCATTGCAAGAGACTCATCTTACGAAGCTCAGCAAGCAGCGGGTGGGGGCTAAATGGGCAGTGGTGCGGGCGGCTTCCCTCCTATTCATCCTATGCTAGGGGGGTGATGATTTTAGTGAAGAGAGGCACTCTTTTCTCGCTTTCACACACAGTATCGGATGATAAAGGTCGCTTTACACTTATTCAAGGGAACCTCCCTGGTACAAAGGTTACTGTCATTACGACATATGGGCCGAATACTGATGACCCTGAGTTTTATAGTAGATTGGAGTCTAAACTATATGCTATCCAACCAGAAATCATAATATGGGGGGGAGATCTGAATACTTATTTGGATCCTGGCGTGGATCGCAGTGCGCTATCGGGGTGGCAGGGCAAGTGGTCGGCACGTGTTATACATGACATCATGCACACTTATAAGCTAGGTGATATTAGGAGAGAGCGATATCCGCTAGCACGGGAGGGCACACATGTCTCCTCAGTCCATAAAACTTGGTCCAGATTGGACTATTGGTTGATCTCTGAGGGGGTCGCTACATGGGTGTGTGAGATTGCACACCTTCCGCGTACCCTCTCGGATCACTCGCCAGTGGAGTTAGTTTTGGGGATCCCCACGTATCGGGCCCACTCGTTCCAGTGGCGTCTGCAGGTGTCGTCGTTGTTAGATCCCATCTTTAAAGAGGGGGTGCGGCAGGCTATCACTCATTACTTTTTGGACAATGAGGACATGGTGGAGGGGGCTGGTATGCTTTGGGAAGTCTTTAAGACAACAATACGGGGGGCATGTATTGGACTACAGGCTGGCGTGTTGAGGGATTTATGGGCCAGGATGCAAGCGATTGAGAAAACGTTAGCGGGGTTGGAAAGGCAATACGAGGTGAACAATTGCATGGAAACCTTGGCCAAAATTCGAGAGCTGATTAAAGAGTATAATGAGACTGCGGAGCAAGAAATAAAGCATCTGTCTAGGCGCTGGGTGGCTAGAACCTATGGCGAGGGCGGGAGGCCTGGCCGTAGTCTAGCTTCCAGAATCAGGGCACCACGTGCACATGAATTCGTCACTGAGTTAGAATGTCAGGATGGGACAAAATGCTACAACACGCCCGACATACTGAATCAATTTGTAGACTACTGTTCCGACCTCTACGGCTCCAGAGAGGCTGCTACTGGGGATGAGACGCTTGCCTACTTCGAGGAAATTGCACTCGCTTGGATGTCCGCAGGACAACGAGAATTTTTAGTGCAACCATTAACAGTGGCAGAGGTAAAGGAGGCCATTTTAGCGTTGCCTGGTGGTAAGGCGTCAGGTAGCGATGGGTTGCCTGGTGAGTTTTATAAAACGCACGCTGATTTACTTGCTCCACATTTACACAACCTGTATGTCGAAGCCTATGAGGTCAACCAGCTCCCTCGACACTACGCGAAGCATTAGTGGTCACCTTATTAAAGCCAGGTAAACATCCGGCAAGATGTGATTCGTATAGGCCTCTTTCTCTTCTGATTATCGACACGAAAATCCTTGCTAAGGTCCTAGCGTCCAGATTGCGCCCGTTACTGCCGGCTTTGGTACTCCCGGATCAGTCGGGGTTTGTGCTGGCTCATTCCACCACTCACAATTTGCGTACATTATTTGCTGTACTGCAGCAACTTGATCCGAACGTTAGAGCTGTGGCTGTGTTTCTTGTTGCAGCTAAAGTGTTTGATTCCATACAATGGATTTTTATGTTTGCTGTGCTGCATCGGATGGGGATGCCGCCCGCATTTACGCAGTGGATTAGACTGCTCTATGCAGGCCCGGGTACGGATAATTAACTGTCACTCTGAGCTCATCCCAATACGTAGGGGGACGTGGCAGGGTTGCCCGGTGTCCCCTCTACTGTTCGCTATTGTCTTGAAGCCACTGGCATGTAGAGTGCGCCAGAGACACGCAGATACGGCATTGCGGTTTAGGCAACGTCCGCTGGCTATATCGCTCTACGCGGACGATATAGTGCTGTATGTTCGCTATCCGGAAGAGCACCTGAACAGTTTGATACGGGAATTTATCACTGTCGAACGCCTCTCGGGCCTTAGTATAAACTGGGATAAATCATTCATTTTCCCACTGATCTCTGGTATAGTGCCCTATGAGTTGGACTACCCGCTAGAATCGTGCATGGATCCAGTTAAATATCTGGGTGTGTGGATTCACAGGGACCTTGAACTGGTTTTGAAAGAAAACTTTGGCCGTGCAATGGTGAAATTGGAGGAGCAAGTCGACCGCTGGATTAAACTACCGTTGTCATTATCGGACAGGGTGGCGATTTCTTTCTTTATTTATGAATGTCCCTATACCCTGACTAAAGGTTTTCTTACCACTTTGCGCTCTGTCCTAATTAGGATGGTGTGTGCTGGCATGCAGCTGCGGTGCCGCTGGGAGGTCCTTGTCAGGCCATATATACAGGGAGGTTTTGGGGCTCCAGATTTCTACGTATATTACCTGTGTGCGCAGGTGCATTTTGCGCATTATTGGTATTATCCCCCGCTTTCCTACCCCATGTAGCTGTGGAGGCGGATGGGGCATATCCATTGCCTCTCTCCACTATGTCGTTGCGGGCACACATAATAGGGCCATGGAGGGGGAAGAGCACGATCAATTGCACTGTAAAGGCTTGGCAGACGCTGGCAGCAAGGGCGGGGAGGTTGCCGCTGTATGCCCCTGCTTTATATCTGGCACATCACCCTGATATTACTGTGACACAAGAACCTAGAGCGCTTTCTCTTTTAGCAGACGCAGGAATAGTTAGCATGGGAGATGTATATCCGGAGGGAATGTTCATCACCCTGGAGTCCGTCCAGGCCCGTGGCACTTACACCCCGTTATTGGTATTTACATACTATAAATTAAAGGAGGCCCTTAAAACCCTAAATCCTCTACACCCAGCCACACCGTTAACGCTATCGTCCTTGCAGGCTATGCTGTCTAGCGCCTCCGGTACAAAACTGATTACTAGGTTGTATAACGCAGTGCAGGTTGATACTGCACTACAGCGTTGCGGAGGGATGGAGATGTGGAATGAGGTGCTGGACTCTCCCTTAACAAGTAAGGACTGGGAATACTGTTGTGCTTTAACAAGATACTTAACTCCTAATTGTAATTTGCATATTATTCATTTTAAATATATACAACAATTGTATTATACGCCCAAGCAATTGCAAATATTTGGATTGAGAGAGTCTGCCAGCTGTAAGCGATGCAGAGGGTCTGATGTGGATTTTCTGCACCTGACATGGTATTGTGAAAGAGTGCAGGAATTCTGGGTTCAGATTACTAAGGCATTATCCGATATGACTCTGGAATCAGTGGGTTGCACCCCACAAGTGTGTCTGTTGGGACTTATTGGACATTTAAAGCCACAGAATCGGAGACTAGTGATGGGTGCACTTCTTCTAGCAAAACGGAAAGTGGCACAAAACTGGGAAGGTAGGGATGTCCCCACATTGCGGCAATGGTTGGTGGATATTGCATATTGTAGAGATCAGTTAATTCAATACGCGGAGGAACTTCCATTGCCGTCTAGACCTAAAGACATTTGGGCCCCTTTTACCGCTTACTTGCTGCCATGTCAAAGTGATCACTCGCCTGATGATTCGACTGATGGCTGAACCTCTGATCAAGGCCTGCTTCCTTTCTGAATATTTTTCTGCTGTACAATGAACTTTATGCTGTGCAACAAACTAGTGTATTTTGCAACACCATGGTGTACCTTGTATGAATTGCTTTGTTGTGAATGAATGTATTTGAATGTTCAATAAAACTATAAATAAAAAATAAAAAATAAAAAGATCATGGATTGGACCAATTTATCGAATAGCCAGAGTATTTGCCGAAGTTTGTGAAGATGTTCATTATGCTGGCAATGGATCGGCGTGGGGTTGCAACATATAATAAAATGTCATCCGCATATAATGATATTTGGTCTTCCCAGCCCTCTGTAGCCATATCAGCGGGTCCCCTCAGACCCAGGCCGCCAGCGGCTCGAGTACTAGGGCAGCCCAGCCGCGTTCACCACCCAAGGGGAAAGGCGCGTGAGCACCGCCCGTTTACCACGGCTTGCGCCATGGGTCTCGTGTATAGGAGGCAAACCCAAGTCCGGAATTTGGGGCCAAACCCCATGTGTTCCCGGACTGCAAATAAGTATGGCCATTCGATAGTGTTGAAGGCCATATGGGCATCTAATGAGAGCACCACTGAGTCTTCCTGTATGGTATCTTTCCTACTATCACCCCATGGAGCAAATTGAGGGCAGTGCTCCTCCTTGTCATGAATCCGGATTGGTCAGGGTGCACTAATTTGGAGACATGGTGAAGCAGCCTGGAGGCTAATAGCTTAGCTAAAATTTTGAGAGATGGGACGGTACGAGGCGCAGTCCTCCGCCGGTTTGCCGGGTTTACGGATAACCACGATAGAGGCCAGTCGTTGATCTTCTGGGAGCTCCCCTGCCCTTCTACTCTCCAGGTGCATCTTAAGTAGATGGGATACTACTCGAGAGGCTGTGAATTTATAAAGTTCTATCGGGAGGACCTTTTGGCCCAATCGTCTTTCCCGACTGAATACTGCGGATAGCCAATATTATTTCCTCGACAGTAAGGTCGCTGTCCATGAATGCTGAGTCTTCAGGGGAAAGTGTAGGGAGACTGATATCCTTTAAAAGGTCTTCCGAGTCCGCAGCTATGGCCGTTGTCATGGGAGTGTGTATGTGGGTGTAATGTTCCCCAAAAGCTTCTGCGACGTCTTGCTCAGGTTCTCGCCCTTCTCCGTGTGGAGAACGCGGACCCATCTGTCAGCCCGCTCTTGCCAGTCTAGCCAGGCTAGTAATTTCACTGCTTTGTCTCCCATTTCATATATGCTATGCCGTGTCATGGACAGCTTGGCTCTAGCTGCTTCCCATGCCTGATCCCTATAGTCTTGTTTTTTTATATCTAGTGCGTGTTTGGTCGTGTCTGAGGGATCACTTGTTAGCCTTGCTTCCAGGTCTAATATATCTTTCTCAAGTCTCTCCATCGCCTTCCTTTTGTCTTTTTTGTAGCCGACGATAAGGGGGAGTCCCTTAACCCTTATTAATGTTTTAAAGGCCTCCCACAAGACCAACGAGGACATCACTGAATTTCAATTTTCATTAAAATAGGATTCCGTGGTCTGCACTAATCCTGTCCGTATTTGGGGAACTTTCAGGTGTAGAGATATGGTTCGACGTGCAGCTTGCGTCTCCGCCGCGTAGCAGGCCCACAGATGGGAGTGGTCTGAGATTCCCCGTGCCAGATGACGCATATCTCCGAAACGGGAAACCTTATCTGCAAGGGTGAGAATGAAGTCAATGCACGAGAGACTGTTATGTGCCCCTGAGTGGAATGTGTAGTTTTGTGTCTGCGGATTCCGAGTGCGCCAAACATCTACGAGCCCGAGGGCCCTCAGAAAATCTGCCAGTTGCGAGTGACATCGCAGCGGCTCTCTAGAGAGGTGAGGATCTTGAAGATCGTACAGTGTCATGGTGAAATCCCCTCCAATTAGGAGCTCACCCTCTGGCATGTTCAGTAGGAATTTACTCAGGTCAGGCATGGCTATGTTATGTAATGCCGGTGGCATATAGACCGAGACAATGTTGACAGACTACCCCTCCCAATGCCCCGTAATTGCCGTGAATCTACCCTGGTCCTCTGTCCAGGTCCGTTCTACTATAAAGGGAAATTGTTTCAGCAGAAGAATACCCACTCTCCTTGATCTGGAGGTAAAGCCGGAGTGCGTCACTAGTTCATAGCCCCACCTGTAAAGGGCTCTGCAGGAGTTGCCCACTAGATGGGTTTTCTGCAGGAGGACCACATCAGGCAGATGTTGTTTAATGTATTGCAGTACCAGCCTTCTCTTCAATTTATCTCCCAGGCCATTGACATTCCATGAGAGCGGTCACAGCCTGGGGTTAAGTGTTGTGTCTTGCATGCCTTAATCCTAAATAGAGCATTCCTTCTCCCACTCTTGGTATGTTTCGAGTTTGCAGGGTAGCCTTGAAGGCAATAACTGAATGATGGTCTGTAACAGTGTATCGTATAGTGACGAACTGCGGCTGATGTAGTACATCACGGGAAGTATTGGTTCGAACGTGCGGCTGCCATTCCCTTCTATTTCTAATCTTACCTACTATAGGACCTAATAACTATTGCTTTCAGCAACGAAAAACTCCACCCCCCTCCCTGCCTCCCTGCATGGCGGACTTAAAAATACCTGCCTCCCCAACACTGCAGAGTGCCTGTCATCCCCGCCCCACACCAACTCAGGAGACGGTATCCCGACAGCCCCCGCCTCCCGCCCTCCCTCACCGTACGGCATATTAAACCTTGCATGGTACCAATGAAGTGTAGATTGTCCCAGCTGCTTTACGACTGGGTCAAAATTGTGGGAAAATCTCTCGCCCCACTGTGGGGATACATAGGACTCAGAAATGAAAATGTGGACTTTTCAGATAAGAACTTCGCAGGTCACAAATGAGGCTTTCACCTAACAGTGTTGAAAGGAATAGATAGTGTATAAGGTTGACCCCCCGAAGACGTTTTATTTTAGTCCAGAAGTTAGACTCCAATTTCAGAAAGCCAATGTATTCTTTTGAAGTCATGGGAGTGCCGCCATTTGACACTTTAACCTCAGAAGACCATTTTTCTCACTTTTTAGTGTCCACTTTTTACTTTGTTTTCCTATTCTGCTACCTGATGTCTCATCTCTTAACTGTTTATCTCTTGATGCAGAGGATATTGAAATGGGGTCTGTTTTTGTGGACCTAGAAAAGAAGCTTAATGCTGAGGAAGTCAATGCGTTGGAGGAGACCACTTTAATCATCAACAAGACGTCTCCCAAACCGGCCTCCGGTAAGACAGAGTTTCAATTAAAGTAGTAGCATAGCATACAGGTATATTATGTTGGCTTGATATGCCTCCTTTCTTTCCTTACAAATGCCACACACTAGGCAATGATGCAAGACATAAGACCACTGGATCAATCTCTCCAGAACACACAATGCCCAGAGCTTACTACTGTGAAACCACAGTGAAATCATGTCAAAGTGGAGCTGCCATCAGGGAGCTATGTAGAAAATTTTCATTGATGATATTTGGTAGATTAGAGTTTAACGTCATTTTTTCTATTTATTTTAGATATAGACCCTTCCTTCTTAGATTATAATACTCTAGATTTTGTCAGTTTCATGAAGCCACCAAATACCAAAATCTAGCCAGATTTTGGTAATGACCAAAAATAATAAAATAATATTCTTAGAAATTCACTACAAACATTTTTCTCATACATATTCATTGTGGATATTTCATATTCAGTGGGTTCTATATCCCAGCTATAGTTAGAGAATTGAAGTGATAAACTACTTTCTGGATAACTTAGGGCCAGATGTACTACCATTTCATTTTGCGAGTCTCTAATTGTGATTTTTTGCGACTCGCCATTAGGACTCGCAAAATGAAATGTACTAATGTGTCTCAGACACATTTAGCTTACTCTAATGGGGTTACAAATGAACTACCTCATCAATATTCATGAGGTAGGTCGCAGTTTGCGACCCATTGGTAATGGCCTGAAATCACAGGGATGGTGGCCTGCTGGGGGCAGCAGACCACCATGTCTGTGATTGTTTTTTAAATAAAGCAATATTTTTATTGAACTGCAGCCCATTTTTCTTAAAGAGAAACGGCCTGCATTTCAAAAAGAACAATGAAAAGGTACCTTTTCCTTTATTTAAGAGCAGGCAGTGGTCCCCGGGATCACTGCCTGCTCCTAAAAATTGTTGGCGCCCACATTCACAAAGCGGGAGGGGTCCCTTCACGGAGTCGCTAAAATATGAATGTTTTGCAACCGTATTCCAGTTGCAAAACATTCATACATCCCCCTGCGACTCGCGATTAGGAAGGGAAGCCCTTGGCAGCGCCCCTTCCTAATACCAACTCGCAAACCCGATTTTGCGAGTTGGCAATAGGGTACCAACTTGCAAAATAGGGTTGGTACATGCTGACAGCCATTTTAGTGGTCACAAATGGCCCGATTCTCTGTCGGCCCCAACAGCGCTGGGATGCCTGGCTTCACCTTGGGGGTGCCCAGGAGTGGACATTTCACAGGGAAAAGCCAGGAAGGGTTCCACAGCGGTATGCGTACAGCGCCGGGACACCCCTTTGGGGGTATAAGTGTGCTTTACAAGTACAAATTTCATTTCATTTCATTTCATTTGCGATCGCTAAAAATAGTTGTACATCTGGCCTTTAATCTCAAAATAGACGTTTGACAAATTACTAGCAAGAAGGAATGTCATGAAGGTGTAGGCTTCTTCTTGGAAAGGAGACTTCCTCAGGTTTCATATCACCACAAAAAGCTTTAGGCTTGGCAGTACATGACAGTAGTACAACTTTGTATCTCTACAATAATCTGTCGATATGTGCTGAAAATCTGTGAATATCAACGAACAAGAATTCAAAGTCAGGGGCCCGATTACATGCTTGTCATCGGTGATTGAGCAGTTCTAAGAAGATGACTCAGCAGGTTTGCACCAGCAGTTGCAATGCCTGACTAGTGAATAATATACTTTTCAGAGGGTACAACTGAAATTCTTGTACTACGTAGCTGTACCTTGGTAAAGAGAGCTAACATTTTCCCTTCTAATGTTTTAATGCTATATACTTTTGATATTTTCTGCCTCAAATCTCCATTGCCTCTTTATGTACCCCTGATTTAGCACAACAGTGGATCATCTAAATCACACTGAGCTACTGACTTAGCCGTTCCATCTCCTGCACCACCCGGCGGCGATTGCTCGGTGATTGAGAAGATTCAGGCCCTTGATCCTGCCGTCTCCCATGGTCAGTCGGCTACTGATTGCTCCCATTCATGTGCCCGAGTTCCCCGCCCGCCCTAAGCAGTCATAGGCTGCTGATCCAGCGCGGCTAATATAAATTCTTCTCCTTTGGACATAACATCCAGGTAAAAGATCATTCACAACAACTATACCATATGACGGTGGGGCCCATAACACCGCATAATCATACACTCTCTCAATTATTCCCTGGATCACATCCACTTTCACCAAGGAGAAGAACGAAATTGCTGGAGGAACAGAATACCTTATTAAAGTTAACAGGATATTACCTTATAGCAATCATGTATAATCAGTTTAATCCTGTCGGTTCTAAAACATCAAGGTATTCCGCTTTTTGGTCGATGGACCAACTAGTAGAATAAGTTGATGGCGATTAAGACCAGCTCAATCCTTTAAAACCCTAATACATGTTAAATTCCTTAAATAAACTAAAGAACCACAGACTCGGAATTAATTAGAAATAGATTTGATCTAAATTTAGTTTGCATGAGTGAGATTCTTAGTTTATTAATCACTTTAATACACTTCAATAGCATATAAGAAATGACATTTTATAAAAGATTAAATGCATACCCATTAGTTGCGGTTTGGAAAAATTCACCAAAAGCAGATCACAGCATTGAACTCCCAAAACTGACTGACTGTCCCGCTAAAGACCTCCTCGACGGACCTCCCTTACAGATCTTCCCGCATCAGTCTCGTTCCTTTCCCAGTCAAGTTTTAAAGTTCAGAAGAAAAAGTCTTCAAAGAAATACGGCCTATAGAAAATGGCAGCAGGTTCATCAGCATCACGCTCAGTGTTCAAAATTATGCAGGAATAGCGCTCCTCCTACTTAACAGTAGGTCCTCTTATACCCTACTACTAGCTTACTAAACGAAAAGTTGCAATCTTTGGGGCGAGAATCACGCTAATTGGTCCATTGGAGGGGTGGCAAGAATCACCTCATTGCCCTCCTTGTTCAAACCGGTTCTAAAATTGTTTAAGGATTATACTTTCACACGACCTTTGGGTAATAGCAGTCCAATTGACAGTTCACTAAATGTTTCACTTTTGTTGGTCACATTTTTAAGCAGTCCATTGTTAATTCATTTGGGTTCAGCTTCCATTCTCACGGATGCGTGCTGAGTCTTTCTTGGCATTCTCCTCAAGTCAGGTCAGCCTGACCTTGACACTTCTCACTCTGGGCTCGAACTGTACCCACGTGGTTTAGCTCTATGGCTTTCTTCCGCTTAGAGGCCATCTTTGCGTCTGCGCGTTGACCTCATCTGCCTCGGCAGCCATTTTCGCAGCACGGCCTAGCAGGCCTGAACGAACTATCATGAAAACAAACACAATCATAATTAAAATAAAGAAAATAAGCCTTTCTGTTTCCCACCCGTCATTCTAGGTACCCAAGTTAGGTGTTACCTAGCAGAAGCGACATTTAAAGCCATGTTTACTTACCATCCGCATTCTTTGCCACAATACAATTTACTACATAGCACAAATCATGCGATTTTGCTCTAATTAGTACGCAAATTACTATATTAATTTTGTTTTATTTTACAATTTGTAAATAAGTTAGTTTTTGCACATAAACGGCAATTACCATTGATGTAAAATGCAGATTGTTGGTTAATTTGGCAAACAATTAATATCGTTAAATTATTATCCCTTTTATGGGGAGTTAAACATTTATTTTATTTACCTTGCTCCATCAATTCCCCCTTTGGTGATTTTTAATATCACCACAAAAACCCATGTTACACAATTTTCAGATAAAATGTTTCTTGTCCACTTGCTTTTGTTAGTTCACACATCAGTGTCTTTTTCATCTTGTCTTTTTGTTCTTTCATACATGTTTTCTTTTAGTTCTTCTAGTTCTATTTCTCCCATTTCTCGTTCTCTTTCTTTATTTATCTTATTTTCTCTTTTTATTTTATTTTGTCTTTTTCTCCTTTTAATACATACATAAACTAATTTCACTAATAACACTACTAATATTACTACTGTTGCTGATATTAGAACTTTCCCTATAATAGAACCACCTATTTCAGTGAACCATTTCTGTATTGAGGAAAAACTCTTACCAAGTTTCTCCCCGGCACCTTCAACCTCCAGTGGAGTAAGCTCTTTGTGCAAATCAGTAATATTCTTTATATACTTCTGTATATTTTCACTTTTATCTGGAATGTAAGTGCAACAATGTTGGACTTTCAGCATTCCACAGACTCCACCCTCTTTTGCCAAAAGAATGTCAAGGGCAAGTCGATTTTGCATCACCATAGCTCTCATGGCAACCATCTCGGTATTTACCATCAAGAACCCTCCAGCAGTATTCGTTGATAAACGATCTACTACTGTGGACAGTTTCCGAATCTTAAATGCATTCAAAGATATACCCACTGCTGGTATCAATGCTCCAAAAATGTCACCAACTATTTCTGAAAAACTTTCCCTTTTCCTACGTGTTAATGTTTCACCCATTTCGTGTGTTCCTTTCTCTCCTCTCTCCACATGAAAAATCTTTGGAAAGACCAGGCCTAAATAACATGACCCATACCAATGATCCGGCAACCTGTAATAAGTCTATTTCCGCAAATATAATAAATCCCTGGAAATATTGGATCTTTTCCTCCTTTGAATCCCCATCCTCCTAAAATGTTGTAAGTGTCTCGGCATTCACTGGAACCCATGAAATAGTTATCATACCTAGTCCTATTTCTACTAATGCACAACTTTCCCTGTTGGGGCCAATCTAAAGTCATAGCTGCATTTGTCTCTCTCTTATCATGATTTTCTTCTTCAAATGCCCAAAGGGGTGTTTTTGTCTCTTCTTCTATTACTTTTCTTTGAAACTTAACTCTTCTGTTTTCTACCATCTCTAAAAATACCTTTTCTTCTTTCTTTAATTCACAGGTAAGATTGTGCCTAACTACATATTCTAATGTTAAATCTTTATTTTCTAGGAAAAATTCACCAAACATTCTTGCTTCTTTCACCTTGTTCAATTCAGGGATTATAGGAACTTTCGCTAAAACCTTATTTATGTCAGTATAATAATATTCTAATCTACCTGTTTTATAAAATAGACTAGCTAGAACACTACATGTTATCCCATACGTCAAAGGAAGGTGATGATAGGTCACACCTTCTGTGACAGACGCAGGTAATTGCATACAAACATAACAATCCCTCACATCCATTGTTTCTACATACTCATATAACAATTTTGTGAAAACGTTCTTAGAAAAATCAGTTATGGATCTATCCTTATGTAACTCAGTACTATCTATTAATGTTGCTGTGTTCTGTGTGTTAGCTTCTTTGTCCTTTTTCGTGTTATTCCCTAATATGGACGTTTCCTCTACAGCTAACCTAATTGGAATTGTGATTGCTAAAATAAGCCAGATAAACATCAATAAACCTGTACAAAAGAAACACATTCTACACCATCTACGTAAAAACTCACATCTAGATTTCCTATTCTCTGTGTCTACCATTCTGTTCTATTACCTAGCTATATATATGTACAGAAAATGTGTCACCACACCTCAGAATGACGTATCAGCCACTCTACCCTTTCACTTTGTCTCGATTGGTACTTTCTTCAGTTCTTTTCAGAACTCTTCCTTGTCTCGTTCAGGTTTTGATGTCCAGTCCGGGTTTTCTCTTTACCTTTTCAGACTTGTTGCACTTCACTCTCACCCATTGGTTTGCAGCTTTCTTCTGGGCTTTCGTGAGTGTTATCTTCTTCTTTGATGTCAGTCAATGCGATGTATAGCCACTCAGGTGACTTATATTTCAAATTAGGTTTCTTCGCTCTCTTCGTTTTCTGCAATTGTTTTCCACTTTGTTTTCCTTGTTCCTTTTGACTTGTTATCTCATTTACCTGTTCTGCATTATTTCTATTTAAGTTTATTATTTTGTATCTCAGTCTTTTGACTTCGTGGGGCCAATTGTCTCCTTTTCTTGGCCTTTTTGGTTCACTTTCCTTTTCCTCTCGTTCAGTTCTCCAAGTCCTCTTTCTTGGTCCTAGTCTCTGTTTTCTTTCTTCTTCACTTTCTTCTGATTCTGTTTCAGACCTTATTTCACTTCCTCTTATTTTGAACTTTATGATTTCACCTTCATTGTCTAAATCTGAACTTTCCTGTGTCTTTTCTGTTGGGACACTTGTTTCTATCCCTCCTCGAGTTTCTTCCGATTTCTCGTTGGTCTCTCTGTCTGTTTCTAAATTTCCCTGTTGTTCTTCTATTTGTTGGTCTGTCCCTGTTGCTCCTCGGGGTTCTTCCGATTCTTCTTCTATCTCTCTATCTGAATCTAACCCTCCCTCAACTAATTCGACAATCTTTGAAGGAAATCTACCATAACTTGTGCTTGGCTGATCATTGTCACTGTCTCTTGGTTCAGTTTCTTCGTTTATAATGTCAGTTTTCCATTTATTCTTTTGCTTTTCATCACAATCTGACTGGTCTGTTTCAGATGCTGAACTAGTATCTGATATTTCCAGATGTCGACTTACAGGTCGATCTTCAAGTTCTGGAACTTTTGTTATTTCAAGTTCTTCTTCTGTTGTCAAATTTGTACCTGGGTCTTCCAGATGTCGACTTACAGGTCGAGCTTCAGGATCTGGAACCCTGCTTGTTTCGACTTCTGCATCGGATGCTGAACTGGTATCAGATATCTCCAGATGTCGACTTACAGGTCGAGCTTCAGGATCTGGAACTCTGATAGTATGGCTGGCATGCACCCAGTTTTTCACTCCAGCACATTTGACAGCAGTTGTTGTCACCAGGATCACTTGACGTGGTTTATCCCAGCGAGGAACCAAACAGTTTCTTCTTCTGTGGACTTTTATGCGGACCCAGTCTCCTGGACTCAAATCATGAGCTGGTTTTCTTTCAAGAGTGGTCGCATCCGGTCCAACCTGATGAAACACAGAATGTACCACATCAGCCAATCCTTTGCAATAATCCAATATGAGATCATCAGTTATAGTCAGCAGTTTGTTGACAGGTACATGTGCTTGTATCATTGCTCGTCCCATGATTATTTTGTGGGGACTTAGACCTGTTTTTCTGTCAGGTATGCTTCTGATAGTCATCAGCACCAATGGTAGGGCATCAGGCCATTTGAGTCCTGTGGCTTGACACATTTTCCCTAACCTATTCTTTATTGTTCCATTCACTTGTTCTACTACTCCAGAAGCCTCTGGTCTGTAAGCACAGTGTAATTTCTGTTGAATGTCAAGAGCTTCACATATCAGTTGAATTAGTTCATTTTGAAAATGTGTTCCTCTATCTGTTTCAATCGTTACTGGAAAACCATATCTTGGAATGAATTCTCTCAGCAGGAGCTTAGCTACAGTAACTCCATCATTCCTTCTTGTCGGATAGGCTTCCACCCAACGAGAAAACAAACAAACGACCACAAGAACATACTTCAGTCTATTGCTTGGGGGCATTTCAATAAAGTCTAGTTGCATTCTAGTAAAAGGACCTCCTTCCCGCCCTATTGTTCCTAGACTCACTACTGTTTTTCTTCCTGGATTTATCTGTTGGCAGGTAAGACATCTTTGACAAAGACTCTCAGCTATAGCTCTGAATTTTGGATTATACCAGGTTTGTCTGAAAAGTCGGATCATGGCGTCCCTTCCAATATGAGCTTGTCCATGGTACATCCGTGCCATGTTAGAAATCATGCTATCAGGCATAACTGGTCTTTCATCTCTATAAACCCAAACGTCATCTTCCTCCCTTTTTCTGCATCCTGCTTTTATCCAACCATCTTTCTCCTCATCGTTTGCTTCTTCCTGTAATTGTCTTACTTCATCCCATGTTTCAACAATGTTAGTAAACAGCAAGGGACATGAAACATTTTCTCTTTCTCTTCTTCTGTTTAACGAAACCATATTTTTAGCACAATATTGGGCTATTTCGTCGGCATACCTATTACCCACGGTAATATAATCCGCCTCATTTTTGTGTGCAGCACACTTCACCACTGCGATCTGTTTAGGCAGCTGTATCGCCTCAAGCAATTTCTTCACAAACTCACCATTTCTAATTGGAGTTCCTGCAGACGTCAAGAAACCTCTCTGAGACCAGATCTGTCCGAAATCGTGGACCACTCCGAAGCCATACTGGCTATCTGTGATCACCGTAATTCGAACATTCTTTCCCAGTTTGCACGCTTGAATCAGAGCAATCAGCTCAGCCACTTGGGCTGAACGTATCCCTCTCAAACAAGATGCTTCCATTAGTGCAGCTACTGTACACACAGCATACGCCGCACTCAAAACTCCTTCACTCGTCCTCAGACATGAACCGTCCACAAACATCACATAATCTGATTCTTTTAAGGGCTCATCTTTTATATCCGGCCTAGGTTTCGTACAAAATTCAAGCACGTCCAAGCATTTATGATCGACTTCATCTTTGTCTCCTACACTCCCTTCATCTGGCAATGATGTTGAAGGATTCACACTTGTGCATCTATCAATGGTTACATTGTCTGCACTCAAAATCACCTTTTCATACCTAGTCAGCCGACTATGTGTCATGAATTGAGTTTTGGTTCTTGTCAAAAGAATTTCAACAGAATGTGGAACATATACTCTCAATGGATATCCCATCACTATGCCTTCACTCTGTTCCAGACTTACACAAGTAGCAGCTACTGCTTTCAGACAGCCAGGCAACGCTTTTGCCACCGGGTCTAAAACAGCTGAAAAATATGCAATAGGTCTTTTCATCTTTCCATGTCTTTGCACTAAAACTGAAAGTGCACATCCATCTCTCTCACTACAATACAGCTCAAATTCTTTTTCATAATCAGGCATTCCCAGTGCCGGTGCTTCACACAACCTTGTTTTTAGTTCTTTGAAGGCTTTCATTTCTTCGTCATTCAATTCAAACGGATCCTTAACATCCTTTTTGTCAATCGCTGTAAAGGTTTTGCAATCAATGAAAATCCACTTATCCACTGTCGACAATACCCAACCATTCCAAGGAACATTCTCACCTCTCTCTGTGTCATTGGAGCTCTCATTCCTCGGATAATCTTTATTCTCTCTGTCGTTACCTTCCGCATCCCCTTCTCAATCTTGTGACCTAGGTATTGAACTTCCTGCTGACAAAATTGTAATTTAGACGGAGACACTTTGTGTCCTCCTTCGGCTAAGTGGTTCAATAAAGCAATTGTGTCGGTAACACATGCTTCTTTGGTCTTTGATGCCACTAACAGGTCATCAATGTACTGAACCATCACAGATTTTTCAGGCATTTTTAAATCTTCTAAGGATTTCTTTAGGATCTGATTAAAGATTGAGGGGCTTTCTGTATACCCTTGAGGAATTCGGCACCATGCCAAAATACGCTCTCCGAACCGGAACGCAAATAATGGCTGGCTATCTGGATGTAATGGAATAGAGAAAGATGCATGGCACAAATCAATGACTGTGTACCATTCTGCATCATGTGGAATCAGATACAGTATTACAGCGGGGTTTGGCACAATTGGACAACAAGGAATAACTATTTTATTTATTTTTCGTAAATCTTGCACTAGCCTATATGTCCCATTTGGCTTTTTCAGTCCCATTATAGGTGAATTACATGGACTGCTCATTATTTCTTTCAAAATTCCCTGTTCAATCATTTTATTGATTACGGGTGTTATTCCTTCAATAATTTCTGGCGTCAATTTGTACTGTGGAGTATTTGGGTAATTTGTTCCTTCTCTTACAGTAATTTTTACAGGGTCTACTCCTCTCATTAACCCAATGTCTTCGCCTGTAAAATCCCATACATCAGATCTGACTGTTTCTTTTAGCTCAATTGGGATTTTCTCTACATCAAACACAGGAAACATGTCATTCACTCCTGGCTCTAGTTCTGCCATTGTCATTTTATATAGTACATCTTCATCTGGTGTCTGAAATGCAATCCCATCCGGGGTACAATAAATGGTGCAATTCATTTTACAAAGCAGATCGCGTCCTAGCAAGTTTACAGGACTGCAATCACACACCACAAATCGGTGCATTTCTCTGAAAGGACCAACTTTCACCTCTACTAGTTTGGTAAGAGGTGCCTTAATCTGCTGGTTTGAAACACCTACGACTTGGATATATTCACCTGAGAGAGGAAGGTTTGGAATTTCCACTGATCTAACAGTAGAACGGGTAGCTCCAGTGTCCACAAGGAATGTAACATTTGCACCATTCACTTCTCCATCCACAAATGGACCTGACTGATCTACCTCTAGAGTTGCGCCAAGTACGCACTCTTCCTCCTCTCCTAGGCACCGTCATAAACTTTCATCCGATTCATTCCCATCCTGTCGTAACCAATACTGCGATATTGCAGCTGCGCGCGGCAATTTTGTTACCTGCTCTCCTCCGTAGAATCCTGTCTCTGCACTGTATCTCTGGGGGTTTACACTCTTGGGAAGAGGTGGTTGTGGCACCTGACTCTGTTGAGTAACTACCTGCGGTTGCTGCAGCTGTTGGTAACTCACCTCACTCTGCACCTGTGGATTTAATGATTGATTTTCCGTATTAGCTTTTGGAGGAAATTTACACTCGTTTCTCCAATGCCCTAATTTTCCGCAGTTGTGACACGGCCATTTCTTTTTGGCCTCTTCTATACTCATTTGACCTTTACCTTTACCTATATTCGGTTTGGATTTAGTCTGTCCTGTCTCACTAGTCTGATTATTCATTTGAGCTTCTTGTTTTTCTGCAACCTTTACTTGTGCCCACATCGCCTTTTCTTTTAATTTACGCTGTCTACACTCAATGTCATCACTACAATATTTAGCATATCTCAACACTTCGTCCACAGTGCTGTTTTGCCAACACAACATATGTTGCTTAATCATTTCACTTATCTCTGGTTTCAATCCATAAACAAATCTATATACAAAATGACTCATGTCCTTTTCACTCAAAGTCTCATAACCGCTATACTGTTTGAAAACCAAAAGTAGCCTTTCATAGTAGGCGTGTACAGATTCCTTACTCTCTTGTGTAGTTCTGTCAATCTTTACCCAATCAGTTTCTTTGGGTGGAATTTTGTTTTTCAAAAATGTAATAACCTGCTCATATTTTCTCATTACTTCTGGACCTGGCGCTCCAGTTTTTGCATCTCTAGGATATTCTACTGTTGGCCAATCAATGGTAATCTTACATTCTGTCCATAAATCTGCTGGTACTACAATGTCAAATAATCCATCCAGGTCTACCCACAACACTTTTGAAACTTTGACAAACCTTTCCACTTGTCTGTACCATTCTACAGGCTTTTCTCTTAATTTCGGAAAATCATTTGTAAATGACAATATATCTTGTCTGGACCATGGAACATGTACATAGCTACCTCCTGGAGTTTCTCTCATTGGATACTCCTGTACAATTGATTCCCTGTCTTTCACCTTAAAAGCCAAAGACGCTTTGTCGGTTGTTCCCTCTTTTCTTTTGGTCCACCTGCTCCTCCATCTGTCTACATCTCCCCATTTTCTCAACAAAACGATCAGTTCTTTTATCTGGGTTAATCGTCCTGATGTGTTCAGATTTTCTATATCTTTTTCACAAAAATCTACCCTATATGGTTTCTGCAAACTCCTGACTTTTACAAATTCTACTCCTAGTTCATTCGCTGTCTCTTCCAATTTTTCATGTAAATTTCTAGCTCTCCAAGTAATACTCTTGCATAAAAACATGATCTCTTCATCCTGATATGTTTTCAATTTTTCTGTACCAATAGTCCCTAAAATCAACTCTTCCATGTCTATCTTTAGCCTGATTACATCCAATGGTTGCGGTTCTGTATCTTTCTTTTGCAAATTTCTCATCCATTCATTTAATTCTTCTGGAGTTGGACCTACAGGTGTACTGTTTATTTCTATCCAATTTTTATTTCTCTCTGGTGTTTCAGATGCTGACTCGGTCCCATAGGAATCCTTTTTATCTCACTCTCATTTACTGTCAGATTAGTAGGCGGACTCGGTCTATATGAGCTGACCAAATCTCTTGCCTCTCTAGTTTCTGTAATTATCCCTTCTCTCATTCTTTGCATATTCGAGTTCATTGGGATGGTTAAGGAATGCTCATCTATTCTTTGGTTTTCAAAAACTGGTATTACGGGTCCTATTGTCACTGGCACAGTCACAGCTTCCATGTTCATTGTTAATTCTCTTATTTTCTCAGTCAATTCTCTTGTGGTTTTTGCTAACTCAGCTGCATTACCATTGTCGGACTTCTCACTTTGTGGAGTTTCTAACTGTTCATTTGACCTATTTATATCGTATCTTCATTCTGGGCTTTTATTCCTCCCAGTTTCCATTGGCGGTGCATTGGGTGTCACCACCGCAGAATTCTGTTGATATGGAGGTGGTTTTCTGTTTAAAATATCTTCCAGCAATTCATCCTCTGTTTCGCTACCTCCATACCCATACCTTTCTGTAGCTGTATGTTTCTTTTTCTCTGTACACTTCCTTCCTGCAACCTCTTCAACTGTTATGGCTGGAAACAAACCATCTGTCATATTAGCATATCTCCAACGTCTCATCCTGTCCTCATGATTCACTCCCCATACTCTTCCATGAACTAAACTATAATTCTTTGCACCTCTGTGTCTTTCTCTTTCTCACATCTCGTCTTCCCATTCACCTAACGCTTCAAACTGTGTTGGTCTAGGTTTTGGCTCAAGTTTCATCATTTTCTCTCTCAAATTCCAAAGTACAGCCGTGCTAAATGAACCATTTTCTGGAAAAGCCAATACTCCATCATTCTGAGTATATTTTGTCCAATTCTCTAACCAAATGCAAGTATGATAACCATATTTCAGCATCATATGAGAAGCTGGCGTTTTCGGCGGAGGAATTACTTGTCCTTCTCTAGTCACTACGTTCTTGTCTTTCTTGAAAAAGTTCTTAATTTTCGCCATCCATGATGGTTTCTCTCTACAATACTCATAATAAGCCATATTTCACGATTCTTCCTTTCTGACAAACTCACAACTCGGTTCTGTTTACTGTGTGCTATTCTGACCTATCCCAGCGCGTCTCACACTAGCTCACCAATCCGAAGCCTCTACGTCACTCTCTTCGGACCTATCCCAGCGCGTCTCACACCAACGCACCAATCAGGACCTTCTTCGTGTTTCCAAGCACTGGCCAATCCCAGCGCGGTCTTTTGTCAACGTCAGTCCTACTCCTGACCCCTCCTTTACAAAAATTATCGGCACTTTTCTTGACTAAATCTTATTAGTTACAACGTAAAACACATTTCCATTGTCTGTTTTCGCTAAACAAAAGAGATAGCTTATTCTATCTTGCAAGAATACCAATTCGTTCGATAAGTGTAGCACTTCCCTCTACCTTACCCTTCTTTCAAGCAAGGGGTAAACCCGTTTCTCTGGGGATAAAACACATGTGGAGACTACACTGCTCCTGAGAATTAAGGCCAGAGTTTCACAAGAAAACCGGTTGCTATTTCACTCATACACGTTTTATACATGAAATGTCCCTATCATAACACAACCTGTGTTATCACCACTTTGAAAATCAGACAATGCACTATTCCATGTGACTTCTCTTGCCACACGTGTCCACTTCCTACTTCCCGGAAGCTTCAAAATTTCCGACTTACATATAACATAATACAATTTGACATGAAGTGTTAGACATGAAATAATCAATAATCAATAACCAATAATCACCAAACTAATCTATAGTAACCATAACTCTGCTACCAAGAAATCTGATCCAGCACGGCTAATATAAATTCTTCTCCTTTGGACATAACATCCAGGTAAAAGATCATTCACAACAACTATACCATATGACGGTGGGGCCCATAACACCGCATAATCATACACTCTCTCAATTATTCCCTGGATCACATCCACTTTCACCAAGGAGAAGAACGAAATTGCTGGAGGAACAGAATACCTTATTAAAGTTAACAGGATATTACCTTAAGCATCATGCATAATCAGTTTAATCCTGTCGGTTCTAAAACATCAAGGTATTCCGCTCTTTGGTCGATGGACCAACTAGTAGAATAAGTTGATGGCGATTAAGACCAGCTCAATCCTTTAAAACCCTAATACATGTTAAATTCTTTAAATAAACCAAAGAACCACAGACTCGGAATTAATTAGAAATAGATTTTATCTAAATTTAGTTTGCATGAGTGAGATTCTTAGTTTATTAATCACTTTAATACACTTCAATAGCATATAAGAAATAAATTTTATAAAAGATTAAATGCATACCCATCTAGTTGCGGTTTGGAAAAATTCATCAAAAGCAGATCACAGCATTGAACTCCCAAAAACTGACTGACTGTCCCGCTAGAGACTTCCTCGACGGACCTACCTTACAGATTTCCCGCATCGGTCTCGTTCCTTTCCCAATCAGGTTTAAATTTCAGAAGAAAAATTCTCCAAAGAAAAGCGGCCTAGAGAAAATGGCAGCAGCTTCATCAGCATCACGCTCAGTGTTCAAAATTATGCAGGAATAGCGCTCCTCCTACTTAAGAGTAGGTCCTCTGGGGGGGCGTGGCTAACCGCCTAAGATGGTGGACGTACCTCGGTGAGGCTCCGGACCCTGGGGGGGGGTTGAATCCTGTGAAATCGCCCTGAAATCCAGGAACCGCGCTCTGGACACGGCAGGGCATTATTGCGGAGGTCCCCGGCAACACATCACTGGGTCTGACCTGGCGCCCGGCATCGCGGCGTTGAGCTGACGCCCTGTAGAAGTGTCCGACGGCGGGGCCTACCAGTAAGGAACTACGGAGGCCGGGACGGCCGCGGTCGGGCCGGCGCCAGCGTCCAGAACGTCCGACGTGAAGTGACGGTGAAGTGAGAGCGGGCCCCTGGGGGCTCCGGTGGCGTAGCGGACGGAGACTCGGCACCCAGCGCCGGTGATCGGGAGGCCCACGGAGGGGGCGCTGAGCCTGAGTCTGCACAGAACAATCACGGGGCTGTGAGTACCGGGAGGGGGGGTCGGGACTTGCCGGCTTCATGTACCCGCCCTCCCGCCTCCCGCGCCCATAACCAGCGTCGGCTGTGAGGAGCTATTGGCCCGGGCCCCCCGGTGGCGTGTGGGGGCTGGTGCATGTTTCATCGGCGGTGAGTGGGGCTGCTGGGTTCTGGCCTGGCTGGCATCCGGGGAGAGGCCGTGCTCGCCTTGAAACAGTATGGCAATTGAACAACAAATAGGAACCCTAACAACGGGCTTCACCCTGCTCCGAGCCGATCATGAGAAACTGGCGGAGAAGATCCAGGACCAAGGGCAGACGCTACGTACCATTGAACCTCAAATCACAGACAACACTGCGCAAATACAGACTCTTCAACAACAGGTTCGGGGCCTGCGTGATAGGATGGAAGATGCCGAAGGCAGAAATAGGCGCAATAACGTACGCGTAATTGGTGAAGGCAACAGGGCGGCAGAATTCATGGAGGCATGGTTCAGAGATCATGTGGCGCAGGAAGGACTTTCCCCATACTTCTGCGTGGAGAGGGCGCACCGGATTCCAACTGGGCCGCCGAGGGCAGGAGCACCCCCAAGGCCTCTAATAGTTAAGATCCTAAATTACAGGGACCGGGACATTCTCCTGCAAAAAGCCAGAGAAACGGGGCAGATTCATTTAGAAAACCACCGCATATCGTTGTACCCGGACTATACAATGCTAGTGCAACGACAACGATCCTCGTACCAAACCATCAAGAAGAAGCTACAGACGGCTAACCTGAAATATGCTCTGCTTTTCCCAGCGAGGCTTAAAATTATCCACGACAAGAAAACCTATTTCTTTGATAGCCCTGGCGACGCAGAGGAATGGCTGGAAGTTATGAACCTAGACCCAAACCAGAGCGGATTATCGGGAAGAACCAACCGGAGTTCCGCCCGATCGCAGGGGCGGGGCGGGGGCAGCGGCACCCCTCCGGCCACAAATAGAGCAAGCCTACAGAAGGACAGGGCTGAGGCCCTGGCTATGGCCGGCTCCTTCAGAGACAAACCTGCCATATCTCAGCCGGAATCGGAAGAAAGTGCCGTCCAGTCGGACTCCGACCACAGTATCACGCTGTTCCCTTCAGTCACTCCTCAGACAGTGGATGACTTGGTGGACAATTGATGGCATCAGTGAACGACGTAGCGGATAGTAAGAAGGATCCTGAGAACCGTTACAATAGCCTTATGCTCCTATAGATAGATCCTCCTTCTCTCCCACAATGTATAGAATATAATTGTACAGGAATTATTCCCCTCGGGAGCCACAAAAGCCGTAAGAATTGTAATGCTAGGCATGCTCAGTATGATAGTGTCGACCCTACTGGAGGCTGCTGGGGGATCTCCTAGCTTAGGAGACGTGCGGGTGGACAGGAGGGAAGCGATTGGAAAGTCTTGGTACTGATATGTGCATCTTTTCCCCCCCCCGGGCTCTGTCGAGACGCCGGGTCTCCGCAGATGCACCACTCACGAGATGAAAGGTGACGGCGACCCCCCCACTCAGCGAATGCACAGTACCGTGGTACATAACTGTTGGAAATTTAGTTGGGCCCAGCATTGTTCGTCGGCTGCGCCATGTTTAGTTAGTTATTTTAAGGGGACGGGGTATTCCTGGTCTGGGACGGTTCAATGGCGCCCTAGTCAAAGGGGTAAGATTCACCACACTAACTCATGCCTAGTAGTCCTACCACCATAGGCTCATACAACCTGCTTACTTGGAATGTACGGGGGATGGGGGCAGTTCAGAAGAGACACCGTATACACGCCCAATTACTCAGACGCAATGCTCATATCGCGTGCCTACAGGAAACGCACCTTACTGCATCAGAGGCCGTAAAGACCCGTAAGAAATGGCGAGGCAACATATTCTCCACTGATTACTCGGTGTTCGCCAGAGGGGCGGCTGTCTGGATCCGGCATGGGGTTCCCTTCCTGGAACTAGACCGCCGCAAAGATGACCAGGGGAGATATGTCTTGTTAAAGGGAACCCTGGACGGAGTCTCCGTGGTCCTGGGCAGTATATATGCCCCCAATTTCGAACAGGACAAGTTTTTCCATAGACTAGGCGCAGCGCTAGTTGGGTGGGATACCCTGCCCTTGATACTGGGAGGGGACTGCAACACAGCACTAGATGTTGATCTGGATAGGTCCCACCCCTCACTACATGGTGCTGGCACTCGCAGGCAAGCAGACCTACTTAAAGCTTGGTTGGATGGCTGGGGGCTGACGGATGTTTGGAGACTGCTGCATCCTACCCATAGAGAATACTCCTTCTATTCGCCGGTCCACCACCTCCACACCAGGATAGACAGGGTTCTGTGCTCACACTCCATTGTTACTCGCACCCAACACTCCACATACTTAGCCAAGACATTTTCGGATCACAGCCCCCTGGAGCTCACACTCACATGGGGGCGAGTACCGACCCCGGTGCTGACCTGGACATTACGGCCCCAGTTACTGGAGGACGGCCCCTTCAGGTCGGCTCTATCCACTACCATTACTAACTATTTTTCGGACAATTGGGACACTGCTTCCACTCACCTTATAGACTGGGACGCGTTTAAGGTGGTGGTGCGGGGAGCCACTATTGGAGCAAGCGGTAGGGGCCAGACAAGAAATACACCAGCGTTTGCTTAGGATAGAAAATCTGATGCACACGCTGGAGTCCGCGGCGGTGACGGATCAGGCGAAAAAGGAGGCATTGCAGGAGGCCCGCATTGACCACGCGGATGTCCTCGAAACTCTGCGAGTGATAGATAATAGGGCTTATACACAATGGAAACATACCGATGCAGATAAGGCCGGGACATTATTAGCTCGCATAATAAGAGACAGCCCAGAACCTCCACTCATTACGACAGTTAATGCACCGGGGACAGGACTAGTTCACTCACAAGGCGAGATAAACAAAGCCTTTTATGAGTACTTTAGACACTTATACGCAGCCCCACCACATAATAGGGATGCGCAGATAGCGGATTTCTTTCAAGATTTACCTATCCCCTCTCTACCGGAGGATGTACAGCAAGAACTCACAGGCCCCATTACACAACAGGAGATTAGAGCCGCGATCAAAGGCCTTAATCGTAATAAAGCGCCCGGTCTCGATGGCCTACCTGTGGAGTTTTATGCCACTTATGCTGAAGCCCTGGTTCCAAAACTGGAGGTTAGCTATAAGACAGCATTGGAGATTGGCCACCTGCCTCAATCCACCATGCAGGCACTGGTCGTCTCATTGTTAAAACCGGGACGAGATGGCACCGAGATTTCAAATTATAGACCCCTGTCGTTGCTGGCAACTGAATACAAGATCTTGAGCAAAGCCCTGGCAAACCGCATACAGCCATACTTGACTACCCTAATACATAGGGACCAATGCGGTTTTTTGCCAAGCCGCAGCACGTCCCTCAATACGAGACGACTACATTCTATCATGTCAGCCATCACAGCAGACTACCCGGGGGCTGGCTGTTTGGCACTGGACTTGCGCCAGGCCTTTGATTCCATATCCTGGGATTACATGTTCGCGGCGTTGCAACGGTTTGGCCTCCCTAGGGATTATCTTAAATGGGTGCGGCTACTTTACACTTCACCTACCGCAAGAGCATGCACTGGAAGACACATCTCCCGGGAATACACGGTACATAGGGGTACAAGACAGGGATGCCCGCTCTCCCCCCTGTTGTTTGTGCTGGCGCTGGAACCCCTGGCGATAGCCCTGAGGCGGTCAACATAACAACTCGGCATACCCATTGATGGGGCTACACACTTGATTTCAATATATGCGGATGATATTTTGTTGTATCTGAAGGACCTGAATGCTGATGTTGCACCCCTCCCTACTATTTTCTCGACATTAGAACAAATCTCGGGGCTTGCGGTAAACTCGCGAAAATCTAATGCCTTTTATTTCCATGACGGTGCCCACCCTGATACGACACATTTCGGCACTTACGCCCTTCCAGTAGCACACACTACTTTTAAATATCTCGGGATACAAATATACAGAACAAGGGCGGACCAACTCGAGGGAAACCTGGTAAAGGCTATCACTGCTATACGCTCAAGTGTGACATTTTGGACTTCACTGCCATTATCGGTGATGGGACGCGTCGCAATCTCCAAGATGGTGATGCTCCCTCGCTTATTATATTTCTTTGTGAACTTGCCGCTGGTGATTCCGCAATCCATTTTCTGCACCCTGAACACTATACTCATAGAGCTTATATGGGGGAAGGGTCGCAGGAGAATCAGCCTCCAGAAATTACAATTAGATTCCAATAAGGGAGGTATGGGCGTCCCAGACTTCAAAGCATATTACTTCGCCAGTCAACTCCAATGGCTGTCTCACTGGACAGCGGGCAGGAATTTACAAGAAATAGGGTTTACCTCTCAAGACATAGAACGGGGCAACCTACATTCCTTACTGTTACCAAAAGCCAAACTTACACTTTGGAGACCCCCATTGCTTACGACAGCGATACAATGTTGGAGGAAGGCACTGTTATATACCTCCAGGGCCATCCCATATGCGCCTAACATTCCACTTCTAGGCATATCCACTCCCGGAGGGCTACTAACGCATTCCGGACTAAAGGCTTGGACGGAGACTGGGGTGGAGGAGGTGGGACAGCTCTTTGGGGACGGCAGTCTTCTGGATCATGCAACCTTCGTGCAGACTACTGGGGCGTCAGACCGCCTGTTTCTAACACACGCGGCAGTACTACATTATATTAGGAAGGCATGGGCTCCGCAGCGTAGAGAGCCCCCACAACATAAACTGATTCACCTATTGTATTATATGGGAACAGGAGGCCATCTAGTCAAATGGTTATATGCGGGCATTAGAACGCAGGTATCAACAGGTCTCCCGGGGCTCAGGACACAATGGGCGACGGACGCGCATACTGAAATTACCGACAAGGACTGGGCGAGCATGTTAGAACATCCCAAACGAGTATCACGTAATGTTAAATTTAAATTTATTCAGACAATGATCCTACACAGGTCTTATTTAACCCCACAGAAACTCCATCGTATGTACCCGGAGGCCCCCACTGTTGCCCCCGCTGTCAGGGAGATGAGGCAGGCTTTATTCACATGGTATGGGCATGTCCACGCCTCAGTGATTATTGGGTCGGAATAAGGGGGGCACTTCATGAGGTGACTCATCTGCCTGTCCAAAATAATACACTGGAATGCTTGGCGGGTCTCCGCAAACGCACATCTGCATTAAAGGTACCATTGAGGTTTATAGACCTGGCACTGTTGCTTGCTGTGAGGGTAATCACTATGAGGTGGAAATCCCTTAGAAGCCCATTAATGAGTACATGGCAGAATGATGTGATACAATGGGGTAGTGCCGAGAGTGCGGCGATCCGAAGGGAAGAGGCAAGAGGGTTACGGAAACACCCTATCTCTATGAGCTGGGACATCCTGATGGAAAACTTTAAACAACTTGATCTCCTCCCCGAGAGTTCCCTGCTCACACAACAACCATGACCCTTTGCGATAGCAGGGAAGTAGAGCACACACGGGCATGCGACTATAGTCACTGGGCCACAACAAGCACTAAGGGTGAAGCCAGACCAGGAGGGGGGTGGGGGGCTGTTTCACAAGTTTAGATGTTAAGGTTAATATTTACACGTTATTGGTAACAAATCCGGATGGACATTGCCTACGTGGCCTAGGTGTATCCTGGTGAGGTAGACGGGGGTGACCGTCTGCCCACAAACAACTGGATTGGTAATATTGGTGTTCTTGGTATTTAATGATGGTATGATTTGAAAATATTTTGAGAGATGTCAACAAAAACTGAAATTGTCGTGTATACTCCAGATGATTTCAACATCATACTGTTGTGGCAACCAATAAAAAGTGTTTAAAAAAAAAAGAGTAGGTCCTCTTATACCCTACTACTAACTTACTAAACAAAAAGTTGCAATCTTTGGGAGCGAGAATCACGCTAATTGGTCCATTGGAGGGTGGCAAGAATCACCTCATTGCCCTCCTTGTTCAAACCGGTTCTAAAATTGTTTAAGGATTATACTTTCACACGACCTTTGGGTAATAGCAGTCCAATTGACAGTTCACTAAATGTTTCACTTTTGTTGGTCACATTTTTAAGCAGTCCATTGTTAATTCATTTGGGTTCAGCTTCCATTCTCACGGATGTGTGCTGAGTCTTTCTTGGCATTCTCCTCAATTCAGGTCAACCTGACCTTGACACTTCTCACTCTGGGCTCGAACTGTACCCACGTGGTTTAGCTCTGTGGCTTTCTTCCGCTTAGAGACCATCTTTGCATCTGCGTATTGACCTCATCTGCCTCGGCAGCCATTTTCGCAGCACGGCCTAGCAGGCCCGAACGAACTATCATGAAAACAAACACAATCATAATTAAAAATAAAGAAAATAAGCCTTTCTGTTTCCCACCCGTCATTCTAGGTACCCAAGTTAGGTGTTACCTAGCAGAAGCGACATTTAAAGCCATGTTTACTTACCATCCGCATTCTTTGCCACAATACAATTTACTACATAGCACAAATCATGCGATTTTGCTCTAATTAGTACGCAAATTACTATATTAATTTTGTTTTATTTTACAATTTGTAAATAAGTTAGTTTTTGCACATAAACGGCAATTATCATTGATGTAAAATGCAGATTGTTGGTTAATTTGGCAAACAATTAATATCGTTAAATTATTATCCCTTTTATGAGGGAGTTAAAAATTTATTTTATTTACCTTGCTCCATCACTGCCTACCCGTACTCAGAGCCCAGCCACCTCAACCTGCAGATGCTCCGCCCCCACTGGATGGCAATTAGGCGGATTCTGCGGGAGGAGCCCACAGAAGCCACAGAAGCCCATTGAAGGCATTGCTGCCCTGTGCAAGGAGGACCAGCAAACCTGTTTCAAGCCCTGAGCCCAGAGAGGGGGAGAGAGCCGTGCCTATGCTTGCTGCACCGCTGGAGACTGCAATTCCCATCATCCTCCTGATCCTGCGCCTGATAACGTGCTTAAATGCGCGAGGTCGGTCCGTGGCGCCGGATGCACGCCCGGGCAAATCCCGGGCCAAGTGCGGGCCCGTCCACACCCGTCGGAGCCCAGAAGAGACTGGGCTGGGGCCCCCCGCTCTAAGTTGGCTGATTCTCCGGGACATCTACTGAGGAACCTACTATGCCCATGAGGAAGCGGAAAGCCAATTCCCTCGACCAAGGAGGTGAGCCTACTAATACTCTGGACTCCTTTCTCCTAAGGGCGTCGGATGCTTTGGAGTGGGAGATACAAGTTACTGAGCATAGGCTTTCCTTAGTAGAGGCCGGACTTTTATCTTTAACAACAAACCCTGCGAATCACGTGACTCAATCTGTGCCTAGTGTCAACTCCCCACCTACAGCAACAGAAATTGTTTGATCCAAACGTTCTAATTGTCCAATTGCTCTCGGCAAAGTTAATCATTCCCCCAAGGAGCCTCCCACTAAAAAGAAAAAGGGAACACGGAGACCGATTAAACCCGCATATACAGGTTCCACCGTGGTTGTCCCACCCGATATTGAGTCAATACTTACTAGGGTTGAACAGACGGTTGCTCAATTGTTGCATCCTCTCAATGAGAGATTAACCAAAATTGTCAATTTAGCCTCACTTATCACCTTAGGAGGGAGATCCTCTGGGAACGCTCTTCCAACACCGCCCATTGAGTTAATACCATCCCAGTTTCCTGTTCCAATTAACTCACTTGAGCTGCAAACACAAAGGAGAGATGACGATGGGGTCCCGCCAAGGAGTATTGGCACTCACAACTTAATTCAACAGCCCCTGCTGAGGAAATCCTTAGGACCAACTCATTCAACCCATTCACACACAATCTGTCCTCCACTACCCCCCTCTACTATATCTCTCCAACCCCATGCCGCACACAGAATTTTAATGGACAAGGACTGAGGGCTCCGGATTCAGTAAATCCAGGTTGGAGAGTGGCCGTAACATTCCGTCGGAAAGACGGGAAGAAGCACTAGGGTGTAATCCCTATACGAGATTAGATCTTCCACCTGATGCTTGCCCTTATGTGCTAATCCTGGCCAATACTCCTGAACTAAAAAGTATGCAGACTGAGACAACTGAACAATTAATGTGTAAAGCTTGCCACTGGCTAAATAAGCATGCGGATGGGTAGTCGGAATCTTTCACCAGTATTATTATGGCGAGAAGGGTGGGATGGGTGATCAAATCTGAGAAAACATTTAGCGGGGATTGTATAGTAATTAATTTTAAGTCTCATTTTATGGTGCGGAAATTTTGAAATTTTCTTTCTAATTGCCCAACGCCTGGTACACAAATGTATGTATTGCCATTAGACTTCTTCTATAGACCACTAACCCGACATGTAAGGAGACAGGAACTTAGGAACACCACCAATTCCCCTTTTTCTCTGATCCATCAATCACTCCAGAGGCAAGAAATCCCCTCCCTACTATCTAGTAATCGTTTTGCCGCCTTAGAGGACTTGGAAACCTGCGATTGACAAAGACCTAATGGGATGACTCCAAATTCACCATCTAGTCGTACCATCGTCAAATCAGGGGACCCATTGGAAACTAGAATAGACAATGACCAGTTAAAAATTATCCCCTGGAATATTGCAGGGATAGGCCCGAAATTCATTGACCAAGAATGGGTTAAGCATATAACCTACTATGATCTAATATGTCTGCAAGAGACATGGGTAATAGGTTGAAGTAATGATACACTAGGCAAAGTGTACAAATCCAGACTTTATTGGAGCATCCACATTCAAGCTAGTCTGGCACCAAACTGACTTAGAACACAGCCAGACTGGAACATAGAATGTGATCCATAACAAAGATCAACCAATGGAAACAAACGATAACAACAATAAGGAAAGTAGTACCTACAGTGTAGAAACTTGGTTAAGAACATAGAATGCAGAATACACAAAAGGAATAGAAACATAGCTAACATTAGCTACCACATACCCCCCTTCCTTATACAAAGGAAAAGAGAGAAAACCATTAAAAATAAAATAATAATAATCAATACATGAGAAAGTCATCACATTTTTTCGGAAGCTTAGTATTTCTTTTATTCTTTTCTAACGTTTCAGGTACTTTGCTAACCGTGGTCTTAGAACTATCCTCTGACAGATTTCTTGTAACTGATTCACCTCCAAAATCAGGTTCATCAGTTACATTTACAAGCTTTTGCAAATGAGACCTTGTTTTTGCGAGTCTTGACATACACCACCAAGTGCCATTGTCCAGTAAAGCTGAAGTTTTTCCCAACCTGACAATTCTCCTTACATCAGAAAACTTAGAATAACCTTTTTGAACATACCCAGGTAGTTTGATCTTAACTTCATCTCCCACATTTAATGTTTAATGGAAACATCTTTTTTAAAGTCATGTTTAACACCTTTGGCTTCTTTAACTTTCACATTAGTCTTGACAGTGTTAGACATTTGTTTGAGATTGCAAGTATCTGCCTTGGGGAAACAACCAACCAGGATTAAGTTGTTGTCTGGGACTTCTTCCTTTAAGTAACATAAAAGGTAAAAACTTGGTAGTGCAATGAGGTGTACAATGACATAACCACAAAAGATCAGCAACATGTTGCTTAATGTCAATTCTGGACTTGAGAGCCAACGGAATGCCTTCTATTAATGTTCTGTTAAATCTCTCCACTGAACCATTTGTATTTGGAGGGTATAAAGCTGTTTTAAGATGATGAATGACTACACTCTTAAAATAATTACTCATGGCAGTAGAAGTAAATTGAGTGCCATTGTCAGATACAATGGAATCAGGAAAACCCTCTTTCCTAAACACTTCTTGTAAAAAAATCAATAACACTTCCAGTATTGGGTTGAACAATCCATTTTAATTCCACCCATTTAGAAAAATAGTTGAGTAAAACCAAAATATAGGTTTTTCCAAATTCAATGCCTTCATAGGGTCCTAAAAGATCTATAGCTAATTTGGACCACGGTTTGTTAGGAAACGTTGTTTGAACAGGGTCAATTTGTTGGGTCTTCAAACCTTTGTCGGACTTAATACACAGAGGACAATTTTCCACAAACTTCACAATGTCATTGTCCGTGTAGGCCCACCAAAAGAATTCTCTGACTTTTTTAATAGTACTGGACTGACCCATGTGACCTAAATGAGCAATTGAAATTACTTTGTTCCTGATACCTCTAGGTGGAACAAAATATCCTCCTTTCACAATAACATTATTTTCAACAGTTAAGTAATCTCTGACCTTCCGGAAAACGTGAAACTCTTTCGACAACTGTTTTTCTAATGGTCAACCTTCTAAGATATAATTCTTAAGGATTTCAAAGGTGTTGTCTTTTGACATGGATAACAACCATTCCTCTTTAGGTAACGCGTCACCCACTGAAAGTACTACATCTTCAAGAGAAGCTACAGCACACTCCTCTTGTGTTACAAAACTAGAGGATGATGAAACATCTCCTGAGAAACGAGAAAGATAATCTGTAACATTTCATATAAATAAAAGATGAGTCCTTGTGTTGCTGCGTCCAGAAGTGGGTTTATTCTTAGTAATCAAGAATAAATGTACAGGATACAAGCAAGCATGTAATTCAGTAAAGGCCCCAGTTAAGGCCCCACCGGGAGCAGCTGCCCTGCTGCTCAGCCTCAGATATAACTGACAATAGAATCAAACATACACAAAAGGAACTCTAAGTGACATCATAGATACAGGCTGAGCAGCTTAGAACAAACACTAAAGAAGGACAGAGAGGAAGGAAAAGCAGGATGTAACACATCTCCCCCTTGACAGAAATAAGAGCCAGATGAAAGGAAAAGCAGGATGTAACACATCTCCCTCTTGACAGAAATAAGAACCAGATGAGAAATAGAACATACAGCACATACGAATGTAACACATCTCCCCCTTGACAGAAATAAGAGCCAGATGAGAAAACGAAGGAAAGAAGAAAAGTAGATGATAGAACATACAGCACATACAAAGTAAACCCTCTTCGCAAAGTAAGAAGAAGAGGATAAAACATCAAATGGTGAAAGTATGAAAGGCAGTACCGTCACCTGAGAATGAAGGAAAAGGAGAATGAATAAAGGCCCACCACATAACAAAATCCACAAGAATGGAAGTGGATGGATTCATCACAAGCAAACAAAATAAACTGAACACTCCAAAAGATATAGGGCAATAAAGGTTCAGATACAAGAATCAATAAATGAAATATGAACTCCTCCAAAATATCAGAGCACCAACGTGGTTCATATCAACAAAATTGAGCAACTTGCGGCTATTCATAACATCAAGTAATTTGAACTCCTCTAAAACATTAGAGCACTTACGTGGTTCATTCATATCAACAAAATTGAGCAACCTGCGGCTCTTCATAACATTAAGTAATTTGAACTCCTCTAAAACATTAGAGCACTTACGTGGTTCATGTCAATGAGCAACCTGCGGCTCGTAACTCCACTAATAAATTTGAACAGCACTTACACGGCTTTTCATAAAACTGAATACCTCCAAAGAAATCCACAAATTGAGAAGCACTAAAACTCCTCACATAAAACTGAGCACAACAAGACTCTTCATAACAATGAGCACTACAGCGGCTCCCCGTAAAACTGAACACCTCTAACTAATTAGAGCATTTGCATGGTTCAACAATATTAAATAAAACTGAGCATGAATTGAACTGAGCACACTGCGGCTCTTTATCATTAAACCTGAAAAGAATGGAGCGCCTCAAAATGAGCACCGAAGTGGCTCCGCAAAAGTGCACATCAAATAAGTCCAAGAACTGGAACAACTAATCTTCAAAATCAGTCATAAAAAGAATGGAGCACTTCAACAAAGTTGAACACTAATGTGGCTCCGCATAAATACGCATTAAATAAAATAAAATACCTCAAAACGCATCACCAACCAACCCAAATAGGCATGAACACCTCAAATAAATTGAGCACCTAAAGTGGTTCAGGACTAGCAAGTACAATAGAATTGAGTACTTCTATTACTCAACACACCATCAAGATAAGCAAAATTGAATAATTCCTTAACTTAACATCACCTTAACGTCAGCAATATAAATGGACCCAAGCTCCATGACAGAAATCGAGCAAATAGTAGACTCCACACGCAACACACATGTAGCATGTATAAAAGTGTAAATTGTAGCGTAAACAGCACACTGCAATAGATATGCAGGAGTTCACAAAAGTTTAAAACATAACAAGCTAAAACAATAAAAGTAGTCACCGTTGTTCAATCTTCGGAAGCAGCTTACTCTTTTGGCAAGTTACAGAAAAGTGGATGAAAGCGCCGATAATCTTTCCCTTAGGAAGACGATAAGCAAACAGCAAAACGTAGCCACTGCATGACTGCTACGTGGTTGGCATAAAAATGTTTGGCAGAAGAACTCTCCAATCGGAAAATGGCTGCACGTGTGTGACGCTGAGACGGGTGGCTCACGGCACGTCTTGACAGCTCAGCACTAAAGGAACTGGAGGTTGCGCGTAGTGAAAGCAGAACTCGCGCTGGCAGAAAGGTTGATAAGCACGAGCAGAATCCGTTGGGGTGAGTCCAAATAGTCGTTTATACAATTTTCAAACGATGACATTTTGCAACGATCCAACAAGTGGTCCCAAGCAGTACGAAAATAACCATGGCCTTAAAATGAATGTCACCCGAATGCACCATATTTCACAGTCACCTCACACCGGGACCCGATCTTCGCCCCGACTGAAGGTGTGAATCTTTAAAGTGCTTAACAAAGGAAATTCAGTGCTTAGTAATTCTTGTAGCAGGAAAGGTCGTAATCCTTGTAGCAAGAAAGAAAAACCATGTACATTGTACCATGTGTGCAGACGCTTGTAACAGTGCACTAAACACCGCAATCCATCACAGACAATGACACTGCATCACAGTCACAAATTAAACGTAAGGAAACGCTGAATGTTGTATATTATATCTCCACTATAACTCGACGTGCTGAATTAGTTCAGCAAGGTTGAGAAACTCACCGGCTCCCTCAGTAGTATTGCCAAATAGCTGAAGTTTCAACATTCAATGAGAATTCTCGTTCTCAGAGATTAAAGAACTTGTAGACTGCGCATATTTCAGTGTTCCACATACTTTTGTAGATACATTGTAGGCAGGTTCAAAGTTATTCAAACCACATAATCTCCTACGGCCAAAAGGTGTTTCTCTAAAGTATATGTAAGCTGGTCAGTTTCAAATGTCAAGCTGCACATAGAATGTAGTAACAGAATTAGGCAGACCAGATGCAACGCCCAAAACTTACTTATGTAGGCTGTCTGTTGTTGTAGACACCGGTGGGGCAGTGAAGGGGTTGGGCATGAGGTTCAGTTAGTTTCTTTAGCAGTATCTTCTTTTGATCACGCGTGGTTTCTTTCCTTAAATCGTCGCCAGTGTAACATTTCATATAAATAAAAGATGAGTCCTTGTGTTGCTGTGTCCAGAAGTGGGTTTATTCTTAGTAATCAAGAATAAATGTACAGGATACAAGCAAGCATGTAATTCAGTAAAGGCCCCAGTTAAGGCCCCACCGGGAGCAGCTGCCCTGCTGCTCAGCCTCAGTTATAACTGACAATAGAATCAAACATACACAAAAGGAACTCTAAGTGACATCATAGATACAGGCTGAGCAACTTAGAACAAACACTAAAGAAGGACAGAGAGGAAAGAAAAGCAGGATGTAACACAATCAGCTCTAAGATTTTGTGTTCCTGGTATGTATGTTACAGTGAAATTATACTCATAGAGTTTTGATAAAATTCTAACCAACCTGGACGATGCTTTACCCATACCATGTTTTGACAGTAAAGAGATGAGTGGTTTATGGTCAGTCTTTAAATGAAAGTGCTTACCCCATAAGTACATTTTGAAATGCTCCACTGACCAGTAACATCCCAGTGCTTCATGTTCAATGGTGGAATACCTAGTCTCCGTTGCAGTAAGTGGTCTGGAAGTGAAAGCAATGGTACATTCATCACCATCCTTAATTTGACTTAGCACAGCTCCAATACCAGTTGAACTGGCATCCACAGTAACTACATTTGTAGCATCATGAGAAAAAGAAGACACAGGTTTGGAGTTGATAATCGCTTCTTTAAGACCATTAAACGCTACAGAATGTTCTTCAAGCCACTCAAATTTGATTCCTTTTTTTTAGTAAAGATCTTAACGGAAAAACAACATCAGAAATTTTCTGTACAAATCTAGCATAATTTCCGCATAAACCCAAAAAAGATTTGAGTTGATCCTTATTTTTGGGTATTTGAATGGACCGAATAGAATTTAACAAATCGTTTTTAGGATAAATGCCTGAATTTGAAATCATGTGGCCTAAATACTCTACATCATGGGTACAAAACTTGCATTTATCAAGGCGAATAGTCATATCTTTTTCCTCCAAGATAGTTAACACCTTACTAAGTATGTTGGAATGCTCATCCTCTGTTTTAGAATGCACTAAAATGTCATCTTGAAATGCAACCACTCCGTCAATATCTCTAAAAAGGCAAAACATCATTTTTTGAAAAAACGATGCAGCAGACGCTAGTCCAAAAGCCATCCTGACATATCTAAGGTGTAATAAATGTGACAATATGTCTAGATCCAGGTGTAAGTGCAACCTGATGATAGGCTGATTTAAGGTCAATTGTAGAAAAAAAATTAGCACCATCTAATTTTGCTAATAATTCATGGACTCGTGGCAGAGGATGACAATCCACTAAAATGTGTTTGTTAACTGATCTCAAATCCGAACAGAGCCTAAGTTCGCCATTCGTTTTTTTTAACCAAAACAATTGGAGAGACCCACTCTGAAGAATTGACGGGTTCAATTATTCCTTCCTTGCACATGCCTTTCATCATGTGAGACAACTCTGCTCGCACTGATAATAGAACATGTCTCAATTTATGTTTAACAAGTATGGCATCCTTTTTTAATTGATTATGATGAGAAGAACCTTTAACCTTACCAAGTTCTTTGCGGAAAAGATTATTGTGTTCTCCTAAAATACTTTCTAATTTAATGTCTTTGTTCATGACGCTCTGCACAAACTCTGTTTCTTCAGCAAAACAAACCTGTACTTTCGCATTAGGGTGAAGAGTAATATTAAACTTCCCTTGGTGTCTCTAACCCAATACTTGCAAACCATCCACAGCAATATACACTTTTTCGGAAACAAAATATCCCTTCATGGTAATTTCTTTGCCTCCAAACCCAAACACTCTAACATCAATGGTTTCAAGATTTTTACCTTGCCTATTCTTGTAAAAAAAAGAATCTGAAATAATTGTATAAGGTGAACCAGAATCTGCCACAACTCGAACTGATCTACCATCAATAATGATCTCACACATGGGTGGTGTATAAGGTTCAACATCTACTTTATCTTGAGAAATACCAGAAATAACATGTATATCATGAGTAGCAATGTTGTTGGAAACTGATTCCTTGACTTGTGGAAAAGTAATAGCAACTTTGTTTTTCTGATCAGAATCTACTACAGACACACTTTCCCTTATGCACAACAAAACATCTTGTTCATGCTCTAGTTCCATACCACTCTCATGAACACTTGAAACTCTTTTAGCCTTACTTCAACAAACATTCCTAAAGTGTCCAGTTTTTCCACATTTGAAACATTCCTTATCCTTGTCTGGACACTGCTTAAACTGAGCAGAATGCAATTTTGAACCACAGCGAATACAAGCAAATTTAGTAGTAGAATTACTAGATGAAGTGAATGGTTTGAACATTTTAGTTTTTGCAGAACTAACTTTACTGTTGTCTTTAACAGACAACGCTGCTAACCCAAAAGTAGTGCTGTCAACATTAATGGTATTAAAGGACTTAATAGAACGTTCAACACTTTTAGCAATGTCTATTGCTTCTTGTAAAGTAGGATTACGTTGGCGCAGCAACTGCTCTTGAATCTTTTTGTTAGAGCAATGAATAATCAATTGATCTCTAATATAAGTGTCTACATCCACACCAAATGTGCAATCTGCTGCAAGAATTCTCAAAGAAGACACATAAGCGTCCACAGATTCATCCAGTAATTGATGTTGAGTGTAGAAATGAAATCTTTCCAAAACTATATGAGGCTCTTCACTGAATCTTTTTTTTAAACGATCTAATGCCTCAGAAAAACAATCATAATTGCTGGCCTCTACACCATATGGAGGTGCCATAGCAGGTAAGTGTTTGAAAATGTCTTCAGCGTCAGTGCCCATTAAATTTAAAAGTAAACCTTTTTTCCTTAGGGGAGGAAATATTCCTCCATTAATTGCCAAAAGATCATTGTTAAAGTGTCTAAGCCATTTTTCCCACTTCATGCCTGGCTGATTTGGACCCTTAAAAAATGTAGGTGGTGGGTTTCCACAACTATTATTGTTAGCCATAATATGTTAAAATGCACAGAAAAAATATAAGGTAGGTAATAAATGTAAATTTCAAACCTGAATGAAAATTCCAGAAAACAATGCTGGTAAAATCTTATGCGATACAATAAAATCAGGAAATCTTGGCAAAAAACAAACAAGGCGTGTTAAACTTGAAAATTGAAAATATGCCAAAACGAAAAAGAAACGTGTGCCTGTCACGGAAACAAGCAACAGAGAAATGCACAGAAGATCGTATGTACACCAGAGTCAGTAGGAAATTGCCCAATCAAACAAAATGGCCGCTGAAAACGTGTATTACGTGCTTTTCTATGGGCTATAGATGTAGCACAAGTAGCGTTAGAAGAGCGCGATGACGTCAGAATCTGAAGATTTCTTCTACAAGAGGGAGGAAACCAAGGAACTTCCAGCTCGAGCAGGCCGTTTGAATGAAAACAAACAGGTGAACAGCCAACTTTCAATGGTAAGATCGCATCGTTAAAATGCAGCGGGCGTCCCAAAACAGTCACAAAGAATAGGAAAGTGCAAATAAAGTGCAGACGTGACAGGAAACTTCAACCAGTAACACTGGCATTCAGAAAGTGACATTAGTGTGTGTCGAAAATCCCGTAGTTGTTCAATGAGTTCCCCAAAGAAGTATTTTAAGGACAGAAACTATCCTTAACGTTCATTTGTTAATGCCGTTCAATTGCCTCAGTGCAGGAGTAGAAATTTCAGAGCTGGTAGCCAACAATAGGGTGCAATGCGGCCTCCGAAATCCTCGTAGAATGGCCTCTTGATTCTTCATAATGAAAAGTAAATCGATAAGGCGGCAGGAACTGTGTTTCACACTGTGGATGCTCCTTCCAGGTTCATCCCAAATCCTCGCCAAATGAAGTAATGATACACTAGGCAAAGTGTACAAATCCAGACTTTATTGGAGCATCCACATACAAGCTAGTCTGGCACCAAACTGACTTAGAACACAGCCATACTGGAACATAGAATGTGATCCATAACAAAGAGCAACCAATGGAAACAAACCATAACAAGAATTAGGTAAGTAGTACCTACAGTGAAGAAACTTGGTTAAGAACATAGAATGCAGAATACACAAAAGGTATAGAAACATAGCTAACATTAGCTAACACATAGGTCCCATCCATCTAGATGGGTTTTTGCTTGTTTTACACACATGCCCTCCCTTCGAGAGCAGGCAGAGCAAACGGGGGTATCTTGACACTGGTGAGAAATACTCTAAGACTCAAAGTGCTTGCCTCCTATAATGATTCGCCTTATTATAATTTATTGTTGTTTAAAGGCCCAGGGGGTGACACTATGCTTTTAATTAACTATTATAACAATAACTTTATGGGAGAAATGTCAAAGGTCGTTGATGTAATTGAGGCAAAAATTGAAGTTCTCAAATCTAAATAAGACCCCCAGTATTTTATGGTTGGGTGACTTTAATGCGCATAGCTGTGGTTTTTTGGCTAAACCGATATGTGGCTTGACTAATGAGGAGGGAGAATCAATCCCTCATTTTACTCATAGCTTTTGCGGTAATGCGCTTAACAGACTCCTTATCATAAAGGATTTAGAAATTATGAATCTGATTGATACTAGCACCGGCATGCTGGATAAAAACTTTGGTAACAATTTTCATGGTTCAACTATTGACTACCTGGCTGTCTCAGCACCCCTGAAATCCTCCTTTCATGATATTAAAACAACATTTTCCAATTTTAGTGAGCATGCGGCCATATCCTGTCAAAGGGCCTGGGAAGGCATACAAGTTCAGCAGATGAGGCACCCTAAACCCCACATAACAAGAAGAAATGGCATTGTACTCAAATGGGGCAAGGTTGACAAGGAGAAAATTGTCTCTCTGGTTTCCGAAAAAAGACAAAACGATATTATGACTTGCCTTGACATGAATAACGACCCGGTTTTGGTGATGGCTGCCTTGAGTCAATTTTGGTGGAAGTTAAGAATAGTCTAGTAGTACAAGCTCCGGCTGGTAATCATTCAGTCCCCAGGTGGTTTGATCAAGTTTGTACTAAATCACTATCTAATTTACATAAGGCCCTTGAAATGAACCCATGGGATGTGGAGCTAGTTAGGATTTCCTGCCAGCTATATAAAGATGCTAGGAAGGATAGATTAAAAACTATGAAGGAGGAGGCTTGGGAACAACTTTATCAGGCAACTATCTCAAATAATTCCAGGGATTTTAAAAGGCCCCCTAGACCCCAACCTAGATACCCACATGGATGAAGCCACCTGGTTTGAATGCATTTCTAAAATATTCGGTCCTACAACAGAGGACAGATTCTCTTTTTTGGAATGTATAACATTAATCACCAAGCCCACTCTCACTTTTAACCATCTTGAAGTCAGAGAAGCTTTGCTGCAGTGTACTAGCAATAAGTCCCCCAGTCCGGATGGTGTCCCAATAGACTTTTTTTTGGAGCAACCAGACCTTTGGGGACCAGTTTTGACCAATGTTTTTAATGTTATTGCAAATGTGGGCCTGCCGGTTTCCTGGACAAAGTCTATTATAATCCCCATTTACAAAAAAGGTGATAAATCTGAGCCAAAAAATTACAGACCAATTTCCTTATTAGATAGCACTGCCAAACTCATGGGTCGAGTTTTACTTAATAGATTAGAGGAATGGGCCTCTCAAAACAATATCTTGATTCCTGTCCAATATGGCTTTAAAAAGGGCAAAGGAACATTGGATCAGTGTCTTAATCTGAGCCTGCTTTTCGCCAAATACACCCAAGCCAAAAAAGGCAATGTTTATTTGGCTTTTATGGACCAATCTGCAGCCTTTGATTGCGTTGCACATCATCACCTATGGCAAATTATAGATGAGATGGGCATCGATGAGGCAATCATTCTTTTTATTAGACAGCTTTATTCAAAGGCTTCGGCATGTGTCCGCTATGGGAAACGGAGAGTGCACCAGGTGGTTTGACTTCAATAGGAGGGTAAGACAGAGTTGCGTTCTCGCTCCATTTCTTTTTTATATTTATACCAATGGTGTGGAGGCACCCCTGTTAGATCTTGCCCTGGACGTCCCAACGATGAATCAGGTCCGTATTCCCATACTCCTCTATGCTGATGATACGCTGATAATCGCTCGTATTGGCATGGCACTCTAGAAACTCATGGAGGAGTATGTGAAGTTTATGGAAAATTTTGACCTACAAGTCAATGAGGCAAAGTCCTTTTTTTTTTTGTGACAGGGCACAGGACAAAGAAAGAACCATCCTTTTATATAACAGACCGAAAGGTGGCACAGACGGATACATTCTCATACTTAGGGGTTACATTTGACAGATCGGCAACATGGTCTCATACGGAGACCAATAGGGGTTTACTGCTGGAAAAAAGTATCATTATCCTGTATTCCTTTATTAAAAAACTAGGCTCTAAACCATTGGATGTCATTAAAAAAATGTACACTGCCAAATCTACCTCTGTAGCTACCTACGGGGCTGGTGTATGGGGGCATACCGACCCTGCCCTCCTTCAAATTATAGAAGACACTTTTTGGGGGAAAATTAGTAGCCCTCCCTAGAAGTTGTTCTAACTTCATCTGCCATCTCGAATTACGCGTCCCTTATATATCTGATCAGATACGTTTAGCACCAATCCTCTTATGGCACTCTATATGGAGAAGGGAATCCCTCGATCACACACAACAGTTTATGAAAGAATGCCTCATTTTGGACCATGCATTTAGGATCCCATGGATCTCTTACGTTAAGAGCACCCTAACTTCTTTGGGTCTATTATCCCTTTTTGAAAAGCGAATGAAATGCTTAAATATCACAAAAACGTTCAATAGGAAATTGTTTTTTAACCATAATGGCCAAAGAGAGATACAAAACCAACAGTAATATATATATGGTGATATCCTACATTGAGGGGACAGTCTTTCCCGAAGGGTCAGTTTCTTACCTTTCGTATGTGACAAATCATCTCATAGATTTGTATTATTCAGGTTTCGATTAAACCTTATTCCTAGTATGTTGGGTTACCCAACGGGAAAATTTTCTCCTCAAATGTTGCCGCATGTCCTGGCGATGGTGTGTCTCCCCAATCAAATCTTCATATATTTTTCTTCTGTAAATTCTATCTGGAGCACCGCAAACGGTTTATTTTCCCAGTTATGTGTAAATACAAATTTAGACAGTGATGTCCAGGCCTGTTTTTTTTTTTTTTTACAACTGTTGTCTGAACATTTTCTGTGCTATTGTCTAGCGTCATTTTTTTTTGCAGAGTTTTATATAGCGCGAACTTAACCCGAATCGGGTATCAGAGCGCTTTACATAGCACCAGTTACGTTACATTAGGACACACATTCATTTTTGTTAGGCACAGGGAGATTAAGTGATTTGCCCAGAATCACAGGATGTTCAGCGTCATTGCCGAGACTCGAACCCAGTTCCCCAGATTCGAGGTCGGACGCCCTAGCCGTTAGGCCAACTCCTCTCATTCTTGTGTCTACGAGACTGCATCAATAGCTAGAAATAAATGACAAATCTTACTCTGCTTTTATTGACTGTTTTAACTGATACATTTTATTTATTATATTTTGTAAGCATTTTGTAAGATGCTTGTACTTTTATGATCAATTTGCATTTGATCGAATAAAGTGATTTGATGATGATGATGACTTAGATAACTGACTTCTGAGTGTGATCACATTTCATAATCACGAGAGCAACAGTCCCGCCTCCTCCACATCAACGTTCACAAGAAATGGCAGCCATCATACTCCAGAAGGACATTTCCGCTTTCTTTTGAAGACAAGCAACATGCTCTGTAGCGGAGTGTCTTCCTGGAGCCTATTTCTAAATAGCAATGCCCCTGATCCACGAACATCAGTGAAGAGTAACAATAAAGGTAACATTTTTCATGTATATTTCATTTCTGTGACTTTTTGTCTCTCCTTAGAGGAAGATGGCTTCAGGTTCCCAAATCCTCCAGGTCTGGACCACCCACTTTCCGAAGGTGATGGAAACGATGCAACCGAGGAAAGACCGGACAGCTGTGCTGCAGGTAAGACACTCAAAAACCACAGCCTGTAAATGAAGATGTCCACTGAAGAGCAAGCAGATTCCCTCATGAGACAGTTGCAGGGTGGTTATTTATTCATGTTACTCTCAACATTTCTCGATTGAATATGAAAGAATTCACATATCTGCCTAGATGGGGAAGGTCTTGGAAGAGTTGGAGAGGACCACTCCTACAGCACCATCTCTATCCTGAGTGCCTTATCACTCATTGGTAGGACTTAAGGGCTGTTTTATAATTTGGCAGATGGATTGTACTCCGTAAAGGTGATGGAGTTAACTACTCAATCGCCCTGATGGAGTACCACCTGCCAAATTTAGAAATGTCCGCCAGCCTGACAAACATTTCTACCATTCACAGGAACCGCCATCAAGCGAGGTCTTATGAATGTGTTGGAACTTTGCCGTACAGCTCAAACCAACATGACGAAGCCGTGCGGTAAAGTTTTAAAACTTTTTTATTTTCAAAAACAAAACCCAAAAGTGTTTTGTTTTTTTCTAGAACAAAAAATGCAATGCATTTTAAATTTAAAATTCTTTACTGCCCCTTACCACCAGGGTTTTCCTGGTGGTGATGGGCAGTAAAAAATGGCTACATGTATGCCCATCTAAATTGGGTGGGTGGACATATAGCCACTTCCCTGATGGCCCGTACTCAGCCAGAGAAGTTTGGCTACTATGGAGGTGGAGTAATCTCCGCCATGGCCAAACTATGGTCAAACCGCTTCTAAATTCGGCCGGTGGACCATTATATTGGAGGTACGGATACTCTGTCGCCTTTGCGATGAAATATGGCTTACACCAATATATAAATCAGGCCCTTAGACATGAAAACCTATGTTTACACACATTTATAGAACTATTACTTCTAATGTGCTATCATGTTGTAAAACCCCTAAAAGTCAGAGCTCAATGCAAATTGTAGTAAATACCTATGATATAATATTATTTTTAGTTAAAAGCACTTTGCTTGTTGGGCTTACTAGTTTCACAGCTTTTCCATTGTCAGTAGGCACATTGGCGTCCCAGCATGCAACGGGCTGAACAGGAAGAAGTGAACTAATATCACAGGGCTAGTTGATGATCCTCTATCCTACACTGACCCTGCGCAGCATTTAAGAACACCTTCCCTAACTGAAAATGGGAAGAGACCACTGAACCACTGCGGAGGGGGTGTGACAGCGAAAGAGTCCAAACAAGGTCAGAAGAGGACCAGAACCGACTGTGCTAATTGTTCCTCATATTGTTTCTCTCCCCAGGTTCTGGTTCAGATGATAGCAAAGGTGAAGACCCAGTTGAGAAGATGACGGAGGAGGGGAGCACTGGTTGTCTGGAGAACTGAAACCTCCCTCACTCACTCATCAGTGTGACAAGCTGGAACAGAGCACGCGTACCTCCCGCCTCATGCACCTGTATGGTGCGGGACACCCCCTCATTGGTTGCCTGTTTCCTTATTTTCTGCAGCCTCTTTCTCTGCTTTGTTTCTTTCCTCCCTCTTGGGATCTTCACTTGCAAAAGGACTCATTTTTAACACCAGTAAATGATCTGATAGAGTTCATGTTAGGTGCAATAATGAATCCTCAAGTAGACGATGCATATTTTTTAATAGGTTTAATAAGTGAAAATAGAAAGGAAATGTATGCAAAGTGAAAGAAAATAAGAAGGTAATACATTAATAAGTTTTACTTTTTTTTAAGAATCATGATGTTACATCATTCTCATGATACTACCAACAGTGAGAGACCCACATAGCCCTGAAATGGATAACCACATAAGTGGATGAATGACCACCGTGGCATCCAAATAAATCACTAAGAGTGTGGCGAATCGATGAACTACTGTGGACAAAGGTGCCCAATACCAGCAACAAAACCCATCTTAAGGATGCACATGAAAATCTCAGCTGGACATCAAACACTCCCCCTGATCTGACTTCCAATAACAGCCAGCTCAACTCTTTATCTCTGACACATTCTGCATTTATGCCCTACTTTGATCACTTCCCCTTTTGGCAGATTAATCCACTAACCCAACTTGGTTTAATCTAGTAAAGTTATTTTTACATTTTGGATGCAAAGATCCCTTGGAATTTGAATGCAAGAAATAATATTGTAAAATCAGGAAGCCTGCAATAAATAAATATATAGCCAAACTTCTCCGACAGATTAAGGGCCATCAGGTAAGTGGCTATATGTCCACCCGCCCAATTTAAATGGGTGGACGCATAGCTGCCTTTTACTGCCCATCGCTGCCAAGAAAACCTTGGCGGTAAAGGGCCGTAAATAATTAAAAATATAAAATATGCAGTAACATTAGCAGTGATGGTTACAGGCAGTAGTAATGCCTGATATTTTTGTATTTCTACAAAACGTGCATATGTTTTATGGCATTTAAGACTGATCTCAAAATGTATGAAGATCCTATGGCTGTAACCATTAATAGTAATTCCCTCAGAGGCAGTGAGTGCATCCATCCTTCTGTTTAGCTGTCACTGGCTGCACACAGGGTGCAATGGCTACAATTCTGTACTGTTGCAATGTTTTTCGTTAACTATTCTGGAGTGCTTGAAGCTGCTTAGGAAAACATTTGAAATGAACATTTAGCAACAAGTAAGCACCGTGAAAACCCATTAAGATCTTCCAACCTTTACAAGTCTTATGATTGTCTGGCTGTTCCCCACTGGTCTTCAGTGCATGCAGGTGTACTTCCACAGTACCTTTGCCATGGGACACACCAGCAGCAACAGCAGGTATTTGAATTTGGAGGCAGTAATATCAAAAGCACTCTACTGTATATTTATACTAATATGGCTCTTAGATGTCCAAGTCCATTCCCTGCGGACGTCAGTTGTGCCAGGTTTTCAGGATAACCACCACTTTGTAAATGATGACTAAATCATTTCATGCCAATGCCTCTTGCATGGCCTTCCTGAGAACCTGGTGATAGTTTGGCGCTGAACGACTGGAGCTGGTCTTCCCTCTCCCCAACTGCCAGGCCCTTTCCTTAGATTCAACATATAATTTCTTAAAGTTAATGATGTTCTAGCTGGGGAAAACCCAGAGATGTGTTTCTATGACCACTTTGTAGCTATTTAGAGCACCCAGATGCTGTTTGTTGATGTGAATTGTGTTTTCCTAGAAAGGTTTAACATAGTATGGTATAACTAATGAAAGCCAGACATAAAATGTAATTGCTTGAATAATTAAGATTTTAGACATTCTGAAATAAACATATTTTTCCATGAGATGTGTGTTAAATGTTCATTGACAACATATACAATAAGGTACCAGTATGTGTAGGCAGAGTGATGCTAACAATGTGCACAGAAAACAACACAAAGTAAACATGCATTACGCCAAACACTGCTGACCCCCGACTGGATATTTAGCACAGCACTCGCCATCCAGATCCCAACAAAAGCGGGGGAGCTGAGCTGATGATAGGTATCTAGATGGGTCAGGAGTCTTGACAAAGTAAGTCTCTTATACTTTAACATGGTACACTGCTACCCAGACATGACTTCCCGTACCGCCAGACCTTGACTACAGGGGTCCCGTCCATGCCCTTTCCTGCCCTAACAAACAATTTCTTTCCCTGCCCTGTCTTTCAGAGATCGACTAAAGGGCCGCCCACTCAAGCCCCCATGGGAACAGTTGTCCCACCCACTGTGGGGGAGTGGCAACCTGTCATTTCATTAATGTGAATGAGAAACATACCTACAGGGGCATGCTTGTCCGTCTGTTTCAACCACCACCTTATCCTGCCAAGGCAGCTTGGTAGACTGTTATGTATGTTGAAGGGTGTTCTCACATCATAATGTGTGTGGTTTGTAAATTTGAACCAAGCGGAGTACAAATATATTCCAGTTGGTCAACGGATCGTAATCGTTACAACACGGTGTGTCTGTTTTCAGTTTCCACATGAAAGAATGTGATCACAAGATAGTGGGATATGCAGATGTATACATGATTGGATACATGGACATATATGTATATTTTGTGACTAAGTGTACCCACTGTGGCAGGCAGGTTTGCATGCATAAATGGGACCATTTAATAGAGATGCTGTATTAGGAGCCCTTCCCATATGTTCTAAATGTATGTATGCTTGATATACCAAGTCTTCCATTACAGGTAATCCCCAACAGCGGCAAGTAAGATTATTTAAAAAACGTGTGCATGCTAATTGCATGCCCATTACTGCCACTAAAACCACGTTAGGCACATCAATGGGGAGTGACCTCTTTCCTCACCCGCCCCGACGAAAGCCCAGCACCTCATATAGGCCAGTAGAACATGGCTGAAACATGTTGGTGTCACAGGGTCATAGGACCATCACATCCTTACCCCTTCATAGTCTTTTAATTTCACCTTCCCACCCACCCCACTAATAAAGTTTCCTTTGGTGTGGGTGACAAGTTTTATCTTCAGAGTTACACCCCCTTACAAAACGTCTTCATAAGAGCTCCCTGAAACAAGGTTGAGCCCACCCTGAACTTTAGGAGTCAGGGTGAACCAGATTGATGAAGCATGCCACTACTAGAGTGGGTGAGGGTTGTATATAGAAAAGGGTTTCTTTTCCCTTTCCACCCCAATAGATGTGGCGTATAACCCACGGCGTATCATTGGTCCTACTCTATCCTTCAAGGAGATGTTAACCGCTGATGATTTAGTGTGGTGCCAAAGAGGTTCTAAATGTTTACACTGATCTTTACTGTCTCTCATATCGTCAGAGTACTATTTGGCCGCTGGTGTTTTTCTGATTTGTCTGCTCATCTTGAAAGGAGTTATCATGCACAACGCTTCTGTGGTGTGTTAAATAGATACTGTCAAACCTTTGGAATGATCTATGATGGGCAAGGACAATGTATTAAGTAAGCTTTCACTACTTACTTGCTTCCAAGATCAATGTCTTATTACTGCAAGATGGTCGACAGGTGAGGAGCTCCGGCCGGGAGCTCCCTGGCTAGGGATTGCTTTTTAGGCTTTAAACCCTGGAATCTACCCACCCCTGGACCTTCTACGCCCCCGGAGATATATGAACAGTGGTCCACTGATTCTCCAACTCCCTCGATCGAATCGGAACGTCGACTTCAGCAACTTCTGAGGAACCTTGATAATCTTCCGGCAGCGGAGCCCTAGCAACATGGCCGTTGCCCGGTGGAGCGGCCTAGGTAGCTGTAGAGGAGATTGGCTGTGGATCACCCCCTCGGCCATCACCTACCCTCTGGACACGGGCACTGTTTCTCGCCTCCCCGCTACGTCTCCTTCTTCCCGTGCCTCCGATGAATAACGAAAATATGCCGATTGCGGATCCATTTCAACTCGGCCGATGCCCGGCCGGGCCGATGCCTGGTTGAGCTGCCTAGGTAGCTGTTGAGGAGATTGGCTGGGATCGCCCCTCCGGCCGTGACCTGCCTTCCAGGTTCCGACCACGGTTGCTTGGCATCCCGCGACGCCTTTCCGGAACTGCGGCTGGGATGCACGAGTCTTTCTCCCCCGATAAAGCAGCAACGAGAATACCGCGACGCTGCTGCCCTGTACCACCGAGCTTGTTTTTTCTTTGCGTTTCTGAGTGAGCGCGCCCTCCTGACCCCACAGCTGCCTCCCTCTTCCGGGGCTGCTAGCTGGGCGCCCGAGCTGACTTTCCCGGACAACTCAGCATGTTTAATGGAGACACTGCTGCCCATGTAGCCCCGAGTGTTTTGTTTGCTATGACCCGAGAGAGATCGGCGATCTCCAGCATTCCTCCCGCCTGATCCTGTGGCCGCCTCCCCCATCCATCCCTGCTCCATGGGGTCAGTTTCCTTGTGGCTTTTCGATTGGATATTTTTTTATCCGCAATTCCGCCATTTTGTAACAAAGTTATTGGGGTCCATGACCTGGGTCCTCCATCTTGGCGGCTTCAATAGATTTTCTGATCGATACGTGCCCCTGGTCAGCGCCTTTTGCCGCCTGACGGACCATTGCCTTAAAATAGCCCCCCAATTGGGACACCTACACCCCTCTCATCTGGTATGGTCACTGCGAGACTCCCTCTTTGCCCCTCCCTCGGACCCATTCCATATCCAAGGTGATCCGTCACAGGGAGTGAGTCTGGCACTGGATTATGTGATTACTGGTCCCCAACCGGTTTGTTGACTCGTTCACTCTTACTTTTTGGTATCCCCTGAAGTACTTTCCCCCTTGCCGGTCTGCCTGACCCGATCTGCATGCCAACCCCTTTACTATTCCCCCACTACCCCCTATGCCCCACAGGACTTTTTTTTCTATGTTATACTATGCTAAAGTAACTCATGTAATTATGTAACACTGTTTTCTTTTCTGTGTTATGCTACGCTCCAGTAACTGATGTAATTATGTAACACTGTTTACCTCATGTAAAGCGCTCTGATACCTCCGGGTCTAGCCAGCGCTATATAAAACTCTTCAAATAAATAAATGTCTGGAAATGGCTAAAGTGAATAAGATAGAAGACTTACTGATACTTGACCATGCCACTGGATTCAAGCTAGCCTGGCTGATGAGGGGTGATACCCCGAAATTGGTCCCAGGATGCTTGTTTCCGGTTCAGGGAGGACCTGGTCTGGCAGTTTGGGCTGGACGTTTCCCATGGGGAACAGGGTCAAGACTGATTTGCATATGGCTGAATCTGAACTGGAATGGCACGATAGGCAAAAAAACTATGGATTTAGGCCCAGATCTCTGTGAGGGAGGGGAGGGGGGGTGAAAGTTTGACATTGTTCAGCATTCCGTCCATCACTTCTTTTTGCAATACCGGGTACGGACATTTTGAGTACCTTGCCGTGCTCTTTGGCCTCTGAAATGCTCCATTTGCCTTCCAGCAATTTGTCAACAACATTTTTGTGATATACTAGTTGTCTACATGATGGTGTATCTGGAAGATACACTCATTTACTGTGGTACCTTGGAGCAACATCAAAATAATTTTCGAGAGGAGCTCTCTCATCTTTTAAAACATACTTTGTATGCAAAGGCATACAAATGTCTGTTCAAAGTACACCACGTATCCCTTTTAGGGTTTGAGATCTCTAAAGAAGGCATTAGTATGAATGCTTCTAATCTAACAACAGTCTTGGAATGACCTTCCTCACTCTCAGTAAATGAGGTGCAAAACTGTGTGGGAATTGCCATCTTCTACAGATATTTTCTACTGGAATCCTCAACAGTTATCCAACCCATCATAAAACTGACCAAAAAGGGATAAAACAGCACACTGAAGAAGAACAGGGAGAGGCTTTCCTAAACTGAAAGACTAAATGTACCACAGCACCCATATTGAGACACACTAACATAATGTGGCCATTTATAGTGGAGTCAAATACATCCTCTTTTGGCACTGGAGCAGTATTTTCTCAATAAGATGTTAAAAACCAAGTCTTACATACTGTAGTCAATTTTTTCAGGCATCTTCTGGAAACACGGAAGGATTGAAAATATGTGATAGAAAACTACTGGCTATTGAAGAGGCATTTGCCCATTGGTGACATCATTTGGAGGGGCCACATTACAGAATCACTGTATGGACAGATCATACCTCACCTCCATGAAATGTGCTAATGTGAAACATACTAGATGGACATTAATCTTCTCATGGTTCAACTACTTAATCACCTGTCAATCTGCTACCAGGCAAGACAGATCATCTCTCAAGACAGACAGTAGATACAGAAGTTCCTGTTTCCTCTCTAACCATTCTTTCTGCTACCATATAGGAATGAAATCAAATCAAATCAAGTTTCAAGTTCAAGTTTATTTTATTTGCATAGTTACTAAAAACCATTGCAACATTTTAAAATAGGCAATAGAACTGATATTGTACACCATTAAAATCAATAAAACGCGTGCTAAAAAATGCTGTACAGTGGTTAAAATTGACGGTGTGAGCGTTAACAAGAATCATTGGTTCACAGATTAAAGTGCAGTGCTGTTGCTTAAAACGTTACTGAGGCCAGAAATACACATAGTAAAGTGCCGTGTAGTGCATATTATTTGGTAGTGAGAGCCAGTGCCTGCTAAGAGTTTATACAATAAAAAGGTGCTCTTTCCTTATTGCGACAAAGAGAAGCAGCGACCAGCTTGCGGGCCAATTGCTCCACAGGCAGCTTATTGTTTGTGTGGCCGAGGTTTGGTTGTTATTTTAGGCATTTTTTGTTCTGCCAGCGTGAGAAATTTTACCGTTCTGCAGTTCAGTTGCGTGTCCCCCGGATTAAAGCATGCCAGCACCCCTTGCCTCCTGGTTCGGATAACTTTCTGCTTAAAGGGGGCTTTTAACAGCTGTGACCGTTCTTGCTGCAGTTCCTTGCATGTGCAGATTAAATGCAGAATGTCTCCTTGTTCGGTATCGCACAGGATGCAAGTGCTTTGGGTTGTTGCCCTCAGCCAAGGTGGAAGATGCTGAGTGCATGGTAGAATGCCCAGTCTGTGCCTTAGAAATGTTATTTTTATTGGTTTGGGATAGCCCTGATTGAAGTATTTTTGCAGTGCAAGTGTTTTCTAGGAATTTAGGGTCATCCAGGCGTGAGATCTGGCTGAGGAAGTTGCCTTGTCCTCCACCAGTGGGAGTTGTTTTACACATTTCCAAACCAATTTTTTGAAAGTTAGATGATAAAGTTGTGTGTTCCAGAGTTCGGTGAGCCTGGTAGTTTCCAGAGGTGTCCGTAGGTAAGTTCTTGTGTGGGAAGTTTCCCTCTACTGGAGTTCTTGCCATAGCAGTTGATTTAAGGTGTTTGAGGTGGCAGTTCTGATCTTGTGCCAACAGATAACTTAAGATCCATGCCTGGCCAGGGATTGTTGTAATAAGCCGAACTCCAGCCTTACTTGAGCTGGTGAAGTGTAGTGCGGAAGGCAAAACACAGTTCTATATGCTTTGACCAGCGTGCTATCTAGTAAGTTGGCATCTCTCCCCCGCATTTTTTCGCTGCCATAGGTTATCATAGGGAGTAGTTTGGCTTGAGCTACCTTCAGGAGCGGACTCAATGTCGGCCCGTCATCTTATTTACAAGATTTTTCATTGATAGTACTATTACCAACCCTCTCTTTCTTATTTCTTCATTTTGGTGAGCGAATGTCCCTTCTTTATCAATGATAACTCTTAGGTACTTGTATTCGTGTGATGGTTCAAGCTGTGTGCCTCCCAAGTACCATTTCCTCTGCCGATTTCTTTTGTTATTTATTGTCATTGACCATGTCTTCCTAAGGTTAATTTTTAAGTTGTTCTCTGTGGCGTAGTTCTGCATTTCCGTTAGTAGATGTTGGAGACCAACGTAGGTATGGCTGAGCAGCACTACATCATCTGCGTACATAAGATTGGTCAGTGTTTTGCCTCCTAACTTAGGTGCATGTGAGTTGCAGGTGTCGAGTGCCTGTGGAAGGTCGGCCATGAATAGGTTGAACAGGGTGGGTGCAAGCACGCAACCCTGCTTCAATCCTTTGGTTGTAGGGACTTTTGAGGAGAGGTGAGTTCCGCCGCCCAGTTTCACCTGAAGCCCCTTCTTTCCTCCCTTTTGCGATCTGCTTTTTTATTAGGAGTAGCAGTGAGCTGCTGGCTTCGCAGGGTGGTATGACATCTATGTCTAGCATGTTCAGCTCCGACGTCTCATTATGGTGCGTTCCCAAATGCTCTTCTTTTGGCCATCTAATAATATCTCCTGCTACCATACATGAATGAAATTAAATCAAATCAAATCAGATTTATAGAGCATGGCTAATCACCCGCAAAGGTATCCAGGCACTGAGAGCAAGCTGGGAAGTTCGGTCAATCAGCCAGGTCTTGAGTCCTTTCCTGAATTCCAGAAGAGAGGATGAAGTCCACAGATGAAGGGGGAGGTCATTCCAGGATTTCGCCAAGAGGTAGGAATAGGAGTGCCCTCAACTGTTGCTCCGGCAGGTGTGAGGGTATGTGCGAGGGAGAAGGAGGCAGAGCCCAGGGCTCTGGAGGGTTGGTGGAAGTTCAGGCAGTGGTTGATGTATCCTAGTCCATGCTGGTCTATGAAATGAAATGGCCACTTGTCTGAAATCTGTTAAACAGGTACAACTAGCCGTTGATGGTGTGGCAGAGTTCAGGGGCGATGGTGGCACTGGCTCGGTTGAAAATGTGGTGGGGCAGGAGTCCGTGGGGGCTCCAGCGTGGATGATTTTCATGATCCTTAGGGTGTCGTCAGTGGTGAGGGTGGTCCAGTTGAGCAGAGTCGGCTGGGATCTGGGGCATTTTGGTGCGGTGGTTGCAGGTGGGGTGGGTGGGTGCTGGGTTGTGAAGCTGTCGTAGATATCTATGATCTTGCGGTGAAAGAAGGTGGCGAGGTTGTCACAAAGGTCTTGGGAGGGCTTACTATAATGAAGTTTCTCCAGGGTTCATGAATTGTGATGGAGACTTTTGCCAATGGTTCTGGAAAAAATGTATTTTTTCAAGGCCAAGAATGGCTGTTTCAGAATGAATAATATACTATGTAACAGTTTATGTCTCGTGCACGGATCTTGTGAACATGAGAAATCAATGTACTAGAATAGTGAGAAAATCATTGAATGTATACAGTTGCAATTGCTTCCTTTTGCTTGTTTTCTATTGGTTATGATCCTGTGAACCATGTACTAATGTAGCGAATGTATGCAACTGTTGTTTAGACTCCTATAAAAGAGTGTGATTTTATGATGTGAAGAGGAGACCATTCCCCATTCTTAGAAGGCGAATGTCTGCCGGATTTATATTCTCTACGTATAGACAGAACTCTCCTGAGTGCTTGACTTTGCTGTATTGGGCTCAGCGCATTGATTGACAATACTAATTGATTCATTGCATTCCCAGCATCTTCGTACTTTGAATATTTCCGAAGTAAAGCCTTTGAACTGAAGGTCCTTTTCTGTCATTCTTATGATTGAAATGCTTTTAGACTGAATATTCTGTATTAGTTAAACAGGGTGTGCGGGGGGCCCATCTCAAGGTCTGTTTATAAATTCTTCCGGTGCTGACATCCCACCCCTCATAAAGCCCTGTCTCACACACATTAATGCTCATTTTCTCACCCTCTTTCTCGCTTGCTCTCTCTCTCTGCAATGATGCACAGCCCATTCGAGTTGTGTAATCAAGAGCATGACCAGGCTCGCACAGTCAAAAAGAGTCCCGGTCCCTTAAAGTGAGCGCTGGTATGACACACCGGCCACCACCGGCCCAAATTAACCACTGCTTGGTCTCAAACGTAGGGGAAGACAGCAGCTTCCTGAACCCTATGACTGGCCAGGCTTCCAAGAGTTTCCTGAATTGAAGATGCTTGTTTTCAGCTCACGTTCAGGGGCTGATGGTTATCTAGAGTTTAAGGCCCTCGGGTCCCAAAGACCATCTCCCTACCTTTGGTGTCTTGAAGGATCATGTTGATCAGCTGAGACAAAGCCTAATGGAATAGTATCTGTACAGTGGCAGTAAATGTAAAAAGGAGAGAAGGAGAAGGGTTGGTGAGGTCACCTGAACATAAGTCATCAATTTAACTGACCTGCAAATTATACAGTTACTTGCAGAAGTAGTTACATGAAAGCAGCAGATAGTGATAAGAGAATAAAAGTGCGTTGAGAGCATGGACCACGATGAATCTGTCTCCCCACACACAAACACCACCACCACCACACCACACACACACACCCACACTCACACAGCATCACCCCCTGAGACCTCCCCCTACACACAGCCTTTCCTCACACTCCGAGAACAGGTACAGCATAGCCAGAAGTGCACCATCTGTACACATATAGAATAGGCACAACACAGACACAACACACGGATCAGCGGGACGAGCTACCATTAAACATTCATGGGTCACAGTAATTATATGATTGGTGCCTTCTTAAAAGCCTACCTTCTAATGTTGATAAAGACTGCGGTGTAGCGTGCAGACATAGGAGATATAGAGATGAAATGAACATAATGTGCTACAGGTTGTAATATAGAATTGCACCACAAAGGGAATATTTCAGCCTCCTGTGGATTATGGGGAGGGTGCATAAGGCAGAAGATCATCTGTCTTTTTAATTTAGGAAACCGAGGGACTAACTTACAAAGCCCTATTGCAGTCGCCAACGCAGAATTCGCAAAAAATGGGGTTTGCGACGATAAAAGAGCTTTTTTCGACGTACAAATCCCCTTTTATGAGTTGAAAATGGTTTTGTGATCTTCTCCGAATCGCAAATAGTCAAAGGCAGGAAGGGTCACCTCCTTCACTGCTTACGATTCAGAAACGTATAGATCAAACAGGAACATCCTTCCCAGTTCCTTGAATATTTTTGTAGAAGCCCTTTTGTAAAATTAATTGTTTAATTATTTTTAACCATCAATCAAGATTTATAAAGTGCAGCTAATCACCCGATAGGGTATCCAGGCGCTTGCAGGCCCCGGAGGGCTACTCGATCAGTCAGGTCTTGAGGGCTATTCGGAATTCCAGAAGTGAGATGATGGTCCAGAGGTGCGTGTGGAGGCTGTTCCAGGTCTATGCTGTGATGTGGGAGGATGAGCGACCTCCACTTCTGCTTCGGTAGATGCGGGGAGTATGGGCAAGTGAAAGAGAGGTGGAGCGTAGTCTTCTCGATGGCTGGAGGAAGTTCAGGTAGTGGTTAATGTAGGCAGGTCATTGGTTGTATAGAGCCTTGTGAGTGTGTGTCAGCAGCTTGAATTGGCATCTCTTCTGTATGGGGAGCCAGTGGAGTTTCCTGAGGTGAGGTGTGATGTGGGGTCATCGGGAAGCCCGAGGTTGAGTCTGGCTGCAGCGTACTGTATGGTCTGAAGTTTCTGTAGAAGATGTGCGGCGATTTCTACGTAAAGGGCACTGCCGTAGTCCAGTCGGCTGATGATGAGGACTTGTGTCACGGTGCGTCTCGTGTGTAGGGGTAGCCATTGACAATGTTGATGGAGATTCTGCAATTACAGCTCCTAGTATGACATTTTGAAATAAGTGATGCTTATGATTGGAGCAAAGATTGGTGCTTATTTAATACAAACCAACTGAAACAGAAGAAAAGTCAGAAGAACATTTCTCTAGCTGTCAAAGTTTCCATACAGCGGCATATACTGCACCACAGCGTCATCTACTGGGTCATGAAAATAATGTCTTTAATGTAGTTCTTTACAATGATGACCGAGATAAAGTAACACGTACATCATGAACGCAATTCCGGACCTGGTGAACGTAAACGCAGACCAAAAACATTTATTAAAGCATAGTTAGAACCTGTGCTTATCCAATAAATCCACCTGGCTCCTTACCTCCGGGACTAATTCCCATCTCTCATTCGAATATTTTTTCGGACCCTGTCTATGACATACAACTTTAAGCCTCATTCTAATATTTTTTCGGTCCCTGTCTATGACATATAACTTTAAGCCCCCTGTTTTCTATCCTTGTACCTCTTGAACTTAGAAAGCAGAATGAACAGACAGGGGGAAAGGCCGGGGGTCGCAAAACCTCCACTGGCGCCCCTTCCTCCTAGGTCAACGCACCATTAGACTTTAGCGCACCCAGGTCCTAAAGGGGTCGCTGTAGGCTGTGACCTTATGTTATGAAAGCGCATCATAACGAAGCAAAAGTCTCAGGGGCATATTATCAACTGACAGCGATAAATATCGCTAAGCGTGCTTAGCGCGATTTTAGTTATCGCCGGCTATCGCTGGATTTTATCGCTGAGATAGCGCGTTATCATCAACGGCTATCTCCAATGCGATAAAAATTCCAGCGAAAGCGGCGAAATGCTGGAATGTCGCTGGTAATCCAGCGATAATATTACAGCGCTAGGGAATTCCTTGCTAATAAGCCATGGTGGATTTAGCTTGGCAATCCACCTCCCATAGGGTAATATAGCTAAGTCAGATATTTTTCTAACATTAGAATCCAGCGTTAAGGGGGCCTTAGCACGATTTTCATTGTCGCTACGCGGGTATGGGGCATTGTTAATAGCGCGAAGCTGCGTTAGCGATGTTTTCCCATGTGGTGAATGTGAGGCACGCCTACTTTGCATCTCATTAGCGATGAGATGCAAGGCGTTAGTGAAACGGGTGCTAACACAAGGAAACACACGCTAAAGCCTGTTAGCGTGTCCTTGTTAATACTGCGATAGAATTATCGCCGCTTTTCGGCTGAAAACGGCCGCTAAAGCGGCGATAATTGTCTTGATAATATGCCCCTCAGTCATTCAGTGTTCATAGCTCCATCCAAGCTTGCGTGTGGACAGGTTTCAGGTCAGAGGTGAGGACGGTGCTCAGCTGACTCCAAGTTGCGTGTGCCTCCTGGTCAGATGGGACTTCAATGAATGAATTAATGAATGAATCAATAAATCAATAAATCAAGATTTATAGAGTGCTGAAAATCACCAGGGTATTCAGGCACTGAGAGCCATGCTGCTCGAGTGGATGAGCGGTCTGAAGCAATGCAGAAGCTCAGAAACTTTGCATGTTGCGTGAGTGTGACTGGGGTAAAAGCCTTGAGAACTATGGGGCATGTATACAACAGAATGGCAGAGCGCGGCGTTAGGCTATTATTGCTAACGCCGCGCTCCACCATTCTGAAAATGCAGGGATGCGCCGTATTTACAATGATACGGCGCACCCCTGCGTTTTCCCTAGCGCGGGCGCTAAATTCAGCTGCCTAAAGCTAACACAGGCACCCTTGCACCATAGTGCAAGGGTACCTGCGCTGAGAAATGATTGTTTCTGTGCAGGAAGGCGTCTCTTCCTGCACATAAACAATCACTAATGGTGATTTTAACTTCTATGTGTGCTGTATTGTGCAGCACACATAGAAGTTGCAAATCATCATTTTTTAAATGATTGTTTTTCTGCAGGAAGGGACACCTTCCTGCACACAAACAATCATTCTTGCCGATTTGCTGTTTCTATGTGTGCTGCACACATAGAAACAGCAAAAACAAGGAGAAATTAATAATTTCTCCTCGTTTTGCCATTTTAAGATCAGGTTTTTTTTTGTCTTAATTTTGGCACTGCCCCATATTTCCACCACCCTTGTAAATAGAGGGCAGTGTCAAAAAGCAATGGGTTTTGGGGCGGAACGGTCACCACAACACCCATTGCCCGCCCCTTTCACAGTAAGTGGTGCATGAAAGGGGGTCTTATTCACAAGGCAGCTTTAAGGCACTTGTAAGTGTCTTAACACCTGTTGGACTTGGCCCTTTTTGCAGGATCATTCCCTTCCTCCTGTATTTTTTTCTGACCTGTTGTTGGTGGTTTTATGATTCTGGGCACTTCACCACTGCTGATCAGTGCTAAAGTGCATATGCTCTCCCTGTAAATTGTTGTTATGAATTGGTGTTTCCATGATCGGCATATTTTATTTACTAGTCAGACCCTAGTACTGTTCACTATGTGTGCCCAGGGCTTGTAAATCAAATCCTGCTAGTGGACTGCAGCACTGATTGTGCCACCCACAGAATCAGCCTGTAAAATGTAACTCTGGCCTGCCATTGCAGAGCCTGTGTGCAGTCTAGTACTACCATGTCGACTTGGCAAGTGTACCCACTTGCCAGTCCCTAAACCTTAACTTTTCTACATGTTAGTCACCCCTAAGGTAGGCCCAAGGTACCCCTGGGGGCAGGGGGCAATGTATGTGAAAGGTAGGCAATGCCCTGATGTGTGTGGCATGTCCTGATAGTGAATTACTGCCAATTTCGGTTTTTCACTATTGCAAGGCTACCTGTTCCCATAGGACAGAATGGGGAGTTTGTTTATAACATCTTATAAACATAACTACCCCTGGAAACAAGGTAGGAAAATAATGTTTGATATGCCTTAACTCAGAATGTTACAATGCATCTTTTAGTGAGGGTGATTTTTACATTCTGTGTTTGAAAATACCACTTTTAGAAAGTAGGTATTTTCTTGCTTAGCCATCCAGTATGCCTCTGCTAGGTTTGTGTATTGCATGTCTGGCTTTGGTGTGTCAGGGGCTGGGGAGGAGCAGTGGCTCCAGAGAGCCTGATGAGTCAGGGCTAGGCTGAATAGGCCTGGTCTGCATTTGGACTGGTGGGAGGAGTAGCACCTGCACCTGAATAGGGCTGTGCCTGCCTTCCACAATGATGGCTCCGCCCCCCTGTGGTGTGTCTGGAGCCAGGGCTCACACTGACAATGGAGCTTGTTGTGCACTTGCAAAGTGCCCCACAGAACTGGATTTGGCTGGGTACAGACACTCTCTACCTTCAGAGAACAAAGGATTTTTGTGTATAAAAAGAGGGGCTCAGACCCCAGACCTTTAGATCTATTCTGGGAAATCAAGAGGAACCTTTGCCAAGGAGAAGAGCCAGAGAAGCTGAGGAGGAATACTGCCCCTGTGCTGTTTGCTGTCTGGGGTTGGCCTGCAGTGGCTACTTGCTGCCAAGGAAAGGAGAAAAGGACTTTGCTGTTTGCTGTGTACCCTGCTTGAGGAAGATCTCCAAGGGTTTAAAATTGAGCTTGCCTCCTGTTCTGAAGTCTCAGGGACACAAAGACTTCACCACCAGCTCCCCTGACTTCCTTGCTGGGAGTTCTGACCTGCAAAGAGGTGCCTGCTGTTGTTTTGCACCTCTAGAGACTGTTTTCCGCTGGGAGCTGGAAAAATCCACGCATTGTCCCGGATTGTCGCATCGCATCGAGGCGCCAAGTTTGTCGCATCGTTGGGGGACGCAGTAAGAAACCGACGCATCACCTCCCCATGCAGTAAGAAACCGACGCATCACCTCCTCTCCGGTAAGGAACCGACGCATCACCTCCCCTTAGCAGCAGTAAGGAACCAACGCATCACCTCCCCCAGAGCAAGGAACCAACGCATCACCTTCCCTGGGTGTAAGGAACCGACGCATCACCTTCCCTGTGGCCCGTTTTGTTTGTTTGTGTGACGCATCCCAGGTTCTTTGTGTGAAAAGTGTTGCATCTGCAATTTGCTTTGAGCTGAACTATTTCTACCATCTGAAAGTCATATTTTTATTATTGTATTGTGGATTTTTTTTCATTTGGTATTGTTCTGGTTTAGATAAAGATTACTTATTTTTCTAAACTGGTGTGGTGTCCATTTGTAGGGTTTTCACTGTATTACTGTATGTGTTCACAAATGCTTTACACACTGCCTCTGAGATAAGCCTGTCTGCTCGTGCCAAGCTACCAAGGGGGTGAGCAGGGGTTATTTTAAAAGTGTATCCCCCTTACCCTGACTAGAAGCAAGGGTCCCTATTTGGACAAAGGTACCTACCTCTGCCAACTAGAGACGCCCATTTCCAACAACGCTGCCTTGTAAATAAGGCGAAGTGTTTATTGCCACAGGAACGTCTTAAAAAGTGACATTTTTGTGGCTATAAACTCTTGTGGATATGCCCCTATGTTCAATAGCTGGGATTTAGGTATGGGAGAGGAGTTGGCCTAACGGCTAGGGCGTCCGACTTCGAACCTGGGGAACTGGGTTCGAGTCTCGGCAATGACGCTGAACATCCTGTGATTCTGGGCAAATCACTTAATCTCCCCGTGCCTAACAAAAATGAATGTGTGTCCTAATGTAACGTAACTGGTGCTATGTAAAGCGCTCTGATACCCGATTCGGGTCAAGTTCGCGCTATATTAAACTCTGCAAAAAAAAAAAAAATCACACTTGGTTTTGTTGGGTTTCTCAATGAAATTAAACAGTTTGCATATTTCCATCCTGGAATGGATGAGGCTGAGGGAGCATCAGAGGCAGGGAATGTTGTGAGCTGATGACACCTGAGACAGAACCAGGTGAGGCTGGAGGTTGATGGATTGTGACGTCCTGCCGAGTGAGGGGTGTAAAGATGCAGTCTTGTGCACACAATAAGAGACAAAGAGTGAGGGACTCTGCATTTCAACAAACTGGGATGCCCATGGAGGCTGGAGGAGAGGGTGGGATGAACGCCCTCAGCATTGGTTTAAGAAGCTTTGGAATTGCAGATTTTTCTAGGCAGCCTGTGATTTTTCTCCAGTGAACTGGGCAGTGATGGAAGCCCCTGGGAGGTTATCTGTGTCTTTGGTTTGTTTGCATCTTTGCAGTGCTGTGAAGTGAGGCTTGCATTTCAATGAACCCCTATTCTGGTGAGAATGGCTGGCGCACCCTCAGTCTTGTCTATGCGTTGACTGGCGCTGGTGGCAGCGAGGGTCTCACCCAGAGGCGCAGGCCCTGTTTATTTGTACCCCTGTGTGGAGACCACCTACCAGCTCCACTGGTAAGAGATGCAAACCAACCCCTTAACTCATACATTAGTGCAAGTTTTTTGGCCGTAGAAGGGATGTGTGGCTCACAGCTGGACTAGAGAATTTGTGGCCTGGATAAGATTGGGGTCCTTTTTGTGATAAGCCAGTGATGCCCACTTTGGAAACTGTGGTACCTACACTTTCGCTGTCCCCCGTTCTGTAGTCTGACACTTGTTGGGTGCTGACAGACCCCGCCCATTCTATCTGACTCCGTGCGGGATTCCTCCGCCTGGGTGAAACTCAACATTTCACTTTCGTCTGTGTTGTTGCCAGGTCTCTGAGCAGCAGGAGCAGATGTGGGCAAGGCCAGATTAAGACCTTTAGAGACCCTAAGCACTTAAAAGATTTTGGTGCCCCCATATATATTTAACTCAAAATATAAACAATAATGAACTGTAAAATAAAATGTTATTTTTTTAAATGAAACAAAACTTGCAGTAAGATGGAAAATAATGTTTATTTTTTGTATATTTCCACTTTATTTATAGGTTCAGCCGCACCATTTGCAGTTTTGCACCATATGGTCCATCGTAAATCCAGCAATGGAACATTTCTGTGGTGCCCCCTTCCCTTGATGCCCTAAGCACGTGCTTATTTTGCTTAATGTCTAATCCAGCCCTGGACGTGGGCTTCCAATCTAAGGTGAATACATTTCACACCTTGACTAGCCAAACGCTGTCTGAATGGAGACTTGGGACTCAGAAGCACATGGAATCTGGCTGGCAACAGGGACAGGGTGGCCCGCCAGGACCCTCTAACAACCCCTGGTTTGCTCTGGCACTCTACTTTTTCAAACCATTGTGTGCGAAACACCTCTAAATTGCTATTCCGATCCACCCTCCGTAGCATGCGTGACCTGTTTTTCTGGGTGAATTGTGCTTTACCACTCCCGCTTAAATGGGTGGGGAGAAGGTCAGAGTGGGATGTGTGTGGAGTGCAGGGTCAGACTCAGGACCGGATTGGCCGTAGTGTCTCCTCTCCCAGTGCATCGATAGTGTCCCTCTGTCCCAGTATGCTGTGTCACTGTCTCCTCTCTCAGTGCATCAACAGTATTATCCCCTGTCCCAGTGGGCTGTGTCTCTGTCTCCTCTCCCAGTGCATCAATACTGTCCGCTTGCCCCAGTGCACTGTGTCTGCATCTCCTGGTAGTGTACTGTGTCAGTGTCTCCTCTCCCAGTGCATCCATAGTATTCCCTGTGCCAGTGTGCTGTGTCACTATCTCCTCTCCCAGTGCATCAATAGTATCCCCTGTCCCAGTGGGCTGTGTCTCTGTCTCCTCTCCCAGTGCATCAATACTGTCTGCCTGTCCCAGTGCACTTTGTCTGTATCTCCTGCTCCTAGTGCACTGTGTCTGCATCTCCTGATAGTGCACTGTGTCAGTGTCTCCTCTGCCGGTGCATCAATACTGTCCCCCTGTCCTAGAGTGCTGTGTCACTGTCTTCTCTCCAAGTCATCGATAGTGTCCCCCTGTCCCAGTGTGCTGTGTCAGAGTCTCCTCTCCCAGTGCATCGATAGTGTCCCCCTGTCCCCGTGTGCTGTGTCAGTGTCTCCTCTCATAGTACATCGATACTGTCTCCCTGTCCCAGTGTGCTGTATCAGTGTCTCCTCTCCCGGTGCATCGATAGTGTCCTCCTGTCCCAGTGTGCTGTGTCAGTGTCTCCTCTCATAGTACATCAATAGTGTCCCCTGTCCCAGTGGGCTGTGTCAGTGTCTCCTCTCTCAGGTCATCGATAGTGTCTCCCTGTCTCAGTGGGCTGTGTCAGTGTCTTCCTGTCTCAGTGCACTGTGTCTGCATCTCCTGGTAGTGTACTATGTAAATGTCTCCTCTCCTGGTGCATCGATACTGTCCCCTGCGTCAGTGTCTTCTCTCCCAGTGCATCAATACTGTCCCCCTGTCCTAGTGTGCTTTGTCATGTCTCCTTTCATAGTACATCGATAGTGTCCCCCTGTCCCAGTGGGGTGTGTCAGTGTCTCCTCTCCCAGTGCATCGATAGTGTCCCACTGTCCCAGTGTGATGTGTCAGAGTCTTCTCTCCCAGTGCATCAATAGCGTCCCCCTGTCCCAGTGTGCTGTGTCAGTGTCTCCTCTCATAGTACATCGATAGTGTCCCTTGTCCCAGTGGGCTGTGTCAGTGTCTCCTCTCCCAGGTCATCAATAGTATCACCCTGTCCCAGTGGGCTGTGTCTCCTCTCCCAGTGCAACGATAGTATCCCCCTGTCCCAGTGGGCTGTGTCTCCTCTCCCAGTGCATCGATACTGTCCCCTATCCCAGTGTGCTGTATCAGTGTCTCCTCTCCCAGTGCATCTATAGTGTCCCCCTGTCACAGTGTGCTGTGTCAGTGTCTCCTCTCCCAGTGCATCAATAGTGTCCCACTGTCCCAGTGTGCTGTGTCAGAGTCTTCTCTCCCAGTGCATTGATAGTGTCCCCCTGTCCCAGTGTGCTGTGTCAGTGTCTCCTCTCCCAGATCATCGATAGTATCACCCTGTCTCAGTGCACTGTGTTTGCATCTCCTGGTAGTGTACTGTGTCAGTGATTCCTCTCCTGGTGCATCAATACTGTCCCCTGCGTCAGTGTCTTCTCTCCCAGTGCATCAATACTGTCCCCCTGTCCTAGTGTGCTTTGTCAGTGTCTCCTTTCATAGTACATCGATAGTGTCCCCCTGTCCCAGTGGGCTGTGTCAGTGTCTCCTCTCCCAGTGCATCGATAGTGTCCCACTGTCCCAGTGTGATGTGTCAGAGTCTTCTCTCCCAGTGCATCAATAGCGTCCCCCTGTCCCAGTGTGCTGTTTCAGTGTCTCCTCTCATAGTACATCGATAGTGTCCCCTGTCCCAGTGGGCTGTGTCAGTGTCTCCTCTCCCAGGTCATCGATAGTATCACCCTGTCCCAGTGGGCCATATCAGTGTCTCCTCTCCCAGTGCATCGATAGTGTCCCACTATCCCAGTGGGCTGTGTCAGTGTCTCCTCTCCCAGTGCATCGATACTGTTACATATCCCAGTGTGCTGTATCAGTGTCTCCTCTCCCAGTGCATCTATACTGTCCCCCTGTCACAGTGTGCTGTGTTAGTGTCTCCTCTCTCAGTGCATCAATAGTGTCCCACTGTGCTGTGTCAGTGTCTCCTCTCATAGTACATCGATAGTGTCCCCTGTCCCAGTGGGCTGTGTCAGTGTCTCCACTCCCAGGTCATCGATAGTATAACCCTGTCCCAGTGGGCCATGTCAGTGTCTCCTCTCCCAGTGCATCGATAGTGTCCCCCTGTCCCAGTGGGCTGTGTCAGTGTCTCCTCTCCCAGTGCATCGTTACTGTCCCCTATCCCAGTGTGCTGTATCAGTGTCTCCTCTCCCAGTGCATCTATACTGTCCGCCTGTCACAGTGTGCTGTGTCAGTGTCTCCTCTCCCAGTGCATCGATAGTGTCCCACTGTCCCAGTGTGCTGTGTCAGAGTCTTCTATGCCAGTGCATCGATAGTGTCCCCCTGTCCCAGTGTGCTGTGTCAGTGTCTCCTCTCCCAGATCATCGATAGTATCACCCTGTCTCAGTGCACTGTGTCTGCATCTCCTGGTAGTGTACTGTGTCAGTGTCTCCTCTCCTGGTACATTTATACTGTCACCTGTGTCAGTGTCTCCTCTCCCAGTAGATCTATAGTGTACCCCTGTCCCAGTGGGCTGTGTCAGTGTCTCCTCTCCCAGTGCATCGATACTGTCCCCTATCCCAATGTGCTGTACCAGTGTCTCCTCTCCCAGTGCATCTATACTGTCCCCCTGTCACAGTGTGCTGTGTCAGTGTCTCTTCTCCCAGTGCATCGATAGTGTCCCACTGTCCCAGTGTGCTGTGTCAGAGTCTTCTATGCCAGTGCATCGATAGTGTCCCCCTGTCCCAGTGTGTTGTCAGTGTCTCCTCTCCCAGATCATCGATAGTATCACCCTGTCTCAGTGCACTGTGTCTGCATCTCCTGGTAGTGTACTGCGTCAGTGTCTTCTCTCCCAGTGCATCAATACTGTCCCCCTGTCCTAGTGTGCTTTGTCAGTGTCTCCTTTCATAGTACATCGATAGTGTCCCCCTGTCCCAGTGGGCTGTGTCAGTGTCTCCTCTCCCAGTGCATCGATAGTGTCCCACTGTCCCAGTGTGATGTGTCAGAGTCTTCTCTCCCAGTGCATCAATAGCGTCCCCCTGTCCCAGTGTGCTGTGTCAGTGTCTCCTCTCATAGTACATCGATAGTGTTCCCTGTCCGAGTGGGCTGTGTCAGTGTCTCCTCTCCCAGGTCATCGATAGTATCACCCTGTCCCAGTGGGCCATGTCAGTGTCTCCTCTCCCAGTGCATCGATAATGTCCCCCTGTCCCAGTGGGCTGTGTCAGTGTCTCCTCTCCCAGTGCATCGATACTGTTCCATATCCCAGTGTGCTGTATCAGTGTCTCCTCTCCCAGTGCATCTATTGTTGTATTCCTCTTAGGGTGTCCATAAACGGGCTTTCCAGAATCATGTCCTTATATAGGCACAATTCGCCCTGCCCTTATATAGGCATAAAATCCCAGTCCTTATTTAGGCATTAAACCGTGCACTCCAAATACAGGCATGGTCTCCGACATCCGTCCACCCTAACGTCACAACGAGTTCATGAAGAACAGACCCTTAGGCTGCGGGAGTTTCCCTAGCTCAGGACTATTGATTTCTTCAAGGACTCATATATTATGCATGAACCATTATTCCTTAGGGGTTCATTCATGACGTCTTCCGCTGTCCGACTCACGTCAATGCTAACATTCTGAGGTAATTCTCAGGTATAAATATACCTTCCCTAGCCCCTGTAAATCAAAGGAGACCTCGACTTCAGAGGAGCCCGTTTCCCGGCCTGACGCACTGAGAAGACGCTGTCATCCCTGCATGCAGAGAGTCCAGCTTCGAGTGATCTGACTTCCCTTGCGGGGTGTCGGAGTTCGAGTCTGGCAAGAGATTCCTACCTCTCTCATTCTTCAGGTATGGAGCTGACTAGAACCTAGAGGGACTCTTGGCATACTAGGCATACTAGGCTTAACATACTCTTAGTATACCATAGTAAGGAATACTTCACCTACTTCATACCTCTTCCTACACCTAGGACAGGTTAGGTACATTGGGGTAGAACTAGGTTAGAAACGCATCGTATGAGTACTCGCATTTTTAGTGTGTGTCATTTATGTAAATACATATATACTAAAAGATAATGCTATCGCAGTATTATTTATTTCTACTGCTCACACTGTACATTATTTATCTCGCATACTGTCTTGTGATCGTAACAGCACATTTTACTTACACCAGAAACAAGACTGTTCAATAAATCTTTTATTGAAACGCCCGTCTATTCTTTCTGTGTAACTTTGAGGAAAACTAAGCATGCACGACTGAGCTGAGTGAAATAGTTATCTATTGTTTCCACGACTCTGGGACACGTTCTGATTCTAAAGGGAAACAAAGGGCCTGATTCACAGAACTAACTTACGTCAAAAACGTAAAGTTAGTACCTTTTGGTATTCACAGACTTACTCATTTTGGTATTCACAGAATGAACTTACTCATTTCGGTATTCACAGAAGTTAGGACTCCTAACTTTAGGACTCCTAAATGCCTTCTGTGAATACCGAAAGTCTTAAAGTTAGGATTTTTCTCAGTTTAGGAGTAGTAAAGTTAAGACTCCTAACTTTAGGACTCCTAAATGCCTTCTGTGAATACCGAAAGTCTTAAAGTTAGGATTTTTCTCAGTTTAGGAGTAGTAAAGTTGGACTCCTGACTTTAGGACTCCTAAATGCCTTCTGTGAATACCAAAAGTCTTAAAGTTAGGATTTTTCTCAGTTTAGGAGTAGTAAAGTTAGGAATCGAAAGACGAAAAACACGCTCCAAAAACTAAAGCAAAACCTCAATTCTCCAAAAAGAAAGTAGCAGGTCTAAAGATCAGACATGCCGAGAATACTGAGAACACAACTCAAGAACGGAGAATGGGCTCAGACAATGCTGGACAGTGCAGCAGAAGTCACAATAGCTCGCCAGAACCTGAAGGAACTTCTGGAGATAGTGGACTTGAATGAGTACATTAAAGTAGAGACTGTAGACACCAGGGTTAGTACTCCACAAAAGTTATATGAAATAACACTCCGGATGGAGGGAGATAAACCTAGACAGGTGAAAGCACTTTTTTGGGAAAGACTATCAAAGGGCTATGACATACTTCTAGCAGAAAAGGACTGGCCACCACAATTTGTCAGGGAGTGCCCACACGGCGTGGACATTATTATGCCTGCCTTCTCCAACCATATACCAATGCACCTGAGATATACATATGCCAGGAAATGGGCAGTGGCCCAGGCCCCAGCATTATATAAAAATCATGTAGGATGGGACGAGGACTCACCTCACCATAAAATACATCTGAAACATGAACCAACTGCACAACGGCAGTACCCAATAAAGCAAGAAGCTAAAAAACAGGTCAGGGAGATCTTAGATCAACTTGAATATCAAGGGGTGATTGAAACATGCACCTCCTCAATGAACAATCCTTTGTTTCCTGTCTCCAAACCAGACAATACATATCGTCTAGTTTTGGATTACAGACACCTAAACACTTGTTCTAAAACTTTTGCAGTGCAAAATGCACATAGCACAGCATTAATGAATAACATTGTGCGTAAAAAATACAAAACAACATTAGACATCTCAAATGGTTTCTTTTGTCAAAACATAGCACCTGAAAGCAGGTACTTAACAGCATTCTCCATAATGGGGACCCAGCGTAACTTTTGTCGTCTCCCACAAGGGTTCAAGAACAGCCCGGGTTTATTCTCAGCGAGGGTAACGGAGTTACTACAAATTTATGACAACGAGGCATTGTCCTATGTCGATGACATCTATCTGACAGACGATGACCTGGAAAAACACTTGAACAGGGTGAGCACCATTATACTGGGATTCGCCTCTGAGGGCTACAAGTTCAACTTTAAAAGTCCCGAATTGCCCATCTCAATGTCCTATTTCTAGGATATGAGCTTTCAAGTGAAGGCAAGAGCTTGGCAGCTAACTTTCTAGAGAAATGTGCGCTGCTCCAACCTCCAAAAACGCTAAAAACTTACAATCCATCCTGGGTTTCCTAAATTTTGGAAGAACATACATTCTAAATTATGCAGAAAGGGTTAAACCTCTCTACGCATTAATCAAACCTGATTTTTCAATCAAAAATTGGACACAAGAACACACAGAAATCTTGCGTTCACTCCAGGCTAACATGTTAGCAACAAATCACTTACGAACACGTGTAAGTCAACGAAATTTGGTGATCCGAATAATCTCGGGTCAATGCGGATTCACCTACTTAACCTTCAATGAGGGTGAGAAAATACCAATCGCATACAAATCTCATTTGTACACACAAGCGGAAATGCGCTTCAGTTCAACTGAAAAAATTCTGACAGCAGTTCAAACCGCTGTAGCAAAAGAAAGAGCCTTAGCCCAAGGGAAACGCATTATTGTCGTAACCCCAGTACCAGCTTTAGAAGCGGTCACAAAAGCAAGCATTCCAAATGCTAAAGCATTACATCCAAGAAGGATACAGTGGGTTAATTCTCTTGCTGCAACAGATGTTGAATATGTTTTTGATCCTGATTTAAAAACACAAGCATTCCTGCAATTTGAACAAGAATGTCCTCTGCCCACTGAGATTCTGCCTCTCGATCAGTACGAATTCATAATTCACACTGACGGATCCTCACAGCCCGCAACAGGGAGTAAGCAAGCTTACAGTGCAGCGTGTGCAATCGTTAAAGGTCGCATGCGAAATGGCATCTTCAGACCTATGGTCACAAAAACTCAATCTCTAGGAGATTGTACAGCTCAGCGAGCTGAACTACAAGCATTCAAACTGGTACTTGAAAGTACAGATCGAGAATTCCCCACACTAATAGTGTGCGATTCCTTTTACTGTGTTCAGTCGTATAATTAATATATACAAAACTGGCTTGAAAATGGTTTCAAAGATGCGAAAGGTGGCACAATAAAGCATAAAAGGCTTTGGGAACAAGTAGTTCAGTTGAAAAACGAACTACCAAAGGCTCACGTGATCCACACACTGAGTCATCAACGTGATGGCGTTCACGTTGCAGGGAATTCATTGGCAGATGAAGCCGCAAAGGGGGCTGTTCAGACGGCTTCCGTAGCTGCGATCACTCGTTCAAAAACAAAAATAGACGGTGAGATAATGTTGGCTGTCAATGCTTCAAGCAAGGGCAGCAGTGCAGCGTTACCAAAAAAGTTTCCACTCAAGTACTCTTATGTAATTGATGCGAACAACGTTCCTTTTGCTCGAATCCCTGGAGTGGGGGATAGGGTAATTCCAAACAAGGAACGCAGATTAGGACTAATCCTAGCAGCACACGAAGGGATAGCTTCTGCCCATGCAGGTGTTTCTGCGACAGTATCTTTACTCAAGCAAAGATATTGGTGGCCTGGCATTCGGAAACAAACTAAAAACTATGTTTTAGAATGTGATATTTGCCAACAGATGAAAGTCTCAACAGTGAAACGTCCTGCGCAGACACCCCTGTTAATTTCAGACAACCATTAGCTTATGTTTACCTGGACCACTGCGGTCCCTTGCAAAGGGACGGTAACTATAAATATATCATGGTTGCAGTGGATTCATGCTCTAGGTTCCTATGGATATGGCCACAGCGCTCGGCTGACGCTCGAACTGTTATAAAAGATTTGCGAGTCTTTATCGGCACATACGCAATAGGCACACTACATTCTGACCAGGGCCCTGCGTTTAGCTCTCGGGCTTACAAAGATGCCATGGCCAGTCTGGGCGTTGCATTGCGGTACTCCTCTCCATTCCATCCTGAGGGAAATTCGGTTGTGGAAAGGAAAAACCGGGACATAAAGCAGTCTATAACAGCAAGGGTATTAGGTTCGGGTGATGGGTGGGTCAAACACCTTAATGGGGTACTACGCTCATTGAACAATCTGCCAAGAAGTTCTCTAGGGGGGGTCACTCCATATGAGGTCCTATTTGGGACAAGAATCTGGGTACCAGACCTTGAACACGTAGGCACAGTGGTGGAAAATAAACCGTTTGATATCAAAGATCGTTTGGCTGTTTTACAGGAACTCAATGAATTAAGAACGAAACAAAGCAACGTATTCCTGCAGCCAACCACCACTGGGGAAAAATCGGCGGTCCCAGCAAGGCCTGTCTGGATTCCAAAAGTTGGGGATCTAGTCAGAGAAAAAATTGTAGACAAGAAGGAATTTGGACCTTCTTACAGACAACCAGTACCTGTCCTAGCAGTTCAAGGAACAAGAACAGTACTTGTGCCGCCCCTTGCTGGAAGAAAGGAGAAAAGATTTGTGTCCATCGACCTCATCAAACCACAGTATGTGGCCAATACTAAATAGTAGGCCTCGTGGACTCCGACCTAGTAGCAGATGCACTCCTCTCGCTACTATCCAAGAGGTTCAGACTGAAAGACTGATAACAATCGAGAATTCAGCTGTAATAGATGAAGGACTAAGCAACAATGCAATGGAACTCATCCCTCTTGAAAACCAAGTAACAGTTCGTCCAAATACACCTGTCTACACCAACGTGGCAAGTGATGAACTTGTTCCAGTGATTTCTACAAATCCTGATGCAATTCCAACAATTGACAGAACTGCTTCTGGCTATTTCATTAACTTTGATACGTTCTCAGAAGATCCGAGTGAACCTGAAACGACGCCAGCATCATTCAAACTCAAGCAGCAAGTACAAGACTTCCTTCACTTTCTGAAAAAGACTTATCTGGTTTCTCCATGGATTGAACTCTGGATTATATCTGGACTTTTTGTTTTCCTGCTCTGGCTAGCTTTGGTTACAACTGTGAGCGTGCTTATAAGTGGCAGATACATCCATGTGAACACTGAAGGAAAAGACGTGAACGTACTTTTGAAACCTCATAAATCTTCCCATCGTGAAGCAAGAGACTTGTCATCAGTGAACATCACAGCTGTTCCTATACAGGATGGTATAGTGTGGGACAAAACAGATTATGAAATCTTCGGCCCAACAGAACAATTGAACATTCCACATTTGTTTAAAATTTCACTAAGTGATCTAATTATGTCCAGTACCTATTCAGATGATTGGGACTTTGAGACTGTTAAAGACATAATGTTTGACTTAGAAAAATCTGCTGCATTTTCTAAAAATGAATATTTAGAGGGTTCATCAGACTATGAACAACTGTATTGTTATAACCACTATGGGCATCATTATTTGCATAAATCTGCATACCCTAGAAATGTGTTTATGTTTAACCAATGGGAGCATTGTCCTACACCACCACAAGGTAGTTCAAAAACATTTGCTAACAAGTTTCCATATTTTTCAGGTTACAATACATCTGATCCAGAAACGTTTTACTATAAAAATGTAAACAAAACAGGACTGAAAATTATGTTAACTAATACGAAACAGATTTACTCTGCAGCATTTATTGCCCAACTGTCTAGACAGGGTTTCGACTTATAGAAAGACACAATAGACACAAAAACTGTGTGGGGTACTAAAGAATGGCAAGTACGAGGTATAGAAGCTTTATTTAGAGCCTGTATCATCCCTGAACAAATAATGTTTTTGAATGAAACTGTCCAACAAACTTCTTGTCTTGGATTAGCCAAGATCAAAGAGATGAAAACGCCTTCTGTACCAACACCTGCAAGTGATAACTATACACAGGCAGTGGTGACAGTTGACAATATACTACAACTCAACAGATCTAATCCTGATTGGAAAAAATGGTTGATCTGGCCCACAGACACGAATAACTGTCAGGAAAGATTCCTGAATAAAACTCAGGGCTTTACTATTCATAGGCCAGACCCAAGATATGTCCAAAGACAGCATCCGGGGGTAGTAACAACATACAGTGTAGGAAAATTATGCCTCGATTGGCTGCATAAGTCTACACTACAGGATGTGAAACAACACTTATCCTTACTTAAAAAGGACGCAGACCTTAGGGAATTCTTGCTTGGACCAAGAAAACCGCGTCAAAAACGTTTCATATATGCCGGCATTTATGCTGCCTATAATGAAGCATGGAAAGTGTCACAGATGGAGGCCGCAGAACGAATACGTGAACTTGATCATATTAATTTAGAGAAAACACTCTCTGTGGTCGACAATGGGTTAACAACTTTGTCCTCCAGAATATATTCATTGGATGGCATTGTATCCTCTGCTATCGACATACTAGAACAAGATTTGGCGATGTTACAACAAGGTCAGTCTCAATTACGTTCTATTGTGTTATTAAGCTGGACGCTGCAATCTTTGCGTGCGGGCTATGTGCCTTGGTGTTTCATCAACACGTCAGCTCTGTTTGCAGAATATAATCTAACTGATAAACAGATCGAACTGGCACAAAGAGGAGCAAAGTATACAGTGCTGAGCATTGAAAAACTGGAAAAGTTACCATTCACAGTGGCAGAAAAATCAGCTACAGAATGGCTCATTCATGGCAAAATCACATTACCTGTGACTACTTTTCAGTTTCAGTATTGCCTCAGACAAATGCAAGCAGGCAAATATGAAAGGTTGGGTAAGGAATACATTAAGACATCTTGGGATTTACCGTATACATATAGATGTTGGAGTGGGGATCGTGAAGTGTTTTTGAGCGGTACACACTGTAAACATGCACTGAGCGGTTCACTTCTATGTCAGGACATTTCTTTACACGGGGCTTGCAATGGTTCTGTGGCAAATTTGTCTTGCCATCAGCAGGGTACACCAGCTGCTGTGATTAATCCAACGTTTGGACAACTTTCTAATGGGAGTTACCTCATGTTGAATGATCAGAGTTGCTGCGGAATGTTGCCAGGCATCCCATATCTAGTAACGGTCAACTCCAGGGTCACTTGCTGTATGCAAGTATTGTTTGCCCCAATAGACACAGTCAGGGAGTCGCCTCTATGGCCTTCGCTGAACGTCTCTTTTATAAGATTTGATACTTTGAGCAGAGTGAAAGCCATGCTTTTACAGCAAACAGTGCCTTTGACCTCGGCCAAAGAAACCTATGATCTACAAGTAGCAAGGACTTCGGCTGAGATACAGACTTTAATACGTACAAACTGCCCTATACATTTCGTAGAAATGATAGGACGTATCTTCAATATGTCTGATACAACCGGAATTGTACATGTATTTAAGAGAGTCTGTTAGCACCTTTCCAGGCAATACTCGGAATCATCCCGAACTTTGCACATTCGGTGTTTGGTGGCATACCATTAATTCTAGCACTTGTTGCCGGAATTCTATTTCTTTTCCTGCTATTGCACTATGGCCAGCCTATTCGCAGACATCACTCCGAGAGAAATGGAGAAAGCTCTCCTTGAACGAAAGTGCCGTGAGCGAATAGTACAGCTATTGGGCATGACTCGTCTACGGGACCTGAATACCACGTGGTTCCTGTCTTTCAGACCAATCTGGCAAGATTGCCTGCTATGCGGTGAAGAATGCGTGTTGGACACCTGTCTAACATTTCCATCAGCAACGCCAACGGACGTCGATACTCTGCTGGTCCCGATAACGGCCCATGCTCTGTGTTGTCCCCAGAGGCTACCAATCCTGATGTCAGCATTCATTGAGATCTCACAGACGCTTCCGGCTGCTGCTGAGGTACGAGAAAGATCTACAGGCACACAGGTAACAACGGACGCGAACATTGCTGCGGCTGCCTATGCTGGAAGCGATGCTTCACATCTCTGTGCAATTAATCTACTACACGAGGTGTTCCAACTGACACCAACTACAGTGGATGATGTTTTGTCTATAGAAATAGAAGATCTCATGTTTACACCAGACCCGTAAACTGACTCTGATTCAGCATACAGTGTTCCAGAGATGCAGTAACAATTTGGCCTTCATTTTCAAAAAACTTGGAACTCTACCAAAATTGAACTTTTTTCCCCATTTTTAGAACTGAAAATGGCACTTCAATCTGCTTAAAGTAGAACTAGCCTTATAATACAGACTTCTAGGCACTTCCACGGACACTTAGTCATCTTGTGTGTCTAAAACAGTTCATTAATTTTCATGACATGAAATGATGTTGATTTTTGTACAACTTATCGATCATTTTCTGTCACATGTAAATATTACTGCTTATTTTCATTCCAATTGCATTTAATTTCGAACTTTATGCCTGAAATGAAAAGCATTGCTTAATATGTACAGTACCTTTTGCATTTTTAATGTTTTTTAATGCTTTTAAGAAATATTTTTTAATATGCAGTACTCCATTTAATGTTTAGCATTTTAAATGTTTAGCATTTTAGTATTATCGTACACACGAAAGTGGAGTGGGTGTTGTATTCCTCTTAGGGTGTCCATAAACGGGCTTTCCAGAATCATGTCCTTATATAGGCACAATTCGCCCTGCCCTTATATAGGCATAAAATCCCAGTCCTTATTTAGGCATTAAACCGTGCACTCCAAATACAGGCATGGTCTCCGACATCCGTCCACCCTAACGTCACAACGAGTTCATGAAGAACAGACCCTTAGTCTGCGGGAGTTTCCCTAGCTCATGACTATTGATTTCTTCAAGGACTCATATATTATGCATGAACCATTATTCCTTAGGGGTTCATTCATGACGTCTTCCGCTGTCCGACTCACGTCAATGCTAACATTCTGAGGTAATTCTCAGGTATAAATATACCTTCCCTAGCCCCTGTAAATCAGAGGAGACCTCGACTTCAGAGGAGCCCGTTTCCCGGCCTGACGCACTGAGAAGACGCTGTCATCCCTGCACGCAGAGAGTCCAGCTTCCAGTGATCTGACTTCCCTTGCGGGGTGTTGGAGTTCGAGTCTGGCAAGAGATTCCTACCTCTCTCATTCTTCAGGTATGGAGCTGACTAGAACCTAGAGGGACTCTTGGCATACTAGGCATACTAGACTTAACATACTCTTAGTATACCATAGTAAGGAATACTTCACCTACTTCATACCTCTCCCTACACCTAGGACAGGTTAGGTACATTGGGGTAGAACTAGGTTAGAAACGCATCGTATGAGTACTCGCATTTTTAGTCTGTGTCATTTATGTAAATACATATATACTAAAAGATAATGCTATCGCAGTATTATTTATTTCTACTGCTCACACTGTACATTATTTATCTCGCATACTGTCTTGTGATCGTAACAGCACATTTTACTTACACCAGAAACAAGACTGTTCAATAAATCTTTAATTGAAACGCCCGTCTATTCTTTCTGTGTAACTTTGAGGAAAACTAAGCATGCACGACTGAGCTGAGTGAAATAGTTATCTATTGTTTCCACGACTCTGGGACACGTTCTGATTCTAAAGAGAAACAAAGTGGTCATGTTTTGCGGCTGCCAGAAACTACTCCCTTCTTGTCGTCAAGAAGTTTCTACTGGCCTCTGAGCTAGCTGGCACAAGTAATTACGTTTAATATACTCGATAGGGACATACTGACCTCAGTCCTATGTCAAACCTATAGGATATATTATTCCAATGCGCAGAGCCTATTAGGGAAATAGGAGCTACACTACACTATACTGTCCCCCTGTCACAGTGTGCTGTGTCAGTGTCTCCTCTCCCAGTGCATCGATAGTGTCCCACTGTCCCAGTGTGCTGTGTCAGAGTCTTCTATGCCAGTGCATCGATAGTGTCCCCCTGTCCCAGTGTGCTGTGTCAGTGTCTCCTCTCCCAGATCATCGATAGTATCACCCTGTCTCAGTGCACTGTGTCTGCATCTCCTGGTAATGTACTGTGTCAGTGTCTCCTCTCCTGGTGCATTTATACTGTCACCTGTGTCAGTGTCTCCTCTCCCAGTAGATCTATAGTGTACCCCTGTCCCAGTGGGCTGTGTCAGTGTCTCCTCTCCCAGTGCATCGATACTGTCCCCTATCCCAATGTGCTGTACCAGTGTCTCCTGTCCCAGTGCATCTATACTGTCCCCCTGTCACAGTGTGCTGTGTCAGTGTCTCTTCTCCCAGTGCATCGATAGTGTCCCACTGTCCCAGTGTGCTGTGTCAGAGTCTTCTATGCCAGTGCATCGATAGTGACCCCCTGTCCCAGTGTGCTGTGTCAGTGTCTCCTCTCCCAGATCATCGATAGTATCACCCTGTCTCAGTGCACTGTGTCTGCATCTCCTGGTAGTGTACTGTGTCAGTGTCTCCTCTCCTGGTGCATCGATACTGTCCCCTGCGTCAGTGTCTTCTCTCCCAGTGCATCAATACTGTCCCCCTGTCCTAGTGTGCTTTGTCAGTGTCTCCTTTCATAGTACATCGATAGTGTCCCCCTGTCCCAGTGGGCTGTGTCAGTGTCTCCTCTCCCAGTGCATCGATAGTGTCCCACTGTCCCAGTGTGATGTGTCAGAGTCTTCTCTCCCAGTGCATCAATAGCGTCCCCCTGTCCCAGTCTCCTCTCCTGGTGCATTGATACTGTCACCTGTGTCAGTGTCTCCTCTCCCAGTAGATCTATAGTGTACCCCTGTCCCGTTGGGCTGTGTCAGTGTCTCCTTTCTTAGTGCATTGATAGTGTTCCCCTGACCAGTGTGCTTTTTATTTTTTATTTTCAAAAAGAAAGTCTAGTTTCTGGATTTTCTTTTGGAAAACAAAAAAGAAAACGGTTTGGTGCAGGGCTGCGTCCTGCTGTCGGAGCCCTGCACCAAACTGTGCAATGCACTGGCAGGAGCCGCAGTGACAGCAGTTTCTGCCAGTGCATTATAAATAAGGCTCCCTGTTTTCCGTTTTTACTGATTTTTACAGATAAATACAGACAGAAAACATTTATTTTCGTGTCTGTATTTATTTTTGAATGCGGATAAAAACTGAAATTGGGTTGCTTTTTGAGTAATTCTAAATACTGCCTGCCATGACTGCCAAGCCAATAACTGTGGATTGAAAGGTAAGAGGCTTAAAAAAGAAAGGGATTTTAGTAAAGAGGCTTTAACAGTGGTAGATAAATATACACAAGTTTGATACTGAAGGTTGCATATTTTCATATAAGTGCATTGATTTATCTCCAGCAGGTGTCCGCAGCATTGAAACCTGGCAGACATTCAAGCACGAGTGCATATTTATCAATTAAATAAATGTGGAAATATACTAATTTCAGCTTAATTTTTTCACAAAACCCAAAATAAATATGGATAAATACAGATAGAATTAGCAAAAAATAAATATGGATAAATACAGATGGAAATGGCAAAAAAAGAAATACCATAAAACCGGGAGCCCAAATTATAAATGACTGCCTGCTTGGCTGTCCTTATAAATGTGGCATGCGGTCGCTGCACACGGGGGATGGAGTAATTTGCTTCGTCACCCTAGGGGAACAATGGGCTGTCTGCCTAAGTCAGGCCCTTTGTTTGACAACCTCGACAGATATGTGAATAGGCCTATTTCTAATAATTTAATAACTTGAAAACTGCTGAACATATTTAGGCAAATCCTCAAAAACTATTTATTCTGATCGAAGATCTAGCCTCAGGTCAGGGTGGTTGTAAATTGTTCCTCTATTTGTGATAAAAAAGGGATACATTCCCCTATAAATTTGGAATAGCCGGTTTGTAAACAAAAACAGTGGAGGTTGACTGATCCCAGACTCATGCTGATATTAAAATGATAAACAAGGTTCCTGGAAGACTGGGAGGGTGACTTGGTATTAGAAATTGGGTTTCCGGTGGGCAGAGGGATGCACCCTGTCCAAGCAGCAACCACAGTCCTAGTCAAGATAAGTCAATAACACAGCTCACCCTCTAGCAGCTTGGCAGAGAGCAGTCAGGTTTAACTTAAGAGGCAATGTGTAAAGTATTTGTGCAACACATTAAACAGTAACACAGTGAAAACACCACAAAAGACTCCACACCAGTTTAGAGAACTAGAGAATAATTGTATAATTAAAAGAAAACCAAAACAACACAAATCCAATCAGTAGAAGTCAAGATATAAATTTTTAAACATTAAATGCCAAGACAGCGCTTAGAAACAAATAGCGCCAAACAGGGCTATCTGGTCGCACTTGACTGGGGCAAATCCAAAGGTTCAGGCCACCACGATGGAGTGTGAGTCGGATACAGGGACCAGCTCTGGCCCGCTGAACAGTATCTTCGATGCGTCAAGGGCAATGAGTGGAGCAAAGGACGCGATGCGTCACTGTCAATCCCGCAGATATAGGCAATGTGTCGGTTCCGAGCTGCGCAAAGTCGAAGATGTGTCGAGAGTCAAGATGCAATGAACATCTGGGCAATGCTTCGCTCTCGAACAACTGGGCTGTAGGTGATGCGAGCAGCACAAAGTGATGCGTTGGTGCAGAGCTGCGCAAAGTCGGAGATGTGTCGGAAACAGGGGACGATCTGTTGCGCAGTCAGTGATGTGGTGTCTGCAGTTCATGCAGGAGCGGCGATGCGTGAGTGTCAAGGGAAGTGCGCTAGTTCTGATTGCCGCAACGTGATAGATGAGTGGATTTTCTTACTTATAGAACTTGGTACTCACTTCCAAGGGCCCAAGGCTGGATTGGCACCCCTTGGCAGAGCAGAACTCACAGCAGACAGAGTCCAGGTGCTGGTTGTAAGATGGAGAAAGAAGTCTTTGATATCCCTGAGATGTCAGAAAACAGGAGGCAAGACAACAAGCCCTTGGAGATACTATGATTCTGGGATGTAAAGATGCAGGTCCAGTCGTTCTCACTCTCAGGCAAGAGGCATCAGGCTGACACAGAAAAGCAGTTCAGCAAAGTGGCAGTCCCTCCAGAAGCACAGCAGTCCTTCTTCCTGGTAGAATGTCCTCAGTTATAGAAGTGTTCTGATTTGGTGGTACTTATACCAAGTTGGGCCTTTCAAGTGGGGGAGACTTCAAAGAGATGCTTTGAAGTGTGCAGAGTCTTTCCTACCCTGGTTCCAGACTCACTACAGGGGGGGTATGCATCCCTTTGTGTGGGTACAGCACAGAGTCCTTTCACATGTGTGAGGCTACAGATGGTCACTCAGTCACACCTACACTTCTTTTGTGTGTGGCTGTCTAGAGGGAATGCAGGAAGCCAGCTGTCACCCACCCCTGACGTATTCCAGAGACTGGCAGAAGGCACCAAATGGTTACAGTAAAAAAATGCCAACTTTCTTAAAGTGGCATTTTCAGAATTGCACTTTAAACGCCAACTTCACCCTTAATTGTGTTTTTAAATTGTGATCTCAGAGACACCAAATTTCTCTTCCCATTTTGGAAAGGACACTTATACAATGTAGTACGGCAATGTTACCCCATGGGAGAGATAACTCATGCAGTAGTGAGAAACTAATTTAAGAGTATTTCACTACCAGGACATGTAAAACTTAAAAATAAAAATACATGTGTACTTTTTAAGTACACTGCACCCTGCCCTTGGGCTGTCCAGGGCCTACTTTAGGGGTTACTTAAATATATTAAAAAGGAGGGTTAACTTGCCAGGTCAACATAGCAGTTTAGAACTGCCCACACAGGCTCTGTAATGGCTGGCCTGCGATACGCTTAAAGGGCTACTTAAGTGGGTGGCACAATCAGTGTTGCAGGCCCACTAATAGCATTTAATTTACAGGCCCTGGGCACATGTAGTGACTTTACTAGGGACTTAAAAATAAATTAAATATGCCAATTGTGGAGAAAACAATTTTACCAGGTTTAAAATAGAAAGCACATGCTCTTTAGCACTGGTTAGCAGTGGTAAAGTGCCCAAAGTTCTAAAGCCAACAAAAACAAGGTGAGAAAAAGAGTAGGATGAAGTTAGAAAGTTTGGAGTGACTCTACAGAGAGGGCCATTTCCAACATTAAGTAACTGCGGGAAAAGAAGACGGGTCCTTTAAGGGTGGTGTGGGTGTACAAGGCAGGGAAGTGAATTATTTGGTATTAGTGGGTGGAGAGCCATTCTGTGTTTGGACAGAGTAGGAAAACCATATGTTACACTGTCAAATGGGTGGGAGCGAGAGAAATATAAAGATTATCTGAGTATCACTGACGTGCCGGTGACACAACCAAAGGGCGCTGGTGGAGGATAAATTGTCATTGAGGACAGTGGTGGAGGATAAGTTGTCATTGAGGGTGGCGGTGGAGGATAAGTTGTCATTGAGGGTGGCGGTGGAGGATAAGTTGTCATCGACACAGAAATCGACTGTCAAACATGACAGACAAATCAGGGATAATGAGAAATGGGACAGGTGATAATGATGAGCAGAAGTGATAAAATCTGAAATGTACGAGTCTCACTGCAGTGAAGGTGGTGGAACAAGATTGCAGTGGATTAAGTAGTTTGAAAGAGGAGAGGTGGGAAAGGAGTCTTTTGATTATCAACAGTTTAACAGTGTTGGAGACAAAAGAATTTGAATTTTTTTTTGCATCTGAGTTAATCAATGAGGTTGGTTGGTACGAGCCTTTATCCCTCGGTGGTTTGCCCTTTTTGAGAAATACTACAATATTAGTTGTCCCCCAAGATACAGGGGCGTCTCCTCCCTTGGTGATGTATGTAATTAAGTCGGCGCGTTCTGGTGATAGAATATCCCTAAAGACTATAAAACTCAAGGGGGACTGTATCGTCACCCGCTGCTTTACCTGAGGGCTGAGCACTGATAGCGCCCTCAGTCTCACCCAGCATTATGTCCTCTTGTAGCAGCAACATCTGCTGAGGCTCCAGCTGAGGTAGATGGCTCTCTTGTAGATAATCCAAAATGCTGGAGTTGATGGGGGCAGCTGGTTAGCTATATACCCCTTCATAAAAGATTCTAAATTGCTCTGCAATAGATTGAGATATCATATATGTCACCCCTCTCTTGCCTTCAATATGCTTGATATTAGATCTAACCCTCTTATCAGAAATTTGGTTAGCAAGAAGCCGACCAACTTTCTCGCTGTATTCATATTGTGAAATGTTATTCTTACTATAACCAGCAGCCACTTTTTCAAGTAATCCTCGATTGAGCCTGTGCCGCTTCTCTATCTACCTAAGATATATTGATTGCTCAGCAGGATCCCTTGTGATGATTGCCTGTGCATGCTGAAGTTCTACATCAAGACAACCCTGACACCATTGTCCCGTTTTTTCAGGCATACGCCTATTTGCATTTAAAATAAACTGGAGGGTCACCCCCCTGAGGTACGCCTTCATGCAGTCCCAGACTACTGCTGCCGTGACGGATCCTTTATTATTACTTATGAATTCCCCCAGTGCCCCTCTAAGGTCTGAGCGATATACTGAATTGCTAAGTAAGTAGTGAGGTAATGAGAATGGGCGGTGACCACCCCAGTCTCCGATTCCGACATGTATGGTTAACATAATCGGGTTACGGTCTGATCTTGGGACAGACCTCAATGTGGGCAATCTCCAGAGCCATGCCTTTGATAAGTATCATGTCACTACATGAATACTGATGAGTAATACGTAAACCCTGGTGCAGTCGGAAATATTGTTCTCCAAGCATCGTCTAGTTTGTGTATCCGCATAAGTTCTAATATAGAGGCGCAGGTCTTGCCCATCCTTACCTGTGCCTTTTAGTTTGTCGTATCAATCCTGTGGTTTGTTATACAGTTAAAATTCCTCATAATTATTAAATCTCCTGCCCAATCAAGTAACTCTGAGCTTAGATAATCATATATCTCAGGGATGTTGAGGTTTGGACCGTACACTACACATATAGTTGCCTTCTGTCCTGAGATTATTAACTGAACTATGGCCCACCTTCCTCTAGAATCTGCAGTGGTCCCGAGTATGTTTACTACTAAATGTTTGGGTTTCATTATAGCTACCCTCCGGATTGAGACTGTTTGGGAAGTACACGTTAAAACGTCGTATCCCAGCTGCTTAAGCGTGAGCCTATCTTTATGGGCCAAATGGGTTTCAGTTAGACCTAGTATATGTGGTTTGAACACTTTGAGCTCTTCACGAATCAGTTGGCGCTTCCTGGTTTGATTCAATCCTGCAACATTCCAGCACATATACTTCAAGTTAGAAACATTTCCCATCCTTAAGAATAACATAAGTCATCAAGTATATATAATACACAAGGCTACCCGCAACTTAGGGCCACGTTAACAGATTTGAAGAGGAGAGGAGCCCCCCAAATATTATATAGCATCTGATTACCAGCGAGTCAGTGATTGTTTGGCTTCCAGTTCTGTATGAAAAAATTGTGAGCGACCGTTTTCAATATCTAAGATGCGCTGGTTCCTGCAAGAAGACCTGTCCGCTACTGCCTTTAGAGGCTCTATCAGCTGGCGTAACTTCCATCTCCTGTCCATTGTGGCTTTGCACAAATCTGGCCTTACGAAAATGGACATGGAATCTACCATTATGGGAGATGTGGGTCAGGCTTTAATGGAGATTGCCTGTCAAAGTGAGAAGTTACCGATATATCTCAGCATTGGGTGAGGATGAGGTGATTTTGTACGAGCTCTTTGTGCTAGAAAGATGGAAGTCTGCGAGCCCTCTGGAACTGAGAATCCCTACCCAATCCGCAAAATCAGGAAATGCTTGCTGAAATACTTTGACCATATATGCTCTAGGGTACGCACCTTCCTTCTCCTCAGGTATGCCAAAGACCCTTAAGTTTTTTGGGCGTTGAGATCTTCAACTTTGCCCTGCAAAAACCCATCTGATTTTCCTGAGTTTTTATTGACTTGACCACCACAGAGCTAACCTCCTCTGCCCCTGCCACACGCTGTTGTAGGTCTGACTCCTGTGGAAAGCAGTGCTACTTTGCTGGTAACTTCTATTAGAGCCTGCTTTATTTCCCGACTATCTGCATTTACTTGCACGCAGTGCTCTTGTGCCTGTACTCGTTGAGTATGCAGCAATTGCAAAATTGTAGACAGTGAGGGCTCTTCCACCTCACTAGAATTAAGAGTCTTAGTTTCTGACGCTGCTATGGGCAGGGAGCTATCCATGAGTAAAAGAGAACATCCTGGCAAATCTGAGATCCCTATTGAGCTAGTCTGCAGTTCTGGACTGGAGATTGTGCTGCACTGATATTCTTGGCAAGTCACCTTAGACAGACCCTCCCCCAATAATCTCGTAGGAGGCAATGTAGGGCTTTGACTTCGCCTTTGGAGGTGATCCATTTGCGCGGTGGACTGGCCATAGAGCCCCCCTTTGAACGTGTCGACACAGAGCCGTTATGGTGTTTGCCCTCAGATTCCCCATAAAGGCATTTAATTCCTCCTCGACCTTTTCCCGCTCTGACTTTAGGCTGCTTGTTACCCGGGGGAGCACTTGCTTTAGCAGCTATGGCCTCCAGTCTTGCTGTTGACACTGAAGACACCCCGCTGTTGTCGGCCGTGTCGGCTGCGTGATCTGTTGGGCCCCTAGGTACACCAGTGTGTACCATTGCTGATGCTAAGTTTAACGCAGATGGGGCAGCCGGATTCTCCTCTCTAGCCAGCCATCAGCCTTCTAGCCCTGAGCCTTCCAGACCTTCTTTCAAATTAGGCCCCCCTATAGGTGATTCTTCCTCTCCATTGCTCCATACCTGCAAAGCATCTTGAAAATTAGCCAATTGTGGAGGTGATAATGAGAGAGAGTACCCTTGGCATCCTACAGTGTCCTGACATTTACCGACAGCTTTAGTCTGTCCCATACCTTGCTGTAGATCTTGATCTGCCAAGTAGCCATGTCATCCATCGCGTTTGCCTCGTTTAGGCCGTCAGCTCCAGTGAGGTTTGGGCGCTCAGCTACCCCTTGGACCGGTGAGGATGCAGTGCAGACACCCAACCCTTCACGTTCTGCCTGCACGGCGCTTAGCAGTGTATCCACCATTTCTGAAACAGGAGTGAAGTTTTGTAACCCACAGGACTGCAGCAGACATGCCACCTTTCCTGACTGGAGCAGCTTCAGGATCGGCTTCCCGACTGATGATCCGGGGCCAGTATCAAGGATTTGGCCGCCATGTGCCGCTGATGCTGTTGCTTTTGCTGCCGCTTCCACTGCGGAGGTTTCTGAGCTTACAGCTTCTGATGTAATGACTGCGTGGCCCCCTTGTCCTCCTCGTTTGGCGCTAGGGTGCTGTGAAGCCATGCCGGGAACCAGCGCTGAGCTTTGACAGCCCAAGAAGGTATAGCAAGGCCCGGTGAACTACCTCGCTTCCCTGATCAGCTGGAGGTGGTGATAGGAAACTTTGACGTGTCGCCAGCACATCGGGAGCAGATAGGAGAATGCACGGCAAAGCGGGCTACTCAGCCCGTGAAACACATCGAGGCAATAAGATAAGTGGTGTGATGGTGCCGGAGCAGTTTAAGTTACGCGCTCACTGCAGCGGAGTCAATCCACCATCTTCTTTTTTCCGTCAAAATATCGACAAAACATTTGGCCCCCCTTATACATGGCTTAGTCTCAGGCCAGCAACATGGGTTCATCCCAGGCAGAGACACTACAGCTCATGTTAGCACTGTTATAGCGGCCTTCGATGTCTCAGGGAAAATGAAGGAACAGATTGGTATGATAATGCTAGATGCCGAGAAGGCTTTTGACAGAGTTATCTGGGAAGCATTATGATCAGCAATGAGGGCAGTCGTGCTTTGAAGTTGGTTCATAGCACTTGTCCTGACACTCTATAAGAAACCGGTAGGTAAGGTTATGTTGAGTGGTATCTCGTCAGCTTTATTCTCGGTACACAGGGGCACTCGTCAGGGGTGCTTACTCTCTCCATTATTATTTGCTCTATATATTAGGCCATTCATCAGTCACTTATTGCAGAATGGGGGCATCCATCCAGTAAACCTAAATGGCATGAATCTTAAGCTAACTACTTATGCCAATGATATTGTGTTTTTTTCTAGTAATCCAGTAGAAGCTTTAGCTTATATTTCAGAGGAAACCAAGCTTTTTGGAGCTTCTCTGGATATAAATTAAATCTGTCGGAAACCCAGATAATCCTTAATTATCAATCATGCAAACCAATTTCAGTCACAGTGGTGACAGATACAGCTACATAGCTAGACATAAGGCTGAGCAGCAGTGTAGAAGATATTGTATCTCTTAATTACGAGCCGCTTTTAAAGCTTGTGACAGCCTAATTATAGCATTGGCATCGGTTACCTCTTAGTATACTCAGTAGGTGTAACATCATAACAATAAACATACTACCCAAATTTCTATATTTATTCCACTCAATACCTCTCCTTGTACCTGGCTCTTTTTTTAAGCATCCGGAAAGTGTGATTGGCAGCTTCATTTGGGGTATAGGAGGGCCAGACGAGCTTTATGCTTTATCAAACTAACATATAAACAAGGGGGTTTTAAGCTTCCAGATTTTTAATTATACTATTGGGCTTCATTTGCTGGACGGATCCAGAGCCTGTTAACAGGGCGTGAGTACGGATTGTTCTCATTGGGCTATCAAGTTGCATGTGGGCCCTCGATTGGATTCGTACTCCACAAACTCACAGACCCAAATTTAACAAGAGGGTTAGGTTCAAGATAGTCAGGGATATAGCATGGATATGTCAAGAACTCTGCAAGAAATACTCCTTACCTACACTTCATAACTATACTATGCTGTGGGGTAACCCAGTATTCCCAGCCCTATTCCTTGATAGTGTGGGGATAATGTGGGGATAATGTGGGAACGTCGGGGAATCAAACTTTTGACCATTTGCATGATTACCAGGGTTTTCATACATTCCACTCATTGCAAGAGGAATATGGGCTCCCACATCATTCTTTTTTAAGTATCTACATGTCAGGGATTATCTCCTGAATGGGTGTAGATTGCAAATTGAACAGGGAACATCGGAAATGTTGGCATGTATATAGGAAACTTCTGATAAGATTTCTATCAGCGTATTTTATCAGAAACTTATTTCACAGGTATGAGATGATAGCTTGCAGATAGCTTCAAGATGGAGCCGGCTTTTATCTTATGAGATAACGGCTAATGAAATCTACGATGCTTTAGCAATCTTAGATCAGTCAGTCACTTCTGTTAGTCTCAAGCTTCAACATTTCAGGACAATTTGGATGTTGTTTTACAAGCCCGAACGTATTTCTAAATGGGTACTGTCCCGAGCTCCCCATAAATCATACTGTCCGAAATGTAATATGTATGCTGCTGATCTAAATCATATGTTTATGGATTGCCCAATTCTAAAGCAATTTTGGGCCAACTTAGTTTTACTTCTCGCTGAACGTTTAGGGTACGAATTCCAACTAACTGATAAAGAAATCCTTTTAGGATTTAAGCAAGGCTGTGCGCCATGTAGGGTCACTGTTTTTGATCATTATTGTGAGTGCCTGCTTATCTATAGCTAGAGCCTGGATCATTCCCACATCACTGACTATTATGGAATGGTGGGCAATACTGCAACAGGTTTATGAGTCCAAAGCGGTCCTAACCAAGGCTAGAGGTCCTAGATCCCTAATGAAGTTTAAAAGGATCTGGTCTAGCATGAACTGGGAGTAGTCCTTAGACTGAGAAACTGCTGAAATGGAGTTAAAATTTAGATGTATTCATTGTTGTTATGTATCTCATAATATCTTTTTTCTCTTTATTCTTCCTTCGTTTGCTCGTATTTATGTTCATGTCGATTCAGTTATTAACAAGGTATACGTTTTGTTTCGCATAATCTTTAATTGTGAAAATGTATGGTTGCCCCATTAAAAATTAAAAATAAAAAATTTTAAAAAAGGAGACAAAAGAATTTGAGATACGGGATGGTAATTGCATGGGTAGGAACACAATGAAGCTAATTCGTTAAGCAGTGCAGGAGGGTCTTAGATTTACAGCACTGCAGTGAGAACCAAAGAGTAGAGGCAGTTGAAGAGGCAGAAGGAACAGGTGAGACCACAAAACAAGAGGTCTGGTGGCATATTCAGTTGGAGATACAAAGGACACTCACAGCTCCGAGCATGAGGATCGATTCTACAGGTGAGGGAGGGGGAAATGAGTTGAGTTGAGCAGAAGGGGTGTTCATGGAAGGAGGGATGCAAGAGGGTGGAGGATGGACATGCTGAACATGTTTTCAATGCTCAGAGCGTTGTGGGGGTCCTAGGTGTGAAAGTCCCGGGTAGTCGTGGGTCGGATGTATATATTCACATCTGTTTACTCTTTATATTTCTCTGGAACTACTGAACAGATTTACAACAAACCAAGTAAAGGGGCTAAGTTGGCAAAGCTCACTCTTCAAGTCAGACTTTTGTAATACTGGCCATCACATTGTGTTTTAACAGAGAACAAAAATTAATCTAGATTTTAAATGGGGAATGTAACTTTTAGGATACCCAGTTTTCATCCCCTTCCTCTGCGCTTTGAAAAATGCACATCAAATTTTGATGGATCACTCCAATGTACCAATATATATTTTTGAGAAAGTTGTCTGCAGATTCAACAAATGTGAACAAAGTTTTTATCACATCAAAAGATGCTCTCTTCGATGGGCTAATAAAATAAACCACAGCTGCAGAGGCGGTGTCACTACACCCCTTATTCAATAGAAAAATTAATGAATTAAGTGAGGGTTGGTAGAGTTTTCTACTAAAAGCAGGCACTAAGCAAAGTAATTAAGAAATCCTAAAGTATGAATCAAAGTTCATGTCAAGAGAGGTCATGGCTATGATGCAAAAGTTAAAATGCATAGAAATGTGCTAATTACGGTCAAAACACAACTATAAGAAATTATGGCTGCCCATGACATCACATATTAAAGAAACAAGACGAAATATAGGGTGTGAAGATTCACGGGCGGCTGGGCACGGGGTGTGGCCAATAGCCTACAACTGTGCCCAGGGACTACTGGCCACAGGAAGCCTTGAACAACACCGTCTGACCATTCCCATCCTCACACTAGCCCCTGGACACAAAATATGCCAAGAGGAATCACAGCCCTTGTGATGTCACTTCTGTGATTTGTTTGGGGATCAAAGTGCAAGTGATGTCCCTTCATTTCCCCTCTGATTTTGGTGAGATGATGCCAATGATCTGCCAATAGGAATCACAGGCCTTGTGATGTCACTTCCTGTGATTTGTTTGGGGGATCAAAGTGCAAGTGATGTCCCTTCAGTTCCACTCTGATTTTGGTGAGATGACGCCCCATTCTCTGCTCTGAACACAGGTGCTATACAGAACATGAATGTCCCTAGTAATGGAACTTGCACTGCAGGCAAATCACCACCGCCAATAGAACTGAGATTTAAAAAACACAAAAAAGAGTAGAGGTGCATGGAATTGTGTAACTCAGCTTACAAAAACACAACAGACGCCAGTCAAAGTGAAAAATGTTTCTAATGACATTAATGTCTCATTATCATATTTGATAATTTCTCCTTAAAATGAAGAGGAGAGACAGAGTACAGCAGAAGGTGGAAACTGTGGGGGGTTTTGCCCCCGGAAGATGTTCTTTAAACTACAATGAAAGCAGCGTGTGGATTGATAGTCGCAGAAGCCAGGACATGAGAGTTTGAATTGTGAAAGAAAAGAGTATTTGGTTCCAACCCATGACAGAGACTGAGCTGGGCTTCTGGCCAAGGGAGGCTGCGTCTTTAATCCTAACATTTACCTAATACGCTTCTGTGACCAGCCTTCTCAAGAATTCACGAAAGAGAGGGTTGTAAGGCAATGACCGGGCATTTAAATGACATGCTCTCATTGTTCTGGAGTTCTCTAGAACTACAACCATACTTTCAGTAGCGCCTTAAAACCCTCAGTGGTAGCGCTTTACAAGTACTGATTGATTGATACTTTAAAGAATGGGTTACAAAATAAAACGCTTGCTAACATTCATCATAGGTCACAGATCACCCCATGTGGGCCTGTCAGAGAAAGATTGCTCTTTCACGCATTCATAGTCAGAAAATGACAGAAATGTATAAAACAAAGTGTGTGGGCAGTCTGAGGCTCAGAACGGACTGGTGGCAGGAAGTCCAAGCCGTGCTCAGGACGCCTGTCCCTGTTGTGTGCTTGATACAGGACGTGTGAGTGCGAAGAAGGAAGGCCTGGGCACTGTGGGCTTCAAAGTGAGTTGGTGCGTGGGACGCCACAGGATCCGGTAAGCTCTGCACAAGTTTCCTCCTGCACGACTCTCATTCCGGTAATGCTTTCGAGGTGAAATCCATTGCACAATCATCAGCCAATAAATGAGCAGCTGTATTTGCAAAGGCTTTATTTGTCAAGTATCCTTTCCAGCCCAATCCAACATAAGTGTCATAATTTTTGGTAATTGGCAATGATTAACGGGCAGATTTAAGTATGGCGGACAGAGGGTACCCCATTGGGATGGACGAGGGCATTGCCCCTGCCAACATCAGAGGCCTCTATGAACTACATCTAGAGTTGTCCACCACACAATTGAAAATGCAACTTAAATGGCTTATTTTAATCTTAAGTTACATACTGAGTTCATTGTAGATGCAAGCACGGTGGCGTTGGGCGGGATCCTTGCTCAACACAATGGACACCCGAGTGCACAGAGACACATTGTGGCCTACGCTAGCAGCAGTTTGTCTCAGACTGAACGCACCTATTCTCCTCCTGAGAAAGAGAGTCTGGCTGTAGTGTGGGCTTGTGAACATTTTCATGTGTTTTTGTACAGAAAGCATTTCACCCTTGTCACTGACCACCAGCGTTCCTCACCATCATCGAAAATCCAAAAGCCAAGATGCCCCCTCGAGAGGTGGGGGTTGCGATTGCAAGAGTATGATTACACTATTGTGCGTAAGACGGGGAAGGATCGAAACCACGCAGTGCCGTTACAGCAACACAGTACAACGTCAAAAGCAGCTGAAGAGTATATAAATTTCAGAGTAAAGTCAAGCACACCTGCAGCTCTGTCCATTGAGAAGATCATTGCTGCTACCAACACAGACAGAGACATGCTCTCACTCAAGGATATCATTGTAATGCAATCATGGCGAAAGCATACTCGAACTCTCACAGATGACGTTGATAATCATGAATTCAGAAATGTGCAGGAAGAACTTTCTGTTACTCAGGTAGGCGTTATACTGCGAGGTTCAAGAATTGTCATGCTTGAGAGGTTAAGGCAACAAGTCATTGAACTGGCACACAAAGAACATTGTGGCATTTTAGCCACCAACAGAGCCCTCAAACACCGAGTGTGGTTTCCTCGCCATGATGAACGAGTCAAGAAGGAAGGAACTGAAAGCATGTCACCTGTGTAACTGCTTATCTTCCAAGACAACACAGCATCCTGTAAATATGTAGGACCTTCCTAAACAAACTTGGGAGAAAATTGCACTTGATTTCTTTGGACCCTTAAACAATGAACATCATCTCACGTTTTCCTTAGTGGAAGATTTATCATCAACCAGCTATAACAGAGGCTGGGTGATATTTTCACAGTGTGCGGTGTTCCCTCCATTCTCAAATCTGACAATGGTCCACCCTTCAATAACAGAGAGTTTAAGGACTGCCCTCAAAGGAATCGATCTGAGGTCAGCCTTATGTCCAGCCCTCTCATGACTATCGGTCAACTTCCCATTCTACGACAGGTGAAAGCACTGCCACCTTGCTGTTTGGGAGAGCCAATGGGATAAACCTACCTAATGGACCATACCTGAGCAATAGACACTGATGAGATTTGTGTCACAGACACTTCTTGCAAAAGCAAGATGAAGGCCTATGCAGATTAGCACAGATGCGCTCGGGACACAGTTTTCGAAGAAGGAGACCAGGTCCTAGTCAAACAGAAACAGAAACACAAGACTGACACTCTGTTTGATTTGATCCCTTGAAAGTTGTGACAAGTTAAGGACATATGGTAAATGGCGCAATGTCCCGTAAAGTCCATTATGAGAAACTCATCACATTTCAAGCATCTGCCTCGATGTTCGTCGGCTCCAGACATCATGAGTGAGACAACTCCACCTGAGTGCCCAAGTCAGGCATCTGAGTCTACATCTATGATGCCAGATGATAGTGCAACTCCTTCACCTCATACAACTCGTTCTGGATCATTGATACAAGCACCTCAATGGACCATTGAGGAACTCTAATGTATTTATGCTGTCCCTACTTTATATTTAGCAAAGGGAGAGATGTAGTGTCATGTGATCATGTGCAGTAGGACCCTTGTAGTTCTCGGCGGACTCCTTACAAAGCTACACAATCAGTTGGGAGGTATCAGGGTGTGTCTGGGTGTGGTCAATAAAGTTTATGACATAGTGCTTTCAGTTAGAAATTGCATACCCAAGAATAAAGACGTGTGTTACAGAGCTCCGTGTGTGGCATGGCCATTGTGTGCTCCCGAGCTGGTGAGAACACGACAGACGGTGCTCCAGACATCTGGGTGGAGGAGTACATTACGTCCGCCTCAATGACAGACTACCCTCTGCCCAATTTAGAGATCAGCGCTGGCCCAGGGGTGAGTAATGGACCATGACAGGAACCAGCATGATAGTGGTTCCTGTCAAAGTACAAAAAATGTGGTGGACAGCCACCATCGGTTTGACAGCATTACACCAAACTTTTACCAACTTTTTGTTTGTGAAAAGCAATATCCCAAAGTAGGTGTTTGTTATTGAAAAACAAAATATTATGTACCTCCACACCCAGGGAGTTCTTCTCTGGGTGTGGAGGTCATTTGTTTTCTTCTGTTCCTTACTGCCAGGTTTTACCTGGTGGTGAGCAACAGGAAAAAAGGATCTCACACTGTCCACCCTAGATAGAGCGGGAGGTGTAATGCCCTTCCTCTAAATGCCCCAACTTAATTTGGCTGTCAATGAAAGCTTTCCACGGGGGCTCCATCAACAGAAAGCGGATGGTCACTCAATGTGGCCGGCGGACTGTCAGTTTGGCGGGCAGGGTACTTCGTCACATTTGCAACAGTGTACCTTGTCTGCCAAACTCTAAATCAACCCCATAGGTATCTTACTGACATTGACAAGTCTGACTTGTAGGTTGTGTACGATCTCTGAAGGTGGTGCCTTCACACAGTTATCCTACAGTTATTGGACCCTGCATGGCACATACAGGTCTCTGCAAGTGTTGCCTTAACCGACTAAGCTGTCCTACAAGAGCTCTCACTTTGTCTCATTTCAACTGTGAATTGCTCATTAGGTACTGTTTTTTCATTGGCAGTTCACGTATAAAAGGAATTAAAAAAGCACAACTACCCAAAAACAAAGAACAAACCTCACGTGGGGAGAACTGGGGTGTCTTTTGCTGCCTGGTGCCACAGCTTACCGAACAGTATTACAAGGATTAAACTCTTCACCTGAGTTACACACACACACACACGCATACACACACACACACACACACACACATGCACACAAACACGCACACACACACAAGCACACACCCTCCCAATGCAGCAGGCACATTAACCCACATAGCTGTTGGGCTGCAGCGTTTATTGTGCTGTGCTGTTTTGTACATGCCTTGAACGCCCCCTCCCCTAACCTCACTCCCACCCACATCCTCTTCAGACAGCCCATCTTCCGTTCCTCTCTTGGCAGCTACGTTTTCAACAGCTACTTTTTGAATGACATCTGACTACAAGTGCCGGCTTAGTTTAACTAAAGCCCAGAGTTCACTTTGTGCCCGTCTGCTCATGTTTCAGGTGTAAGTCAGAGCTGTTCTCCCCATGAGCTCTTGGTGCAAAATATAATACTCTATTTATATCCTCAATAAAAAATGGAAAGGCGCCTTCTTCTGAACACTAATGCAAGCACTCGCTAAATATGGTAAAGTAATTACTGTTCTCGAAAGAAACCGCCAGAATAAAGGTCACAGACCTGTATGACTTTCAGAAGTTTCCCAGCCAGCATCTGCTGCACCTCCCCCACAGACTTACAGATACCCAGTCATCATCCGCTCCACCTCCCCACAGACGAACAGATACCCAGTCAGCATCCGCTCCACCTCCCCACAGACGAACAGATACCCAGTCAGCATCCACTCCACCTCCCGAACCTGTACACAGATACCCAGTCAGCATCTGCTCCACCTCCTCACCTGCACACAGATACAGGGTCAGCATCAGCTCCACCTCCCCCACAGACGAACAGATACCCAGTCAGCATCCGCTCCACCTCCTTCACCTGTACACAGATACCCAGTCAGCATCCGTTCCACCTCCCTCTCCTGTACACAGATACCAGTCAGCATCCGCTCCACCTCCCCCACAGACGAACAGATACCCAGTCAGCATCCGCTCCACCTCCCTCTCCTGTACACAGACACCCAGTCAGCATCCGCTCCTCCTCCCCCACCTGTACACACATACCAAGTCAGCATCCGCTCCACCTCCCCCAGACAAACTGATACCCAGTCAGCATCCGCTCCAACTCCCCACAGATGAACAGATACTCAATCAGCATTAGCTCCACCTCCCCCACAGATGAACAGATACCCAGTCAGCATCCGCTCCACCTCCTCACAAACAGATACCCAGTCAGCATCCACTCCACCTCCCTCACCTGTACACAGATAATCAGTAAGCATCCGCTCCACCTCCCCCACATGTACACAGATACCCAGTCAGCATCCGCTCCACCTCCCCCACATGCACACAGATACCCAGTCAGCAACGGCTCTAGCTCCCCCACCTGTACACAGATACCCAGTCAGCATCCGCACCACCTCCCCCACAGACTAACAGATACCCAGTCAGCATCTGCTCCACCTCCCCCACATGCACACAGATACCCAGTCAGCATCCGCTCCACCTCCCCCACATGCACACAGATACCCAGTCAGCATCCGCTCCACCTCTCCCACATGCACACAGATACCCAGTCAGCATCCGCTCCACCTCCCCCACATGCACACATATACCCAGTCAGCATCCGCTCTATCTCCCCTATCTGCACACAGACACCAGGTCAGCATCAGTTCCACCTCCCCACATACACACAGATACCCAATCAGAATCCGCTCCACCTCCCCCACCTGCGCACAGATACTCAGACAGCATCCACTCCACCTCCCTCACCGGCGCACAGATAACCAGTCAGCATCTGCTCCACCTCCCCCTCTTGTGCACAGATACCCAGTCAGCATCTGCTGCACCTCCCCCACAGAAGAACAGACACTGGGTCAGCATCCGCTCCACCTCCCCACAGATGAACAGACACTGGGTCAGTATCCGCTCCACCTCCCCACAGACGAACAGAGACTGGGTCAGCATCCGCTCCACCTCCCCACAGACAAACAGACACTGGATCAGCATCCGCTCCACCTCCCCCACAGATGAACAGATACCCAGTCAGCATCCGCTCCACCACCCCACAGATGAACAGAAACTGGGTCAGCATCCGCTCCACCTCCCCCACAGATGAACAGATACCCAGTCAGCATTCGCTCCACCTCCCCCACAGATGAACAGATACCCAGTCAGCATCTGCGCCACCTCCCTCACCTGTACACAGATACCCAGTCAGCATCCGCTCCACCTCCCTCACCTGTACACAGATACCCAGTCAGCATCCACTCCACCTCTCCCACCTGGGCAAAGTCACCCAGTCAGCATCCGCTCCACCTGCCTCTCCTGTACACAGATACCCAGTCAGCATCTGCTCCACCTCCCCCACCTGCGCACAGATACCCAGTCAGCATCCACTCCACCTCCACCACCTGCGCACAGACACCCAGTCAGCATCTGCTCCTCCTCCCCCACCTGCGCACAGACACCCAGTCAGCATCCACTTCACCTCCCACACCTGCACACAGATACCCACTAAGCGTCAGCTCCACCATCACCATCTGCGCACAGACACCCAGTCAGCATCCACTCCACCTCCCTCATCAGTGCACAGATACCCAGTAAGCGTCAGCTCCACTTCCCCCACCTACGCATAGACACCCAGTCAGCATCAATCCCACCTCCCACTCTGTTGCACAGATACCCAGTCGGCATCAGCTCCACCAACCCCTCCCCCTCCTGCAAAAAGGTACCCTGTCAGCATCAGTTCCACTTCCCACACTGACACACAGATACCCAGTCAGCGTCAGCTCCACCTCCCCCACTTGTACACAGGTACCCAGTCAGCATTCATTCCACCTCCCCCACCCTACGCACAGATACCCAATCAGCATCAGCTTCACCTCCCCCTCTTGTGCACAGGTACCCAGTCAGCATCTGTTCCACCTCCCCCACCTACGCACAGATACCCAATCAGCATCAGCTTCACCTCCCCCTCTTGTGCACAGATACCAAATCAGCATCTGCTCCGCTTCACCCACCTGCACACAGATACCCAGTCAGCATCAGCTCGGCTTCACCCACCTGCGCACAGATACCCAGTCAGCATCAGCTCCACCTCCCACACTGGAACACAGAAACTCAGTCAGCATCAGCTCCACCTCCCACACTGGAACACAGAAACTCAGTCAGCATCTGCTCCACCTCCCCCACCTGTGCACAGACACCCAGTCAGCATCCGCTCCACCTCCCACATTGGAACACAGATACTCAGTCAGCATCAGCTCCACCTCCCCCACCTGTGCACAGACACCCAGTAAGCATCCGCTCCACCCCCCACACCAGCGCACAGATACCCAGTCAGCATCAGCTCCACCTCCCCACAGACGAACAGATGCCCAGTCAGCATCCGCTCCACCTCCCCAAAGATGAACAGATACCCAGTCAGCATCCGCTCCACCTCCCCACAGATGAACAGATACCCAGTCAGCATCCACTCCACCTCCCCCACCTGTACACAGATACCCAGTAAGCATCCACTCCACCTCCCCCACCTGTACACAGATACCCAGTCAGCATCTGCCCCACCTCCCCACATGCACACAGATACCCAGTCATTAACCGCTTCACCTCCCCCACCTGTACACAGATACCCAGTCAGCATCCGCTCCACCTCCCCCACAGATGAACAGATACCCAGTCAGCATCCGCTCCACCTCCCTCTCCTGTACACAGATACCCAGTCAGCATCCGCTCCACCTCCCCCACCTGTACACGCATACCCAGTCAGCATCCGCTCCACCTCCCCACAGACGAACTGATACCCAGTCAGCATTAGCTTCACCTCCCCCACAGATGAACAGATACCCAGTCAGCATCCGCTCCACCTCCCCACAGACGAACAGATACCCAGTCAGCATCCACTCCACCTCCCTCACCTGTACACAGATACCCAGTAAGCATCCGCTCCACCTCCCCCACCTGTACACAGATACCCAGTCAGCATCCGCTCCACCTCCCCCACATGCACACAGATACCCAGTCAGCAACGGCTCCAGCTCCCCCACCTGTACACAGATACCCAGTCAGCATCTGCTCCACCTCCCCCACAGACTAACAGATACCCAGTCAGCATCTGCTCCACCTCCCCCACATGCACACAGATACCCAGTCAGCATCCACTCCACCTCCCCCACATGCACACAGATACCCAGTCAGCATCCGCTCCACCTCCCCCACATGCACACAGATACCAAGTCAGCATCCGCTCCACCTCCCCCACATGCACACAGATACCCAGTCAGCATCCGCTCCACCTCCCCCACATGCACACAGATACCCAGTCAGCATCCGCTCTATCTCCCCTATCTGCACACAGATACCAGGTCAGCATCAGTTCTACCTCCCCACATACACACAGATACCCAATCAGAATCCGCTCCACCTCCCCCACCTGCGCACAGATACCCAGACAGCATCCACTCCACCTCCCTCACTGGCGCACAGATAACCAGTCAGCATCTGCTCCACCTCCCCCTCTTGTGCACAGATACCCAGTCAGCATCTGCTGCACCTCCCCCACAGATGAACATACACTGGGTCAGCATCCGCTCCACATCCCCACAGATGAACAGACACTGGGTCAGTATCCGCTCCACCTCCCCACAGACGAACAGAGAATGGGTCAGCATCCGCTCCACCTCCCCACAGACAAACAGACAATGGATCAGCATCCGCTCCACCTCCCCCACAGATGAACTGATACCCAGTCAGCATCCGCTCCACCACCCCACAGACGAACAGAAACTGGGTCAGCATCCGCTCCACCTCCCCCACAGATGAACAGATACCCAGTCAGCATCCGCTCCACCTCCCCCACAGATGAACAGATACCCAGTCAGCATCCGCACCACCTCCCTCACCTGTACACAGATACCCAGTCAGCATCCGCTCCACCTCCCTCACCTGTACACAGATACCCAGTCAGCATCCACTCCACCTCTCCCACCTGGGCACAGTCACCCAGTCAGCATCTGCTCCACCTCCCTCTCCTGTACACAGATACCCAGTCAGCATCTGCTCCACCTCCCCCACCTGCGCACAGATACCCAGTCAGCATCCACTCCACCTCCACCACCTGCGCACAGATACCCAGTAAGCGTCAGCTCCACCATCCCCATCTGCGCACAGAGACCCAGTCAGCATCCACTCCACCTCCCTCATCAGTGCACAGATACCCAGTAAGCGTCAGCTCCACTTCCCCACCTACGCATAGACACCCAGTCAGCATCCGCTCCACCTCCCACATTGGAACACAGATACTCAGTCAGCATGAGCTCCACCTCCCCCACCTGTGCACAGACACCCAGTCAGCATCCGCTCCACACCCCACACCAGCGCACAGATACCCAGTCAGCATCCGCTCTACCTCCCCACAGACGAACAGATACCCAGTCAGCATCCACTCCACCTCCCTCACCTGTACACAGATAACCAGTCAGCATCCGCTCCACCTCCCCCACATGCACACAGATACCCAGTCAGCAACAGCTCCAGCTCCCCCACCTGTAGACAGATGCCCAGTCAGCATCCGCTCCACCTCCCCCACAGACTAACAGACACCCAATCAGCATCTGCTCCACCTCCCCCACATGCACACAGATACCCAGTCAGCATAAGCTTCACCTCCCCCACATGCACACAGATACCCAGTCAGCATCCGCTCCACCTCCCTCTCCTGTACACAGATACCCAGTCAGCATCCGCTCCACCTCCTCCACCTGTACACACATACCCAGTCAGCAGCCACTCCACCTCCCCACAGACGAACTGATACCCAGTCAGCATCCGCTCCAACTCCCCACAGACGAACAGATACCCAGTCAGCATTAGCTCCACCTCCCCCCCAGATGAACAGATACCTAGTCAGCATCCGCTCCACCTCCCCACAGACGAACAGATACCCATTCAGCATCCACTCCACCTCCCTCACCTGTACACAGATACCCAGTAAGCATCCGCTCCACCGCCCCCACCTGTACACAGATACCCAGTCAGCATCCGCTCCACCTCCCCAAATACACATTGATACCCAGTCAGCAATGGCTCCAGCTCCCCCACCTGTACACAGATACCCAGTCAGCATCCGCTCCACCTCCCCCACAGACTAACAGATACCCAGTCAGCATCTGCTCCACCTCCCCCACATGCACACAGATACCCAGTCAGCATCCACTCCACCTCCCCCACATGCACACAGATACCCAGTCAGCATCCGCTCCACCTCCGCCACATGCACACAGATACCCAGTCAGCATCCGCTCCACCTCCCCAACATGCACACAGATACCCAGTCAGCATCCGCTCTATCTCCCCTATCTGCACACAGATACCAGGTCAGCATCAGTTCCACCTCCCCACATACACACAGATACCCAATCAGAATCCGCTCCACCTCCCCCACCTGCGCACAGATACCCAGACAGCATCCACTCCACCTCCCTCACCAGCGCACAGATAACCTGTCAGCATCTGCTCCACCTCCCCCTCTTGTGCACAGATACCCAGTCAGCATCTGCTGCACCTCCCCCACAGATGAACTGACACTGGGTCAGCATCCGCTCCACCTCCCCACAGATGAACAGACACTGGGTCAGTATCCGCTCCACCTCCCCACAGACGAACAGAGAGTGGGTCAACATCCGCTCCACCTCCCCACAGACAAACAGACACTGGATCAGCATCCTCTCCACCTCCCCCACAGATGAACAGATACCCAGTCAGTATCTGCTCCACCGCCCCACAGACGAACAGATACCCAGTCAGCATCCGCTCCACCTCCCTCTCCTGTACACAGATACCCAGTCAGCATCTGCTCCACCTCCCCCACCTGCGCACAGATACCCAGTCAGCATCCACTCCACCTCCACCACCTGCGCACAGATACCCAGTAAGCGTCAGCTCCACCATCCCCATCTGCGCACAGAGACCCAGTCAGCATCCACTCCACCTCCCTCATCAGTGCACAGATACCCAGTAAGCGTCAGCTCCACTTCCCCCACCTACGCATAGACACCCAGTCAGCATCCGCTCCACCTCCCACATTGGAACACAGATACTCAGTCAGCATGAGCTCCACCTCCCCCACCTGTGCACAGACACCCAGTCAGCATCCGCTCCACACCCCACACCAGCGCACAGATACCCAGTCAGCATCCGCTCTACCTCCCCACAGACGAACAGATACCCAGTCAGCATCCACTCCACCTCCCTCACCTGTACACAGATAACCAGTCAGCATCCGCTCCACCTCCCCCACATGCACACAGATACCCAGTCAGCAACAGCTCCAGCTCCCCCACCTGTAGACAGATGCCCAGTCAGCATCCGCTCCACCTCCCCCACAGACTAACAGACACCCAGTCAGCATCTGCTCCACCTCCCCCACATGCACACAGATACCCAGTCAGCATAAGCTCCACCTCCCCCACATGCACACAGATACCCAGTCAGCATCCGCTCCACCTCCCTCTCCTGTACACAGATACCCAGTCAGCATCCGCTCCACCTCCTCCACCTGTACACACATACCCAGTCAGCAGCCACTCCACCTCCCCACAGACGAACTGATACCCAGTCAGCATCCGCTCCAACTCCCCACAGACGAACAGATACCCAGTCAGCATTAGCTCCACCTCCCCCACAGATGAACAGATACCCAGTCAGCATCCGCTCCACCTCCCCACAGACGAACAGATACCCAGTCAGCATCCACTCCACCTCCCTCACCTGTACACAGATACCCAGTAAGCATCCGCACCACCGCCCCCACCTGTACACAGATACCCAGTCAGCATCCGCTCCACCTCCCCAAATACACATTGATACCCAGTCAGCAATGGCTCCAGCTCCCCCACCTGTACACAGATACCCAGTCAGCATCCGCTCCACCTCCCCCACAGACTAACAGATACCCAGTCAGCATCTGCTCCACCTCCCCCACATGCACACAGATACCCAGTCAGCATCCGCTCCACCTCCCCCACATGCACACAGATACCCAGTCAGCATCCGCTCCACCTCCGCCACATGCACACAGATACCCAGTCAGCATCCGCTCCACCTCCCCCATCTGCACACAGATACCAGGTCAGCATCAGTTCCACCTCCCCACATACACACAGATACCCAATCAGAATCCGCTCCACCTCCCCCACCTGCGCACAGATACCCAGACAGCATCCACTCCACCTCCCTCACCAGCGCACAGATAACCTGTCAGCATCTGCTCCACCTCCCCCTCTTGTGCACAGATACCCAGTCAGCATCTGCTGCACCTCCCCCACAGATGAACTGACAATGGGTCAGCATCCGCTCCACCTCCCCACAGATGAACAGACACTGGGTCAGTATCCGCTCCACCTCCCCACAGACGAACAGAGAGTGGGTCAGCATCCGCTCCACCTCCCCACAGACAAACAGACACTGGATCAGCATCCTCTCCACCTCCCCCACAGATGAACAGATACCCAGTCAGTATCTGCTCCACCGCCCCACAGACGAACAGATACCCAGTCAGCATCCGCTCCACCTCCCTCTCCTGTACACAGATACCCAGTGAGCATCCGCTCCACCTCCCCCACCTGTACACACATACCCAGTCCGCATCCGCTCTACCTCCCCACAGACGAACTGATACCCAGTCAGCATCCGCTCCAACTCCCCACAGACGAACAGATACCCAGTCAGCATTAGCTCCACCTCCCCCACAGATGAACAGATACCCAGTCAGCATCCGCTCCACCTCCCCACAGACGAACAGATACCCAGTCAGCATCCACTCCACCTCCTTCACCTGTACACAGATACCCAGTAAGCATCCGCTCCACCTCCCCCACCTGTGCACAGATACCCAGTCAGCATCCGCTCCACCTCCCCCACATGCACACAGTTACCCAGTCAGCAACAGCTCCAGCTCCCCCACCTGTAGACAGATACCCAGTCAGCATCCACTCCACCTCCCCCACAGACTAACAGATACCCAGTCAGCATCTGCTCCACCTCCCCCACATGCACACAGATACCCAGTCAGCATGAGCTCCACCTCCCCCACATGCACACAGATACCCAGTCAGCATCCGCTCCACCTCCCCCACATGCACACAGATTGTAGTGTAGCTCCTATTTCCCTAATAGGCTCTGCGCATTGGAATAATATCCCCTGTAGGTCTGACATAGGACTAAGGTCAGTATGTCCCTATCGAGTATATTAAACTTAATTACTTGTGCCAGCTAGCTCAGAGGCCACTAGAAACTCCTTGGATAACAAGAAGGGAGTAGTTTCTGGCAGCCGCAAAACATGACAACTTTGTTTCCCTTTCGAATCAGAACGTGTCCCAGAGTCGTGGAAACAATAGATAACTATTTCACTCAGCTCAATCGTGCATACTTAGTTTTCCTCAAAGTTACACAGAAAGAATAGACAGGCGTTTCAATAAAAGATTTATTGAACAGTCTTGTTTCTCGTGTAAGTAAAATGTGCTGTTATGATCACAAGACAGTATGCGAGATAAATAATGTACAGCGTAAGCAGTAGAAATAAATAGTACTGCGATAGCATTATCTTTAGCAGATATTCATTTACATAAATAACATAGACTAAAAATGCGAGTACTCATACGATGCGTTGCTAAGCTAGTTCTACCCCAATGTACCTAACCTAACCTAGGTGTAGGGAGAGGTATGTAGTAGGTGAAGTATTCCTTACTATGGTATACTAAGAGTATGTTAAGTCTAGTATGCCTAGTATGCCAAGAGTCCCTCTACGTTCTAGTCAGCTCCATACCTTAGGAATGAGAGAGGTGGGAATCTCTTGCCAGATTCGGACTCCAACACCCCGCAAGGGAAGTCGGATCACTGGAAGCTGGATTCTCTGCGTGCAGGGATGACAGCGTCTTCTCAGTGCGTCAGGCCGGGAAATGGGCTCCTCTGAAGTCGAGGTCTCCTCTAGTTTACAAGGGCTAGGGAAGGGATATTTATACCTGAGAGGTACCTCACAATGTTAGCATTGACGTGAATCGGACAGCGGAAGACGCCATGAATGAACCCCTAAGGTATAACGGTTCATGCATAATAGATGAGTCCTTGAAGAAATCAATAGTCCTGTGCTAGGAAACTCCCGAAGCCTAAGGGTCTGTTCTTCAGAACTCGTTGTGACGTTAGGGTGGACGGATGTCGGAGACCATGCCTGTATTTGGAGTGTACGGTTTAATGCCTAAATAAGGACTGGGATTTTATGCCTATATAAGGGCAGGGCGAATTGTGCCTATATAAGGACATGATACAGGAAAGCCCGTGTAAGGACACCCTAAGAGGAATACAACACCCACTCCACTTTCGTGTGTACGATAATACTAAAATTGACCTTGCCAGGTAGGTCGCTCCCCCACCACACAGCTCCGCCTGTGTTGTCCGCCCGCTGCTGCTGCTGGTAAGATCGCCCTTCCGCTTGTGGCCTCGGTGCCCGTATTTCTTTGCTTGTCTCCCCTTTTTCCCTTCTGTGCCCCTCGCTGCCCCATTTGCACTGTGCCCGTATTTGTGTCTGTTTTCTCTCCCCTTTTTCCCTTCTGTGCCCCTCGCTGCCCCATTTGTACTGTGCCCGTATTTGTGTCTGTTTTCTCTCCCCATTTTCCCTTCTGTGCCCCTCGCTGCCCCATTTGTACTGTGCCCGTATTTGTGTCTGTTTTCTCTCCCCATTTTCCCTTCTGTGCCCCTCGCTGCCCCATTTGTACTGTGCCCGTATTTGTGTCTGTTTTCTCTCCCATTTTCCCTTCTGTGCCCCTCGCTGCCCCATTTGTACTGTGCCCGTATTTGTGTCTGTTTTCTCTCCCCATTTTCCCTTCTGTGCCCCTCGCTGCCCCATTTGTACTGTGCCCGTATTTGTGTCTGTTTTCTCTCCCCATTTTCCCTTCTGTGCCCCTCGCTGCCCCATTTGTACTGTGCCCGTATTTCTGTCTGTTTTTTTCTCCCATTTTTCCCTTCTGTGCCCCTCGCTGCCCCATTTGTACTGTGCCCGTATTTCTGTCTGTTTTTTTTCTCCCCTTTTTCCCTTCTGTGCCCCTCGCTGCCCCATTTGTACTGTGCCCGTATTTCTGTCATTTTTTTTCTCCCCTTTTTCCCTTCTCTGCCCCTCGCTGCCCCATTTGTACTGTGCCCGTATTTGTGTCTGTTTTCTCTCCCCATTTTCCCTTCTGTGCCCCTCGCTGCCCCATTTGTACTGTGCCCGTATTTGTGTCTGTTTTCTCTCCCCATTTTCCCTTCTGTGCCCCTTGCTGCCCCATTTGTACTGTGCCCGTATTTGTGTCTGTTTTCTCTCCCCATTTTCCCTTCTGTGCCCCTCGCTGCCCCATTTGTACTGTGCCCGTAGTTCTGTCTGTTTTTTTTCTCCCCTTTTTCCCTTCTGTGCCCCTCGCTGCCCCATTTGTACTGTGCCCGTATTTCTGTCTGTTTTTTTCTCCCCTTTTTTCCTTCAGTGCCCCCGCTGCCTCTCGCCATTCCCGCCGCTGCGTCCCCTGCGGCCCCGCCCCCCTGACTGCCCATTCGCTGCCCCTGCCTCCCGCCTCCCAGCTGCTCCTCCCTCCCACCTCCCCATAAATGGCGGCCGCTGCGCTGCCGCGCCACTGGCGCGCCAAAGGCGCGCCTAAGGCAAGCCCGTCTGCGCCCGTCCGCGACTGGACCGCGCCCAGCGCCAGAACCCCTGGACCGCGCGCCCCCCGCTCCAGCCTCGAGGACCAACGCCGATACGATGCCACCACACTCCACGCTCTCAACCCCGGACAGACGCACAACTGCTTCAAGGCTGCCCCGAAACGCACCCATGGTCCCTTCACCTGCCGGAATTGCAGCTACACCAGCCTCAGAGCCACCGAGGCGCCCGCCAAGAAGGACCTCAACCACCTCCGGTGCATCCTGCTGAACACCCGCTCCGCCCGCAAACACGCCGTCGAGCTCTGGGACCTGCTCGACACATCATCACCTGACGTCGCCTTCCTGACAGAGACCTGGATGAACGACTCCTCCGCACCCGACATCGCCATAGCCATCCCAGACGGCTATAAGATCACCCGCAGAGACCGCGTCAACGCAGTAGGAGGAGGAATCGCCATCGTCCACAAGAACACCATCAGGGTCTCGACCAGCACCGACGACACTCTCAGCACTGCCGAACACATGCACTTCCAGATCCACACGGACCCCAACACCACCCTTAGAGGCACCCTTGTCTACAGACCCCTGGGCCCCGACCCCAGTTCAGCGACTCCATCGCCGACTTCATCAGCACGCACGCCCTGACCTCTACCGACTACATCCTCCTCGGAGACCTGAACTTTCACCTGGAGAACAACAACGACAGCAACTCCACCACCCTGATCGACAGCCTCGCCAACCTCGGCCTGAGCCAGCTCGTCACAACACCGACCCACTGCGCCGGCCACACGCTTGACCCCATCTTCTCCTCAAGCTCCCACGTCTCCTTCAGCCACACCACGGAACTCCTCTGGACCGACCACCGCTGCATCCATTTCACCTTCCAGAAACCCACCACACACCACCGCACCCAACAGATCCCACGCCGCTGCTGGAGGAAAGTCACCGAAGACCAACTCCAGGCAACCCTCGCTCTCAGCCCTCCCTCCAACCCATCCAACACCGACGACGCTGCCTGCAACCTCAGACGATGGATGGACGACTGTGCCAACACCCTCGCCCCGCTGAAAAAGCTCACCTACAGCGACACCACCAAAAGAGCCAGCTGGTTCACCTCGGAACTCCTAGCTTCCAAGCGCACCTGCCGGAAACTAGAGAAGAAATGGCACAGCGATAAGACACCGGTCAGCCACACAGCCCACAAAGACGCCATCTGTAACCACCACCACCTCATCAGGTCCGCCAAGAGAATCTCCTTCAAAGACCGCCTCGACAACAATGCACACAACAGCAAGGAGCTTTTCAACATCGTGAAGGAACTCTCCAACCCCAGCTCCAACACCAACGACATCCCGCCGTCGCAACCCCTGTGCGATTCCCTCGCCACCTTCTTTCACCGCAAGATCGCCGACATCCACGACAGCTTGGACACCCAGACAACCCCAACTAAGATCGACCCGCCACACACCATCGACCACGACCCCCTGCCAGCCTGGGCCAGCGTGAACATCGAGGACACCATCAAGACCATGAGCACAATACACTCCGGCTCCCCGTCAGACCCTTTCCCGCACCACATCTTCAACAAAGCCAGCAGCTCCATCGCACCCCACCTGTGCAACATCATCAACCTCTCCTTTGAGACCGCGACCTTCCCAGAGAGCTGGAAACACGCAGAGATCAACGCCCTACTCAAAAACCCAAGGCGGACCCGAGAGACCTCAAGAACTTCCGGCCCATCTCTCTGCTTCCGTTCCCAGCCAAGGTCATCGAGAAGATCGTCAACAAACAGCTAACCCGATACCTCGAAGAAAACAGCATCCTGGACCCATCCCAATCAGGGTTCCGCAGCAACCACAGCACTGAGACTGCCCTCATCGCCGCCACCGACGACATCAGGATCCTGCTGGACAATGGTGAGACCGCAGCCCTCATCCTGCTGGACCTCTCCGCCGCCTTCGACACTGTCTGCCATCGCACTCTACGCGCACGCCTCCACGACGCAGGGATCCGAGACAAGGCCCTGGAATGGACCATCTCCTTCCTCGACGGCAGAACCCAGAGAGTCCGCCTCCCACCCTTCCGATCCGAAGCCTCCGAGATCATCTGCGGCGTACCCCAGGGATCGTCCCTCAGCCCAACACTGTTCAACATCTACATGGCCCCGCTCGCACGCATCGCCAGACAACACGACCTCAACATTATCTCCTACGCCGACGACACTCAACTGATCCTCTCCCTCACCAAGGACCCCTCGCCGCCAAAGCCAAACTCCATGAAGGAATGAAGGCCGTCGCCGATTGGATGAAGATCAGCCGACTAAAGCTGAACACGGACAAAACGGAGGTCCTCATCCTCGGCTCCAACACCTCAGCCTGGGACGACTCCTGGTGGCCAACGACGCTGGGAGCAGCCCCGACACCCACCGACCACGCACGCAACCTGGGAGTCATCCTCGACTCAACGCTCTCCATGACCAAGCAAGTCAACGCAGTTTCCTCCTCCTGCTTCAACACCCTCCGCATGCTTCGCAAGATCTACAGGTGGATCCCGACAGACACAAGAAGAACAGTCACCCAGGCCCTCATCAGTAGCAGACTGGACTATGGGAACGCCCTCTACGCGGGAGCCCCGGCCAAGCTCATCAAGCGACTGCAACGCATACAAAACGCCTCTGCACGACTGATCCTCGACGTACCACACCACAGCCACATCACCCCCACTTGAGGAACCTGCACTGGCTCCCCGTCGACAGGAGGATCACCCTCAAACTCCTCACCCACGCACACAAGGCACTCCACAAAACTGGCCCAGCCTACCTCAACAGACGGCTCTTCTTCTACGTCCCCAACCGCCAGCTCCGCTCCGCCGACCTCTCCTCGCCACCGTCCCCCGCATTCGAAGAACAACCACCGGCGGCAGATCCTTCTCACACCTCGCCGCCAAGACCTGGAACACCCTTCCACTAAGCCTACGAAAGACCCAAGACCTGCTGACCTTCAGGAGGCTACTCAAGACCTGGCTGTTCGACCAGTAGCAGCATCCCCCCCTTCCCTCTCCCCAGCGCCTTGAGACCCTCGCGGGTAAGTAGTGCGCTCTACAAATTCTGTGATTGATTGATTGATTGAAAATGCTAAACATTTAAAATGCTAAACATTAAATGGAGTACCGCATATTGCTAAAATATTTCATAAAACCATTTAAAAGGCATTTAAAAAACCTATTAGAATGCAAAAGGTACTGTACATTTGAAGCATTGCTTTTCATTTCAGGCATATATTTAAAATAAAATACATTATGAATGAACCGCTCAGTGCACGTTTACAGCGTGTACCGCTCAAAAACACTTCACGATCCCCACTCCAACATCTATATGTATACGGTAAATCCCACGATGTCTTAATGTATTCCTTACCCAACCTTTCATATTTGCCTGCTTGCATTTGTTTGAGGCAATACTGAAACTGAAAAGTAGTCACAGGTAATGTGATTTTGCCATAAATAAGCCATTCTGTAGCTGGTTTTTCTGCCACTGTGAATGGTAACTTTTCCAGTTTTTCAATGCTCAGCACTGTATACTTTGCTCCTCTTTGTGCCAGTTCGATCTGTTTATCAGTTAGATTGTATTCTGCAAACAGAGCCGATGTGTTGATGAAACGCCAAGGCACATAGCCCGCTCGCAAAGATTGCAGCGTCCAGCTTAATAACACAATAGAACGTAATTGAGATTGGCCTTGCTGTAACATCGCCAAATCTTGTTCTAGTATGTCGATAGCAGAGGATACAATGCCATCCAATGAATATATTCTGGAGGACAAAGTTGTTAACCCATTGTCGACCACAGAGAGGGTTTTCTCTAAATTAATACGATCAAGTTCACGTATTCGTTCTGCGGCCTCCATCTGTGACACTTTCCATGCTTCATTATAGGCAGCATAAATGCCGGCATATATGAAACGTTTTTGACGCGGTTTTCTTGGTCCAAGCAAGAATTCCCTTATGTCTGCATCTTCTTTAAGTAAGGATAAGTGTTGTTTCACATCCTGTAGTGTAGATTTCTGAAGCCAATCGAGGCATAATTTTCCTACACTGTATGTTGTTACTACCCCCGGATGCTGTCTTTGGACGTATCTTGGGTCTGGCCTATGAATAGTAAAGCCCTGAGTTTTATTCAGGAATCTTTCCTGACAGTTGTTCGTGTCTGTGGGCCAGATCAACCATTTTTTCCAATCAGGATTAGATCTGTTGAGTTGTAGTATATTGTCAACTGTCACCACTGCCTGTGTATTATTATCACTGGCAGGTGTTGGTACAGAAGGTGTCTTCATCTCTTTGATCTTGGCTAGTCCAAGACAAGATGTTTGTTGGACAGTTTCATTCAAAAACATTATTTGTTCAGGGATAATACAGGCTCTAAATAACGCTTCTATCCCCTGCACTTGCCAATCTTTAGTACCCCACACAGTTTTTGTGTCTATTGTGTCTTTCCATAAGTCGAAACCCTGTCTAGACAGTTGGGCAATAAATGTTGCAGAGTAAATCTGTTTCGTATTTGTTAACATAATTTTCAGTCCTGTTTTGTTTACATTTTTATAGTAAAACGTTTCTGGATCAGATGTATTGTACCCTGAAAAATATGGAAACTTGTTAGCAAATGTTTTTGAACTACCGTGTGGTGGTGTAGGACAATGTTCCCATTGGTTAAACATAAACACATTTCTAGGGTATGCAGATTTATGCAAATAATGATGACCATAGTGGTTATAGCAATACAGCTTTTCATAGTCTGATGAACCCTCTAAATATTCATTTTTAGAAAATGCAGCAGATTTTTCTAGGTCAAACATTATGTCGTCAACAGTCTCAAAGTCCCAATCATCAGAATAGGTACTGGACGAAATGAGATCACATAGTGAAATTTTAAACAAATGTGGAATGTTCAATTGTTCCGTCGGGCCGAAGATATCAAAGTCTGTTTTGTCCCACACTATACCATCCTGTATAGGAACAGCTGTGATGTTCACTGATGACAAGTCTCTTGCTTCACGATGGGAAGATTTATGAGGTTTCAAAAGTACGTTCACGTCTTTTCCTTCAGTATTCACATGGATGTATCTGCCACTTATAAGCACGCTCACAGTTGTAACCAAAGCTAGCCAGAGCAGGAAAACAAAAAGTCCAGATGTAATCCAAAGTTCAATCCATAGAGAAACCAAATAAGTCTTTTTCAGAAAGTGAAGAAAGTCTTGTACTTGCTGCTTGAATTTCAATGATGCTGGCGTCGTTTCAGGTTCACTCGGATCTTCTGAGAACGTATCAAAGTTAATGAAATAGCCAGAAGCAGTTCTGTCAATTGTTGAAATTGCATCAGGATTTGTAGAAATCCTTGGAACCAGTTGATCACTCGCTAAATTGGTGTAGACTGGTGTATTTGGATGAACTGTTACTTGGTTTTCAAGAGGGATGAGTTCCATTGCATTGTTGCTTAGTCCTTCATCTGTTACAGCTGAATTCTCGATTGTTATCAGTCTTTCAGTCTGAACCTCTTGGATAGTAGCGAGAGGAGTGCATCTGCTACTAGGTCGGAATCCACGAAGCCTACTATTTAGTATTGGCCACATACTGTGGTTTGATGAGGTCGATGGACACAAATCTTTTCTCCTTTCTTCCAGCAAGGGGCGGCAGAAGTACTGTTCTTGTTCCTTGAACTGCTAGGACAGGTACTGGTTGTCTGTAAGAAGGTCCAAATTCCTTCTTGTCCGCAATTTTTTCTCTGACTAGATCCCCAACTTTTGGAATCCAGACAGGCCTTGCTGGGACCGCCGGTTTTACCCCAGTGGTGGTTGGCTGTAGGAATACTTTGCTTTGTTTCGTTCTTAACTCATTCAGTTTCTGTAAAACAGCCAAACGATCTTTGATATCAAACGTTTTATTTCCACCACTGTGCCTACGTCATCGAGATCTGGTACCCACATTCTTGTCCCAAATAGGACCTCATAAGGAGTGACCCCCTAGAGAACTTCTTGGCAGGTTGTTCAATGAGCGTTGGACCCCATAAAGATGTTTGACCCACCCATCACCCGAACCTAATACCCTAGCTGTTATAGACTGCTTTATGTCCCGGTTTTTCCTTTCCACAACCGAATTTCCCTCAGGATGGAATGGAGAGGAGTACCGCAATGCAACGCCCAGACTGGCCATGGCTTCTTTGTTAGCCCGAGAGCTAAACGCAGGGCCCTGGTCAGAATGTAGCGTGCCTATTGCGTATGTGCCGATAAAGACTCACAAATCTTTTATAACAGTTCGAGCGTCAGCCGAGCGCTGAGGCCATATCCATAGGAACCTTGATTCAGTATTTGTGGGATTGCACTAGTCCAGTAGGACGCAGACGCGTAGATAGTCTAATGCTGTCTAACAACGGTGTCTGTAATGGGCGGCTACATTCGTAGCATGGTGTCTGGTGGCTTCCTCGCTGTAATTTACAGTCTAAGCAGTTATTGATGAATATGTGTATTTCTGTATTCATTCCAGGCCACCAGTACATCTCGTTTAACGTCAAAATTGTTTTAAAGATCCCTTGATGTGACAGACCCTCCCCCAAATGTGTTTCATAAATCAAGGCTGCTCTACGTTCCATGTTTGGGATTACCCTATCCCCCACTCCAGGGATTCGAGCAAAAGGTACGTTGTTCGCATTAATTACATAAGAGTACTTGAGTGGAAACTTTTTTGGTAAAGCTGCACTGCTGCCCTTGCTTGACGCATTGACAGCTAACATTATTTCACCGTCTATTTTTGTTTTTGAACGAGTGATCGCAGCTACGGAAGCTGTCTGAACAGCCCCCTTTGCGGCTTCGTCAGCCAATGAATTCCCTGCAACGTGAACGCCATCACATTGATGACTCAGTGTGTGGATCACGTGAGTCTTTGGTAGGTCGGTTTTTAACTGAACTACTTGTTCCCAAAGCATTTTGTGCTTTATTGTGCCACCTTTCGCATCTTTGAAACCATTTTCAAGCCAGTTTTGTATATATTAATTATACGACTGAACACAGTAAAAGGAACCGCACACTATCAGTGTGGGGAATTCTCGATCTGTACTTTCAAGTGCCAGTTTGAATGCTTGTAGTTCAGCTTGCTGAGCTGTACAATCTCCTAGAGACTGGGTTTTTGTGACCATAGGTCTGAAGATGCCATCTCGCATGCGACCTTTAACGATAGCACACGCTGCACTGTAAGCTTGCTTACTCCCTGTAGGGGGTTGTGCGGATCCGTCAGTGTAAATTATGAATTCGTACTGATCGAGAGGCAGAATCTCAGTGGGCAGAGGACATTCTTGTTCATATTGCAGGAATGCTTGTGTTTTTAAATCTGGATCAAAAACATATTCAACATCTGTTGCAGCAAGAGAATTAACCCATTGTATCCATCTTGGATGTAGTGCTTTAGCATTTGGAAGGCTTGCTTTTGTGACCGCTTCTAAAGCTGGTACTGGGGTTACGACAATAATGCGTTTCCCTTGGGCTAAGGCTCTTTCTTTTGCTACAGCGGTTTGAACTGCTGTTAGAATTTTTTCAGTTGAACTGAAGCGCATTTCCGCTTGTGTGTACAAATGAGATTTGTATGCAATTGGTATTTTCTCACCCTCATTGAAGGTTAAGTAGGTGAATCCGCATTGACCCGAATTTATTCGGATCACCAAATTGCGTTGACTTACGCGTGTTTGTAAGTGATTTGTTGCTAACATATTAGCCTGGAGTGAACGCAAGATTTCTGTGTGTTCTTGTGTCCAATTTTTGATTGAAAAATCAGGTTTGATTAGTGCGTAGAGAGGTTTAACCCTTTCTGCGTAATTTAGAATGTAAGTTCTGCCAAAGTTTAGGAAACCCAGAATGGATTGTAAGTTTTTTTGCGTTTTTGGAGGTTGGAGCAGCGCACATTTCTCTAGAAAGTTAGCTGCCAAGCTCTTGCCTTCACTTGAAAGCTCATATCCTAGAAATAGGACATTGAGATGGGCAATTCGGGACTTTTTAAAGTTGAACTTATAGCCCTCAGAGGCGAAGCCCAGTATAATGGTGCTCACCCTGTTCAAGTGTTTGTCCAGGTCATCGTCTGTCAGATAGATGTCATCGACATAGGACAATGCCTCATTGTCATAAATTTGTAGTAACTCCGTTACCCTCGCTGAGAATAAACCTGGGCTGTTCTTGAACCCTTGTGAGAGTCGACAAAAGTGACGCTGGGTCCCCATTATGGAGAATGCTGTTAAGTACCTGCTTTCAGGTGCTATGTTTTGACAAAAGAAACCATTTGAGATGTCTAATGTTGTTTTGTATTTTTTACGCACAATGTTATTCATTAATGCTGTGCTATGTGCATTTTGCACTGCAAAGGTTTTAGAACATGTGTTTAGGTGTCTGTAATCCAAAACTAGACGATATGTATTGTCTGGTTTGGAGACAGGAAACAAAGGATTGTTCATTGAGGAGGTGAATGTTTCAATCACCCCTTGGTATTCAAGTTGATCTAAGATCTCCCTGACCTGTTTTTTAGCTTCTTGCTTTATTGGATACTGCCTTTGTGCAGTTGGTTCATGTTTCAGATGTATTTTATGGTGAGGTGAGTCCTCATCCCATCCTACATGATTTTTATATAATGCTGGGGCCTGGGCTACTGCCCATTTCCTGGCATATGTATATTTTAGGTAAATTGGAATATGGTTGGAGAAGGCAGGCATAATAATGTCCTCGCCGTGTGGGCACTCCCTGACAAATTGTGGTGGCCAGTCTTTTTCTGCTAGAAGTATGTCATAGCCCTTTGATAGTCTTTCCCCAAAAAGTGCTTTCACCTGTCTGGGTATGTCTCCCTCCATTCGGAGTGTTATTTCATATAACTTTTGTGGAGTACTAACCCTGGTGTCTACAGTCTCAACTGTAATATACTCATTCAAGTCCACTATCTCCAGAAGTTCCTTCAGGTTCTGGCGAACTATTGTGACTTCTGCTGCACTGTCCAGCATTGTCTGAGCCCATTCTCTGTTCTTGAGTTGTGTTCTCAGTATTCTCGGCATGTCTGATCTTTAGACCTGCTACTTTCTTTTTGGAGAATTGAGGTTTTGTTTTATTTTTTGGAGCGTGTTTTTCTTCTTTGGATTTCACGCGTTCTTCTCTATGTTCTGATCGTCCTCTTCTTTCCGAAGTCTGTGATGAGATCTGAAAGGGTCGAGAGGAACGTGTATCAGTATCTTGATACCTGTCAGGTTTTCTCAAATTATCCCTATTCCTGAGGTTATACCTCCTTTCAGAGGGCTCCTTTTGAGGAGACCTACCTCGGGATTGAGAACGTTTCTCGTTTGAATTTTGTTTATTAGTCTCCCATTTCTTTTTAGAAGAGGTAGGAGTTTGTTTAATAGAGTCCTTCTCAGGACTTTCAGATAGTTTAGGTTTCACTGGTCTTCCACCCAAACTATCTCTGCCTAATTCTGCATATGATTGTTCAATTATTCTGGGTAGCTCAGTTTGATGTTCTGTAACATCGAATTCCCTTAATCGTTGGCAGATCGCCACTGCTGCTGCCTCCCCTTTAATATTAGATAATATTATTGTTGAGACCTGGTCGAAATTTTTCAATAATTTCATACCTAAATTCAGAGCAGGCTCTGCCCCGTATTCATTTTGAATTTGTTTCAGGACATCTGGGATTACCGCAATTGACGGAATACCATGTGTTTTAGTATAGATGGCAGCAAAGACTGAGCCCCAAGTGGTACAGTCTTCCAGTTGTGGTGTGATCCCCATCGGTAAACTGATTGTTAGGATTCTGTGTTTCTCATACGGGCTAGTATTTGGAAATACTGCTTCGATTTGAGTAATTTTTTGAGCTATCCAGAATGGAATTTGCTCACGTTTTGTGGGCATTTTACCCATGACTGCGTAGAGAGTCTGTGGTGTAATTTTTGTTTATTCCCCTGTTGGGGAGTTGGATTTGGAAGTGTCAGTGGTTGCTGGACTGTGAAAGTCCGCATGACATATTGGACCAGTTGTCTGTAGATTTTTATTATTTCTTGTAGTTGAACAAGTAGTTCCTCGTCTGACATTTCTTCAATGTCGGGATGAGGTGTATAGCCGGCTAAAATCGGCCATGTTGCTCCTGGTCTACCTAGTGGACTGAGCCTGGTAATGTTTCTGTGATGTTTTAGGGTGCCTTTAAACCAGAGCTGATGCCTTTGGTATGTTAATGGAATTTCTATATCCTCGAAAGGAATGTATTCCTCTGGTGGATCATCTTCTTTGTAGAAGTGAAACATGTGTGTTACTGGATTGGATTCAGGAAATATTACCCATGAATAGAATACCTCTGTCTGAAAGGATTCGTGTGCCTCTATCACGAAAACTGCTCTACCACCTCTTGGTGGCAGACCGTGTTTTATAAGTTTTAGAGTGATGGCTCTTCTTAAGTTTTGACGGATGTCTATAACACCCTCCTCGGTTTCAATAAAACCTGTGATATTATAAGCTGTTGCAGCTGGCTGTTCCGCAGTTCCACTGTTTTCGGTTTCAGTGTCGGAGCCAGGCATTTTGTTCTTTGTAAAAATGTAGAACAAGTTTCAAGGAAACAAAGATAAGGTGCACAATATTTTGGAACACTGTATCCTTCAACGTTGAGCAAACCAAACAGCTAATATATAGGGTGTTTCCTATGTAGCCGTGGTGGATACTTAACCCTGCCCACTCCAGACGTCTTTTGGAGTATATGGGTAGGGGTCTCTGAGAGAAAAAGCACGGCTGAGTTACTCAGTATCTAGCGTTAAATTACCGCCTTACCAAACGTTGGGTGCCATGTAGTGTAGCTCCTATTTCCCTAATAGGCTCTGCGCATTGGAATAATATCCCCTATAGGTCTGACATAGGACTAAGGTCAGTATGTCCCTATCGAGTATATTAAACTTAATTACTTGGGCCAGCTAGCTCAGAGGCCACTAGAAACTCCTTGGATAACAAGAAGGGAGTAGTTTCTGGCAGCCGCAAAACATGACAACTTTGTTTCCCTTTAGAATCAGAACGTGTCCCAGAGTCGTGGAAACAATAGATAACTATTTCACTCAGCTCAATCGTGCATACTTAGTTTTCCTCAAAGTTACACAGAAAGAATAGACAGGCGTTTCAATAAAAGATTTATTGAACAGTCTTGTTTCTCGTGTAAGTAAAATGTGCTGTTATGATCACAAGACAGTATGCGAGATAAATAATGTACAGCGTAAGCAGTAGAAATAAATAGTACTGCAATAGCATTATCTTTAGCAGATATTCATTTACATAAATAACATAGACTAAAAATGCGAGTACTCATACGATGCGTTGCTAAGCTAGTTCTACCCCAATGTACCTAACCTAACCTAGGTGTAGGGAGAGGTATGTAGTAGGTGAAGTATTCCTTACTATGGTATACTAAGAGTATGTTAAGTCTAGTATGCCTAGTATGCCAAGAGTTCCTCTAGGTTCTAGTCAGCTCCATACCTTAGGAATGAGAGAGGTGGGAATCTCTTGCCAGATTCGGACTCCAACACCCCGCAAGGGAAGTCGGATCACTGGAAGCTGGATTCTCTGCGTGCAGGGATGACAGCGTCTTCTCAGTGCGTCAGGCCGGGAAACGGGCTCCTCTGAAGTCGAGGTCTCCTCTAGTTTACAAGGGCTAGGGAAGGTATATTTATACCTGAGAGGTACCTCACAATGTTAGCATTGACGTGAATCGGACAGAGGAAGACGTCATGAATGAACCCCTAAGGTATAACGGTTCATGCATAATAGATGAGTCCTTGAAGAAATCAATAGTCCTGGCTAGGGAAACTCCCGAAGCCTAAGGGTCTGTTCTTCAAGAACTCGTTGTGACGTTAGGGTGGACGGATGTCGGAGACCATGCCTGTATTTGGAGTGCACGGTTTAATCCCTAAATAAGGACTGAGATTTTATGCCTATATAAGGGCAGGGCGAATTGTGCCTATATAAGGACATGATACAGGAAAGCCCGTGTATGGACACCCTAAGAGGAATACAACAAGATACCCTGTCAGCATCCGCTCTATCTCCCCTATCTGCACACAGATACCAGGTCAGCATCAGTTCCACCTCCCCACATACACACAGATACCCAATCAGAATCCGCTCCACCTCCCCCACCTGCGTACAGATACCCAGACAGCATCCACTCCACCTCCCTCACCAGCGCACAGATAACCTGTCAGCATCTGCTCCACCTCCCCCTCTTGTGCACAGATACCTAGTCAGCATCTGCTGCACCTCCCCCACAGATGAACTGACACTGGGTCAGCATCCGCTCCACCTCCCCACAGATGAACAGACACTGGGTCAGTATCCGCTCCACCTCCCCACAGACGAACAGAGAGTGGGTCAGCATCCGCTCCACCTCCCCACAGACAAACAGACACTGGATCAGCATCCGCTCCAACTCCCCCACAGATGAACAGATACCCAGTCAGTATCTGCTCCACCGCCCCACCGCCGAACAGATACCCAGTCAGCATCCGCTCCACCTCCCTCTCCTGTACACAGATACCCAGGGAGCATCCGCTCCACCTCCCCCACCTGTACACAAATACCCAGTCAGCATCCGCTCCACCTCCCCACAGACGAACTGATACCCAGTCAGCATCTGCTCCAACTCCCCACAGATGAACAGATACCCAGTCAGCATTAGCTCCACCTCCCCCACAATTGAACAGATACCCAGTCAGCATCCGCTCCACCTCCCCCACAGACGAACAGATACCCAGTCAGCATCCACTCCACCTCCCTCACCTGTACACAGATACCCAGTAAGCATCCGCTCCACCTCCCCCACCTGTACACAGATACCCAGTCAGCATCCGCTCCACCTCCCCCACATGCACACAGATACCCAGTCAGCAACAGCTCCAGCTCCCCCACCTGTAGACAGATACCCAGTCAGCATCCGCTCCACCTCCCCCACAGACTAACAGATACCCAGTCAGCATCTGCTCCACCTCCCCCACATGCACACAGATACCCAGTCAGCATGAGCTCCACCTCCCCCACATGCACACAGATACCCAGTCAGCATCCGCTCCACCTCCCCCACATGCACACAGATACCCAGTCAGCATCCGCTCCACCTCCCCTATCTGCACACAGATACCAGGTCAGCATCAGTTCCACCTCCCCACATACACACAGATACCCAATCAGAATCCGCTCCACCTCCCCCACCTGCGCACAGATACCCAGACAGCATCCACTCCACCTCCCTCATCGGTGCACAGATAACCAGTCAGCATCTGCTCCACCTCCCCCTCTTGTGCACAGATACCCAGTCAGCATCTGCTGCACCTCCCCCACAGATAAACAGACACTGGGTCAGCATCCGCTCCACCTCCCCACAGATGAACGGACACTGGGTCAGTATCTGCTCCACCTCCCCACAGACGAACAGAGACTGGGTCAGCATCCGCTCCACCTCCCCACAGACAAACCGACACTGGATCAGCATCCGCTCCACATCCCCCACAGATTAACAGATACCCAGTCAGCATCCGCTCCACCACCCCACAGACGAACAGAAACTGGGTCAGCATCTGCTCCACCTCCCCCACAGATGAACAGATACCCAGTCAGCATCCGCTCCACCTCCCTCACCTGTACACAGATACCCAGTCAGCATCCGCTCCACCTCCCTCACCTGTACACAGATACCCAGTCAGCATCCACGCCACCTCTCCCACCTGGGCACAGTCACCCAGTCAGCATCTGCTCCACCTCCCTCTCCTGTACACAGATACCCAGTCAGCATCTGCTCCACCTCCCCCACCTGCGCACAGATTCCCAGTCAGCATCCACTCCACCTCCACCACCTGCGCACAGATACCCAGTAAGCGTCAGCTGCACCATCCCCATCTGCGCATAGACACCCAGTCAGCATCCGCTCCACCTCCCACATTGGAACACAGATACTCAGTCAGCATGAGCTCCACCTCCCCCACCTGTGCACAGACACCCAGTCAGCATCCGCTCCACCCCCCACACCAGTGCACAGATACCCAGTCAGCATCAGCTCCACCTTCCCACAGATGAACAGATACCCAGTCAGCATCCGCTCCACCTCCTCCACAGATGAACAGATACCCAGTCAGCATCCGCTCTACCTCCCCACAGATGAACAGATACCCAGTCAGCATCCGCTCTACCTCCCCACAGATGAACAGATACCCAGTCAGCATCCGCTCCACCTCCCCCACCTGTACACAGATACCCAGTCAGCATCTGTCCCTTGCTCACTTTGCCACTGGATTCAAGCAAGCCAGGCTGATGACGGCTGGAATGCCAGAAACCGGTCCTGGGATGCTTGTTTCCGGTCCAGGGAAGACATGGCTTGGCAGTTCGGGCTGGACTGTTCCCATGAGGCACAGGGTCAGACTGATTTGCATATGGCCATGTCTGAACTGGGGTGGTGGAGTGAGCTAAAGAATGATGATGGATTAAACCCAGATCAGTTGACTGGGGGTGAGTGTTTGATTGGCCTCAAGCGCTCCGTCCATCATCCCCTTTTGTATCGCTTTGTTCGCCCCTAAGTTGGCGGGGGTATGCCCAGACGTGGGTCCCTTGCTCACTTTGCCACTGGATTCAAGCAAGCCAGGCTGATGACGGCTGGAATGCCAGAAACCGGTCCTGGGATGCTTGTTTCCGGTCCAGGGAAGACATGGCTTGGCAGTTCGGGCTGGACTGTTCCCATGAGGCACAGGGTCAGACTGATTTGCATATGGCCATGTCTGAACTGGGGTGGTGGAGTGAGCTAAAGAATGATGATGGATTAAACCCAGATCAGTTGACTGGGGGTGAGTGTTTGATTGGCTCAAGCTGCTCCGTCCATCATCCCCTTTTGTATCGCTTTGTTCGCCCTAAGTTGGCGGGGGTATGCCCAGACGTGGGTCCCTTGCTCACTTTGCCACTGGATTCAAGCAAGCCAGGCTGATGACGGCTGGAATGCCAGAAACCGGTCCTGGGATGCTTGTTTCCGGTCCAGGGAAGACATGGCTTGGCAGTTCGGGCTGGACTGTTCCCATGAGGCACAGGGTCAGACTGATTTGCATATGGCCATGTCTGAACTGGGGTGGTGGAGTGAGCTAAAGAATGATGATGGATTAAACCCAGATCAGTTGACTGGGGGTGAGTGTTTGATTGGCTCAAGCTGCTCCGTCCATCATCCCCTTTGTATCGCTTTGTTCGCCCTAAGTTGGCGGGGGTATGCCCAGACGTGGGTCCCTTGCTCACTTTGCCACTGGATTCAAGCAAGCCAGGCTGATGACGGCTGGAATGCCAGAAACCGGTCCTGGGATGCTTGTTTCCGGTCCAGGGAAGACATGGCTTGGCAGTTCGGGCTGGACTGTTCCCATGAGGCACAGGGTCAGACTGATTTGCATATGGCCATGTCTGAACTGGGGTGGTGGAGTGAGCTAAAGAATGATGATGGATTAAACCCAGATCAGTTGACTGGGGGTGAGTGTTTGATTGGCTCAAGCTGCTCCGTCCATCATCCCTTTTGTATCGCTTTGTTCGCCCTAAGTTGGCGGGGGTATGCCCAGACGTGGGTCCCTTGCTCACTTTGCCACTGGATTCAAGCAAGCCAGGCTGATGACGGCTGGAATGCCAGAAACCGGTCCTGGGATGCTTGTTTCCGGTCCAGGGAAGACATGGCTTGGCAGTTCGGGCTGGACTGTTCCCATGAGGCACAGGGTCAGACTGATTTGCATATGGCCATGTCTGAACTGGGGTGGTGGAGTGAGCTAAAGAATGATGATGGATTAAACCCAGATCAGTTGACTGGGGGTGAGTGTTTGATTGGCTCAAGCTGCTCCGTCCATCATCCCCTTTTGTATCGCTTTGTTCGCCCTAAGTTGGCGGGGGTATGCCCAGACGTGGGTCCCTTGCTCACTTTGCCACTGGATTCAAGCAAGCCAGGCTGATGACGGCTGGAATGCCAGAAACCGGTCCTGGGATGCTTGTTTCCGGTCCAGGGAAGACATGGCTTGGCAGTTCGGGCTGGACTATTCCCATGAGGCACAGGGTCAGACTGATTTGCATATGGCCATGTCTGAACTGGGGTGGTGGAGTGAGCTAAAGAATGATGATGGATTAAACCCAGATCAGTTGACTGGGGGTGAGTGTTTGATTGGCTCAAGCGCTCCGTCCATCATCCCCTTTTGTATCGCTTTGTTCGCCTCTAAGTTGGCGGGGGTATGCCCAGACGTGGGTCCCTTGCTCACTTTGCCACTGGATTCAAGCAAGCCAGGCTGATGACGGCTGGAATGCCAGAAACCGGTCCTGGGATGCTTGTTTCCGGTCCAGGGAAGACATGGCTTGGCAGTTCGGGCTGGACTGTTCCCATGAGGCACAGGGTCAGACTGATTTGCATATGGCCATGTCTGAACTGGGGTGGTGGAGTGAGCTAAAGAATGATGATGGATTAAACCCAGATCAGTTGACTGGGGGTGAGTGTTTGATTGGCTCAAGCTGCTCCGTCCATCATCCCCTTTTGTATCGCTTTGTTCGCCCTAAGTTGGCGGGGGTATGCCCAGACGTGGGTCCCTTGCTCACTTTGCCACTGGATTCAAGCAAGCCAGGCTGATGACGGCTGGAATGCCAGAAACCGGTCCTGGGATGCTTGTTTCCGGTCCAGGGAAGACATGGCTTGGCAGTTCGGGCTGGACTGTTCCCATGAGGCACAGGGTCAGACTGATTTGCATATGGCCATGTCTGAACTGGGGTGGTGGAGTGAGCTAAAGAATGATGATGGATTAAACCCAGATCAGTTGACTGGGGGTGAGTGTTTGATTGGCTCAAGCGTTCCGTCCATCATCCCCTTTGTATCGCTTTGTTCGCCCTAAGTTGGCGGGGGTATGCCCAGACGTGGGTCCCTTGCTCACTTTGCCACTGGATTCAAGCAAGCCAGGCTGATGACGGCTGGAATGCCAGAAACCGGTCCTGGGATGCTTGTTTCCGGTCCAGGGAAGACATGGCTTGGCAGTTCGGGCTGGACTGTTCCCATGAGGCACAGGGTCAGACTGATTTGCATATGGCCATGTCTGAACTGGGGTGGTGGAGTGAGCTAAAGAATGATGATGGATTAAACCCAGATCAGTTGACTGGGGGTGAGTGTTTGATTGGCTCAAGCGTTCCGTCCATCATCCCCTTTTGTACCACCTCCCCCACATGCACACAGATACCCAGTCATTAACCGCTTCACCTCCCCCCCTGTACACAGATACCCAGTCAGCATCCGCTCCAACTCCCCACAGACGAACAGATACCCAGTCAGCATCCGCTCCAACTCCCCACAGATGAACAGATACCCAGTCAGCATCCACTCCACCTCCCTCACCTGTACACAGATACCCAGTAAGCATCCGCACCACCTCCCCCACCTCCCCACCTGTACACAGATACCCAGTCAGCATCCACTCCACCTCCCCCACAGACTAAAAGATACCCAGTCAGCATCTGCTCCACCTCCCCCACATGCACACAGATACCCAGTCAGCATCTGCTCCACCTCCCCCACATGCACACAGATACCCAGTCAGCATCCGCTCCACCTCCCCCACATGCACACAGATACCCAGTCAGCATCCGCTCTACCTCCCCTATCTGCACACAGATACCAGGTCAGCATCAGTTCCACCTCCCCACTTACACACAGATACCCAATCAGAATCCGCTCCACCTCCCCCACCTGCACACAGACACCCAGACAGCATCCACTCCACCTCCCTCACCGGCGCACAGATAACCAGTCAGCATCTGCTCCACCTCCCCCTCTTGTGCACAGATACCCAGTCAGCATCTGCTGCACCTCCCCCACAGATGAACTGACACTGGGTCAGCATCCGCTCCACCTCCCCACAGATGAACAGACACTGGGTCAGTATCCGCTCCACCTCCCCACAGACGAACAGAGACTGGGTCAGCATCTGCTCCACCTCCCCAGCTCCCCACAGACAAACAGACACTGGATCAGCCTCCGCTCCACCTCCCCACAGATGAACAGATACCCAGTCAGCATCCGCTCCACCGCCCCACAGACGAACAGATACCCAGTCAGCATCCGCTCCACCTCCCTCTCCTGTACACAGATACCCAGTCAGCATCCGCTCCACCTCCCCCATTTGTACACACATACCCAGTCAGCATCTGCTCTACCTCCCCACAGACGAACTGATACCCAGTCAGCATCCGCTCCAACTCCCCACAGACGAACAGAGACCCAGTAAGCATTAGCTCCACCTCCCCCACAGATGAACAGATTCCCAGTCAGCATCCGCTCCACCTCCCCACAGATGAACAGATACCCAGTCTGCATCCACTCCACCTCCCTCACCTGTACACAGATACCCAGTAAGCATCTGCATCACCTCCCCCACCTGTACAAGATACCCTGACAGCATCCACTCCACCTCCCTCATCGGCGCACAGATAACCAGTCAGCATCTGCTCCACCTCCCCTCTTGTGCACAGATACCCAGTCAGCATCTGCTGCACCTCCCCCACAGATAAACTGACACTGGGTCAGCATCCGCTCCACCTCCCCACATTTGAACAGACACTGGGTCAGTATCTGCTCCACCTCCCCACAGACGAACAGAGACTGGGTCAGCATCCGCTCCACCTCCCAACAGACAAACAGACACTGGATCAGCATCCGCTCCACCTCCCCCACAGATGAACAGATACCCAGTCAGCATCCACTCCACCTCCCTCTCCTGTACACAGATACCCAGTCAGCATCTGCCCCACCTCCCCCACATGCACACAGATACCCAGTCATTAACCGCTTCACCTCCCCCCCTGTACACAGATACCCAGTCAGCATCTGCTCCACCTCCCCCACAGATGAACAGATACCCAGTCAGAATCTGCTCCACCTCCCCACAGACAAACAGATACCCAGTCAGCATCCGCTCCACCTCCCTCTCCTGTACACAGATACCCAGTCAGCATCCGCTCCACCTCCCCCACCTGTACACACATACCCAGTCAGCATCCGCTCCAACTCCCCACAGACGAACAGATACCCAGTCAGCATCCGCTCCAACTCCCCACAGATGAACAGATACCCAGTCAGCATCCACTCCACCTCCCTCACCTGTACACAGATACCCAGTAAGCATCCGCACCACCTCCCCCACCTCCCCACCTGTACACAGATACCCAGTCAGCATCCACTCCACCTCCCCCACAGACTAAAAGATACCCAGTCAGCATCTGCTCCACCTCCCCCACATGCACACAGATACCCAGTCAGCATCTGCTCCACCTCCCCACATGCACACAGATACCCAGTCAGCATCCGCTCCACCTCCCCCACATGCACACAGATACCCAGTCAGCATCCGCTCTACCTCCCCTATCTGCACACAGATACCAGGTCAGCATCAGTTCCACCTCCCCACTTACACCAGATACCCAATCAGAATCCGCTCCACCTCCCCCACCTGCACACAGACACCCAGACAGCATCCACTCCACCTCCCTCACCGGCGCACAGATAACCAGTCAGCATCTGCTCCACCTCCCCTCTTGTGCACAGATACCCAGTCAGCATCTGCTGCACCTCCCCCACAGATGAACTGACACTGGGTCAGCATCCGCTCCACCTCCCCACAGATGAACAGACACTGGGTCAGTATCCGCTCCACCTCCCCACAGACGAACAGAGACTGGGTCAGCATCTGCTCCACCTCCCCAGCTCCCCACAGACAAACAGACACTGGATCAGCCTCCGCTCCACCTCCCCCACAGATGAACAGATACCCAGTCAGCATCCGCTCCACCGCCCCACAGACGAACAGATACCCAGTCAGCATCCGCTCCACCTCCCTCTCCTGTACACAGATACCCAGTCAGCATCCGCTCCACCTCCCCCATTTGTACACACATACCCAGTCAGCATCTGCTCTACCTCCCCACAGACGAACTGATACCCAGTCAGCATCCGCTCCAACTCCCCACAGACGAACAGAGACCCAGTAAGCATTAGCTCCACCTCCCCCACAGATGAACAGATTCCCAGTCAGCATCCGCTCCACCTCCCCACAGATGAACAGATACCCAGTCTGCATCCACTCCACCTCCCTCACCTGTACACAGATACCCAGTAAGCATCTGCATCACCTCCCCCACCTGTACAAGATACCCTGACAGCATCCACTCCACCTCCCTCATCGGCGCACAGATAACCAGTCAGCATCTGCTCCACCTCCCCTCTTGTGCACAGATACCCAGTCAGCATCTGCTGCACCTCCCCCACAGATAAACTGACACTGGGTCAGCATCCGCTCCACCTCCCCACATTTGAACAGACACTGGGTCAGTATCTGCTCCACCTCCCCACAGACGAACAGAGACTGGGTCAGCATCTGCTCCACCTCCCAACAGACAAACAGACACTGGATCAGCATCCGCTCCACCTCCCCCACAGATGAACAGATACCCAGTCAGCATCCACTCCACCTCCCTCTCCTGTACACAGATACCCAGTCAGCATCCGCTCCACCTCCCCCACCTGTACACACATACCCAGTCAGCATCCGCTCCACCTCCCCACAGACGAACTGATACCCAGTCAGCATCCGCTCCACCTCCCTACAGATGAACAGATACCCAGTCAGCATCCGCTCCACCGCCCCACAGACAAACAGATACCCAGTCAGCATCCGCTCCACCTCCCTCTCCTGTACACAGATACCCAGACAGCATCCGCTCCACCTCCCCCACCTGTACACACATACCTAGTCAGCAACCTCTCCACCACCCCACAGACGAACTGATACCCAGTCAGCATCCGCTCCAACTCCCCACTGACGAACAGATACCCAGTCAGCAGTAGCTCCACCTCCCCTACAGATGAACAGATACCCAGTCAGCATCTGCTCCACCTCCCCACAGACGAATAGATACCCAGTCAACATCCACTCTACCTCCCTCACCTGTACACAGATACCCAGTAAGCATCCGCTCCACCTCCCCCACCTGTACACAGATACCCAGTCAGCATCCGCTCCACCTCCCCCACATGCACACAGATACCCAGTCAGCATCCGCTCCACCTCCCCCACCTGTACACAGATACCCAGTCAGCATCCGCTCCACCTTCCCCACATGCACACAGATACCCAGTCAGCATCCGCTCTATCTCCCCTATCTGCACACAGATACCAAGTCAGCATCAGTTCCACCTCCCCACATACACACAAATACCCAATGAGAATCTGCTCCACCTCAACCACCTGCGCACAGATACCCAGACAGCATCCACTCCACCTCCCTCACCGGCGCACAGATAACCAGTCAGCATCTGCTCCACCTCCCCCTCTTGTGCACAGATACCCAGTCAGCATCTGCTGCACCTCCCCCACAGATGAACAGACAGTGGGTCAGCATCCGCTCCACCTTCCCACAGACGAACAGAGACTGGGTCAGCATCCGCTCCACCTCCCCACAGACAAGCAGACACTGGATCAGCATCCGCTCCACCTCCCCCACAGATTAACAGATACCCAGTCAGCATCCGCTCCATCGCCCCACAGACGAACAGAAACTGGGTCAGCATCCGCTCCACCTCCCCCACAGATGAACAGATACCCAGTCAGCATCTGCTCCACCTCCCCCACAGATGAACAGATACCCAGTCAGCATCCGCTCCACCTCCCCCACATGCACACAGATACCCAGTCAGCATCCGCTCCACCTCCCCCACATGCACACAGATACCCAGTCAGCATCCGCTCTACCTCCCCTATCTGCACACAGATACCAGGTCAGCATCAGTTCCACCTCCCCACTTACACACAGATACCCAATCAGAATCCGCTCCACCTCCCCCACCTGCACAGAGACACCCAGACAGCATCCACTCCACCTCCTCACCGGCGCACAGATAACCAGTCAGCATCTGCTCCACCTCCCCTCTTGTGCACAGATACCCAGTCAGCATCTGCTGCACCTCCCCCACAGATGAACTGACACTGGGTCAGCATCCGCTCCACCTCCCCACAGATGAACAGACACTGGGTCAGTATCCGCTCCACCTCCCCACAGACGAACAGAGACTGGGTCAGCATCTGCTCCACCTCCCCAGCTCCCCACAGACAAACAGACACTGGATCAGCCTCCGCTCCACCTCCCCCACAGATGAACAGATACCCAGTCAGCATCCGCTCCACCGCCCCACAGACGAACAGATACCCAGTCAGCATCCGCTCCACCTCCCTCTCCTGTACACAGATACCCAGTCAGCATCCGCTCCACCTCCCCCATTTGTACACACATACCCAGTCAGCATCTGCTCTACCTCCCCACAGACGAACTGATACCCAGTCAGCATCCGCTCCAACTCCCCACAGACGAACAGAGACCCAGTAAGCATTAGCTCCACCTCCCCCACAGATGAACAGATTCCCAGTCAGCATCCGCTCCACCTCCCCACAGATGAACAGATACCCAGTCTGCATCCACTCCACCTCCCTCACCTGTACACAGATACCCAGTAAGCATCTGCATCACCTCCCCCACCTGTACAAGATACCCTGACAGCATCCACTCCACCTCCCTCATCGGCGCACAGATAACCAGTCAGCATCTGCTCCACCTCCCCCTCTTGTGCACAGATACCCAGTCAGCATCTGCTGCACCTCCCCCACAGATAAACTGACACTGGGTCAGTATCTGCTCCACCTCCCCACAGACGAACAGAGACTGGGTCAGCATCCGCTCCACCTCCCAACAGACAAACAGACACTGGATCAGCATCCGCTCCACCTCCCCCACAGATGAACAGATACCCAGTCAGCATCCACTCCACCTCCCTCTCCTGTACACAGATACCCAGTCAGCATCCGCTCCACCTCCCCCACCTGTACACACATACCCAGTCAGCATCCGCTCCACCTCCCCACAGACGAACTGATACCCAGTCAGCATCCGCTCCACCTCCCCTACAGATGAACAGATACCCAGTCAGCATCCGCTCCACCGCCCCACAGACAAACAGATACCCAGTCAGCATCCGCTCCACCTCCCTCTCCTGTACACAGATACCCAGACAGCATCCGCTCCACCTCCCCCACCTGTACACACATACCTAGTCAGCAACCTCTCCACCTCCCCACAGACGAACTGATACCCAGTCAGCATCCGCTCCAACTCCCCACTGACGAACAGATACCCAGTCAGCAGTAGCTCCACCTCCCCTACAGATGAACAGATACCCAGTCAGCATCTGCTCCACCTCCCCACAGACGAATAGATACCCAGTCAACATCCACTCTACCTCCCTCACCTGTACACAGATACCCAGTAAGCATCCGCTCCACCTCCCCACCTGTACACAGGTACCCAGTCAGCATCCGCTCCACCTCCCCCACATGCACACAGATACCCAGTCAGCATCCGCTCCACCTCCCCCACCTGTACACAGATACCCAGTCAGCATCCGCTCCACCTTCCCCACATGCACACAGATACCCAGTCAGCATCCGCTCTATCTCCCCTATCTGCACACAGATACCAAGTCAGCATCAGTTCCACCTCCCCACATACACACAAATACCCAATGAGAATCTGCTCCACCTCAACCACCTGCGCACAGATACCCAGACAGCATCCACTCCACCTCCTCACCGGCGCACAGATAACCAGTCAGCATCTGCTCCACCTCCCCTCTTGTGCACAGATACCCAGTCAGCATCTGCTGCACCTCCCCCACAGATGAACAGACAGTGGGTCAGCATCCGCTCCACCTTCCCACAGACGAACAGAGACTGGGTCAGCATCCGCTCCACCTCCCCACAGACAAGCAGACACTGGATCAGCATCCGCTCCACCTCCCCACAGATTAACAGATACCCAGTCAGCATCCGCTCCATCGCCCCACAGACGAACAGAAACTGGGTCAGCATCCGCTCCACCTCCCCCACAGATGAACAGATACCCAGTCAGCATCTGCTCCACCTCCCCCACAGATGAACAGATACCCAGTCAGCATCCGCTCCACCTCCCTCACCTGTACACAGATACCCAGTCAGCATCCGCTCCACCACCCTCACCTGTACACAGATACCCAGTCAGCATCCACTCCACCTCTCCCACCTGGGCACAGTCACCCAGTCATCATCTGCTCCACCTCCCTCTCCTTCACACAGATACCCAGTCAGCATCTGCTCCACCTCCCACACCTGCACACAGATACCCAGTCAGCATCCACTCCACCTCCACCATCTGTGCACAGACACCCAGTCAGCATCTGCTCCACCTCCCCCACCTGCGCACAGACACCCAGTCAGCATCCACTTCACCTCCCACACCTGCGCACAGATACCCAGTAAGCGTCAGCTTCACCATCCCCATCTGCGCACAGACACCCAGTCAGCATCCACTCCACCTCCCTCATCAGTGCACAGATACCCAGTAAGCGTCAGCTCCACTTCCCCCACCTACGCATAGACAGCCAGTCAGCATCCGCTCCACCTCCCACATTGGAACACAGATACCCAGTCAGCATCCGCTCCACCTCCCCACATGCACACAGATACCCAGTCAGCAACGGCTCCAGCTCCCCCACCTGTACACAGATACCCAGTCAGCATCCGCTCCACCTCCCCCACAAACTAACAGATACCCAGTCAGCATCTGCTCCACCTCCTCCACATGCACATAGATACCCAGTCAGCATCCGCTCCACCTCCCCCACATGCACACAGATACCCAGTCAGCATCTGCTCCACCTCCCCACATGCCCACAGATACCCAGTCAGCATCCGCTCCACCTCCCCCATATGCACACAGATACCCAGTCAGCATCTGCTCTATCTCCCCTATCTGCACACAGATACCAGGTCAGCATCAGTTCCACCTCCCCACATACACACAGATACCCAATCAGAATCCGCTCCACCTCCCCCACCTGCGCACAGATACCCAGACAGCATCCACTCCACCTCCCTCACCGGCGCACAGATAACCAGTCAGCATCTGCTCCAACTCCCCCTTTTGTGCACAGATACCCAGTCAGCATCTGCTGCACCTCCCCCACAGATGAACTGACACTGGGTCAGCATCCGCTCCACCTCCCCACAGATGAACAGACACTGGGTCAGTATCCACTCCACCTCCCCAAAGACGAACAGAGACTGGGTCAGCATCCGCTCCACCTCTCCACAGACAAACAGACACTGGATCAGCATCCGCTCCACCTCCCCCACAGATGAACAGATACCCAGTCAGCATCCGGTCCACCGCCCCACAGATGAACAGATACCCAGTCAGCATCCGCTCCACCTCCCTCTCCTGTACACAGATACCCAGTCAGCATCCGCTCCACCTCCCCCACCTGTACACACATGTAGGAGAGTAGGATCTGCTTCTTATGGTTACCCCCACTTTTTGCTGATGTTACACTGTCTTTCGACTTTAGTCTGGCTGGGGCCCTGCTATCCAGGACCCCATCCTAGCTGCTTCCTCTCTAAATTGATTCCATGTACCTTAAGTACACTTCAGATTGGATTCTGGGGTGCCCTTATAAGTCCCTAGTATATGGTATACTATATACCCAGGGCATAGGTACCCCAGTGGCCTACCAGGAGCTGAAGCATGTATTGTGCCACCCCTGGAAGGCCCTCCAAAATGACACCACAGGACTGCTACAGCAGCCTGAGTAAGGTGGTGCATGCACCCCTTACAGAGATATAGGTTCACTATATCTCACCTACCACTGCACATAGAAACCTATCAGTCACCCCTTGGCACGCCTTATCAATCCTGAAGGCAGGGTGCTTGGTTTTATGTGAGAGGGTGCCCATGCATGAGCAGAGCCCCTCTGCAGCCTTCAGAATCTCCTCTCCGGGGTTGTCTGTGGTGCAGCCTGACCATATACTCTTAAGTGCATTATATCCCCGCGGTAAATGCTATCTTTGGGATGGCTGCACGGAAACATGTCGTGTTTGGTGTCAAACACCTTGGAATCATACCCCCACACCAGTAACTGGTGTGGGAGTATGATCCCACCCTTCTAGAGGGAGAGACATGACAGCACCGGTATACCCGGTAGAAACTTTACAGAGCCTGGCATCACAAAATGGATGCTGCAGCCACAGACACGAGTCTGGCCTCCTGCTGCTGACCAAAACTCCGGCAGGGGATGCCTGGACAATAGGTTTCCTGTCACAGGGAGGTGTTACCACCTCCCAGACAGGCCTTAGTGGATTGGGGCTGGGTGGGTGCACTCCAAGAGTGCTTTGAAGTCCTGCACTGGGGGCACATTTGGTGTCCTCGTGCATACCCCAGTTCAAACCGGTTGCAGGGGCTGCCAGCCCCTGCTCTGGCGTGAAATTGGACAAAGGAAATGGGTGTAGCCACCCCTCTTTCCAAACCCTCCCATAGGTGGGTCCCCAGAGTTAGTCCATCCCCTTTCTTAGGTATAAGTAAGGAACCCCTGGCAACAGGACTTTAGATATCCCTGGATGAAACTCTGCAACTGAATCCTGGAACTTTGACGCTCTACTCAAGACTAGAGGACTGAAGAAATCTCCCTTGGGGTCAAGGAGTGACTCCCTGCTTGGCAGGCACCAACAAAGCATTTGCCGGTCTGCATCTCCGAAGCTCCCGCCGGACTCCGAAGGAATTGCAGCCCAGGAAGAGGATTTCCAGACTTCTCAGAGGCCGACCCGAGTCTCCAGCAAAGCTGAGACCCGCAGCCCTCACGAGTGATATGGAACTGGAACCCCTGGACACCGTGCACATTTGCTAGTGCATCAACTTCTCGACGTCTCTTGAAGTCCTGCTTTGGGTTACTTGGAGCCCAGGCCCGAGCACCATTTGCACTGAAGATTGTGAGCCTACACTCCACGAGTGTTCCGTGGACTCACTTCTTGCATTTCCGCTCAAGGCTCCTTTGCGATCCCTGGTCCATCAACTGGTGGGTCTCTGTGAAGGCAACTCTGATTTTCTTTGAGCTTCCCTGGTTGCTCCAGACGTGCCCTGACTCCCCACCAAGTGGTGAGTACCTCAGACCTTGCTGGTCTGCACAGAAGCCTCTTTCTCCTTTCTGTGTGGGTTGCTGTTGCCAAGGCTTGTTGTGTTCAATCCGGACACCAATGCTGCAGCACTCGACATCCTTTGTGGGACAGCTCAAATCCAGCTCCTGGTTGTTGTCGACGCCTCCTGGTCCTCGTGGGTGAAGAGTCAAGCTTCACCTCTTTCACCTGAAACACCCAACATCGGTGGGCATTCGACTATTGTGCCCCTGGTCACTGGTAAGTGACCCAGACTCTGTCCCCTCTGCTTTTAGGTTCTTCTCATCTCCGATCCAGGCTTGGATCACTTCGGACACTTGGCATCTTCTCGGCAGCAGCACTTCCTTGCAGGCTGCCATTGAAATCGACGACGCGACCCGACACCATTCGACACCTATGCACCCGGCTTCCCTGGGTGAGGTAACTTGAGTACTCCAGTGCTCCCGTGGGTGTTGACCCTAGAACTGTCTAAGTCCAAGAGGGTTTGGTCCTAATCCATTTCTAAGTGTCCTTAAACTCTAAAACTCTAACCTCGACTTTCCCATAGACGATAACGGAGCTCGTGGCTGTGTTCACACACTGCACACAGCCCCCATGGGTCCCCTGTGTCACTACCTTGGGTGGTTCCTTGGGGTCCCAGCGATTCTACAGGCTCTAGGCCTTGTGTCTACTTAAGTCGTGGTTCTTATACCACTTTCTTAATATATGGTTTGGTACGCCCCTAGGGCTAATCGTATATTGTGCTACTTTACTGTGCTATTTGACTTGTAACTTGTGTACTTTGACCTCTAGCCTCATAAAGAGACTATTGGGTAGCGTTTAGTAATAAATACATATATTTTATATATATACCTGGTGTGGTTCTCCTTTCATTTGGTCATTCACGAGATTATAACTGGTAAAACAAACAGCTTAACACTCCTTCAAGACTTAGCCTGAAGGCTGCTCTCCATAGCTACCACTAGGATAGCTTTCAATAAAGGTTGTCTTTAAACCTATCATCAATAAAGGTCGTTTGGACTGGTGCAAGGTGCCCACTATAACTAGTGGACAGCATATACCAGGCCAACTTCTCACATTGGTGTGCAGCGGTTGGATTCAAGCTTGCCTTTGTTTTACCAGATAATCTCAAGTGTATGACTAACTGAAAACCACTAAAGGTACCTCAGGTACATATAAATTCAAGCTTAGAAATACAGTAAGTTCTACTGAACTTAGAGTTGTGTGTCAAGGGCTTAGCACACCCTTTCTACAACTCAAGAGAGTTTAGTAGGCCACACTAGAGTAAGTAGTGCATACGCCACACCACACTAGTGATGTCTTCAAGGCCAGGAACCAGAGGGTCCCTGCCAGAAGCCAATGGGCTTCTACCATCCAAGTATGACATCCTCCCATTCTTGGAATTGAGAGCATTGTGCAGTACTAGGAAGCTGAAGACAGGCAAAAGTGCCAACACCCAACGCCTCATAGAGGTGCTTCTGTTGGATGATCTCAGAAGACCCACAGGGTCTGAAGGGGCAGGCAGAGAGGGTGGGGCAGAAGATGAGGAAGGGACCCGGGGTGAAGAAACCCAGGACCTGACCTCTGAAACTGGCCAGGAAGATGACAATGATCTTGACCTGGAAAATCCAGCTCCTCCTGCAGATGAGGAGGAGGACCAGAATGGCCTCCCCTTTGTCCCACCAGGAAGAGTTGTGAGTGTGCCTAGAAGGTCCAGATCTCCTTCTCAGGAGTCTAACCATTCTGACACCTCAGTAGGGAGCTCTGTTTCCTCTCATAGGAGGGAATCCTCTCATGAAAGGAAAGAGAGACTGCTCAAGTATGGAGAAGCTCAGCTTAGGATCAGAAGAGAGCAGTTGGCTATAGACAGGGAGTCCCTAGAGCTTCATAGACAAAGAAGAAAGTTGGGACTAGAGTCCCATGGTGGCAGCAACTTCCCTAGTGGTAGGGAAAGGTCTTATGACCATAGAAACCTGAGCAAGATTGTCCCTCCCTACCAGAGTGGGGATGACATCCACAAATGGATTACTGCACTGGAAAGGGCCTGTAAAGTTCAGAGGGTCCCCCAGGAGCAGTGGGCAGCAATCTTGTGGCTCTCCTTTGCAGACAAAGGTAGAGACAAGCTCCTCACTGTAAGAGAAGAGGATGCTGATGATTACCATGTCCTGAAGAGTGCACAGATAGATGGGTTTGGCCTAACCACTGAGCAATACAGGTTAAAGTTCAGAGATACCCAAAAGGCACAGACACAGGACTGGGTGGACTTTGTAGATTGTGCTACTAAGGCTCTGGAAGGCTGGTTACTTGGCAGTAAGGTGTGTGACTTCAAAGGATTGTATAATTTAATCATGAGGGAGCAGATTCTTAATAACTGTCAGAATCAGTTGCTACATCAGTACCTGGTTGACTCTGATCTGGCCTCTCCCCAAGAATTGGGAAAGAGGGCAGACAAATGGGTCAGAACCAGGGTGAAGCAGAAGGTACAGAACCAAGGTGGTGACCAGAAGAAGCAAGATTCCAAAAACTCTGACAAGGGTGGGGAAAAGGGTAAAGACCAGAAGTCTTCTCAAGGTCCCCAAAAATCTGCATCTGGTGGGGAATCCCAATCTACCAAAGGAAAAGGCCAAAAGAAACCATGGTGCGAAATCTGTAAGCAGAAAACTCACTGGACCAGTGACTGCACCAAGTCCAAAGACTCCAATCCAGCCACCATTGCCCCTAAGGCAACTGTTCCCCCTAGTCCAGCTACAAGTGGTGGTGGAAGTACTCAGAATAAGGGTTTAGTAGGGTTGACCCTGGGCACTGAGATGGGCTCTGGCCTAGTCAGAGTGCCAACTCAGGCTGTCCTAGTCTGTGATGGGGGCATGGATATGTCCCCCTTAGTGAGTCCCAATAATTTGGGCAAATACAGACAGCAGCCTTTAATTAATGGAAGAGAGGCTTTGGCATTCAGGGACACAGGAGCAAGTGTCACCATGGTGACAAACGATCTTGTGGATCCTGGGCAGATTATACTTGGGGAAATGTACCAAGTGACCAATGCTAGCAATGTCAGAACAGACCATTCTCTGGCAGTTGTTAACTTCTCCTGGGGAGGGGTAACTGGCCTTAAGAAGGTTGTGGTGAGTGCAGACCTACCAGTAGAATGCTTGCTTGGCAATGATCTTGAAACCTCAGCTTAGGCAGAGGTGGAGCTCAGGAAACATGCAGAAATGCTAGGGATCCCTGCACATGTCTTTGCTGTGACTAGGTCACAGGCCAAAATGTCAAAAGCTGAACAGGCCCTGGATTCTGGAACAATGGACCAGGTGCCTCCCAAGAGGAGGAGCAGTAGGGTTAAGGCAGTGCCTTCCCCTTGGCTCAGGAAGAAGATCAGTCTTTTGAGGAAGATGATCTCAGGCCTGAAGAAGGAACTGTCCCAGAGGAGCTTGAACCTGATCAGGTTGAGTTCTTGGGGACAGGGGGCCCTTCCAGGGCAGATCTGAGCCAGGAGCAGCTGACCTGCCCTCTCTTGAACCCCCTCAGACAGCAAGCTGCTGCTGAGGCTGCTGGGAATGCTAGTGGCACCCATAAGATGTATTGGGATGATGGACCCCTGTACTCAGAGAGTAGAGACCCCAAGCCTGGAGCAGCCAGGAGGTTGGTTATACCTCTGAAGTTCAGGGGCTTCCTATTGGCACTAGCCCATGATATTCCTTTAGCAGGTCACCTGGGACAGAACAAGACTTGGGACAGGATTGTCCCTCACTTTCACTGGCCCCACATGTCTGAGGACACCAAGGAGTTTTGTCGCTCCTGTGTAACCTGCCAAGCCAGTGGGAAGGCAGGTGGCACCACAAAGGCCCCCCTGATACCACTACCTGTGGTGGGGGTTCCCTTTGAGAGGGTGGGGATTGACATAGTTGGTCCCATGGATCCCCAAACAGCATCTGGGCACAGGTTTATCCTGGTGGTGGTGGACCATGCCACCAGGTACCCAGAAGCCATTCCCCTTAGGACCACTACAGCACCTGTGGTGGCAAGGGCCCTCCTGGGAATTTTCTCAAGAGTGGACTTTCCTAAGGAGGTAGTATCTGGCAGAGGTGCAAACTTTATGTCCAGTTACTTGACTGCAATGTGGAAGGAGTGTGGAGTGACTTATAAGTTCACCACACCCTATCACCCACAATCCAATGGTTTAGTTGAAAGGTTCAACAAAACCTTGAAGGGCATGATTAAAGGGCTCCCAGAAAAGCTCAGGCGAAGATGGGACATACTCTTGCCCTGCCTTTTATTTGCATACAGGGAGGTGCCTCAAAAGGGGGTTGGCTACAGCCCTTTTGAACTTTTGTTTGGCCATCCTGTCAGGGGTCCATTGTGTCTGGTGAATGAAGGTTGGGAGTTGCCTCTCAAACCCCCTAAACAGGACATAGTGGACTATGTACTTGGTCTCCGCTCCAGGATGGCTGAGTATATGAAAAAGGCAACCAAAAACCTTGAGGCTAGCCAGGAATTACAGAAAGCCTGGCATGACCAAAAGCCTGTGCTGACTGTTTACCAGCCAGGGCAGAAGGTGTGGGTGTTGGAGCCAGTGGCCCCAGCAGCCCTCCAAGACAAGTAGAGTGGCCCCCATACAATTGTTGAACAGAAGGGAGAGGTTACCTATCTGGTAGACCTGGGAACTCCCAGGAGCCCCCACAGGGTGCTCCATGTCAACAGGCTGAAGCCATATGTGGACAGGGCTGACATGGGCTTGCTCAAGGCAACTGATGAGGGACAGGAGGAAGAGAGTGACCCACTCCCTGACCTGCTCTCACATAACCCTGATGATGGGTCAGTAGATGGTGTAGCCTTGGCAGGCAGCCTCACTGCCCAACAACAAACTGATTGTAGACAGGTGCTCAATCAGTTCAGACACATGTTCTCTCGGACTCCAAGTCAGACCACCTGGTGCACTCATGAAGTGGACACTGGGGACAGTCTGCCTGTTAAAAGTAAGATTTACAGGCAACCTGACCAGGTCAGGGACTGTATCAGGACAGAAGTCCAGAAAATGTTGGAACTGGGTGTCATTGAGCCTTCAGATAGCCCTTGGGCTAGTCCAGTAGTCCTGGTGCCTAAACCTCACACCAAAGATGGCAAGAGAGAGATGAGGTTTTGTGTGGACTACAGAGGCCTCAATGCAGTCACTAGGACTGATGCCCATCCAATCCCCAGGGCAGATGAGCTAATAGACACTTTGGCCTCAGCCAAGTATCTAAGCACATTTGACCCGGCAGCTGGCTACTGGCAGATCAGACTAGCTGATGATGCAAAGCCAAAAACTGCATTTTCTACCCCTGGTGGGCTTTACCAGTTTGTGGTGATGCCCTTTGGTTTGAAGAATGCACCTGCCACTTTTCAGAGGTTGGTGAACACAGTCCTTACAGGTCTGGAAGCTTATAGTACAACATATCTAGATGATATTGCTGTCTTTAGCTCCACCTGGGAGGATCACCTGGTCCACCTCAGAAATGTTTTGGAGGCCCTGCAGAAGGCAGGCCTAACTATCAAGGCCACTAAGTGCCAGATAGGGCAGAGTCAGGTTGTGTACCTGGGCCACCTTGTGGGTGGAGGCCAGGTTCAACCATTGCAGAGCAAGATCCAGACCATCTGGACTGGGTTGCTCCAACTACCCAGACTCAGGTGAGAGCCTTCTTAGGCCTGACTGGGTATTACAGAAGATTTGTCAAGGGGTATGGATCAATAGTGACACCCCTGAATGACTTAACCTTTAAGAAAATGCCCAAAAAGGTTCAGTGGACAGTTAGCTGTCAAAAGGCATTTGATGACCTGAAGCAGGCCATGTGCACTGCTCCCATTCTGCAGAGTCCTGATTACTCCAAAAAGTTCATTGTGCAGACAGATGCATCTGAGTTGGGGGTAGGGGCTGTACTATCACAGTTGAATGATGAAGGTCAGGATCAGCCAGTAGCTTTTATGAGCAGAAGGCTGACCCCCAGAGAGAAACGTTGGTCAGCCATTGAGAGGGAGGCCTTTGCTGTGGTTTGGGCTCTGAAGAAGCTGAGGCCATACTTGTTTGGCACTCACTTCATTGTTCAGAAAGACCATAAGCCCCTCTTATGGCTAAAACAGATGAAGGGTGAAAACCCCAAACTTTTGAGGTGGTCCATTTCCCTACAGGGGATGGACTATACAGTGGAACATAGACCTGGGAGTAACCATGCCAATGCAGATGGACTCTCCAGATATTTCCACTTAGAACATGAAGACTCAACTGGTCAAGGTTAGTTTAATGTCCCTGCGTTTGGGGGGTTGTGTAGGAGAGTAGGATCTGCCTCTTATGGTTACCCCCACTTTTTGCTGATGTTACACTGTTTTTCGATCTTTAGTCTGGCTGGGGCCCTGCTATCCAGGACCCCAGCCTAGCTGCTTCCTCTCTAAATTGATTCCATGTACCTTAAGTACACTTTTGATTGGATTCTGGGGTGCTCTTATAAGTCCCTAGTATATGGTATACTATGTAACCAGGGCATAGGTACCCCAGAGCCCTACCAGGGGCTGAAGCATGTATTGTGCCACCCCTGGAAGGCCCTCCAAAATGACACCACAGGACTGCTACAGCAGCCTGAGTAAGGTGGTGCATGCATCCCTTACAGAGATATAGGTTTACTATATCTCACCTACCACTGCACATAGAAACCTATCAGTCACCCCTATGGCAGGCCTTATCAATCCTGATGGCAGGGTGCTTGGTTTTATGTGAGAGGGTGCCCATGCATGAGCAGAGCCCCTCTGCAGCCTTCGGAATCTCCTCTCCGGGGTTGTCTGTGGTGCAGCCTGACCATATACTCTTATGTGCATTATATCCCCGCTGTAAATGCTAACTTTGGGATGGCTGCACGGAAACATGTCGTGTTTGGTGTCAAACACCTTGGAATCATACCCCCACACCAGTAACCGGTGTGGGAGTATGATCCCACCCTTCTAGAGGGAGAGACATGACAGCACCGGTATACCCGGTAGAAATTTTACAGAGCCTGGCATCACAAAATGGATACTGCAGCCACAGACACGAGTCTGGCCTCCTGCTGCTGCCCGAAACTCCGGCAGGGGAGGCCTGGACAATAGGTTTCCTGTCACAGGGAGGTGTTACCACCTCCCAGACAGGCCTTAGTGGATTGGGGCTGGGTGGGTGCACTCCAAGAGTGCTTTGAAGTCCTGCACTGGGGGCACATTTGGTGTCCTCGTGCATACCCCAGTTCAAACCGGTTGCAGGGGCTACCAGCCCCTGCTCTGGCGCGAAACTGGACAAAGGAAATGGGTGTAGCCACCCCTCTTTCCAAACCCTCCCATAGGTGGGTCCCCAGAGTTAGTCCATCCCCTTTCTTAGGTATAAGTAAGGAACCCCTGGCAACAGGACTTTAGATATCCCTGGATGAAACTCTGCAACTGAATCCTGGAACTTTGACGCTCTACTCAAGACTAGAGGACTGAAGAAATCTCCCTTGGGGTCATGGAGTGACTCCCCTGCTTGGCAGGCACCAACAAAGCATTTGCCGGTCTGCATCTCCGAAGCTCCCGCCGGACTCCGAAGGAATTGCAGCCCAGGAAGAGGATTTCCAGACTTCTCAGAGGCCGACCCGAGTCTCCAGCAAAGCTGAGACCCACAGCCCTCACGAGTGACATGGAACCGGAACCCCTGGATACCATGCACATTTGCTAGTGCATCAACTTCTCGACGTCTCTTGAAGTCCTGCTTTGGGTTACTTGGAGCCCAGGCCCCGAGCACCATTTGCACCGAAGATTGTGAGCCTACACTCCACGAGTGTTCCGTGGGCCCGCTTCTTGCATTTCTGCTCAAGGCTCCTTTGCGATCCCTGGTCCGTCGACTGGTGGGTCCCTGTGAAGGCAACTCTGATTTTCTTTGGGCTTCCCTGGTTGCTCCAGATGTGCCCTGACTCCCCAACAAGTGGTGAGTCCCTCAGACCTTGCTGGTCTGCACAGAAGCCTCTTACTCCTTTCTGCATGGGTTGCTGTTGCCAAGGCTTGTTGTATTCAATCTGGACACCAACACTGCAGCACTCAACATCCTTTGTGGGACAGCTCGAATCCAGCTCCTGGTTGTCGTCGGCACCTCCTGGTCCTCGTGGCTGAAGAGTCAAGCTTCACCTCTTTCACCTGAAACACCCGACATCGGTGGGCATTCGACTATCGTGCCCCTGGTCACTGGCAAGTGACCGAGGCTCTGTCCCCTCTGCTTTCAGGTTCTTCTCATCTCCGATCCAGGCTTGGATCTCTTCGGACACTTCGCATCTTCTCGGCAGCAGCACTTCCTTTCAGGCTGCCATTGAAATCGACGACGCGATCCGACACCATTCGACACCTATGCACCCGGCTTCCCTGGGTGAGGTAACTCGAGTACTCGGGTGCTCCCGTGGGTGTTGACCCTAGAACTGTCTAAGTCCAAGAGGGTTTGGTCCTAATCCATTTCTAAGTGTCCTTTAAAACTCTAACCGCGACTTTCCCATAGACGATAACGGAGCTCGCGGCTGTGTTCACACACTGCACACAGCCCCCGTGGGTCCCCTGTGTCACTACCTTGGGTGGTTCCTTGGGGTACCAGCGATTCTACAGGCTCTAGGCCTTGTGTCTACTTAAGTCGTGGTTCTTATAGTACTTTCTTAATATATGGTTTGGTACGCCCCTAGGGCTAATCGTATATTGTGCTACTTTACTGTGCTATTTGACTTGTAACTTGTGTACTTTGACCTCTAGCCTCATAAAGAGACTATTGGGTAGTGTTTAGAAATAAATACATATATTTTATATATATACCTGGTGTGGTTCTCCTTTCATTTGGTCATTCACGAGATTATAACTGGTAAAACAAACAGCTTAACACTCCTTCAAGACTTAACCTGAAGGCTGCTCTCCATAGCTACCACTAGGATAGCTTTCAATAAAGGTTGTCTTTAAACCTTTCATCAATAAAGGTCGTTTGGACTGGTGCAAGGTGCCCACTATAACTAGTGGACAGCATATACCAGGCCAACTTCTTACAACGCATACCCAGTCAGCATCCGCTCCACCTCCCCACAGACGAACTGATACCCAGTCAGCATCCGCTCCAACTCCCCACAGACGAACAGATACCCAGTCAGCATTAGCTCCACCTCCCCCACAGATGAACAGATACCCAGTCAGCATCCGCTCCACCTCCCCACAGACGAATAGATACCCAGTCAGCATCCACTCCACCTCCCTCACCTGTACACAGATACCCAGTAAGCATCCGCTCCACCTCTCCCACCTGTACACAGATACCCAGTCAGCATCTGCTCCACCTCCCCCACATGCACACAGATACCCAGTCAGCAACGGCTCCAGCTCCCCACCTGTACACAGATACCCAGTCAGCATCCGCTCCACCTCCCCCACAAACTAACAGATACCCAGTCAGCATCTGCTCCACCTCCCCCACATGCACACAGATACCCAGTCAGCATCCGCTCCACCTCCCCCACAGGCACACAGATACCCAGTCAGCATCCGCTCCACCTCCCCCACATGCACACAGATACCCAGTCAGCATTTTTTATTTTTTATTTATTGAGTTTTATATAGCGCTGGCTAGACCCGGAGGTATCAGAGCGCTTTACATGAGGAACATAGCAATAAAGTTTCACAGTTACATCAATAAAAAAAAAAAGGGCATAGTAACAAAACACAAAGAACAAGTCCAAGGAGAAAAAAGAGGAAAAGGGGGAAGAGTCAGTGGCTGGAGAAGAAAAGCGATTAGGTCAGATAAATCGGCAACGGAAGGTAGAAGTTCAGGGTAACAACTGACCGGCTGGAGATCAACAATCATAACTCCCCAGGGTCACGGAGACTGGAACAAAATGAGAAGGGGTGAAAGAGACCTAGGGGGAGAAAATAGGGGGAAAAGGTTCGACAGGCGAATCAGACAGGGACCGTCAAGATGGAGGACCCATGACTCGGGCACAGAGTAGCATAAACACAAGATGGCGGAAGCATGTGAAAAAGTTCAAAAACAACAAAATAATAAAGGGGTTGGCTCCGGGGGCAGCCGCCGGGGCTAGGAGGGAGGGGGGCTGGAGATCGCCGTTAAAAAACGGGTCGTTGCCGAGTACAGAACTCGGGGTTGCATGGGTGGCAGAGTCATCGTTCAATGAGCCGCAAAGTCAGCTTGGGCGCCCCAGAAAAGGGGGGGCAGCCGCGGGAACCAAGAGGGTGCTTCTCTCACCGGCTCGGAGAGTGGAGACGAGCTCGGGTGAACTGGATACCAGTGCTATGGAAAGCCCTCCGTTGCTCCCCCGTCGTTCAGAAAACCGCAAAAGTCACCATTGAGCGCCCCAGAAAAAGGGGAGGCAGCAGCAGAGACCAAGAGGGCACTTCACTCACCGGCTCGAGGAGTGGAAACAAGCACGGGGGCACTGGTCATCAGTGCTCTGGGAATCCCTCCGTAGCACCTCCATAGGGGGAAACGAAATTCACGCACCTCCGTCGACAATCCGGCAAAGCGAAACCAGGGGACAAGCAGTTGCGGACAAGCCCGGAAAGGCAGGAGAACGGCCGGAGGGTAGATCACCAACCCAACACCTCAGAAGCCACCAGTCAACTCCACCGGGCAGCATGGAGCGCAGAATTGAAGTCCGCCGTCACAGAAAAACCTCGGTGAGTCGTAGAAAAAGGCGGGGGAGGTGGGAGAACCAAAAGGAGAGACGAAGGAAATTGTGCCCAGTGACCGGCTGGGTAGGTGACAGCCGTGGGGAGTGACCCACAGCCAGTCTCCCCTATAGCTACAACGCTTCACCTCCCCCACATGCACACAGATACCCAGTCAGCATCCGCTCTATCTCCCCTATCTGCACACAGATACCAGGTCAGCATCAGTTCCACCTCCCCACATACACACAGATACCCAATCAGAATCCGCTCCACCTCCCCCACCTGCGCACAGATACCCAGACAGCATCCACTCCACCTCCCTCACCGGCGCACAGATAACCAGTCAGCATCTGCTCCACCTCCCCTCTTGTGCACAGATACCCAGTCAGCATCTGCTGCACCTCCCCCACAGATGAACAGACAGTGGGTCAGCATCCGCTCCACCTCCCCACAGATGAACAGACACTGGGTCAGTATCCGCTCCACCTCCCCACAGACGAACAGAGACTGGGTCAGCATCCGCTCCACCTCCCCACAGACAGACACTGGATCAGCATCCGCTCCACCTCCCCCACAGATGAACAGATACCCAGTCAGCATCCGCTCCACCGCCCCACAGACGAAGAGAAACTGGGTCAGCATCCGCTCCACCTCCCCACAGATGAACAGATACCCAGTCAGCATCCGCTCCACCTTCCCCACAGATGAACAGATACCCAGTCAGCATCCGCTCCACCTCCCTCACCTGTACACAGATACCCAGTCAGCATCGGCTCCACCTCCCTCACCTGTACACAGATACCCAGTCAGCATCCACTCCACCTCTCCCACCTGGGCACAGTCACCCATTCATCATCTGATCCACCTCCCTCTCCTGTACACAGATACCCAGTCAGCATCTGCTCCACCTCCCCCACCTGCACACAGATACCCAGTCAGCATCCACTCCACCTCCACCACCTGCGCACAGACACCCAGTAAGCGTCAGCTCCACCATCCCCATCTGCGCACAGACAACCAGTCAGCATCCACTCCACCTCCCTCATCAGTGCACAGACACCCAGTAAGCATCAGCTCCACTTCCCCCACCTGCGCATAGACACCCAGTCAGCATCCGCTCCACCTCCCACATTGGAACACAGCTACTCAGTCAGCATCAGCTCCACCTCCCCCACCTGTGCACAGACACCCAGTCAGCATCCGCTCCACCCCCCACAACAGCGCACAGATACCCAGTCAGCATCCGCTCCACCTCCCCCACAGATGAACAGATACCCAGTCAGCATCCGCTCCACCTCCCCACCGACGAATAGATACCCAGTCAGCATCCGCTCCACCTCCCTCTCCTGTACACAGTTACCCAGTCAGCATCCGCTCCACCTCCCCTACCTGTACACAGATACCCAGTCAGCATCCGCTCCACCTCCCCACAGATGAACTGATACCCAGTCAGCATCCGCTCCAACTCCCCACAGACGAACAGATACCCAGTCAGGACCCGCTCCACCTCCCTCTCCTGTACACAGATACCCAGTCAGCATTCCCTCCACCTCCCCCACCTGTACACACATACCCAGTCAGCATCCGCTCCACCTCCCCACAGACGAACTGATACCCAGTCAGCATCCACTCCACCTCCCCACAGACGAACAGATACCCAGTTAGGATCCGCTCCACCTCCCTCTCCTGTACACAGATACCCAGTCAGCATCCACTCCACCTCCCCCACCTGTACACACATACCCAGTCAGCATCTGCTCCACCTCCCCCACCTGTACACACATACCCAGTCAGCATCCGCTCCACCTCCCCACAGACGAACTGATACCCAGTCAGCATCCGCTCCAACTCCCCACAGACGAACAGATACCCAGTCAGTATTAGCTCCACCTCCCCCACAGATGAACAGATACCCAGTCAGCATCCGCTCCACCTCCCCACAGACGAACAGATATTCAGTCAGGATCCGCTCCACCTCCCTCTCCTGTACACAGATACCCAGTCAGCATCCGCTCCACCTCCCCCATCTGTACACAGATACCCAGTCAGCATCCGCTCCACCTCCCCCACAGATGAACAGATACCCAGTCAGCATCCGCTCCACCGCCCCACAGACGAAGAGAAACTGGGTCAGCATCCACTCCACCTCCCCCACAGATGAACAGATACCCAGTCAGCATCCGCTCCACCTTCCCCACAGATGAACAGATACCCAGTCAGCATCCGCTCCACCTCCCTCACCTGTACACAGATACCCAGTCAGCATCGGCTCCACCTCCCTCACCTGTACACAGATACCCAGTCAGCATCCACTCCACCTCTCCCACCTGGGCACAGTCACCCATTCATCATCTGATCCACCTCCCTCTCCTGTACACAGATACCGAGTCAGCATCTGCTCCACCTCCCCCACCTGCACACAGATACCCAGTCAGCATCCACTCCACCTCCACCACCTGCGCACAGACACCCAGTAAGCGTCAGCTCCACCATCCCCATCTGCGCACAGACAACCAGTCAGCATCCACTCCACCTCCCTCATCAGTGCACAGACACCCAGTAAGCATCAGCTCCACTTCCCCCACCTGCGCATAGACACCCAGTCAGCATCCGCTCCACCTCCCACATTGGAACACAGCTACTCAGTCAGCATCAGCTCCACCTCCCCCACCTGTGCACAGACACCCAGTCAGCATCCGCTCCACCCCCCACAACAGCGCACAGATACCCAGTCAGCATCCGCTCCACCTCCCCCACAGATGAACAGATACCCAGTCAGCATCCGCTCCACCTCCCCACCGACGAATAGATACCCAGTCAGCATCCGCTCCACCTCCCTCTCCTGTACACAGATACCCAGTCAGCATCCGCTCCACCTCCCCTACCTGTACACAGATACCCAGTCAGCATCCACTCCACCTCCCCACAGATGAACTGATACCCAGTCAGCATCCGCTCCAACTCCCCACAGACGAACAGATACCCAGTCAGGATCCGCTCCACCTCCCTCTCCTGTACACAGATACCCAGTCAGCATTCCCTCCACCTCCCCCACCTGTACACACATACCCAGTCAGCATCCGCTCCACCTCCCCACAGACGAACTGATACCCAGTCAGCATCCACTCCACCTCCCCACAGACGAACAGATACCCAGTTAGGATCCGCTCCACCTCCCTCTCCTGTACACAGATACCCAGTCAGCATCCGCTCCACCTCCCCCACCTGTACACACATACCCAGTCAGCATCTGCTCCACCTCCCCCACCTGTACACACATACCCAGTCAGCATCCGCTCCACCTCCCCACAGACGAACTGATACCCAGTCAGCATCCGCTCCAACTCCCCACAGACGAACAGATACCCAGTCAGTATTAGCTCCACCTCCCCACAGATGAACAGATACCCAGTCAGCATCCGCTCCACCTCCCCACAGACGAACAGATACCCAGTCAGGATCCGCTCCACCTCCCTCTCCTGTACACAGATACCCAGTCAGCATCCGCTCCACCTCCCCCATCTGTACACAGATACCCAGTCAGCATCCGCTCCACCTCCCCCACAGATGAACAGATACCCAGTCAGCATCCACTCCACCTCCCCACAGACGAACAGATACCCAGTCAGGATCCGCTCCACCTCCCTCTCCTGTACACAGATACCCAGTCAGCATCCGCTCCACCTCCCCCAACTGTACACACATACCCAGTCAGCATCCGCTCCACCTCCCCACAGACGAACTGATACCCAGTCAGCATCCGCTCCAACTCCCCATAGACGAACAGATACCCAGTCAGCATTAGCTCCACCTCCCCCACAGATGAACAGATACCCAGTCAGCATCCGCTCCACCTCCCCACAGACGAACAGATACCCAGTCAGCATCCACTCCACCTCCATCACCTGTACACAGATACCCAGTAAGCATCCGCTCCACCTCCCCCACCTGTACACAGATACCCAGTCAGCATCTGCTCCACCTCCCCCACATGCACACAGATACCCAGTCAGCAACGGCTCCAGCTCCCCCACCTGTAGACAGATACCCAGTCAGCATCTGCTCCACCTCCCCCACAGACTAACAGATACCCAGTCAGCATCTGCTCCACCTCCCCCACATGCACACAGTTACCCAGTCAGCATCCGCTCCACCTCCCCCACATGCACACAGATACCCAGACAGCATCCACTCCACGTCCCTCACCGGCTCACAGATAACCAGTCAGCATCTGCTCCACCTCCCCCTCTTGTGCACAGATACTCAGTCAGCATCTGCTGCACCTCCCCCACAGATGAACAGACAGTGGGTAAGCATCCGCTCCACCTCCCCACAGATGAACAGACACTGGGTCAGTATCCGCTCCACCTCCCCACAGACGAACAGAGACGGGGTCAGCATCCGCTCCACCTCCCCAGCGAGAGACACTGGATCAGCATCTGCTCCACCTCCCCCACAGATGAAGAAGATACCCAGTCAGCATCCGCTCCACCGCCCCACAGACGAACAGAAACTGAGTCACATCCGCTCCACCTCCCCCACAGATGAACAGATACCCAGTCAGCATCCGCTCCACCTCCCCACCGACGAATAGATACCCAGTCAGCATCCGCTCCACCTCCCTCTCCTGTACACAGATACCCAGTCAGCATCCGCTCCACCTCCCCTACCTGTACACAGATACCCAGTCAGCATCCGCTCCACCTCCCCACAGATGAACTGATACCCAGTCAGCATCCGCTCCAACTCCCCACAGACGAACAGATACCCAGTCAGGATCCGCTCCACCTCCCTCTCCTGTACACAGATACCCAGTCAGCATTCCCTCCACCTCCCCCACCTTTACACACATACCCAGTCAGCATCCGCTCCACCTCCCCACAGACGAACTGATACCCAGTCAGCATCCACTCCACCTCCCCACAGACGAACAGATACCCAGTTAGGATCCGCTCCACCTCCCTCTCCTGTACACAGATACCCAGTCAGCATCCGCTCCACCTCCCCCACCTGTACACACACTACCCAGACAGCATCTGCTCCACCTCCCCCACCTGTACACACATACCCAGTCAGCATCCGCTCCACCTCCCCACAGATGAACTGATACCCAGTCAGCATCTGCTCCAACTCCCCACAGACGAACAGATACCCAGTCAGTATTAGCTCCACCTCCCCCACAGATGAACAGATACCCAGTCAGCATCCGCTCCACCTCCCCACAGACGAACAGATACCCAGTCAGGATCCGCTCCACCTCCCTCTCCTGTACACAGATACCCAGTCAGCATCCGCTCCACCTCCCCATCTGTACACAGATACCCAGTCAGCATCCGCTCCACCTCCCCCACAGATGAACAGATACCCAGTCAGCATCCACTCCACCTCCCCACAGACGAACAGATACCCAGTCAGGATCCGCTCCACCTCCCTCTCCTGTACACAGATACCCAGTCAGCATCCGCTCCACCTCCCCCAACTGTACACACATACCCAGTCAGCATCCGCTCCACCTCCCCACAGACGAACTGATACCCAGTCAGCATCCGCTCCAACTCCCCATAGACGAACAGATACCCAGTCAGCATTAGCTCCACCTCCCCCACAGATGAACAGATACCCAGTCAGCATCCGCTCCACCTCCCCTCAGACGAACAGATACCCAGTCAGCATCCACTCCACCTCCATCACCTGTACACAGATACCCAGTAAGCATCCGCTCCACCTCCCCCACCTGTACACAGATACCCAGTCAGCATCTGCTCCACCTCCCCACATGCACACAGATACCCAGTCAGCAACGGCTCCAGCTCCCCCACCTGTAGACAGATACCCAGTCAGCATCTGCTCCACCTCCCCCACAGACTAACAGATACCCAGTCAGCATCTGCTCCACCTCCCCCACATGCACACAGTTACCCAGTCAGCATCCGCTCCACCTCCCCCACATGCACACAGATACCCAGACAGCATCCACTCCACGTCCCTCACCTGCTCACAGATAACCAGTCAGCATCTGCTCCACCTCCCCTCTTGTGCACAGATACCCAGTCAGCATCTGCTGCACCTCCCCCACAGATGAACAGACAGTGGGTAAGCATCCGCTCCACCTCCCCACAGATGAACAGACACTGGGTCAGTATCCGCTCCACCTCCCCACAGACGAACAGAGACTGGGTCAGCATCCGCTCCACCTCCCCACAGACAGACACTGGATCAGCATCTGCTCCACCTCCCCCACAGATGAAGAAGATACCCAGTCAGCATCCGCTCCACCGCCCCACAGACGAACAGAAACTGAGTCAGCATCCGCTCCACCTCCCCCACAGATGAACAGATACCCAGTCAGCATCCACTCCACCTCCCTCACCTGTACACAGATACCCAGTCAGCATCGGCTCCACCTCCCTCACCTGTACACAGATACCCAGTCAGCATCCACTCCACCTCTCCCACCTGGGCACAGTCACCCAGTCATCATCTACTCCACCTCCCTCTCCTGTACACAGATACCCAGTCAGCATCTGCTCCACCTCCCCCACCTGCACATAGATACCCAGTCAGCGTCCACTCCACCTCCACCACCTGCGCACAGACACCCAGTCAGCATCTGCTCCACCTCCCCCACCTGCGCACAGACACCCAGTCAGCATCCACTTCACCTCCCACACCTGCGCACAGATACCCAGTAAGCGTCAGCTCCACCATCCCCATCTGCGCACAGACAACCAGTCAGTATCCACTCCACCTCCTTCATCAGTGCACAGATACCCAGTAAGCGTCAGCTCCACTTCCCCCACCTACGCATAGACACCCAGTCAGCATCCGCTCCACCTCCCACATTGGAACACAGATACTCAGTCAGCATCAGCTCCACCTCCCCGCCTGTGCAAAGACACCCAGTCAGCATCCGCTCCACCCCCACACCAGCGCACAGATACCCAGTCAGCATCCGCTCCACCTCCCCCACAGATGAACAGATACCCAGTCAGCATCCGCTCCACCTCCCCACCGACGAACAGATACCCAGTCAGCATCCGCTCTACCTCCCTCTCCTGTACACAGATACCCAGTCAGCATCCGCTCCACCTCCCCCACCTGTAGACACATACCCAGTCAGCATCCGCTCCACCTCCCCACAGACGAACTGATACTCAGTCAGCATCCGCTCCAACTCCCCACAGACGAACAGATACCCAGTCAGCATTAGCTCCACCTCCCCCACATATGAATAGATACCCAGTCAGCATCCGCTCCACCTCCCCACAGACGAACAGATACCCAGTCAGGATCCGCTCCACCTCCCTCTCCTGTACACAGATACCCAGTCAGCATCCGCTCCACCTCCCCTACCTGTACACAGATACCCAGTCAGCATCCGCTCCACCTCCCCACAGATGAACTGATACCCAGTCAGCATCCGCTCCAACTCCCCACAGACGAACAGATACCCAGTCAGGATCCGCTCCACCTCCCTCTCCTGTACACAGATACCCAGTCAGCATTCCCTCCACCTCCCCCACCTTTACACACATACCCAGTCAGCATCCGCTCCACCTCCCCACAGACGAACTGATACCCAGTCAGCATCCACTCCACCTCCCCACAGACGAACAGATACCCAGTTAGGATCCGCTCCACCTCCCTCTCCTGTACACAGATACCCAGTCAGCATCCGCTCCACCTCCCCCACCTGTACACACATACCCAGACAGCATCTGCTCCACCTCCCCCACCTGTACACACATACCCAGTCAGCATCCGCTCCACCTCCCCACAGACGAACTGATACCCAGTCAGCATCTGCTCCAACTCCCCACAGACGAACAGATACCCAGTCAGTATTAGCTCCACCTCCCCCACAGATGAACAGATACCCAGTCAGCATCCGCTCCACCTCCCCACAGACGAACAGATACCCAGTCAGGATCCGCTCCACCTCCCTCTCCTGTACACAGATACCCAGTCAGCATCCGCTCCACCTCCCCATCTGTACACAGATACCCAGTCAGCATCCGCTCCACCTCCCCCACAGATGAACAGATACCCAGTCAGCATCCACTCCACCTCCCCACAGACGAACAGATACCCAGTCAGGATCCGCTCCACCTCCCTCTCCTGTACACAGATACCCAGTCAGCATCCGCTCCACCTCCCCCAACTGTACACACATACCCAGTCAGCATCCGCTCCACCTCCCCACAGACGAACTGATACCCAGTCAGCATCCGCTCCAACTCCCCATAGACGAACAGATACCCAGTCAGCATTAGCTCCACCTCCCCCACAGATGAACAGATACCCAGTCAGCATCCGCTCCACCTCCCCACAGACGAACAGATACCCAGTCAGCATCCACTCCACCTCCATCACCTGTACACAGATACCCAGTAAGCATCCGCTCCACCTCCCCCACCTGTACACAGATACCCAGTCAGCATCTGCTCCACCTCCCCCACATGCACACAGATACCCAGTCAGCAACGGCTCCAGCTCCCCCACCTGTAGACAGATACCCAGTCAGCATCTGCTCCACCTCCCCCACAGACTAACAGATACCCAGTCAGCATCTGCTCCACCTCCCCCACATGCACACAGTTACCCAGTCAGCATCCGCTCCACCTCCCCCACATGCACACAGATACCCAGACAGCATCCACTCCACGTCCCTCACCTGCTCACAGATAACCAGTCAGCATCTGCTCCACCTCCCCTCTTGTGCACAGATACCCAGTCAGCATCTGCTGCACCTCCCCCACAGATGAACAGACAGTGGGTAAGCATCCGCTCCACCTCCCCACAGATGAACAGACACTGGGTCAGTATCCGCTCCACCTCCCCACAGACGAACAGAGACTGGGTCAGCATCCGCTCCACCTCCCCACAGACAGACACTGGATCAGCATCTGCTCCACCTCCCCCACAGATGAAGAAGATACCCAGTCAGCATCCGCTCCACCGCCCCCACAGACGAACAGAAACTGAGTCAGCATCCGCTCCACCTCCCCACAGATGAACAGATACCCAGTCAGCATCCACTCCACCTCCCTCACCTGTACACAGATACCCAGTCAGCATCGGCTCCACCTCCCTCACCTGTACACAGATACCCAGTCAGCATCCACTCCACCTCTCCCACCTGGGCACAGTCACCCAGTCATCATCTACTCCACCTCCCTCTCCTGTACACAGATACCCAGTCAGCATCTGCTCCACCTCCCCACCTGCACATAGATACCCAGTCAGCGTCCACTCCACCTCCACCACCTGCGCACAGACACCCAGTCAGCATCTGCTCCACCTCCCCCACCTGCGCACAGACACCCAGTCAGCATCCACTTCACCTCCCACACCTGCGCACAGATACCCAGTAAGCGTCAGCTCCACCATCCCCATCTGCGCACAGACAACCAGTCAGTATCCACTCCACCTCCTTCATCAGTGCACAGATACCCAGTAAGCGTCAGCTCCACTTCCCCCACCTACGCATAGACACCCAGTCAGCATCCGCTCCACCTCCCACATTGGAACACAGATACTCAGTCAGCATCAGCTCCACCTCCCCGCCTGTGCAAAGACACCCAGTCAGCATCCGCTCCACCCCCACACCAGCGCACAGATACCCAGTCAGCATCCGCTCCACCTCCCCCACAGATGAACAGATACCCAGTCAGCATCCGCTCCACCTCCCCACCGACGAACAGATACCCAGTCAGCATCCGCTCTACCTCCCTCTCCTGTACACAGATACCCAGTCAGCATCCGCTCCACCTCCCCCACCTGTAGACACATACCCAGTCAGCATCCGCTCCACCTCCCCACAGACGAACTGATACTCAGTCAGCATCCGCTCCAACTCCCCACAGACGAACAGATACCCAGTCAGCATTAGCTCCACCTCCCCACATATGAATAGATACCCAGTCAGCATCCGCTCCACCTCCCCACAGACGAACAGATACCCAGTCAGCATCCACTCCACCTCCCTCACCTGTACACAGATACCCAGTAAGCATCCGCTCCACCTCCCCCACCTGTACACAGATACCCAGTCAGCATCCGCTCCACCTCCCCACATGCACACAGATACCCAGTCAGCAACGGCTCCAGCTCCCCCACCTGTACACAGATACCCTGTCAGCATGTGCTCCACCTCCCCACAGACTAACAGATACCCAGTCAGCATCTGCTCCACCTCCCCCACATGCACACAGATACCCAGTCAGCATCCGCTCCACCTCCCCCACATACACACACATACCCAGTCAGCATCCGCTCCACCTCCCCCACATGCACACAGATACCCAGTCAGCATCCGCTCCACCTCCCCCACCTGCACACAGATACCCAGTCAGCATCTGCTCCACCTCCCCCACCTGCACACAGATACCCAGTCAGCATCCACTACACCTCCACCATCTGTGCACAGACACCCAGTCAGCATCTGCTCCACCTCCCCCACCTGCGCACAGACACCCAGTCAGCATCCACTTCACCACCCACACCTGCGCACAGATACCCAGTAAGCGTCAGCTCCACCATCCCCATCTGCGCACAGACAACCAGTCAGCATCCACTCCACCTCCTTCATCAGTGCACAGATACCCCTAAGCATCAGCTCCACTTCCCCCACCTACGCATAGACACCCAGTTAGCATCCGCTCCACCTCCCACATTGGAACACAGATACTCAGTCAGCATCAACTCCACCTCCCCACCTGTGCACAGACACCCAGTCAGCATCCGATCTACCCCCCACACCAGCGCACAGATACCCATTCAGCATCCGCTCCACCTCCCCCACAGATGAACAGATACCCAGTCAGCATCCGCTCCACCTCCCCACCGACGACAGATACCCAGTCAGCATCCGCTCCACCTCCCTCTCCTGTACACAGATACCCAGTCAGCATCCGCTCCACCTCCCCCACCTGTACACACATACCCAGTCAGCATCCGCTCCACCTCCCCACAGACAAACTGATACTCAGTCAGCATCCGCTCCAACTCCCCACAGACGAACAGATAACCAGTCAACATTAGCTCCACCTCCCCCACAGATGAACAGATACCCAGTCAGCATCCGCTCCACCTCCCCACAGACGAACAGATACCCAGTCAGCATCCACTCCACCTCCCTCACCTGTACACAGATACCCAGTAAGCATCCGCTCCACCTCCCCCACCTGTACACAGATACCCAGTCAGCATCCGCTCCACCTCCCCACATGCACACAGATACCCAGTCAGCAACGGCTCCAGCTCCCCCACCTGTACACAGATACCCTGTCAGCATGTGCTCCACCTCCCCCACAGACTAACAGATACCCAGTCAGCATCTGCTCCACCTCCCCCACATGCACACAGATACCCAGTCAGCATCCGCTCCACCTCCCCCACATGCACACAGATACCCAGTCAGCATCCGCTCCACCTCCCCCACCTGCGCACAGATACCCAGACAGCATCCACTCCACCTCCCTCACCGGCGCACAGATAACCAGTCAGCATCTGCTCCACCTCCTCCTCTTGTGCACAGATACCCAGTCAGCATCTGCTGCACCTCCCCCACAGATGAACAGACACTGGGTCAGCATCCGCTCCACCTCCCCACAGATGAACAGACACTGGGTCAGTATCCGCTCCACCTCCCCTCAGACGAACAGAGACTGGGTCAGCATCCGCTCCACCTCCCCACAGACAAACAGACACTGGATCAGCATCCGCTCCACCTCCCCCACAGATGAACAGATACCCAGTCAGCATCCGCTCCACCGCCCCACAGACAAACAGAAACTGGGTCAGCATCCGCTCCACCTCCCCCACAGATGAACAGATACCCAGTCAGCATCTGCTCCACCTCCCCCACAAATGAACAGATACCCAGTCAGCATCCGCTCCACCTCCCTCACCTGTACACAGATAACCAGTCAGCATCCGCTCCACCTCCCTCACCTGTACACAGATACCCAGTCAGCATCCACTCCACCTCTCCCACCTGGGCACAGTCACCCAGTCAGCATCCGCTCCACCTCCCTCTCCTGTACACAGATACCCAGTCAGCATGTGCTCCACCTCCCCCACCTGCGCACAGATACCCAGTCAGCATCCACTCCACCTCCACCACCTGCTCACAGACACCCACTCAGCATCTGCTCCACCTCCCCCACCTGTGCACAGACACCCAGTCAGCATCCATTTCACCTCCCACACCTCCCACACCTACGCACAGATACCCAGTAAGCTTCAGCTCCACCATCCCCATCTGCGCACAGACACCCAGTCAGCATCCACTCCACCTCCCTCATCAGTGCACGGATACCCAGTAAGCGTCAGGTCCACTTCCCCCACCTACGCATAGACACCCAGTCAGCATCCGCTCCACCTCCCACATTGGAACACAGATACTCAGCCAGCATCAGCTCCACCTCCCCCACCTGTGCACAGACACCCAGTCAGCATCCGCTCCACCTCCCACACCAGCGCACCGATACCCAGTCAGCATCAGCTCCACCTCCCCACAGACAAACAGATACCCAGTCAGCATCCGCTCCTCCTCCCCCACAGATGAACAGATAACCAGTCAGCATCCGCTCCACCTCCCCACAGACGAACAGATACCCAGTCAGCACCCACTCCACCTCCCCCACCTCTACACAGATACCCAGTAAGCATCTGCTCCACCTCCCCCACCTGTACACAGATACCCAGTCAGCATCTGCCCCACTTCCCCCACATGCACACAGATACCCAGTCATGAACCTCTTCACCTCCCCATCTGTACACAGATACCCAGTCTGCATCCGCTCCACCTCCCCCACAGATGAACAGATACCCAGTCAGCATCCACTCCACCTCCCCACAGACAAACAGATACCCAGTCAGGATTCGCTCCACCTCCCTCTCCTGTACACAGATTCCCAGTCAGCATCCGCTCCACCTCCCCCACCTGTACACACATACCCAGTCAGCATCCGCTCCACCTCCCCACAGACGAACTGATACCCAGTCAGCATCCGCTCCAACTCCCCACAGACGAACAGATACCCATCAGCATTAGCTCCACCTCCCGCACAGATGAACAGAAACCCAGTCAGCATCCGCTCCACCTCCCCACAGACGAACAGATACCCAGTCAGCATCCACTCCACCTCCATCACCTGTACACAGATACCCAGTAAGCATCCGCTCCACCTCCCCCACCTGTACACAGATAGCCAGTCAGCATCTGCTCCACCTCCCCCACATGCACACAGATACCCAGTCAGCAACGGCTCCAGCTCCCCCACCTGTAGACAGATACCCAGTCAGCATCTGGTCCACCTCCCCCACAGACTAACAGATACCCAGTCAGCATCTGCTCCACCTCCCCCACATGCACACAGATACCCAGTCAGCATCCGCTCCACCTCCCCCACATGCACATAGATACCCAGTCAGCATCCGCTCCACCTCCCCCACATACACACAGATACTCAGTCAGCATCCGCTCTATCTCCCCTATCTGCACACAGATACCAGGTCAGCATCAATTCCACCTCCCCACATACAGGCAGATACCCAATCAGAATCCGCTCCACCTCCCCCACCTGCGCACAGATACCCAGACAGCATCCACTCCACCTCCCTCACCGTCGCACAGATAACCAGTCAGCATCTGCTCCACCTCCCCCTCTTGTGCACAGATACCCAGTCAGCATCTGCTGCACCTCCCCCACAGATGAACAGACACTGGGTCAGCATCCGCTCTACCTCCCCACAGATGAACAGACACTGGGTCAGTATCCGCTCCACCTCCCCACAGACTAACAGAGACTGGGTCAGCATCCGATCCACCTCCCCACAGACAAACAGACACTGGATCAGCATCCGCTCCACCTCCCCCACAGATGAACAGATACCCAGTCAGCATCCGCTCCACCGCCCCACAGACAACCAGAAACTGGGTCAGCATCCGCTCCACCTCCCCCACAGATGAACAGATACCCAGTCAGCATCCGCTCCACCTCCCCCACAGATGAACAGGTACCCAGTCAGCATCCGCTCCACCTCCCTCACCTGTACACAGATAACCAGTCAGCATCCGCTCCACCTCCCTCACCTGTACACAGATACCCAGTCAGCATCCACTCCACCTCTCCCACCTGGGCACAGTCACCCAGTCAACATCCGCTCCACATCCCTCTCCTGTACACAGATACCCAGTCAGCATCTGCTTCACCTCCCCCACCTGCGCACAGACACCCAGTCAGCATCTGCTCCACCTCCCCCACCTGCGCACAGACACCCAGTCAGCATCCACTCCACCTCCCTCATCAGTGCACAGATACCCAGTAAGCGTCAGCTCCACTTCCCCCACCTATGCATAGACACCCAGTCAGCATCCGCTCCACCTCCCACATTGGAACACAGATACTCAGTCAGCATCAGCTCCACCTCCCCCACCTGTGCACAGACACCCAGTCAGCATCAATCCTACCTCCCACACTGTTGCACAGATACCCAGTCAGCAACAGCTCCACCACCCCCTCCCCCTCCTGCAAAAAGGTACCCTGTCGGCATCAGTTCCACCTCCCACACTGACACACAGATACCCAGTCAGCGTCAGCTCCACCTCCCCCACTTGTACAAAGGTACCCAGTCAGCATTCGTTCCACCTCCCCCACCCTACGCACAGATACCCAATCAGCATCAACTTCACCTCCCCCTCTTGTGCACAGGTACCCAGTCAGCATCTGTTCCACCTCCCCCACCTACGCACAGATACCCAATCAGCATCAGCTTCACCTCCCCCTCTTGTGCACAGATACCAAATCAGCATCTGCTCCGCTTCACCCACCTGCACACAGATACCCAGTCAGCATCAGCTCCGCTTCACCCACCTGCGCACAGATACCCAGTCAGCATCAGCTCCACCTCCCACACTGGAACACAGAAACTCAGTCAGCATCCGCTCCATCTCCCCCATCTGTGCACAGACACCCAGTCAGCATCTGCTCCACCTCCCACATTGGAACACAGATTCTCAGTCAGCATCAGCTCCACCTTCCCCACCTGTGCACAGACACCCAGTCAGCATCCGCTCCAACCCCCACACCAGCGCACAGATACCCAGTCAGCATCAGCTCCACCTCCCCACAGACGAACATATACCCAGTTAGCATCCGCTCCACCTCCCCCACAGATGAACAGATACGCAGTCAGCATCTGCTCTACCTCCCCACAGACGAACAGATACCCAGTCAGTATCCACTCCATCTCCCTCACCTGTACACAGATACCCAGTAAGCAAATGCTCCACCTCCCCCACCTGTACACAGATACCCAGTCAGCATCTGCCCCACCTCCCCCACATGCACACAGATACCCAGTCATTAACCGCTTCACCTCCCCCACCTGTACACAGATACCCAGTCAGCATCTGCTCCACCTCCCCCACAGACTAACTGATACCCAGTCAGCATCTGCTCCACCTCCCCCACATGCACACAGATACCCAGTCAGCATCTGCTCCACCTGCCCTACATGCACACAGATACCCAGTCAGCATCCTCTCCACCTCCCCCACATGCACACAGATACCCAGTAAGCATCCGCTCTATCTCCCCTATCTGCACACAGATTCCAGGTCAGCATCAGATCCACCTCCCCACATTCACACAGATGCCCAATCAGAATCCGCTCCACCTCCCCCACCTGCGCACAGATACCCAGAGAGCATCCACTCCACCTCCCTCACCGGCGCACAGATACCCAGTCAGCATCTGCTCCACCTCCCCCTCTTGTGCACAGATACCCAGCCAGCATCTGCTGCACCTCCCCCACAGATGAACAGACACTGGGTCAGTATCCGCTCCACCTCCCCACAGACGAACAGATACCCACTCAGCATCCGCTCCCCCTCCCCCTCCTGCACACAGATACCCAGACAGCATCCACTCCACCTCCACACAAACAAACAGACACTGGGTCAGCATCCGTTCCACCTCCCCCACAGATGAACAGATACCCAGTCAGCATCCGCTCCACCGCCCCACAGGTGAACAGAAACTTTGTCAGTATCCGCTCCACCTCCCCCACAGATGAACAGATACCCACTCAGCATCCGCTCCACCTCCCCCACAGATGAACAGATACCCAGTCTGCATCCGCTCCACCTCCCTCACCTGTACACAGATACCCAGTCAGCATCCACTCCACCTCCCCCACCTGGGCACAGTCACCCAGTCAGCATCCGCTCCACCTCCCTCTCTGTAGTATCCTGGCTTTGAGGTTATTCATGTCACATCATGCTCTGCCAGTGGAATGTTCCATGGATGATGTGTTACAGAATGTTGGGAGTCAGAGATGTCAGTTGAGAAGGGCTGAGCAGCATGCTGGCTGCTCCTGGTGGGGTTTTGTACTGGACTTAACTGCATGAGCTGTAACTATCTACAAATAAACATCTGAAGATCCTCTACACGTGTGGACCTCGTTACTACATTCTATTGGCGACGATCTGGTAACCTACTCTTGTGCTACTTGCTTTACTAAGAGGATTCTCACAGAGGTCACAGTTGTTTGAAAAGAAACAAGAAACAGAAACTCAAGAGAAGACTAACTCTTACAGCGCAGCTCGTAGCCCCACCAGTTGTCCATACATCGGACAGGCCCCATTCAAACGTGCTGTCCTCTTTCTCTGTGGCCACATCTTCTGGATTTACCTACTCAACTAAAGTAAGGAACAATAACTGTTTCCTGTCAATGTTAAAGTGTGTTCACCTGCCTCATATTGACGTCTGCACTGTCTGGGGAAGAAGTGTACTATTGTATCTGTGCACCATTCAAAGTGTCACTGATATCTGGATGCCTGTTTCACTGCGCCTTCATATGTATGCCTGCACACAGTCCTGTGTTTCTGCCAAACTTCACCCTTTGCTGCTCAACAAGATTACTCAGATTTTTTTTGAGCGCTGCACACATCGTGTCTTTTATGGACATTTACAGTTTGTTTGGGCAGCGTCTACAAGTGAACAATGCATGAGTACTTCATGGAGGATTTGTCAGGTGAGCCAATTTTGTGTCCGTGGCTTTGGGCCCCCTTTGAGACATCTTGTCGGTGGGGGTTTGCCAACCGCCGTACTGCTGTTCAAATGTCTGTCGCGTGACATATCAGCAGCGCGCGCTATTTTACCTGCTGTGTCTCTCGCATGCCTCCCGTGTCTCCATTCTTCGAGGATTTTCAGTGACGTTCTGTGCTGCTCCAGGGACGCTTTTGGAGCACCAACGCGCCGTGAGCCACCCGGCGTGACGCCAGCTGCGTACCGCCATCTTAGGGTTGGCTGAAGCACTTAGTTCTTTGTGCTTGGTGCTTTGCCTTCGTTCTCTTCCAACCACGCTGTCTCATGTTGCAGCAATAAAGTTTTATGGACATATCAAAGGTGTTGTGAACGTCGCGGTCAAAACCTGATGGAGTCTGGGGATTTCGCATTGCTACATCGTTTTCGGATCATCTGTTTCAGTTTATCCTCGTGGGCAAGTCTTTCAAGGAAAGGATCCTGTGGACCTCTGCTTCCCGGGTGCACTATGTGTCATACTACGATCTCTTATGACTGCAGGTACATCGCATGGAGGTCAGAGGACATTGTTTTTTTTGTTTGGTTGGTGAGTGGCTCTTCCTTTTTATTCTTCACATCGACTATCATTTGGTGACAGAGTGCACATTGACTGGTTGCCGTTCTACCAAAAAATTCTACTCTGATCCTCAGTTTAAAGTTTGTCTGCTGTTGTGTGGCACATTATCTCTGTGACAGCCACACCGTGTTTCTTTTGACTGCCTACGCATTTGGAGTTAATAAGTCCGTCCTCTGAAGCTCCAATTTCCATTACTCTTAATTTGAATTTACACTGTGTCAGGGGCAGTTCATTATTTACAGCATTTTTTGTGTGTTTTCATTACTAGGCATGTTTTCAATTTGTTCCCTTACGCAAGGGTGTTTATTGCCTTGTATAGATCGGGTGAGCCTAGATGAAATGTTTTACTATGTTTCACATTTGTATGCAGAGTTTGCTTTACTTGAATCTATATTTGAGTAATTTCATGTTCACAACTTACGTTTTTCTAACTCCTCTGTTTTAGGTATTGTTGCCTAATGGTATGTTATGCAATATTTTGTTTTATGCATCTCCCGTCAAACGAACCAGTTGGGTTACAGTATTTTAATCTTGTCAGAGTTTGTTTTTACATATTATGGAGATGGGTACTAGTCCCATTCTCACAGAGTGCATCTCTAAACTATTTATAGAAACAAATCATGGGTTCTCACCCATATGGTTGCAACTAGTATACTTTACCCCACACGGGTTGTACAAAATGGGTTCCTGTCCCATTATGTCAGTCTTCGAGTATTCTAACACACAAGATGTACAGTTTGGGTTTCAGTCCCGTCTCTACGATGTACAGTTTGGGTTTCAGTCCCATCTCTACGGTGCACAACATTTTTGCTTCTACACGAGGTGTGTCGCATGGGTTACAGTCCCATCTTTACAGTGCACAACAAATGACCTCTACTCGAGGTGTGTAGTATGGGTTACAGTCCCATCACTGCAGTGTATAATATTTGACCTCTATACGAGGTGTGTCGTTTTGGGTATTCCCATCACAACAGTGCACAACATTTTTACGTTTTACCCTACTTAGGGTGTGTTGTATGGGTTGTAGTCCCTTCACAACAGTGCACAACATTTGAACCTCTACCCGAGGTTGTCCTTGCACAAACTTTTTACGTGGTGTGTCATATGGGTTTTGTCTCTTTTCTACAGTGCACAGTGTGCACCCCTTCACCACATATGTTTAGTACAATATTACCCTCACACAGGGTGCATTTTCTTTGGTCTGAATACCAATAGGGATTTCCCTCAATGTTATTGTGCATTGTGTACGTTTTCCAGTTTGGAATGCAATGTCATGTTTTTATTCTATTGAAATTTCTATTTTAACGGGAAGTTTGAGTGATCTTATTTTAATTTTCTCTCACAATTTCCTGTTATAGTTCAGTTCTCCTCCTGATTTCTTTTATTGATGTCATTTGTGGATTCTGAACGCTTTTCTTCGTCAGGCTTCTTTCTCCGCTGTTTTTTTTCCCCTTATTTGGTGCGTTCTTGCCTGTATTTTCTCTGGTTTCACCTTAATGTTTTTTACGGTGCTGTGCTTCACCTTCTCGCATGCTTACCTGGCCAGTTGGCGTGTTTGGGGGTGGTTTTTGGTACTTTCTTTATTTGTGGAAGGGAGGATGGGTATTTCTTATCTGTTTCTCCTTCTTTCTTGTTGTTTCTCCTTTGTATTGTTCATGTTGTTACTGGATTATTTTTCTTCTCGATCTTAGGTTCTCCTCTGTTTCTGATTTCCTCCTTGTCTATTCTCTATCTCTGTTTTTCTTGCTGTTTACCTTCTTGTTTGTTTTTATATAGAAGGAAAGGGGATATGTAGTATCCTGGCTTTGAGGTTATTCATGTCACCTCATGCTCTGCCAGTGGAATGTTCCATGGATGATGTGTTACAGAATGTTGGGAGTCAGAGATGTCAGTTGAGAAGGGCTGAGCAGCATGCTGGCTGCTCCTGGTGGGGTTTTGTACTGGACTTAACTGCATGACCTGTAACTATCTACAAATAAACATCTGAAGATCCTCTACATGTCTGGACCTCGTTACTACACTCTCCTGTACACAGATACCCAGTCAGCATCTGCTCCACCTCCCCACCTGCGCACAGATACCCAGTCAGCATCCACTCCACCTCCACCACCTGCGCACAGACACCCAGTCAGCATCTGCTCCACCTCCCCCACTTGCGCACAGACACCCAGTCAGCATCCACTTCACCTCCCACACCTGCGCACAGATACCCAGTAAGCGTCAGCTCCACCATTACCATCTGCTCATAGACACCCCGTCAGCATCCACTTCACCTCCCTCACCGGTGCACAGATACCCAGTAAGCGTCAGCTCCACTTCCCCCACCGGCGCATAGACACCCAGTCAGCATCAATCCCACCTCCCACACTGTTGCACAGATACCCAGTCAGCATCAGCTCCACCTCCCCCTACCCCTCCTGCAAACAGGTACCCTGTCAGCATCAGTTCCACCTCCCACACTGACACACAGATACCCAGTCAGCGTCAGCTCCACCTCCCCCACTTGTACACAGGTACCCAGTCAGCATCCGTTCCACCTCCCCCACCCTACGCACAGATACCCAATCAGCATCAGCTTCACCTCCCCCTCTTGTGAACAGGTACCCAGTCAGCATCTGTTCCACCTCCCCCACCTACGCACAGATACCCAATCAGCATCAGCTTCACTTCCCCCTCTTGTGCACAGATACCAAATCGGCATCTGCTCCGCTTCACCCACCTGCACACAGATACCCAGTCAGCATCAGCTCCGCTTCACCCACCTGCGCACAGATACCCAGTCAGCACCAGCACCACCTCCCACACTGGAACACAGATACTCAGTCAGCATCAGCTCCACCTCCCACACTGGAACACAGATACTCAGTCAGCATCAGCTCCACCTCCCTCACCTGTGCACAGACAGCCAGTCAGCATCCGCTCCACCCCCCACACCAGCGCACAGATACCCAGTCAGCATCAGCTCCTCCTCCCCCACCTGTCAGAGGAGCCGCAGCTGTGGAGATTCCTTGAATGCACACAGCTCTCCACAGGTCAGATCTCTAAATATGGCAGATAGTGTGGTGGCAGAGGTTATGACCTGTGCCATGGTGGATATCAGCAAGTCTGCAGTCACTTAAAGTGTGTAGTACAAGCGTAATACTTAGATGTCGTACGAATCCCACTGCTGCAGACTGTCTCTCACCTGGGTATAATTCCCCTCGTACTCCTGGACTCCTGGCTGCCGCTCCTTCTCTCTTCATCTTCAAAATGGCAATCACCTGCCTGAGGGTTTGCAGCTGACTTTTAAGGTGACTCCACCACTAGTCCACTTACATGCTCATTCTCTTTTCTTTTCCCTTTCTATCATGGCTGTTGCTTCCCTGGTTTCTTCCTGACTTTCCCAATCCATTATGTCTTTTGTCATGTAGTGTTTGTTGTCATTTCCCTTTTCCTGTGCTTTTAATCTTTTACTATTTTAAGGCCTAAATCTTGTTGGAGGGTGCTTCACTAGGATTCCTGACTCCTAGATTTTCTCCAACCCTGCAAAGATCTCATCAGCAAGGTTTTTTTTATACCTTTGGCATTTTCCTCCTGAGAAGGTGGCAGCTTCTTGAGGGCAGTTGCCTACCACAGTGTGTGGTGACATTTTGCCTTCTAGAAACAGTTGCTCCTACCTCGGACAGCGGAAAACCCAAATCTAGATTATCAGGAAGCATCCAGCCCTGAACACAAAGTCTCAAACCTCCCCTTTTTTCAATACTCCTGTAAAGCAGATTAGTGGCCATTTCCAACAGGGACAGTTCCCTATTGACTGAGAAACAAGAGATGAAGCCATTTGCTTTTTTGATGATCAATTCACAGGGAGTAAGGAAAGTTAAGAGGATGGTCCTAACCATTCCCTCCCATACATATCACAGTGTGCCTTCTCATAATGTGGGAAGTTTGACAGGTAAATAGATGGATGTCTAAGCAGACATTTTCAATACACACAGCAGGATGTCTATTTGGAACAATAGACTATTGGTGCAATGACTTGAATCACAATCCTACACACAATATTCTAATAAGTGACCTATTATGGCTAGAACTATAGGGTCAAGCAAAAAACTGTAGGATGTGATTCATGAGAAAGTTTTTTGTGGTTTATAAAGCATTGTTGTTGATTTATGATTAAGATACACTGCCAGTACCCCAAAACAGAAACGTTTAGTACTGTATCAATTTGCTGAAGCAAGTTGGAATGTGTTACCAACAGCTGCTTTAATGACTTAATTGAGTTTTGATATTTGATGCACCTTTAGAGAATTCGACCTATTGGAAGATCATCTATGTCCTTAAGTAGGCGTTCTACCATATACAGGAAACTTGATGGATACTGAGCATACGTTAAGCTTAATAAGGTGGCCAGCATATTGATACATAGGTATCGACATGATGTGTTGTCCCATTTACACAATGACATGTAAGTATGATTCAGTTGGGCTCCTCCCCCTCCACCTGGGATGACTCTTGGTGGCCCACAGTGCTCGGAACCCCCACACACCCACAGACCATGCATGAAACCTCTCCATCATCATAGACTCCTCGCTCTCAATGAACCGTCAAATGAAGGCTGTTTTATCCTCCTGCTTCTACACGCTTCGCCTCCTTCGTAAGATCTTCAAGTTGATCCCCATCGAGTCCAGGTAAGCTTTCACCCATGGGCTCGTCAGCAGCAGACTCGACTAAGGCAATGCACTCTACACCAGCACCACCCAGAAACTCCAAAAGAAACTGCAGAACATCCAGTATGCCTCCGCCAGACTCATCCTGAACATCCCACGCTGCAACCACATCACCGGCCACCTGAAAGACCTACACTGGCTACCTGTCATTAAAAGAATCGCCTTCAAGCTCATCACATATGCCTACAAAGCCCTCCACAATGCCGGACCTGCATACCTCCACCACCGCCTCTCCTTCTACAATCCCACCAGACATCTTCACTCTGCCCAACTGGCCCTGGCCACCATCCCACGGATCCGCAAGACCATTGCTAGAGAAAGATCCTTCTCCTACCTCGCCGGGAAGACCTGGAACACCCTGCCTCTGCACCTCGGGCACTCACCATCGCTGCCGCAATTCAGGAAGGACCTCAAGATCTGGCTCTTCAACTGAATCACAGACCCACCCCCTCCCCCACCACTTAGCACCTTGAGACCCTCACGGGTGAGTAGTCACGCTTTATAAGATCACTGATTGATTGATTGAGTTGGGGTGTAGTCATTAAAATTGGTTGTAGGACTTGTCCTTTTTGTACTATAAGTTACAAGTCTGTGCTTCAGACTTAATAGAGGTAAGATATGAAATGTTTGATTATTCACAGGTCTTTGGGTTAGTCCTGATGAGGCCTTAAAAGTTGAAAAAAGCTGAAACGTATTAACAAGTTTAAGAGGCAGCGCCACAGAAACTAAAACATTTTTGTTTTTTTGGTTTTAAGTATAAGCAGTACAAATTAAATGTTTGGATTTAAAAGAACATATGCTCTAAATAAGAGAAAGCACAAAGATGGAGCAAAGCATTGAGTTACTCGTCCAAAGACTTATCATTTAAATCTATTTCAAAGTATTAAATTCAAAATAAGTGTTGAATGATTTTAGGTGCCATGAAGTATAAATTATTTCAATAAATTCGTGATATGTTAATGAACCTCAACAATTCCACTCGTCATAAATATACATAGCAATCTGAATGATTGAACAAATGTTTAAATGTTCAAATGGTAACAGAATTAAGTCGGAGTGTGGTTGCAAATTAAAAACAACTGTAATTTCTTTATTTAAAACTGGACAAAATTTGAAGAGAACTTTACTCATTACTTACTTACTTCCCCTTCTCTCTAAGGGCTACCTAGGATCCCCTATGCTGTATCATTAAGATGTGGATCCATGAATGACTTGACCACCAGAGTATCTGTGCAATTGTGCACCAGATACTTTCTTCAATGTGTGTACAGATCTCATACAAAGATAGGATGGGCACTTCCCTTGACATTTGTGTCCCACACCCTTATATTTATGTCAATGGGACATATTGTATACATAGTAGACATGCAGATGTACAAAGTGTAATATGCTATTTATCAACATTGTTGAGTGTGGGGAGGGGCAATGACACAAGAGGTGAAGCCTCGAGTGATTCACGATGACCCTCCCTCAACAACTTTAATATTCAGCATGTTATAATCTGAGCATCTGCATATACGGTTTGCACCATGGGATTTGTTCACGTGTATTTGTTTTAACAAAATGCATCTAACCAAAATCAAGCTGCCTGTAGTAAGGTGAAATGACACTGAAGAGACCTTGTGACTATTGGGGGAGTTGTTTCCATCTCTTAAGTCATTGTTGCATGGAATCCCGGAAGAAGTACAAAGTGTTTTTCTCATGTCAATTTTGATGTAATGTGGTAACAAACACAAATTTGACCTTTGCACTTTAGTACTTTAAGTCTGAATGTGTGTTTCTTAGTACCGTTACTCTAAATAATGTGTGCTATGGAGCCACATTTATTTTTACTGTTATGGCATAAAACGTTTTAAGGCTTATATATGTATACTTGATATGTGAACCAAACAATTTTTTCATTCCCACATTTCCTCTAGTTCTCGGAATCGTGCATCTAGCCGGGGTGTCTCCAGAGTGAGGGAAACAGACAGGGATCTCACCAACCATCCCATTGTTACAGTTCACAAAGATGGACTATTTATAGAGATCCCTCCAGGCCTCCCTCAGACTCTGCGGGGATATTTGTATACACAGGATTTCCTACTTTGTTCTGATAAGTCAAAGACAACCATATTGATGTGTTTTACTGTTCTTGATTTGACACTAACCTAGACATTAACAAAAGCAAGGAAATTATTGTAAAAATAAATAAAACATTAGCACAGGCATCTAGGTAATGTAAACAGACAGAACACACCTAGCACCTTGTTAGTAGCTAACACTAGTCTTTACTAGGGTTTCTGCTACTAAGCTAGACATGCAAATCATCAAGTTCACTTGTACCTCTTCTTGGGTCAGCACTAGCACAGCATAGCTTTGTAGAGTTGATATACAGACACTCAGGGCTCTTATACACTGCTACTTATAGAAATGTGAGAACAGCCCTTGTCACCTGCCTTACCAGACGTCAGGCCACAACATAAGAAGGTTGTACTTCATGAGGTAGTGAGAAATCTGGGGCACCGTGTGTGAATGTGATAACGTTCAGTTGTCGGCTTTCACATAATATTGCCGATTAGGAGCAATGGTAAACATTATAAGTTCTCAATTCAAAACCATCATGAAAAAGTTTCACAACATGAATTCATTACAACATAACCTTTTTGTTACTCCACCAGAGAGCATCACAGGTCAGTGGTCATGGATAGCGATGATTCGCAACATGTAAAAGGTCATTGAAGGGCTTAATAGTGGGGCAAATAATGCATAAACTGCCTAGTGCCAGTGAGCCCTATAATACCTGAGGCAATTGATGCTTGTAATGTCTATTGCCATTGCTGCACGTCACTGCCTGGTCAATTGATGCATGTACTGTCTGGGATCACTGTTGCTGCCTAGTCAATTGATGCATGTACTCTCTGGGACTATTGATGCTTGTCACCGCCTGGTCAATTGATGCATGTACTGTCTGGGATCACTGTTGCTGCCTATTCAATTGATGCATGTACTCTCTGGGACCATTGATGCTTGTCACCGCCTGGTCAATTAATGCATTTACTGGCTGGGATCACTGTTGCTGCCTAGTCAATTGATGCATGTACTCTCTGGGACCATTGATGCTTGTCACCGCCTGGTCAATTGATGCATGTACTGGCTGGGATCACTGTTGCTGCCTAGTCAATTGATGCATGTACTCTCTGGGACCATTGATGCTTGTCACCACCTGGTCAATTGATGCATGTACTCTCTGGGATCACTGTTGCTGCCTATTCAATTAATGCATGTACTCTCTGGGACCATTGATGCTTGTCACTGCCTGGTCAATTGATGCATGTACTGGCTGGGATCACTGTTGCTGCCTAGTCAATTGATGCATGTACTCTCTGGGACTATTGATGCTTGTCACCGCCTGGTCAATTGATGCATGTACTGTCTGGGATCACTGTTGCTGCCTATTCAATTGATGCATGTACTCTCTGGGACCATTGATGCTTGTCACCGCCTGGTCAATTAATGCATTTACTGGCTGGGATCACTGTTGCTGCCTAGTCAATTGATGCATGTACTCTCTGGGACCATTGATGCTTGTCACCGCCTGGTCAATTGATGCATGTACTGGCTGGGATCACTGTTGCTGCCTATTCAATTGATGCATGTACTCTCTGGGACTATTGATGCTTGTCACCGCCTGGTCAATTGATGCATGTACTGTCTGGGATCACTGTTGCTGCCTATTCAATTGATGCATGTACTCTCTGGGACCATTGATGCTTGTCACCGCCTGGTCAATTGATGCATTTACTGGCTGGGATCACTGTTGCTGGCAAGTCAATTGATGCATGTACTCTCTGGGACCATTGATGCTTGTCACCGCCTGGTCAATTGATGCATGTCCTGGCTGGGATCTCTGTTGCTGCCTAGTCAATTGATGCATGTACTCTCTGGGACCATTGATGCTTGTCACCGCCTGGTCAATTGATGCATGTACTGGCTGGGATCACTGTTGCTGCCTAGTCAATTGATGCATGTACTCTCTGGGACTATTGATGCTTGTCACCGCCTGGTCAATTGATGCATGTAATGTCTGGGATCACTGTTGCTGCCTATTCAATTGATGCATGTACTCTCTGGGACCATTGATGCTTGTCACCGCCTGGTCAATTAATGCATTTACTGGCTGGGATCACTGTTGCTGCCTAGTCAATTGATGCATGTACTCTCTGGGACCATTGATGCTTGTCACCGCCTGGTCAATTGATGCATGTACTGCCTGGGATCACTGTTGCTGCCTAGTCAATTGATGCATGTACTCTCTGGGACCATTGATGCTTGTCACCACCTGGTCAATTGATGCATGTACTCTCTGGGATCACTGTTGCTGCCTATTCAATTAATGCATGTACTCTCTGGGACCATTGATGCTTGTCACTGCCTGGTCAATTGATGCATGTACTGGCTGGGATCACTGTTGCTGCCTAGTCAATTGATGCATGTACTCTCTGGGACTATTGATGCTTGTCACCACCTGGTCAATTGATGCATGTACTGTCTGGGATCACTGTTGCTGCCTATTCAATTGATGCATGTACTCTCTGGGACCATTGATGCTTGTCACCGCCTGGTCAATTAATGCATTTACTGGCTGGGATCACTGTTGCAGCCTATTCAATTGATGCATGTACTCTCTGGGACCATTGATGCTTGTCACCGCCTGGTCAATTGATGAATGTACTGGCTGGGATCACTGTTGCTGCCTATTCAATTGATGCATGTACTCTCTGGGACTATTGATGCTTGTCACCGCCTGGTCAATTGATGCATGTACTGTCTGGAATCACTGTTGCTGCCTATTCAATTGATGCATGTACTCTCTGGGACCATTGATGCTTGTCACCGCCTGGTCAATTGATGCATTTACTGGCTGGGATCACTGTTGCTGGCAAGTCAATTGATGCATGTACTCTCTGGGACCATTGATGCTTGTCACCGCCTGGTCAATTGATGCATGTCCTGGCTGGGATCTCTGTTGCTGCCTAGTCAATTGATGCATGTACTCTCTGGGACCATTGATGCTTGTCACCGCCTGGTCAATTGATGCATGTACTGGCTGGGATCACTGTTGCTGCCTAGTCAATTGATGCATGTACTCTCTGGGACTATTGATGCTTGTCACCGCCTGGTCAATTGATGCATGTACTGTCTGGGATCACTGTTGCTGCCTATTCAATTGATGCATGTACTCTCTGGGACCATTGATGCTTGTCACCGCCTGGTCAATTAATGCATTTACTGGCTGGGATCACTGTTGCTGCCTAGTCAATTGATGCATGTACTCTCTGGGACCATTGATGCTTGTCACCGCCTGGTCAATTGATGCATGTACTGGCTGGGATCACTGTTGCTGCCTAGTCAATTGAATCATGTACTCTCTGGGACCATTGATGCTTCTCACCGCCTGGTCAATTGATGCATGTACTCTCTGGGATCACTGTTGCTGCCTATTCAATTAATGCATGTACTCTCTGGGACCATTGATGCTTGTCACTGCCTGGTAAATTGATGCATGTACTGTCTGGGATCACTGTTGCTGCCTAGTCAATTGATGCATGTACTCTCTGGGACTATTGATGCTTGTCACCGCCTGGTCAATTGATGCATGTACTGTCTGGGATCACTGTTGCTGCCTATTCAATTGATGCATGTACTCTCTAGGACCATTGATGCTTGTCACCGCCTGGTCAATTAATGCATTCACTGGCTGGGATCACTGTTGCTGCCTAGTCAATTGATGCATGTACTCTCTGGGACCATTGATGCTTGTCACCGCCTGGTCAATTGATGCATGTACTGGCTGGGATCACTGTTGCTGCGTAGTCAATTGATGCATGTACTCTCTGGGACCATTGATGCTTGTCACCGCCTGGTCAATTGATGCATGTACTCTCTGGGATCACTGTTGCTGCCTATTCAATTAATGCATGTACTCTCTGGGACCATTGATGCTTGTCACTGCCTGGTCAATTGATGCATGTACTGACTGGGATCACTGTTGCTGCCTAGTCAATTGATGCATGTACTCTCTGGGACTATTGATGCTTGTCTCCGCCTGGTCAATTGATGCATGTACTGTCTGGGATCACTGTTGCTGCCTATTCAATTGATGCATGTACTCTCTGGGACCATTGATGCTTGTCACCGCCTGGTCAATTGATGCATGTACTGGCTGGGATCACTGTTGCTGCCTATTCAATTGATGCATGTACTCTCTGGGACTATTGATGCTTGTCACCGCCTGGTCAATTGATGCATGTACTGTCTGGGATCACTGTTGCTGCCTATTCAATTGATGCATGTACTCTCTGGGACCATTGATGCTTGTCACCGCCTGGTCAATTGATGCATGTACTGTCTGGGATCACTGTTGCTGCCTATTCAATTGATGCATGTACTCTCTGGGACCATTGATGCTTGTCACCGCCTGGTCAATTAATGCATTTACTGGCTGGGATCACTGTTGCTGCCTAGTCAATTGATGCATGTACTCTCTGGGACCATTGATGCTTGTCACCGCCTGGTCAATTGATGCATGTACTGGCTGGGATCACTGTTGCTGCCTAGTCAATTGAATCATGTACTCTCTGGGACCATTGATGCTTCTCACCGCCTGGTCAATTGATGCATGTACTCTCTGGGATCACTGTTGCTGCCTATTCAATTAATGCATGTACTCTCTGGGACCATTGATGCTTGTCACTGCCTGGTAAATTGATGCATGTACTGTCTGGGATCACTGTTGCTGCCTAGTCAATTGATGCATGTACTCTCTGGGACTATTGATGCTTGTCACCGCCTGGTCAATTGATGCATGTACTGTCTGGGATCACTGTTGCTGCCTATTCAATTGATGCATGTACTCTCTAGGACCATTGATGCTTGTCACCGCCTGGTCAATTAATGCATTCACTGGCTGGGATCACTGTTGCTGCCTAGTCAATTGATGCATGTACTCTCTGGGACCATTGATGCTTGTCACCGCCTGGTCAATTGATGCATGTACTGGCTGGGATCACTGTTGCTGCGTAGTCAATTGATGCATGTACTCTCTGGGACCATTGATGCTTGTCACCGCCTGGTCAATTGATGCATGTACTCTCTGGGATCACTGTTGCTGCCTATTCAATTAATGCATGTACTCTCTGGGACCATTGATGCTTGTCACTGCCTGGTCAATTGATGCATGTACTGACTGGGATCACTGTTGCTGCCTAGTCAATTGATGCATGTACTCTCTGGGACTATTGATGCTTGTCTCCGCCTGGTCAATTGATGCATGTACTGTCTGGGATCACTGTTGCTGCCTATTCAATTGATGCATGTACTCTCTGGGACCATTGATGCTTGTCACCGCCTGGTCAATTGATGCATGTACTGGCTGGGATCACTGTTGCTGCCTATTCAATTGATGCATGTACTCTCTGGGACTATTGATGCTTGTCACCGCCTGGTCAATTGATGCATGTACTGTCTGGGATCACTGTTGCTGCCTATTCAATTGATGCATGTACTCTCTGGGACCATTGATGCTTGTCACCGCCTGGTCAATTGATGCATTTACTGGCTGGGATCACTGTTGCTGGCAAGTCAATTGATGCATGTACTCTCTGGGACCATTGATGCTTGTCACCGCCTGGTCAATTGATGCATGTACTGGCTGGGATCACTGTTGCTGCCTAGTCAATTGATGCATGTACTCTCTGGGACCATTGATGCTTGTCACCGCCTGGTCAATTGATGCATGTACTGGCTGGGATCACTGTTGCTGCCTAGTCAATTGATGCATGTACTCTCTGGGACCATTGATGCTTGTCACCGCCTGGTCAATTGATGCATGTACTGTCTGGGATCACTGTTTCTGCCTAGTCAATTGATGCATGTACTCTCTGGGACCATTGATGCTTGTCACCGCCTGGTCAATTGATCCATGTACTGTCTGGGATCACTGTTGCTGCCTATTCAATTGATGCATGTACTCTCTGGGACCATTGATGCTTGTCACCACCTGGTCAATTGATGCATGTTGCTATCAGTTGACAATAAATGTCATAGGGGGGAAGAAGAAGCAACGGGTGTCTGGACCACACTCAGCTTCCAGGTATAAACAACAAAGAATCAAAAGGGAGTGGGATCGCATGCTCTTTATCCGGAACAATTGACCTAGACCATATCTAACCTAGGGAGCTCTGTGCCGCCTAGGATGGGAAACAAAGGAATCACTGACAATATTTGTACAGACGAAAGGCGCCGGCCCAGTGAGGGCGCAGGTGGGCTGAAACATGTAGGCCAGTTTTTAATGTGATGTGAGAGACACAAGTATCCCATTTATACATCCACTCTCCATTTTTAACCTTACTCTTATCTAGATTTCTATTAAATAATTTTCCTCTAGATATGAGGTAATTTTAAATCACTCATTTCGATATGGATCCGAGCTAATCTCTTCGATCAGAGAGATTACCTCCTGGTGGAGGAAATAAGACCCGATGATGATGCTACCAACTTCTAGCACGTCAGTGGCAAAGCATATACCATTGACCGAAAATAGCTGTTGAGAGTCCCACAGAATTCTCCTGCAGGGATCACTCCAGAGCATATGATCCCCCTCCCTTTTGATTCTTTTTTGCTATCAGTTGACACCCACACATAACTGTCTGAGAAAATTGCTGCTCATTACTGTCTGGGGTGATGAACGCATGGTCCATAATCCTTCGAGTTTCTCTGAAAGAAAGCCTTACAGACTTAAAGAAGATGCAATGTAAGTGAACATAAGTAATGTGTTTGCAAGTGTACATGTTTAGCCAACCCTCTTCATGAAACCCAAAATGTAGAGGTCTTTACAGATGCCATGTTTCTTGAGAGATGTTTGGGCAAGGTCAAGCCTGTTGCATCTCTAAATGCTGTTACATTTTGGTGTTATGCCACTTTTGCGCTTATGGCAATATGTTCTGTAGGGATGATTTCCATTTCGGTCCTATATTTAAAGAGTGCATTAAGCTGCATTGTCTGTGGGGACAACCATGGTATACTGATATTTCTGAATGCCAACTGATATTGCCTCCCTGTGATTGGGTGGTTTACCACTGTTAACCTTTTCGCTGCGGGTCCTTTCCCCCCCCCCCCCTGTGCTAAGCTTAATTTGGGCTATTTGGGGTAGTTCGCGCTTAGGCCCCGGTAACTTTTTGACCACATAAGGTATCTTCGCCAAATTTGCGTCCTTTTCTTCCAACATCATGGGGATTTTAAAGGTACCCAGGGTTTGTTGATTCCCCTGGAGGGGACCCAGAAATTAGCCAAAATACAGCTACATTTTGTTTTTTTGGGGAAAAATGGGAAAAAAGTGCTGCAGATAAAAGCGTCTGGTTTTTTCCCTGCAAATGGTATCAACAAAGGGTTTGTGGGGCTGAAATCACCATCTTCCCAGCTTTAATGGACTGACAGACTTTTGTCAGCAAACCAAATTTTTTTACACAGTTTTGGCATTTTACTGGGACATAGCCTATTTTTGATATTTTTTGTGCTTTCAACCTCCTTCCAGTTAGTGGTAGAAAAGGGTATGAAAGCAATAATGGATCCTGGAAAGCTATATATTTCAGAAAAGAAGACAACATTTTGAATTCAGCAAGGGGTCATTTGTGTAGATCCTTCAAGGTTTTTTTTTTATAGAAACTAACAGTTGAAAATAAGATAAATTGAAAATGAGTTGAATGAAATAGTCACCTGTAACTTCTTCTAAGTATGACAGATTTTTGATATACAATATACCGTTACGTCCGCTGGACCCTTCTGGTTGTGGGGATATATATGACTTGTAGGTTCACCAAGAACCGTAGGAACCCAGAGCCAATAACTGAGCAAGGGGACCAAGGGGAACACTAGGTGGTAGGACATTTGTGCTGGCACGGTGATCCCACAAAAAATGGTGGAAAAAGTGAATTTTTTCAGCTAAATTTGAGGTTTGCAGGGGTTTCTGGGTAGGAAAACGTTGGGGGATCCACACAAGTCATACCTCACTGGACTTTCGAGGGTGTCTAGTTTTCAGAAATGTGTGGGTTTGGTGGGTTTCCCTAGATGGCCGGAAGCCCGGGCCAAAAACCCAGGTGCCCCCCGCAAAACCAGGTCGTTTTATGATGGGTAATTTTGAAGTCTCCACAGTACGATTTGGGCCATTTACTGTTTTGGCCACTATGCCTACCCACACAAGTGAGGTACCATTTTTATCAGGAGATCTGGGGGAACACTGGGTGGTAGGAAATTTGTGGTGGCCCGGTGATCCCACAACTTTCCCACACAGACAAATGAGATAAATGTGATTTTTTAAGCTAAATGCAAGGTTTGCAGGGGATTCTGGGTAGGAAAATGTTGGGAGATCCACACCTTCCTGGACTTCCATGTCTAGGGTGTCTAGTTTTCAGAAATGTGTGGGTTTGGTGGGTTTCCCTAGATGGCCGCAAGCCGGGGCCAAAAACCCAGGTCCCCCCCGCAAAACCAGGTCGTTTTATGATAGGTAATTTTTAAGTCTTCATAGTACGATTTGGGCCATTTACTGTTGCGGCCACTATGCCTACCCACACAAGTGAGGTACCATTTTTATCAGGAGATCTGGGGGAACACAGGGTGGTAGGAAATTTGTGATGGCCCAGTGATCCCACAACTTTCCCACACAGAAAAATGAGATAAATGTGATTTTTTAAGCTAAATGCAAGGTTTGCAGGGGATTCTGTGTAGGAAACTGTTGGGAGATCCACACCTTCCTGGACTTCCATGTCTAGGGTGTCTAGTTTTCAGAAATGTGTGGGTTTGGTGGGTTTCCCTAGATGGCCGCAAGCCGAGGCCAAAACCCAGGTGCCCCCGCAAAACCAGGTCGGTTTATGATAGGTAATTTTTAAGTCTTCACAGTACGATTTGGGCCATTTACTGTTGCGGCCACTATGCCTACCCACACAAGTGAGGTACCATTTTTATCAGGAGATCTGGGGGAACACTGGGTGGTAGGAAATTTGTGGTGGCCCGGTGATCCCACAACTTTCCCACACAGAAAAATGAGGAAAATGTGATTTTTCAAAGCTAAATTTAAGGTTTGCAGGGGATTCTGGGTAGGAAAATGTTGGGAGATACACAACTTCCTGGACTCCCGTGGGTTTCTAGTTTTCAGAAATGTCTCGGTTTGGTAGGTTTTCCTAGATGGCCACTGAGCCAGGGACCAAAAACGCAGGTGACCCCCTTGAAAAACCAGGTTGTTTTGTGATAGATATGTGAGCACCTGTATTTGTGGTCCCGGGCTTGCAGACATCTAGGGGAACCTATCAAACCCGGACATTTCTGAAAACTAGATACCCGTGGGAGTCCAGGGAGGTGTGGCTTGCATTGATACCCCAAAATTTTCCTACCCTGAATCCCCTGCAAACCTCAAATTTAGCTGACAAAATCAAATTGTTCTCAAATTTCTGTGTGGGAAAGTTGTGGGATAACTGGGCTGACACAAATTTCCTACCACCCAGCGTTCCCCCAGGTCTCCAGATAAAAATGGTACCTCACTTGTGTGGGTGGGCTAAATGCCCGCAGCAGTGAAGGGCCCAAAACGTATTGTGGAGACATCAAAATTACCTATCACAAAACGACCTGGTTTTGCAAAGGGGCTTACCTGGGGTTTTGGCCCCGCGCTCGACGACCATCTAGGGAAACCTACCAAATTCAGACATCTTGAAAAACTAGACACCTGGGGGAGTCCAGGGAGGCATGGCTTGTGTGGACCCTCCAACGTTTTCCTACCCAGAATCCCCTGCAAACCTCAAATTTAGCTGAAAAAATCAAATTGTTCTCACATTTCTGTGTGGGAAAGTTGTGGAATCACTGGGATGACACAAATTTCCTACCACCCAGCGTTCCCCCAGGTCTCCCGATAAAAATGGTCCCTCACTTTTGTGGGTGGGTCAAGTGCCCGCGGCAGGGAAGGGCCCAAAACGTATTGTGGAGACATCAAAATTAGCTATCACAAAACGACCTGGTTTTGCAAAGGGGCTCACCTGGGTTCTTGGCCCCGCACTCGGCGGCCATGTAGGGAAACCTACCAAACCGACAGGTAATGACTGCTTCTATTTTCTCAATTAATTTGTGTACATTAGATAGGCAGAGATCTACACTGTGTAGATTAATCTGTGTATGACTAAAATATGCCCGTAAAGTTATAGAAGCAGTAGTAGCAACTCTTTACTTGTCTCAACCCACTCCTGTAAGGGGAAAGGGGGTTGTTCATCTTTGAAAGGGTGTAAATCTCTGCCCGGAGATGCCGATTTGCAAGCCGGTGGATATTTTGGTCCAAGCTTAGGCAGAAATCAATGTATGCTAGGATCTCCCCTCGTAGATGCCCCTTTATGGATCGGACCACTCAGTGTTAACCCGAGTCTGTATATCGTGATCAATGAAGCAAACGGACTTGTTGACCTCACCAAACTCGGTTCCACTTCCTGCTGAGTCACATCCACGACAGTCGCCGCCTCCACTCTGTTTCCTGTACTCACAGAACTCAGCGGACTGGCAGCTGAGTGGTGGAAAGCAAAGAACATTGTGGCCTAGTTATCATCTGATAAAAATGTTGTGTCTCAAATTTCATGTACAAAATATCGCTGCATTTGTCTTTCATAATAGAAAATCTACACCAATTGAGCAATATTCCTGGAAACAATACTAAGTTAGTCCACAATATTCGTGTCAGACGATGTTTTTGTTTCCATGCTGGGTCTCCCCTGGCTCGTTGGAATTTCCCTAAAAAGCTACCTCTGTGTACTTTCTGGTCTTCTAGTCTTTGGATCCATCACATCTTTCTTCCTCTCATGTTTTCTCCTCATTCCCCTGCCCATTCTCACTCAGACATTTGAGATTCTTTCTTTACCACTGAGCTCTGAGCAGAGTTCTCTGTCTCTCTCTCGCTCTCTCCCAACATCTCTGTCTCCCTGTGTCTCGCTGTATTTGTCGTCTTTCAAAACACAAAACAGCAAGATGTGGGATTTCATTATTTTTTGGCACAAATATTTGAACATAAATACAATTTTTATCCCTGCTTGACATTACATTTCACTTTTACTAGAATGAAGTGAGGTAGAGCATCTTGAAGGGGTTTCAGGCGTTTCACTTTCCCCAGGGTGTTGTTTACCTCTAACTAGCACAAGCAGTATGTTTACTTCCAGCACCACCGATACTAACATACTGGTCAGGGAGACACTGTTGTTGGTGACCGTGGCCAATGCTTAGCAAGGTTTGTGATAGTATCAGACCCTGGAATGCATCCAGGCTATAAGTCAAGAGGGCCTAGGTCATCACATGCTGGGTAAAGGCAATATGTGTAGCCTTATTCGGTTTCAGATGAAGAGTAGCACATTTGCAATTGTCCAGATCTAGTTATGAGGCTACAAGGTCTAGCTCACTGAATCCGAGGCAGATATTGGAGAACTTAAGGGCTAGCTACCATCAGGTGCACTGTTCCAATGGGGGTGAGAGCAAAGAATATCTAACTGTTATCCACAGATGTGCTACCACAAAATCGAGTTTTTATCTACATAACTTGACAATATGTATACAGTCAGGTAAGTACATGTGGAGTTAAGAATACTAAATAATGACTTCTTATTTGTACTTCCCTTCCCAATATAGAGTTGTAAATGTTATGTGATGCATATTTGTAGAGCGCACCATCACCCGGCAGGGTATCCTGGCTCTGAGTAGGTGTTTGTCTAGCCGGGCCTAGGGGGACTACTCAAAAAGACAGGTCTTCAGCTTCTTGTGGAACTTAACAGGTGAGGAAGGTGGTAGGCCATTCCAAGCTTTAGGATTGATGTAGGAGAATGCTCGACGATCGGATCTGATTTTCCGTATAAGTGGGATTTGTGGAAGTAGGAGTCTGGACGACCGGAGGTGTCCCGAAGGTTTGTGATAGCAGATGCAATTGTTGCGGTATGCTGGGCCAGCGTTATGTAGTGCCATGAAAGTGTGGGTGGAGAATCTGAATTGTGCCCGTTTGTGAATGGGGAGCCAGTGGAGCTCCTTTAGGCGTGGGGTGATGTGAGTGTGGGGTGGGAGGTTGAGAGTGATTCTGGCCGGCGAGTTCTCAATGTTGATATTCTTGTAGGATGTTCTGACACACAACACAGCCACACCAATCCAACTTTCCACAGGGAGCCCAATGCAAAGGCTGAAACAAAATACTGGTACTGCCGAAAGAAATGCTGTGCATCGCACCCTACACAAGGTACTTGTGAAGACGCGGGAGTCTTCAGGTGGTGAATGAAGCTTTATTCAAGTCAGCGGAACCGGTAAGCAAAACACATACAACTTTTCCCAGCAACTGCCCGACCGTTTCTCCTCCCCGCTCACGAATCCCCGATTCCTAACGTTGGTTCATTTCTATTGGACCTGCAAACCTTGGCAAAGTGCCCTTTCTTTGAGCACTTGGTGCATATTTTGTCAACAGCTGGGCACAACTTGGCATGAGCAAGATGACTGGTACTGCCACACCTGTAACACATTAGTATTTTCCTTGATGTAACATTACTATTTCTTTTATCTAGTTTTTCTTTTAACTCTTTTGTTCTCTTATACTTAGATTTTATTGCACACACGCTCTGAATCTTGCTTTCAGTCAAAGACATTTGCTCCATGTACTAACTAGTGCTTTCAATTCTTGTGGCAATGTCCAATGCTTTTTGTAGAGTAAGATCGGGTTTGGACAAGAGTGCCTCTTGAACTTTTTTGTTGTTAGTCTTTTCGACTAGCTGGTCTCTTATCATTTCCTCTTCGAATGCTTTGTATTCACAAGAAGCAGCAAGGATGCGCAGGGCGCCAAAGTAAGTTGAGGCAGATTCACCTTGCAATTGGACTCTTTTATAAAACTTGTGTCTTTCCAAGGTTACATTTTTACAAGCTTTGAAACGAGTGTTTAGAGCTTTGATGGCAGTGGCATACTCATCTACTACATTATCACCTTCACCATTGCCAACAATGACCATGTCTTTAGGAATGTGTTTCAAAATGTTACGGCCCTCAGTACCTAAACAATGTGTTAGAACAGCATATTTCTTCTTGCAAGTGAACGACTCTCAATCAAGAGCCTCCAGATATGCTTCAAACCCTTCCTTCCATTTTTCCCAATCTATTTCTGGAGAAGCTGGATTGGGAATAAAAGGTGCAGGTGGGCTAATTGCTTGGTACATGGTGAAATGGAGTAGAAACAAAGGGGCATATTATCAAGAACGGCGTTAAAAATTATCGCCGGTTTAGCGGCAGAAAACTGCCGCTAAAGCGCGATAATGGGCTTGATAATATGCCCTTGAGAATACCAATAGAAGCCCATGTTCTGGTGTGAACATGGGCTTCTATTGGAATTCTCCAGGGCATATTATCAAGCCCATTATCGCCGCTTTAGCGGCAGTTTTCTGACGCTAAACCGGCGATAATTTTAACGCCGTTCTTGATAATATGCCCCAAAGTACTTTGAAGGTACGAAGATAACACAACGTGGAAGGTGACGAGAAAACAACTGTATGGTGGAAAAGGTGTGGGTGTCACTTGAGAAGATGCACACCAAAACGCACTTGTAGCACTTTAAGTAGGATGTGCTGATCACCGAAATCAGTACGTGCAATATGAACAATAACACAAAGATTTGCACACAACAGTGTGTAAATTGTGCAGATCAGAGTCTCAGTTGACGTTTAAATTGTGAGGCATGGTGTGCAGATCACCGAGATCAGTACAATCAAAAATAGATGTGTAAATTGTGAAGAATGGTGTGCAGATCACCGAGATCAGTACAAACGAGTAGTGGGCCTGACCCCAAAATGGCTGTAAAGGGAATGGTGTGCAGATCACCGAGATCAGTACAAACGAGGAGTTGGCCTGACCCCAATATGGCCGTAAAGAAGATAATGTGACGTACGATGGAGACTTAGGAATAATGCCTGGTTTAAAGATGGGCGCCACGTTCAATGCATGCGCGTGATGACGTAGGCAGGCGTGGTGTGCGGGTCACCATGAACCGCATTGGGGAAGGCAGATGACGATGATGCAGTGACGTGAAGGGGCAGCGGAGAGAATCAAGCCGTAGGAAGTATTTAAAAGTTAAATACCTTGGTATTGGATGCAGCACGATACCTTGGGTGTCAGTAAGTAGATAGTGACACCTAATCCTTGAAACCGATAACTGTTCAGATGAGGAGCACCGCTGCACTGAGTCCACAGATCTCTGCACTGTATTTCGGCACACGTGGAGGTCCCGCTGACTGGCAACTCATCGCCAGTGTAAAGACGCGGGAGTCTTCAGGTGGTGAATGAAGCTTTGTTCAAGTCAGCGGAACCGGTAAGCAAAACACATACAACTTTTCCCCGCAACTGCCAAACTGTTTCTCCTCCCCGCTCACGAATCCCCGATTCCTAACGTTCTCTGTGTTCTCTCAGCACACGAAGACAGAGACGCACCGAGAGAAAGAACAGAGAACCCAACAGTACTCCTTCCTCCACATCATCACGGATGCCAGTGCACTCGTTGTACTCCTGATTAACCCTGGGCGTAGTTTGCGTAGTCGTGCTACGCATAGCTACGCGAAGTGTACTTTGCACTACGCGCGCTACGCGTAGCTACGCGAACTGCGTAGTGCGGTAGGAAAATGCTGTTCGCAATGATTGCACAGTGCTGGATGCTTGTCCGCACTGTGCAATCATTGCGAACGGCATCATGCACAGGTCGCTTTCTGCCGCTCGAGTAGATTTGTACTCGAGCGGCAGCTGTCTCAACGCGGACTGGTAGTTTCTCATCGCGAGCGGTCGCGAGCATACGCGACCACTCGCAATGAGAAACCTGACCTCCCCGCGTTGAGAATCTCGCCGGGAGGTTTATTTTCCACGCTCGCGATCGGCAACTTGATGTTGCCGATCGCGAACGAGGAAAAAGTCTCGACGGGATGTTGATTTTGCTCGCTCGCGGTCGCCAGCTTGACGTTGAGGACCGCGAGCGAGCAAAAATGCCCGCTACGCTATGTGTTTTTGCACTGTGCTATGTACGATGCGCGTAGTTGCGCAAACTACGCACACTCTGCGAGCGTAGCGTAGTTTTCCGCCCAGGCCTACTCCTGATCAACATCCAAGTCTGCCACGCACATCTGGCACGTGAACCGCAAAGAATGAATTGGATCATCCTAAATACACCAAAGGCCTCAGTTATGTGTGTAGTATGAATGAAGAGGTATCGTCTTTTTAAGGGGAATGACTATATGAGATGTGGGAGATTTGCACTAATCTAGGTTCTGAGATTTATAAAATGATGAAAAGACACAATACATGTGATTATCGAACTATGTATAATACAATTATACTTTGTCTAAAGATATGATATTTGTCCTAATAAATAGGTATTTATAGGAACAGTTGACTCCAGTAGTTTTGGAATGCAAATCGACTGGGTGGCTAATTGAAATTATTTTTAGGGGAGGTGGGGTTCTTTTTTGGATTCGTACCAGATTCATGTTACATGGGCCCCTTCATGGATTTGAGCTTGTCTGCTATTGTTGGTAATGAGCTTCAATCCTGGTTCTCTGGGGTTAGCTTGAGGTAGGGGCTAAACATCCATGTTTCGATGAAGATAATGCTCTTTCAGGAGGTATATATCCTTGACTCAGAATACCTTCAGTTAGAGGCCCAGATTCCTAGTGGGCAGCACATTCATAAACTTTCACGGTACTAGGTAACACCTAATAGCAAATTGGTGAAAGCACTAAATTACATGTGTAATTCCTTATTTTCACATGGAAAATCGGTAACCGGAGGTATATCCCACACCCGGTAAACACCACACCCCACATTATTGGTTACAGTAAATACCACACCCCCATCCAGCTCACATGTAATTGGAACCATAGCTTGGGTCATCACTATACCTGTGCATTTTATTCCATGATTAGCATGGAGGGGCGCAAGGCGCCACCTGGACTGAGGCTTGGTACACACTGAATATCGATGGAACCGGCTGGAATCTGTAAGTACCCATCTACTGAAGTTGATGGCAATAGGAGAGGTAAGACGCAATTCACTGTTATTTGATGCCATTGAATCCAGTGCACATGGAGAGGATGTTCATGTGGACATGGTGGTCAAAGCTGTAAGTAGACCATGGGGTGTATCAGAATGCCGTGGCGGGAGTCTCTGTTATTTGTACTCTGGAAAGCTTCCCCATGAGGCTTGGATGGTTATTTCATGTTGAAACGTGGCTTTTTATCTGGACTATTAGTCACGTTTGAACTTGGATTTGCCTGTTTCTTCTTGGATTTGAACGGCTGCTGCTTTTGCGACTAAGAGAAAGAGGAGGTGAGTGATGGGCCTGGAGTTGGCATGGTCGCCTGAGTCCAGGCTGGCTTTTCTCACCAGTTCAGAGCTCTGTAGTTTTCTGTGCATTGGAAGTTACATCCTTGGCCTGGCGCTCATGGCTCCTTGTCTCTCTCTTGCCCGAGGCTATTAGCATACCTGCCAACTTGAACAAAAATCTCACCATGTGAAGAGGGGGGGGGGGCATGGAGGGGGCGAGGCCTTGTGCAGAGAAGTACCTGGGAGGCACTTTTGCCCTCACCCTGCCCCCAAGCCCCCTCCTCCTCCAAAAACAAAAAGAAAAGCTTGCTGAGCGTGGTGCTGCTATCTTGGGGTGTTTTCATACGCCTTAATGGACGTCGGCAGCTCAAAGCCTCGAAAAACGACCTGGAAATCCACTATTTACAGTGGTTTTCAGCTCTTTTCTCTGCCACAGTGTGATATCGACTCCTCACTGTGTGACCGTGTGATGGGAGCCGATATCATGTGTCACACGGTGGCAGGTGGCACCGTGTGAGTTGGCAGGTCTGCATTAGTCATGTGCCTACCATCCATGCTTTTATAAAGCCAGAGATCTCTCTCTCTCTCTCTCTCTGATGGTGATTTGCCCTCACCAAGGCTTAGCCTGTCGTGCCTGGAGTAACTACTGTGGCTACACATCAAGATGTTATGCTGCACAGTATGGCGCTGTCTCTGAGCATATATGGTCCCCTGTAGGTTCTAGGGAGAATTGCTGGTCCCACTTGGCATGCGCAGGCATGTTTTTCTTTATGTTATACATGTTAGCATGCATTACAGGCCTTAAATCATATTGGCATAACCCGTGGTTGTGCATCAAATAATGTTGAGTGCATGTGTCTCAACTAGCAGAGCTTGAAATCAGGCTGCATAATTAACATGAATTATCTTGACTTCTATTCTGCCCACTAATGAAAAAGTCATGCGCCTGTAGACCCTCTCGGATGATTAGTGCGCTATAAAAATCAATATAACATAAAATAAAATTGCCACATGTTTTCTGGTGATGTTGCCTCAGCTAGAAAGGGGATTTCCCATTCTCTGCTGAAGGTGGAGGTGGCTTCGGCTGCTGCAAAGGGTTCTGCAGATCTGTGCTGGAGAAGCTCGAAAGTAACAATGAACTGATGTGTTTGTGCTTCTAGTACTGCTGACAAAGCATCACTGTCAGCTCTGTGCTGCACACATGGGTACAAGGAGAGTTAGAGAACAGACCCCACCTGCTGCATAGGAAGACTGTGGAAGTCGAGGTACCAAACCTCACCAAATAAGGGAGATGGAGAGAGAAGGAACAGATGCTGGGGACCCCCACCTGCTCCATGGGAAGACTGTGGAAGCCAAGGTACCAAACCTCACCAAAGAAGGGAGGGGGGGGAGAAGTAACAGATGCTGGGGACCCCCACCTGTTCCAAAGAAACACTGTGGGAGTCAAGGTACCAAACCTCACCAAAGAAGGGAGAGGGGGAGAGAAGTAACAGATGCTGGGGACCCCCACCTGTTCCATAGGAAGACTGTGGAAGTCAAGGTACCAAACCTCACCAAATCAGGGAGAAGGAAGGTGAAGGCACAGATGTTGGGGACCCCCACCTGCTCCATAGGAAGACTGTGGAAGTTAAGGTACCAAACCTCACCAAAGAAGGGAGAGGGAGAGAGAAGGAACAGATGTTGGGGACCCCCACCTGTTCCATAGAAACACTGTGGAGGTCAAGGTACCAAACCTCACCAAATAAGGGGAGGAAGAGAGAAGGAACAGATGTTGGGGACCCCCACCTGCTCCATAGAAACACTGTGGAAGTCAAGGTACCAAACCTCACCAAATCAGGGAGAAGGAAGGAGATGCTGGAGACCCCCACCTGTTCCATAGAAACACTGTGGGAGTCAAGGTACCAAACCTCACCAAAGAAGGGAGAGAGAAGGAACAGGTGTTGGGGACCTCCACCTGTTCCATAGAAACACTGTGGAAGTCAAGGCACCAAACCTCACCAAATCAGGGAGAGGAAGAGAGAAGGAACAGATGCTGGGGACCCCCACCTGCTCCATAGGAAGACTGTGGAAGTCATGGTACCAAACCTCACCAAAGAAGGGAGAGGGAGAGAGAAAGAACAGATGCTGGGGACCCCCACCTGCTCCATACGAAGACTGTGGAAGTCTAGGTACCAAACCTCACCAAAGAAGGGAGAGAGAAGGAACAGATGCTGGGGACCCCCACCTGCTCCATAGAAACACTGTGGAAGTCAAGGTACCAAACCTCACCAAATAAGGGAGATGGAGAGAGAGAAGGAACAGATGCTGGGGACCCCCACCTGCTCCATACGAAGGCTGTGGAAGTCTAGGTACCAAACCTCACCAAAGAAGGGAGAGAGAAGGAACAGATGCTGGGGACCCCCACCTGCTCCATAGAAACACTGTGGAAGTCAAGGTACCAAACCTCACCAAATCAGGGAGAGGGAGAGAGAAGGAACATATGCTGGGGACCCCACCTGTTCCATAGGAAGACTGTGGAAGTCAAGGTACCAAACCTCACCAAAGAAGGGAGAGGGAGAGAGAAGGAACAGATGCTGGGGACCCCCACCTGCTCCATACGAAGACTGTGGAAGTCTAGGTACCAAACCTCACCAAAGAAGGGAGAGAGAAGGAACAGATGCTGGGGACCCCCACCTGCTCCATAGAAACACTGTGGAAGTCAAGGTACCAAACCTCACCAAATAAGGGAGATGGAGAGAGAAGGAACAGATGCTGGGGACCCCCACCTGCTCCATACGAAGACTGTGGAAGTCTAGGTACCAAACCTCACCAAAGAAGGGAGAGAGAAGGAACAGATGCTGGGGACCCCCCCCTGTTCCATAGAAACACTGTGGAAGTCAAGGTACCAAACCTCACCAAATAAGGGAGAGGGAGAGAGAAGGAACATATGCTGGGGACCCCCACCTGTTCCATAGGAAGACTGTGGAAGTCAAGGTACCAAACCTCACCAAATCAGGGAGAGGGAGAGAGAAGGAACATATGCTGGGGACCCCCACCTGTTCCATAGGAAGACTGTGGAAGTCAAGGTACCAAACCTCACCAAATCAGGGAGAGGGAGAGAGAAGGAACATATGCTGGGGACCCCCACCTGTTCCATAGGAAGACTGTGGAAGTCAAGGTACCAAACCTCACCAAATCAGGGAGAGGGAGAGAGAAGGAACATATGCTGGGGACCCCCACCTGCTCCATAGAAACACTGTGGAAGTCAAGGTACCAAACCTCACCAAATAAGGGAGATGGAGAGAGAAGGAACAGATGCTGGGGACCCCCACCTGCTCCATACGAAGACTGTGGAAGTCTAGGTACCAAACCTCACCAAAGAAGGGAGAGAGAAGGAACAGATGCTGGGGACCCCCACCTGCTCCATAGAAACACTGTGGAAGTCAAGGTACCAAACCTCACCAAATCAGGGAGAGGGAGAGAGAAGGAACAGATGCTGGGGACCCCCACCTGTTCCATAGGAAGACTGTGGAAGTCAAGGTACCAAACCTCACCAAAGAAGGGAGAGGGAGAGAGAAGGAACAGATGCTGGGGACCCCCACCTGCTCCATACGAAGACTGTGGAAGTCTAGGTACCAAACCTCACCAAAGAAGGGAGAGGGAGAGAGAAGGAACAGATGCTGGGGACCCCCACCTGCTCCATACGAAGACTGTGGAAGTCTAGGTACCAAACCTCACCAAAGAAGGGAGAGGGAGAGAGAAGGAACAGATGCTGGGGACCCCCACCTGCTCCATACGAAGACTGTGGAAGTCTAGGTACCAAACCTCACCAAATAAGGGAGATGGAGAGAGAAGGAACAGATGCTGGGAGGAAGGGATGCTGTCAGGATGGACACTGATGTGAAGGCCTCCTGGTCTACAGGTATGCAGAGGCACTACATGACTGAAATAAAGTGAACATAATATCATACCACAAGCCAACCAGAACATGTTAGACTAACTGACAAGGGATATGTGATGAACACTGTTTGTGGCTGTATTGAGTATTCACCTTTATACTGTTTCTAATTGTCAAAGTAGTCGTCATTATGAAGACAATTCTTACTCATTTGAAGTACAGAAGAAGAGCGCCTAATAAATATTAATGCTTCTGCGTGTATCCTGATTTTTTGAGTTCTGAATAGATCCCTTCATCTATCACGTGGAAGAGCAAAAGATTCTCTGACAGATTTGTAGGGTTCTGAACACCCTCTGCTGCTGTAAGTTCCACTCATAGGAAGGTGTGAAAAACACAGCTCTGCTTCCCTTTTCTCCTCAAAGGTGCAAGGGAAATCTACCTGGTTGTGACCTCCAGGGTTCTGGGATTCTCCCGACATGCACCTGTGCCCACTGGCACCTTTGCTGCTTCCCTCTCCAAGTACTGGACATCTCACCAGAAGGCTGTAGAGCAGGGCACAGCTCTGCCATGATCGAGGCTGGGCATATCAGTATGCCCCCCCCCTCCAAGTGAGGAAGAGGGAGGAGCCACAGAAGGCCTAGGTTGCAACTGTGATGAGTGGAAACACAGGCAGTGGGGTGCTTTGAGCTCTCTGTCTGGGGTTTAACCACCTTTCTTCATTTTCAAAAGAGCTAACCTACACCGATGTAGGTCATACTTAATGTCCTTAAGTGAAGAATCCACCAGTCTGGTAAAAAAAAATTATTCAAATCTAGAGTATTTTCTTTTGTAGATGTGAAGTTTTAATTTGGACTTATTTTCATATCTTGAGAAGTTTTATCGAACCAAAAGGTAACATTGTTTTCAAGCTGTAGAAAGGAAATCCATTGCATAAGGAGTTCAAAGTTATGCACTGACATTTAAAAATAGTTCTTTCCAACCCAGGAAACTAAAGTAGGGCATGAGAAAGAGGCGTAAAAGGACAGATCTTGTACTTGCAAGATGTAAGACCTGTAACATAGGCGTGGTCCGACAGAGTAAAGGCATGATCAGGTAAACATATGATCACAGAATCCGCAAGTTGGACATAGTGTGACAAGCATTGGCCATGCCAATAGGCCTGGCTTATGAATAAAAGTGCCTTTTGTGTCATTGATAGGTTAGCCACTCAACAAATCATCAAACCTGCACTCTGACACTCATCTTTGCACTCATACATCCATTCATCCAACCGCTGACTCATTCTTGCATTCACCCTCTGACACAACCACAATACAGCACACAAACTCAACAACATATGCAAGATAAATTAAAAGAATACTAGTCGAAAAAAGAAAACATCCTGAAGTCTAAACAGGGTGGGCATATGCTTACCATAACAAAAATAAACATAGCAGCGGGTGTTCCTCTTGCAGAGGTATTTACATAGTCTATCGTTGTTTAAAGTTTCAATAGAGCCACCACATTTCGAATGAACATGTTGGCCATCTTGGAATGGTAAAACAATGATACAATGGAAAACAGCATTCCATAGTGGTAGAGACAGGGGGCAGATAGAGCAGACGGCACAAACAAGAAGAGCAGTTACCGAGTCGGGGGCAACTAAAAAGTATAACGGTAGGAGACAAACACCAACATGAGTCAGAAGGGCAAGGCGAGGTCAAGGTCGCACTAAAACAGCAGAGAGACACCTGGGCACCTACTCAATGGTGTTGCGTTTCTGCCTCCATTAAGTAGGGCCTGGCAGAATGGGTGGAGTAGGGGGTGGGCCCAGCAAGAGCGGGAAAGTCCGGCGGGGAGAGCAGGAAAGTCTGGCTGGATCGGCAAGGTGGGAAAACATGATCGGTGGTGAGGCAAAAACTTTCAGAAGCGACCAAGATGCAAAACGGAGCAATAAAAGGAGCAAAAGATGCAAAAAGAGGCAATTAAAAAGAGACGGGGCAAATAGAACAGACAGTACAAACAAGAAGACCAGTTACCGAGTCTGGGCAGAACGAGCAACTAACCAGAAAAACAGCAGGAGACAGACACTAGCATGAGTTAGAAGAGCAAGGCTGGGTCAAGGTCGCACAGAAGCAGAAGAGAGATGCCTGGGCCCCTACTCCCAGTGTCGTTGCTAAGCTTTCTGCTTTTTTCTTTCATGGACCTGAACCCTTTCAGTTTAAGTTGCAAACATCGCTGTCTCTCTGTTATGCTATTGCAATGTGGGTGACCCCCAACTCTTTTGTGCTTGGACTCCCCAAAGCTCTATTAGGTAACCTCATCTTTCAAGGGCCTTTCCATTCTTGTTTATGGGGCGAGTTTGTCCTTTCTGAGTTTTACTTTATTTGTTTCTTCTTTCTTTATCTACCATGGTGTTGTCTGTTATTTCTATTTGTTTCTACCTATTAGACCTTTATGGCCAACGCTCCGCCTCTTTGTACTCTCTATTAGCCATGTGATCAATTTCAGTATTTCCCTGGAATCCAGTTTCCATTCTGGTTCTCACCCACTCCCCTTTCGCAATCTGTGGGTACAGATGGTTCAGTTGACTGCTCCTAAATGTCCACACTGAAAGTGATCTGCCTTAACACAAGAGGGCTGAATCATCCAGTGAAACGTAGGACGATACCAGAATATTGTGAAAGCCTTGAAGATGATTTGGTTTTCCTGCAGGAAACGAAAATAGGATACAAGGAAGCTCTACCGACGAGATCTGGGTGGGTCCAAGACCTGATGTGCTCTGCAGCTTCTTCAAAGGAAAATGGCTTACTCCCTTTCATTTCTAGATCAACGGGGTTGTCCAAAATTTCGTCAGAGCATGACCATGCGGTAAGGTGGCTGATCACTCGTTTGCAATATGGTGATATGGAGCTGTATGCTATAAATAGTTATGTCCCAACAGCAATACCCCATGATTTTGATCTGCTTTATCTGGGAAACTAGCCTCACCCCCCAAGGCACCTCATATTGTAATGGGTCGTGACTTTAAGCTCCCATGGACCCTATTTTAGACCGACAATCTACCTGTACTTACAGGCCATCCTGTGCCCATAAAAACATGTGCATCCTATGTATTTCTCATGGTCTGTTAGATATTGGTAGGTTTCATAACCCAACATGTAGTGATTGCACCTTTTTTTCTCCTCCACATAACACTTTTTGAGAATGGACTATCCCTTCATTGACACTTCCTTACTTCAAAGGTCACTCGTCCCCACAATTGTACCTGTTGTTATTTCAGACCATGCAGCATTTACTGTCACGGCACAAATTGCCCTGCCCGTACCAAAAGGCAACATTTTGAAGGAATTAAGCTTATCCTGAGCAGTAAAGCTCCTGGTCCGGATGGACAACCCATCAGTTTCTTTAAAACATTTGTGCTTACACTGATTGCGCGGTTAGAGGCAGTCCCTAATTACTTTGCCTCCTCGGGTAAGGGCTGTGGTACAGCAACTGAAGCTACAATAGTTGTTAGCCTATTCGACCCCTAAGAATTTTAGACCTATTTACTGATTAATATGGAGGTGAAAATATATGTCAAAATTCTGGCCAAACATTTAGCACCTTATAGAACCAAACTAATCCACTCCTCTCAATCCGGTTATGGTAAAGGTAGACTGGCCAGCAACAACATCCGAACATTTTGCCAAATTATTGAAAAGTCCTCTCTCCCCCAGTCTCATGCATTAGGAGGTGTTGCACTAGGTGCTGAAAAGGCCTTTAATAAGGTCACTCTGGAAGTGGTATTTCACCGACATAATTTAGGAGATCGGCTCTGAAAAAATGGTTATAGCCCTATATGATGCCGCCACGGCCAAAATTAAAATTAATGGCCCTACATCTACACCCATAGTACTACAATAAGGTAAACGTTAGGGATACCCTGTGTCCCCCCTTCTTTTCTTATTCGCCATAGATCTATTACTTCATTATCTAAACAACTCTCATGTGATATCCAGGGCTTGCCATCTAATGATACTTGCCTTAAAACAGCGGCTTCTCTAAATTTTCCAGCTACTCATTTAACATAGATAATATAGATGAGGTGCCACCACTCAATATAGATTGCCTTCCCTCTTGTGTTGGGAACTCCGGTTTATTTTGGCAGTCAAAATATTTGAAGTATTTAGGTATTTGCTTCATTTCTGACCTCACAGATGGGTATCATTTAACAAACATAAAACAATTGATAAAATTAGAGATTTAGTTAACTGGGTGGTCTCCTAAACAAATCTTGTGGTGGGCCGAGATTGAATTCTTGAAAATATTGGTTACCCTGTTAGTAAATTTTCTGTTGAGTATGCTTCCTGTATGCCTTTCCCACTCATTCTTCTCAACTTTAGATAAAATTACTTCTGAATTCCTGTGGAATAACAAGAAACCTGGAATCGGATAGATTTCTGTGTTGTAGACTTCCTAATTGGTTTGCGTGTCAGATGGCCTTTTTGGCTCCTCATGGCTCTTTGAGAATCCCCTTCCACGCCGCGCGTGGCTGCTTCTTGAACTACATTTATATGCTCCTTGGACTTTGGTGGCTTCTTTTTCTGTGACCACCTTAACTCTAGCCCATTCATGCCGCATCATTCTGGATACATTAAAGGCCTTAAAAATGAAGGACAAACGTCTCGATAGTGACTTCTCTAAATCTAGTCATATGTCCTTGTGGAATAATAAAAAAACAGAAACTCTATCCTGTGCCACAATTGGCCCTATTTGGGCAACTAAGGGCATCGATTAGATTAGTGATCTCTATTCTGATAAAGATCCACTGCCATTTGCATCTCTTCAACATAAGTTCTCTCTATCTGATATGGACTTATAAAATTTCCTGAAAATTAAAGTTAGAATCTACAAATTGGGCCTTCTTCAGCCACTGGTTTTTCTGGTCCAAAATCTTCGATTGGGGCATGCTTCTTCTTAAATGTTTAATTTATTGCGTTCTTCTTTAAACACTTTTCCCCTTCCCGTACAGTCTAAATAGTCTGCTTACTTCTACACTTCAGGAAGATAACCCCCACTCTGCAGAAAGATGGAATAAAATATGCACCCTTATCCTACAAGACAAACTTATTCTCTCATTAGCACAAACAAAACTCTTTGCATAACACTTCCTTTATTGGACCCCGGATCAACTATTTAATTTATGTTTTCTGGAGGCGGATACCTGCTGGTCCGGCTAATTGATTGAGGCAACCCTGGACATATGCTCTTTAAATATAAGTGGCTATCCCCTTTCTGGAACGCAATCAAAACCCAACTGTGCGAACTTTTCAGTGTCAATATTGTTCTGGATTTCTCTATGAAAATCCGTGGCTCCTATGCGACCATGAATCCACTGCCACTTTTGGAACTAGATATGGCCCTTCTGATTTGATTTTTAATATGATTTGATTTTTTGAATTTGTAGAGCGCTCGAATGCCCGGAGGCGTCTTGGCACTATCTGGACCCTTTAGTGACAATTGCAATTAAGGTTATCCTCATTCTTTGGAAAGAAGCTTACCACATTTCCTATCACACTCGGCGGGCCTGGGTTACCTATCATACCAGTACCCACTGTGCCCAAATGAAGATTGTGGGCAATCCCAAATTATCACAAAAAGTTTCAATTCACTGGATTCTTTTATTTGAAATTTGTCTCACACAACGGATACCACTACATAGACTGTTCTGTCACATCTCTCTTGCTAATAGCCCAGTTCCCATGAGTCTTTGGTTTCTCTTGGCTTTTCTTGTCCTGTCCTAAGACTTCCTTTCTTCAGAGAGTGGTGTTTTCTCCTTTTTGTGTAGTTTCTGATATAACCATATTTCTACCTCTTCATTTATTTCGCCACAGTGAACGCTGTCACATGAACAAGCTACTAGAGCCATCTGTCTTCTGCAGACTACTTCATTATGTATGACTGTTTTGTTACTTTATCTGACCCAACCGTCTACTGTTTATTTTGTGCAATCTATGTATATTTCACTTCTGTACCAATTTTATATGATTTTTGTACCACTCTGTTCACTGTTTCTCCCTCAAAGTTAACACTCTTCAATAAAACATTCTGATATTTAAAGAAACAACAAAACACAGTTGGTTAAAGCAAAACATTTTTGCAAATTAAAAGGCAAGAACAAGTTAAAACATCATAAAAAATTCATTAAAGCAAATTAACAACAACGTGACATCGCAATAAAAACACAATGAATCATATAAATCACTGCATGATGTCACAGAGGCCTGCATACACCATCACACTCACACATGGTAAGAAAATGTAAAGCATGCATGACAGCATTTCCTTTTGGCTTTCCTCCTGTTCTCCTCATGCCCATAATTTGTGAAATTGAATTTGGTCTTATCCCTGGGCAATCCTTGAAAGTGCAGAGTACACCAAGGTTCAATCCTTTGTCCATCTCTAGTTAACCTTTAAATGGAACCAATTTGTTAATTACACCAAATAAAGGTAATTCACCAACATGCCCATAAACAAACTTATATGAAAAATAGTGAATCCTTTGGAAATAATAATCCAGCAAATTTGTATCAACATATTCTCTCTAAAATTGAATCCAGCAAAGCATAATTCCTTCTATTTCAGGTGTTGTGATGGAATGTAAGTGATAGCTGAGCATGCAAGGAATCTAAGTGTGGAAGACTGTTGTGCTGGGTTTGGCATGAAGTAAGGGTTGAGAGATGCTGAGAGAAGCCTGAGCCGAGCGGTTGCACCTTCACTCCTTTGTATACAATAAACGTAGCTGATCTCAGATTGTTCCTTTGCGGTAATTTGAAGATTACTTTACGAAGATGGAGATGAGTTGCCAAAGAGGGAGCGAAAAGAGTGCAACGAATGCGACCATAAAGACTGTTTCGTGGTGGCCTGCTGCGGTTTGGAACTCTTCTTGGCTATTCAGTCACAGGAAGATAAACAGAGGGCTCAGTAAGCTACTTTGCTGGTGTGGTTATACACCGCTTTAAGCGCACGTCTGATTTTAAAGGAGCTATTAGAGTTGTTGTTGTCTCACCTGCAGGCGCAGGGGAGCAAGGACACACTTGTATCAATAGTGAGGACGCAGCGGGGAGCTCGTCTGCATTTGTCGTGTCATGCAACATGACCTTGTGTAACAGCCATTTTGGATTGGTTGCATTGCTTACTAGAAGCACAAGGAAAAAGCTTACATGGTTCATGCAACCCATAATGTAGACTTAATGTTGCATAAGGAATATTAAATAGGCCAGCATCAAACATATAGGCACCCGCAACAAGTGTTAAATTAAATAATACATTGTACCCTCTCGGTTGCTGTGAAAGAGAAACCCTGTCAAATGGGACATCAGCACAATTTATGAATCATATTGAAAGCTGTTCAGTGGGCGCTACGTGGTGGTTCATTGGCAGTCCTAATGTGGTACGTTGGTCTACACAATATTGTGAGGTGAGGCTCTTAGTGAATTTGAGGAACATTTGTTAATAACTTAAAGGCACATATTCATTCAGGAAAATCCTCTTTTATGGTGGATTGCTAAAGAATTCAAACTTTCTGATAACTAAGGACTGGAGGGGTTTGAATACAAAGAAAGAAAACAATCAAATATGTTGTGTTCAGATAAAATGTGCACCCTAAAGTTTCACAGCAATCCTCCTTAAGCGTTTGGTTGATTGGAGAAGGGCCTTCTATGCGGTGAGCGGAATGGAAGGCGTGCTTCCTTAATTAAATTGCAGCAATATATGAACAGAACAACATGTCAGACGAACAGAATTTTTTTTATTGCATTCTTTTGGGCCTGCCAGCATTAAAAACCCCAATCAAATTCCTAAAGTGATGGTTACTGGAGATAACATTGTTTTTCAGGAGAGTTTGTCAGTTAAAGGTGAGTCAAAGTTGGATAAAATTCTACCTATTGTACGTGAAACCGAGAAGTCTAAAAGATGTGCAAATGTATTAAAACATGACGCTGAAGGATCTTCTTCAGAAATAGTGGGAAGGATGAAATATCCAGATGAGCAAAGAGAGATAATATTTGTATAAAAGGTCAAGATAAACTCAAAGAGACACTGTGATGTTCCAAGTGTAATGAAAAAGATCATCTGGCTTTTAGCACATCATGTCCTGCTTTGAGACAAAGATGTGCAGTGTGTGGAACAATGGGACATTTTACAGAAGTGTGTAAGAATTGGAAAGACAAAAGTATAAAATGTGTGAATGAAGAATAGAATGAGTACATGTAAACCCAAGATAAGGGGGAGACGTCCAAGGTGTGTGAGTTGAGTTTGAGTGGGAAATTAGTGTTTAATGCAGGGGATGTTAGCACAGTGGGAAATAACCTGAGTGTATGATGTCAATCGATGGACTGAAATAGAAGGTATTTGCAGATCCGGGCTCACCATTCACCATAATTAATGAGAGTGTGGGGAAGGAGAAGTTTGGGAACTGGATTGACAGTAAATTCGTTGAGACAGATAGACATCCTGCAGGATGTAGTGGAGAAATCATTGATATGGTAGGATATAGAACTCTGTTGTTTAGGTAACATGTTTGAAAAACTATACATAGCCAAGAAAGGTTGGCTGGTTAGATCAGAGGAAATTACACATTATATTGGATCCAAACAGGCGGGAACAAGTTTTAATTGTAGATAAATGTGTGATTAAAGGTGAACTAATTGTTATAAAAGTGCCCCAGAATTTCCGAGAAAGTTTTGGAAATTAATGTGGTTTTGAGCTTCACATTGTTCGAAAGGAGGGTGCTTGCCCAAAAATATGGTAAGTAATGTTCCTCTTTTAGTGAGGAAGACTTCAGATTGTATTTCCCCGTTGATGATAGCAGTAATGGGAAGATAAGGTTGTGCGTAGGTCTACACCAACTTAATTATACAATTATTGCAGATATATTTCCCTTGACAAGGATTAGTGAGATGTTGAGCTCGGTCAAGGGTGCTGGATGGTTTTCTACCACCAATTAGCCATTTGCATACCAACAGATCTCTTTAGAACTGGACAGTAGGAAGTAGAATGCCTTTATTTCACAAGTAGGATGTTTTCAGTTCAACTGATGTCATCTGTGTTGGCATTCATGCAGCAGTGTTTCAAAGACTGAGCTACCCGCTGTTTGGAAGATAAAGAGTACCACGTGTCTCCAGCATAATATTTTGGTTTATGGAAAGATGAACAAGAACATGATCCACATTTACAGCATGCACAAATATCTTAGAAAATAAAGGGCTGACTATTGAATTTTGCAAGTGAGCATTTGCCGAGGAAAGTGTTACTTATTTTGATCATGTTTTGCGTGCTGATGGAGTGAAGCCAAAGCCATGTTTGGTTGATACCATTCAAGAAGCTCCTGCTCCGTGTAACAAGGACAAGGTAAGGTTGTTCCTTGGAATTCCATTCTAGACATGCACTAAATTTAACAAGTAAGGTTGTTGAAGTCTAAAGTTAGGTTTGAAAGAACAAAAGAATGCCAGGAAAATTTCAGGGTCATTAAAGAAGCAATCGCAACAGTGAGTTATCATCAGTGGTCACAAAATACGTGACTACTGATGGTAATGGAAAAGGAACTGGTGAGGTTCTTTAACAAAATAATGATCAAGGAATTAAAAGTAATATTTCGTCTGCATCCAGAACCTTGTCACCATTAGAGGAGAAATAGTCAGTAACTGAACATGAGACAATGGCATGCGCATGCGTATGCGTATTTTAGGACTTATGTGTTGGGTAGGGTGTGTATTGTGTGTTGTGACTATATACATTTTGGTTAGGGTGTTGCCAACCGGAGGTGATATTAATGTGTCGCAGAGGACTGCTAGATTTTTTATGAGGCTGCAATATTCCGTTACAAATGTAATTATGTCCCAGAGAAAGACAACGTTATTGCTAATTGTTTGTCTCGCATGCTGAGGCAATTAGAAGTATGTGAAGAGAATACAGGAAGTTTAAGGATGTATCAGGTATTAACTTAAATAAATGGGAATCTAAAAGTTGGGAAGACATGGCATTACAGGAAGTAAGGGAGTATGGGGAAAAGGTTAGCCAAGGAAAGAGAGTTGGGCGGCAACGCTAAGGCCTTTTTGGGAAGTGAGATCTGAGCTGTCATTGGAGAAAGAAGTAGAGTTAACAGGAGAAAGAGCAATTCCTCCCGAGTCTCTGAGGCAGGCAGTGGTAAAGTTGGGACATGAAGGCCATTTTGGAATTGTGAGAACTAAACAAAGGGAAACCAATCGTATTGGTGGCCATGTATGGAAATGTTTATGAAAGAATAGTGAGAGTGATAAATGTACTATGGCAGATAAGTTGTTGAAAACTTTGCAACTGCCAATATGTGAAGAGAAAGCCTCTAAGAATCTGTGAGAGCCAACAGCTGTGGATATTATGGGACCTTTAGGTCCATTGTTAAAGTACATTATTGCTATCATTACCAAATTTGTTGGAAGGCCAGCAGTGAAGATTGTGGAAAAAGTTAATACAGATAGAGCGCTGGGAGACTTGGATACATTATTTCTAGATGAAGGTATTACAGCAGTGTTAGTAAGTGATAATGGTGTGCAGTTTGTATCAAGGAAAGCCACATTGTATTTTTATGGTTGGGTGTTAAGCATAGAATCATGTCATTACATAATCCAAGTTAAAATTGTATGGTTGAAAGAATTAATAGAGTAATAAAGGGAGCCATACAGTTTAGAGTTCAAGGTGACTTGGATTGTGAAGTACACGTTGCTAAAGCGGTTTGGGTATATAGAGTAACTATGAATGAAGCAACGGGATACTCTCCTTTTGTGATTATGAGAGGTCAGAATCTAAGAGGTAAGTGCAATCCTGGATGGCTCTTCAAAGCTGAAGTTCAGCACAGGTCTGTGGAACATGTAAGTAAAAGGATTAGTCAGTCAAAAATACTTTATTTCCAAGAAAGAAACTCTTACAGAAATATTGCATGTTCCCCAATCCATTAATATAAACAATCCCAAGTGTCATAAAATCAGTCGTACACAGCACACATTTGAATCAATCTGACCAACACATTCCTACGGCTAATAGCAATATAAGCATTTAAAATTTCCCAACACTAAAACTCAATAGAAGGTCAACAGCCCAATATCCCACATATATTAAAATCACATTAGGAAGAAAGAAAGTGCCAAATTAACCAGCAGCATGCACTTCGTTTGGCTCAAGTAAAACATTATAAAGTGCAGTATGCATAGCAGCTTATCACATAATACAGATCTCTTAATCAACCTTATTGGCAGGGTCAAATTTTGCAACCTTGTCAGTGCATCCTCTTAATGCGGTCAGCATCTGCTTATCAATTGAAGGCACCACACTACCAAACTTAGGGGAGTGCCAACCTAAACTTAAAACACTAAGAGGAGGGAAGTCTACATGGGATATTGTGATTTTACGTAGGTTTTGTCCAGTGGTGATGGCTACATCCTGATATCTGAGGCCATATATCAAGTTTAAACCCATTTCTCTCGACCGTGTCCCATACTTTATAAAAATGGGCTGGAGAATCTTCTTCCTTTCCTCTAGGAAGAATACACAGTCCAACAATAGGTGGCTCACTGAATATTTCCTACCCCGCTTACAGGGGCATTGACCATGGGTCTCAGCTATTTCAGTTTTTAGCCCCGATATCCGCCAACCAGTGTCAAATTCCACCTCAGCCGCTCGTTGGAGCCCTATAGGCATGGGATCTATCACCACCAGATTGTCCGCGTACCTAAGGCAGCTGATATGCCTACCCCAATCTTTGGTGAGTAACTATGCGTACTACTTAGTGTCTGAGGGAGGTCTGCAATGAACAAACTAAACAGCAGGGGTGCTGAACACACCCCTGCCGTAAGCCATTCTCTACTTGAATTTCCCTTGACACGCTACCATACCCGTCCAGGTCGACATGGACCCAATTGTCACTAAGAAGCTTCATCACAAGGCCTATCAAGGCTACAGATATATTCCAGTGCTGGAGTCCACGAAGCAGCAGCAAACACCTACCGACTCCTTTGACTTCCTTGCGACTCCCCATAGGGTGAGACAGTGGTCCATCATTGAATACTTTGGTCTGAAACCTCCTTGCTCCACAGGGATCAGTACATTGTCAAAAGTCCAGGCAGCTAGGAGTTTTAATAATGTTTGAACAAAGAGTTTAGAGGGAATATTGAGGAGGGAAATCCGATGATAGTTAGCAGGCTGGTCTATTTTGCCTTTTTTATGAATGGGCTTCACTATGGCTCCTTTCCATTAATCTAGGAGGATACCTGTATACGTTACCCTTTGGAAGAACCCACTCAGAATTATTCATGTAAGAAAAAGGATTAAAAAACAGGTAAAAAAAGCTGAGGCTTATGAAAAGAAACAGAGTTAGACCTGTGAGAATCTAGGTAGGAAATCGGGTTCATCTTTAAAAAACTAGCCAAAGTGTGCAAAGGAGAAAATCAGTTTTATGAACCAATTGAAGTAGTGGAGATTTTGAGAAAATCCATTAGAGCGAGTGATGGTAAAGGTTGGAACCTGAAGCGGTAGAATTGGGATATGATGATAGCTGGAAAATATATAATGATTCAGACTCAGTGAAGCTATAATGGATGGGAGTGTGTGATGAGTAAGATGCTGAGCATCATGATGAGAGGGAGAAGAGTGGTGAACTGGTTTTGAGAGATTCTATGGTTGAAGAGGTAGGGAATGGACATGGGTTGGAGCCTTCTAAAGCTAATTCTTTGTCTGGAAATCAAAATTATTTGGTGCCCATCTCTTCAGAAAAGGAGAATGGTCCAGAAGATGGTGGTACTAGAAATGAAGTGCATTCTTCTATTTCCAGTATGGACATGGAAGTTGCATCTTATATTCCAGCAGTAAAAGGAAGAAGTTACAGACAACCAAAGTGGATGGATGATTATAGCACTGCATTTAACAAAGCAGAGTGGTTTTCTTTAAAATCTTATTATATTTTTATTTTTTGTGTTGGGGGAAAGGATGTGTTGTGATAGAATATAAGTAATAATTGAGCTTGTGAGAATTCTGAGTGTAGAACCCCGCTAGTCTGGGTTCAGTGTAAAGTAAGGGGATAGTTTAAGTTTATTTATTTGCATAGTTAATTGAAACCGTTGCAATACAAAAATAACTTCATTTAAAATCTAATATACATATAAAACTCCATACTTCATATATCTTATATTTATAATTCTTTCTAAAATCTGTGCTGTAATCAAGCAAGTGAGGAGACAAGTTTCCTAGCCACATTCATTTTGACTTTGCACATATCATTTATAGGTTAAGGTACTTAATTCCAGTCCGTACTTTTCTTCACTGACTATACCAGAGTTCTATAAAGTGCAAAGAAGTGCTTTCGGCTTGAGTAAAGCGCATTAGTGCCAAACAGGGAGCATCCTCTTCAAGACTTCATGTTTAGGGTTGCAACTGTTTATAAACAACTGAAATCATTATCAGCTATTGTACTGGCAGTTCCTTTTGGCATAACCTCAGGTACTTTACTAGACAACAGCTATGTTGTAGTTCATTAGGAGCAAAAAATACTTAATTCCAGTCCTTACTTCCCTTCCCTAGTTATGCCCATGTTCAGTTAGAAGTGTTTTAAACTTTGAAAAAGTGGTTTAGTGCCAGGAAAAGAAGGCATATGAAAAGGACCTCTTCAAGCCTCCTCGTGATCTTGCATTTGCTCCATCCGACTAGGTTGTTTAGTAACTACGTTGCTGGCATTTTCTTTTCGCATAACCTCAGGAACTTTACTAAGCAGCAGTTCAATTGTGGGTCGTTAGATGCAAAACATGCCAGCACTGCTTGTCTCCTGGTGCATACCCCTCGCTGATTAAATTGGCGTTTTAACAGTTGTTTCCGTTCTTGTAAAAGTTCTTTACAAGAACATAGTAGATGCAGCAGATCTTCTGGCGCTGAGCCGCATATGCGGCACGTAGAACCCGCTTTCTCCTTTTGCCAGGGTGGAAGATGCTGTATGCAGGGTATCAGACCAAGTCTATACTTCAAGAAACTGATTTTTATAGTTTTGGCACAGCCCAGGTTAAAGTAATTTTGAGCTCCGTATAGGTATTCAGAGTCATCCATCCGTGAGCCCTTTCCGAAAGATATGCCTTGTCCTCCACCCATGAGAGATGTTTGACCGTCTTCCAAACCAGTTTTTTGAACGTGGTGGTAGTTATAGGTGTTTCCCAAAGCTGATTCAGCCCCATATTATGTAAGCTGCTTTTAAGATAATTCGCAGCCGGTGAAGCGGTATGTTGTTGTAGCTCCTTCCATAACTGTTCATTTAGAGTTCCCTGAGGGGTTTTTCGCACTTTGTTCCAGGTGATGATGTATGCCCCTTGTCTTGCAAGAGATTGTTTCTGTATACCAAACTCAAGCCTGATTTGCACAGGCAAGGTATATTTGGGCAGCCCGAAAATGACCCTGTATGAAGCTGTTACTGTAATGTCAAGTATTTTAGCATCTCTTCCTTTCTGCGCCTCACTGCTGTAGGTAATAGTTGGCAGTAGCTTAGCACGTATCGTCTGTACCAAGGGCAGTATTGATGGTCCGTTTAGTTTGGTGTTTAATGTTGCCAGGGCAAGGCCTTTATGCCTGACGCTGTTTTTCTGTGCCAAAAATCGGCCCCCTTTGTCTAGCTTCACACCAAGATATTTGTATTCCAGCGCGTCCTCTATTCGGGTCTCTCCCCAGAACCAAGCTGCTGATTTTTTCCTGTTTTTGCTGACCGTCATGGTTCTTGTTTTGTCCAGATTTATCGTTAAACCATTTGCTTTAGAAAAGTCCTGTGTAGCATTTAAAAAGTGTTGTAAGCCTACTTGCGTTTTGCTGATCAGGACTATGTCGTCCGCATATAGGAGACATGGCAGTAATATGTCTCCTAATTTTGGTGCGTGTGAGTTACAAGTATTTAGAAGCGGGACGAGGTCAGCTATAAATAAGTTAAAAAGTGTGGGTGCTAAAACACATCCTTGTTTAAGCCCTTTTTCCGTTGGTATACGTCTCGATAGGAGTGACCCATCGCCAGGCTTTATCTGAACCCATGTATCAGTGTGCAAATTTATCAGCAAGTTTAATAGGGGCTGTGGCAGCCCCCAACTGTGCAATTTGGACCATAGGCTGTTGCGATTGACATGGTCAAAGGCTGCCTTATAATCTATAAAACATAGGTAAAGGGGCATCTTTGCAGATTCAGTCTTATCCATAAGCATTGCCATAGTTAGTATATTTGTGATTGTCCCAACTGATTTTGCAAATCCTGTCTGATTTAGTGGAATTGCGGATTTCTCTTTAGCCCATGCCTGAAGCTCCTCTAGTAACATTTCAGCAAAGAATTTTGCCTCATTGTCCATTAGGGCCACTAGCCGATACTTTTGTGGTATTGACTTTTCACCTGATTTATAAATTGGTGAGATAATTGATCCTCTCCAGGAGCACGGCAGAATGTTCGACATCCTTATTTCTCCGAAGAGTGGTTCCAGCGCTCCTGCCCAAAAAGTTGTCTCTTGTTTATAAAGTACCGGTGGTATTCCATTTGGGCCAGGAGCCCCTTCTCTCCTTCCCGTACCTATTTGCCGTTTGATGATACTAATTTGGCTCATTGACGGGTCCTCTGTTAATAAATCTCCTTCTAATTTCCCAAGTATTGTCTGGTTACTTGCAGCCCAGGCATTGGTGGTTTTTTGGCCTTCTGATACATTCTGAGATTCTTGACCCCACAACCTGAGCTCAGTGTCTTGGTGGAAATGGGACCTAAGGTAATTTACCCATGCTTCCTCTGAAATGTTCGAAGAGATTCCATCGTGGGCAGGGCGGATGAATTGGTTTATGGTACTCCAGAAGCTGACGCTGTTATTTTATTTAATGTCGGCGTGTAATTTTGCCCAGAGGTCGTTCTCCACATCTCTATTTGCGTCCCTTTTTTGTTTTTTCAATAGTGCCTTTTGCTTTGGAAGTAGTTGTAGTTGTGTTTTATCATTTGGCTTGCGGCGAAGTTGTCTCAGTGAGCAATAGATGGAATTTTTGGTGAGCCTGATTTCTTGTTTGGCAGTTTGTGACATGGGCTTCACGCTGCTAAATCTCTGCTCGTTTGGTGGTTTGATCCTGGTTGCATATACTGCCATAGTTGTAGTGAAGTTCTCCCATTTCCCAACTTCACCTTGTAAGGGGATAGGAGAAAGGCAGTTGAGAGATACTGAGAGAAGCCTGGGTGAAGCAATTGCACCTTTACGACTTTGTATACATTAAACTTATCTTATTTTGATTTGTTCCAGTGTGGTATTTTGAAGATTAATTAACAAATAGCCAAATTGTAAGTCTTTGCCAAAAATGGTCTGAACATCTGTCCTGTCCAAAGCTCCCCCATACACTGTTTCCTTCTGCAAAATAACTGGGATCATTATCGGCCAGAAGGTAACTATGGTGACTGTGCTCTTTACGGTGGTGTGTTTCATGTGTCAATGTCATGTGTATAGGCCATAGTGGTCGGAAAGAGTGTGTGGGAAAAGCCATCAAGGATTGTTCTGAATTGTGCCTAGAGCCAAGATGTAAAGTAAGAGGCAAGAATACCTTCTTTTTAGGTAGCCATATTTTGTGCTTCAGGAGGAAAGTCAGAGAGTAGCTTACTTTCTTCCTCAACCCCATCAGTATTCAAAAGGAGCATTGACAACTCCTCCTTAAGGTGCAGGGCTTCAGCCTACACCTGCTGAAGTACCAACACTTGTCTTCAAGGAAACATACTCTAACAGGCCATCCTAGAGCTCCCCAGCAGGGCTGCTTTACTTTTATTGTAGAATACCAACCCTGGTTTTCAAGAAGAAATACTTTATTTTTGTGATTGATTTCTTTATTGCATTTTTCAAAATTACATATTGAGCATAGACCATAGGATACAAAAAGATACCCCCATTTATTAGAAGTCTATCATTACACAGTTACAGCCTAGCATAAGCGCGTGGCGTCCATCATTTGTTGTGGCTCATCCGCTTCCTAATTGCCCTTCAGACCAATTGTACATAACAATGTGTTACAGTTTGGAACGGTTCAGTAATATGACAGAATATGATGCGATAAAGCGAAATAAAATAAAATAGATTAGAACATAATGGAGTAGAGCAGAGTGAAATAAGACATAACAGTACAGTACAGTGTAGCATAGCATAGTATATGTGCTCTGTATATGGTTAAACTTTATCCTAGAGGCAGGAAGTAAGCATAGTGAGTCATTACGTTACATATCACATCTTAACATCTTGGTGCTCTCTCTGTGCTCTTTAAACTCTAGAAACTGATGCCGGAACAAGGTCATTTTCCATCCATCGCATCCTGCAGAAGTAATCCCTCCTTAGGTGGTTCGGTGAGTACAGTTAGGGCGGTGAACGGTTACCCTCATCTCAGTTATCTTTCCCTTAGGATAGAGGTATCTCTGACAATGGTGCATGGGGGGACCTATCATGCTGTGCATCACGATTCCCTGAGATGTATGAATGGTCCCCAATATCCTCTCAAACATGGGTAGCTGGTCCTGCAATTTATATATTCATAAAAAGAAATACTTTATCAGGACAGCCTAGACTCCCCAGCAGGGCTGCTATTCTTTAATTGTACAATACTGACACTTGTCTACAAGGAGAAATGGTTTAATAGGACAGTCTAGCACTCCCCAGCAGGGCTGAAATACAAACACTTAACGGGTCAGCCTAGCACTTCCCAGCAGGGCTGCTTCACTTTTAGTGTAGAATACTGACACCGTTGCGTAAGTTATGACTTAGACGTAACTCTACAAGGTGTGCTTTTCCACCTATGGGTGTCACTGGTGAACTTGGTTCAATGCACCAGCGATGAATGTGAAAGACAAGTTATTGTAGCCCCACAAGACATTATTTAATGTGTAATTGACATAGAAGTATTGTTTTTGGGTTACTAACAATTCTATAAAGGGAACAGGGCTTCGTGGAAACAGCAACAAACCTTATTTTGTTATTCATGGTATCACACATATTGTACTAAGAAGAAAGAACACTATTACGTTACACGTATTTATTACTACAGGAATAATCTGTTTCCCAGTACATCTAGAACAACTACACTATTATATTATAAAAACAGCAACAAGACACGTTATAAATAATGAGAACAAAATGAAAATTTCGAGCATTGCTAAAATGTCATTTAAATGTTATCTAGAACCTAGCACTCTAATGCCAACTTCTATTCGCTATAATATAAGAGCATGAAAGGCAGAGCAACTTGCAATTTAGAGTTTCTTGGGGAGGAGAGACGCATACCTTGTTGACAGCAAAGGCTGTCTTTATCAGCAGAGGCATGAAGACAGTGTTGCCCGCGAAGGGCAAACACACGCTGCAGTAGCAGTGAGTCGGTCTTCCGGTGGGACTTGGCTATATCAGCTTCAGTCTTTAGGCGAGATGTATGACCTGCAAAGAGTGAAGTGCGCTGGAAGCAGGTGAGACTGTCTCTGGCAGAATCTCAGGAGATAATCTTGGCGAGGACCTCTCCTGACAAGAGATCAAGTGGCAGGCCTTATATATCAAATCTTAACAGAAATAGGAATTTCTGACATGTTTGGGAATTTCAGACACAGAGTATGCGTATCAAGGTATGCATGCCAGACGCCTTCTTATAATCATATAAGGCAAAAGGACATCAATTCAGACTACATTATTTTGATTATATGTCTGTATGTGTTCTTATTTACCTTCACACAGATGGTAAGTGAGGTCAGGTGACCTATCTACTGGGAGCGAAGGGAGGTCTTTATGTGGCACAAAGGAAGAAAAGGATATGATCTCCCTGAACTCAAAATACCAATAACATAAGGGTATGCCTCTGCCTCAAGAGAGAAAGGGTGCTCTTCACGACTAGACGCTACCTCTGCACGAGGTGGGAAAAAGTAAAATGAATCCTGAGAGGCTCTCAGTTGGATTTCTTCCCCTACACATTCACTCTCAAGTTTTTCATCTCCCTTCCTCTGGGTTCAGGAACATCTGGCACGGGAAAGGCTGTTCCCTAAGTCCCTCTTGTTTCCATGTCCATCCTGTGGCACAACTTATTTAGGCTTCCAGCCTGTACCTGATGACATATGAGGACGACATATAAATTCTGCTTCATGTTGATGACTCTTCCCTGCATCCACACTCAAATTTGCGTCATTGAGGTGGCTTTCTAGCTGAACAACAATTTCCTCAAAATCAGTACCAATAAAATGAAAAATATTTTGCTTGGAAACGAACCCTCACTCTGGTTTACCTGCTGGTGGCGTCAAAATCTTGGTACTTTCCCCACTCTGGTACCCGAGGTATAGAGTTTTGTATTTGGGTTCAATCACAGTCTTTCCTTCACCACACAGGTGAATGACCGGCCCAGGTTGTACCATAGAATGTCCTTTTGAATAACACTTGGCAGTTAGTTTTTTTTAATTTAGAGAAACTGAATCTGTTTTATTGTTAAAAGACTTAAAAGAACAGCCTGTGAAGTTAATGTTTACTTATTTTCTACATTTCATTACACACTTTAGATATTTACATTGTTCTATGCACATGTACTTGAAGGAAGGATCTAATTGTATTACTTTACTTAATTTCAAGGCATTTTACAATGTTCATTATGCTTTGCAGGCTTTTTAACTGTTTAAATTTGAGGCTTACATTATGAATCTCTATTATCAAAATATTGGTCATAAACTGAGTAATTTTATTATTGTCATCATTTCTTTTACTTACTTCATGATAAAAGTACAAATTATATTTGGTTTTTAATAAACTTAGGGCCTTATTTACAAGCCCCTTGCGCCACCCGTACGTCACTTTTCCCATGTTAAAAATGACGCAAAAGTGGCGCAAGTTGCTTGTAAATAAGGCCCTAAGTACTGCACAGGCGAATAAAATGTCCTACTCCTGTTTCCACCTCAAGTAATGTGGACAATCATTCCTTCCCTGTCAACAACTTCTTGTCATTTGTGAATCAGTCTAGGTTGGACTACTGTATTTCACTTTACCTTGAGCTCCCTGCCTCAAGACTCTGATGCATCTCATCTTCAACCTGCTGTATTACTATTCTCATATTTCCCCTTACATGGTGCCCCTTCACTGATTGCTCATTTCCAAAAGCATTCTGCTCAAGAAGACTCTGCCTGGTTCATCGAGTCTTCTACAATCAAGACCCCCTCTATCTTCGCTCTAAGACTTACCACCACTCACCACCCCGTGCGCTCACATCTTTCTCTCTTGGATTGCTCTCCATCCCTACAATTGGATCCTGCAACATAGGAGACCGGTCCTTCCCATATCTGGTGGCCAAACCCTGGACCTCTCTACCCCCTAAGCTACACCCAATCAAAAACCACTTTACCTTCTGCAAAGCCATCAAAACCTGGCTCTCCTCCTCCTAAATAATTATTTTTTCTATTCAATTCCTCTTTCCTACCAGCGTTTCCCAGTGCCACAATACTCTTCAAGGTGTCTGATGTGCTTTACAACCCCATAGAGTAGAAACAGATCACACTTTGTGCTAAACATTTATTTTGTTCTACACAAGAATAAGCACAATTCTTGTAAAACCATCATTTAGAATGATCGAATTGGATGACTTATGATAATCATTAGAACTTTCAAAGTTTCACATTTTTAATTGAGATAGTTTAAAATCCACTTTCAAAGAATGAGTAGTGTGAAGGAAGTATTCATTTTTAAAAGAAGAGAAAGAGGGGAGGGCTTACCTTGATAAAAATATACAATGATGTATTTTGTAATAAATAACAGAGCTGTCTTCCCAAGGATTACATAGGAAGGTGGATTCACTGTTCTTTAGCTGTACACCTGCCTGGCCGCGCCTTTACAAACACTTGAAGATAAAGAGGCCTATACACAAGCTGCACTTTCTACTAAAGTTTGTAGTACTTTAATAGCACTACAAACGTACTAGAAAGTGCTATTCACAAACATACATGTGCCGAGGTTCCTCTTCCATCTCTCCTGTTGGCTGGAAAAAGCAGAGTGTTACGACTAAAGGGGAGGAGATAGGGAGCAGTAGGGTTTGGCTTAGGGAAGGGTTATGGGTGGGCCTTGCAGCCATCCACAAAAGAGTGATCCCATTGCTGTTCACAGTTTGCATTTCTAAAGTTACTGCAGTCGAAAAAGAATTACAAAACAGTAATAAAATACACCAGCTCAGAGATGAAGTAAGTCCAGCACCACATATGGCAAACCATTGGCACTGGAGCACCCTTCCAAAAATAATGGAGACAGGGATTAAAATAAAACTCTGTTAAAAAACACATATAAATAAAATATATCTATAATTTAATTATACAATATTTTAACTTTTTTTTAATTTATAAATTAAATGTACCAATATTTTTAAACTATAATTAAATTCCTTTTAATTAATTCCATTCATAACATTTAATCATTACTAATGTAGAATAAACATTTTTTTTTTGCTTTGTGTGGGAATTTATTTTGTATTTAAACTTCAAAATTTTTTTTTTATTTAATGTAATATATTTAAATAAGTAAGATTGAATTGAAAATTAAGTTATTACTGTTGGAGCAATGTTTTCTTTTATTTTACATTTAAAATAAATATATACATTAATTTACATCAATATTTAACAGAATTATTTTAACTACTTTTTTTTTTGTTAAATAGGCTTTTTACTTTTCCCTACACTTTACCATAGGGAGACTCAATAGTTGGGGGCAGAGATCTCAATATGGTAAAGAATATGAAAAAGTAAAACGGTTTATTAAACTGAAAACAGTTTTATGTTAAAAACTATTTTAAATGCATTTACATTTTTTAAACTATTTTAAATCATTTAATTTAATTTTTTTAAATTCTATGAGTCTCAATTTAATTTAATTTAAAAAAAATTCTATGAGGCTCTATTTTAAGCCCTGTCTCCATTATTTTCTATGGGAAGATGTTGCAGTATGAGTAGTTAACCATGTGTGGTGCAGGGCTTACAGCTGTTTCTTTCTTGGCAGTAGTTACTTACACTTGTAATTTTCACTCCACCCCCTTTTTCACTGGGTGGAGACATGTATGTCTATACTTTTGAGTAACTTTACACTCGGATTTTGTGAACAGCCCAAAGTAGCAGTGGCGTAACGAAACTCGAGGGGGCCCCCCTGCAAAGTACATGGAGGGCCCCCCTTCCGGCTCACTCAGGAGCTCTCGGGCCAGCATACTTTGTTGAGGGGGCCCCCTAGAGCTCGGGGCCCCCCGGCACTGCGGGGGCCTTTGTTACACCCCTGCAAAGTAGTAAAGTTATTTAAAAATGTAAAACTAAACTTACACGTGGAACTTACTCACAAGTGTAAGTTACCTCTGCACCCAGCCCCATAAGTGTTTCAGTACTGGAAATGTATATGTTGCTGCTAAACATTCAAGTTGTGTTCATTTTGAAGTGACTGCATTTTAATTAAAGAAGCAGTTTGACCTGTTAACTTTGTCTGCCTCTGTAGGCCAGTGGGGGATCACGCATCAGCATCAGCTGGCTGGGCTCCGCCAGAACTCTACCACTACCATACATACCCCATGGCTGTGGGCAAGCATCAGCAAGTGACGTAGGCACAGGAAGGCTCGCACACACCACCCAGGACAAGGACACCAGCGGCTGCATAGCTGCGGACTCTATAAGAGAGACATCAGGAGCTGCAAGGGAGGACAGAGTCACCTCCCTCTCCTTTCCAATGCCCACAGCATTTGCCTCTCCCATGGCCCTTCAAAATTCCATTAGGGAGCTGGCCTGGAGTAGCTCTACAGGCCACTGGACTGGACTAGCAGTGTGGGGGCTGGTTTCCCTGCTGGTAGGGGCCGGTTTTGTTGCTGGGAACTGGCCCACCGCACTTTCTGCCTGCAGCGCTTTTAAATAAACAATGCAAAACAAATGGTTTTAAAGTGTTTTTGCAGTTTAGTGGTACGTGCCTCCTGCAGGGTTACCACTCCATCGATGACCTTCAGTGCTTTGGAGTGGGTAGGGGCAAAGGGTGTGCTGTATTAGCCAGAGAGCACAATGCATACATGATAAAAACTCTTTAAAATAGTGCATGTCTTTATTATGTGATCTGTGCAACACATTTCAGTTTAGTATATTAAATTATACCATTTCATTGAGTTGCAATTGTTAGAAGTGAGAGATTCGAAATACAAATATAGATACATTTTGCCCCCACCACCACCCTGGCGACAATGTTATTAGTAAACCAGGCGGAAAGCTGTCTTTTGTCCCCTGTAGGTGGCCTAGGGTGTTACTACAGAGGGACTAACATTATAGCCTTTTGCTATTGAGAAGTGCGCACCTCGAATTGATGTATTTCAAGGTGCTCTCATGTGACAATTAAGGAAAAGGTGGCACTGTGAAAAAGTAATTGCTTAGGATCACATAATGTGGTGACGTGGAAGCCAGGACTGATGCAAGGTTTTTGTGCAGTTCAGTCACTGCATGGTTATCTCATTCTCACTCTAGTTTTAGATCAAAGCTTAATGGTTTATGTTTAAATCTTTCAGGTGCTAAATCAGCACACAGTGGTAAATGCATCCGGGCTATGCATGTCTCATGGTCACTGCAGCCAAGACCTGGAACGAGCTACCGGCAGACATCAGACGCGCCCCCTCCCTGAACACCTTCAGGAAGACCCTCAAGACCTGGCTCTTCGGCTAAACAGATCTGCGGACCCCCCCTCAGCACCTTGAGACCCTCACGGGTGAGTAGCGCGCTTACAATTCCCTGATTGATTGATTGACTGGTGGTGGTAGCATTGGGGGAGGGTGATGATTTAATGGGGAAGATAAAATGAAAACCAGAGAACCCAGCCTTGGTCAGTGCATTGTGGCCATTTGCTCCTCATAGTTAAAAGTCTTTATTCATTCCCATTCATTCTTATATTAAATCATCCACCCACTCCTACGTTCTTTGATATCGCCCCCACGCCTAAGTCGACTGTTTCTGGCCCCTTGTGGCTCCTAGTGACTCCCCCGGCAGCAGCCAATCACGCTGCGAGAGGGTGGAGCTGAGAGCGGGGAACGGAGCTAAATGCAGCTCGCAGCGCGGGAGATCAACTTTAGGCTTTCCCTGCTATCTGGTATCGCTCATGACCGGCTAAAGTGCTGTGTTTACTTTTAACATATTGTCTTTTTAAAATCACTTTTGTCTCTTTTTTAAAATTGTACCTTGAATTTGATGCTGAGCTACGTTCTTTGATATCGCCCCCACGCCTAAGTCAACTGTTTCCGGCCCCTTGTGGCTCCTAGTGACTCCCCGGCAGCAGCCAATCACGCTGCGAGAGGGTGGAGCTGAGAGCGGGGAACGGAGCTAAATGCAGCTCGCAGCGCGGGAGCGCAGCGGACGTGCGCAGCGGGCGCGCCGGCGGCGCGCCGATGGCGCGCCAAAGGCAAGCCCGTCTGCACCCGTCCGTGCCCATCCGGGTCCAGGGTCCATTCGCCATGCCCAACTTACTAGCTACTCCTCGGAAACATTAAAAACCTTGCATTCCATCCATCTGCACCCTGCCTGTGAAATTCTATCACTTATATCTAAACATGGAATTCTTATTAACCGAAGCATCTTTCCAGAAATACAGACCTCTAACATTTCCAAGCACATCTTACATAGCCAGGCTAAACTCGAAGCTAGGCCTCTATCGATCCATTACCTTAACACCCGTTCCCTGGTTAGACATCAGTTAGATATATTTCTTCTATTGACTACTGATAAACCTGGCTTACTGTCGACTCTGCCCCTGATATGCTGGCAGCCTTACCCCCCAATTACTATATCATTTTTGCCAACCGTCCACCTGGTAAATCTGGGGGGGGGGGGTGGCAGCCATCATTCATACGGATTTTAAGTTCTGCTCTCTGACATGTCTTTCCCTTAAAGAGACAGAGAACATAGTAATACATTTTGAATCTGTCAATGACTCTTTTGTCTGTGTGTTAATCTACAGACCACCTTATCAGATGCCCTCCTTCCCTCTCTCACTCAGTGAACAGATGGCCAAACTCGTGATTGATCATGCCAAGGTCCTTCTTGTGGGAGATTTTAACTACTGGTTCAATGACCCACAGGAAGGGGCACAATCAGCTGAGAGGACTGATCTTCTTACAAATCTGAATTTTACTCAACAAATCTCGTCTCCTACTCATTTAAAAGGGCATGTCCTTGATCAAGTCTGGACTTTTTGTCTGACCATTTCTACTCCTTTAATTGCCCCTTGCATTTGGTCTGACCACTATTTAATAAAATTTGCATATGCTCTTCCGGCCACCGAGAAAATCAGCACGGCCGAGGGTAGCTATGCTAGGAAATGGAATAACGTTAACAAAAAAGATTTTCTTGATACACTGTCTAGCACTACTCCTTCCCCTGGCACTGACATTAATGCATCGGAAATGCACATATCCGAGTGGCTACTTAATGCCAGCGACAAGCATGCACCTTTTAAAAAGTTAAGTTGGCCCGTCGTGTAGACGCACAGCGATGGTTCTCCCCTGAACTTAAAACCCAGAAATTGGCAGTGCGCCAACTTGAGAGGCAGTGGCGATCGAATTACTCCCTCGATAAAAAACTCCTCTATATCACAGCTCGGAAGGAATTTAAGAGGAGCATTCTTACGGCCAAAGCCGCTCATTTCTCTGCGCGCATAGTGAAGTCCAACAATAGCTCTAAAGAAATCTTCTCCATCATTAATGAATTAGCCAATCCTGAGAGAATTCTTTTGAAGGCTATACCCTCCCAAACACTATGCGATTCGTTAAATGACTACTTTATTGAAAAAATTATTACTATTAAAGCTAGTATTCCTAAGTACTCTCCCATCCAAAACCCTAAACAGGCCTATGACTGATGTCTATCGGATAGCAATTGAAGTCTCTCTATAGCGCCATGAAGCCACCTGGTGTACGTGCGCTTTATAAATTATTTTTAACATTAACATTAACATTAACTCCTCACCATCCAGCTATTCATTCATTGAACCATGCAGCACTGTCTCGAGTTTCCTTTAATCCATTTAAGGACTGGACAAGGTTCGATAGTAAAAAATGTGCAGTAAAATGTGCACTGAGGCTCTGTGTTGACATGCTGTTCTCGAAGAACCACGGAGCAAACCTTTCGCTACCTTCAAGGCTCTTCCTGCCTGTGTCATCGACTTCCATTGTTTGTGTAACTAGCTTTGGTCTGCCTTCCGATGACGTTAGGTTAGAATAGAGCACATTAGGAGCTCAGGCTGAAAGGGTAGCATAAGCTGATGTTGTATAGTTCTGTATTGTGATTTGTCAGTTCGTTGCTACATTTGCTCACCCTATGCTGACTGTGCGGTCTCCATTGACTTCCATTGCAAACCTGCATATACAAATGATGGATTGCAGAGGTGAGCCAGTCTTCTGACTCCCCTACTTTGGTGACTGAACCCTTGTTGGTTTGTCTCGTGATTTGGACTTATGATTTGCCTTGGCTTCATGTCATTTCTCCTGCTAATTCCCTATATTGATTCCATATGCATTTTGACGATTATTTTTGCCTTTCCTGTTGCACCTTGAATCTATTGAATAAACCTTCATGGTTTGTATTTTACTACAGACTCCAGTGTATGTTGTTATTTACGTCCCCTCTGTGCTTGGGTGCCATTTAGGGACACATTGCGTCATGCATGCTTGAGGTTTAACCATCGTATCAGATCACCTGACACAGCGCCAACAGTGACGTCTGTAGTGATAGTGTACTTCTACCAAATCATTCTTGCCAGAGCCCTGAAACATACACACATTTAAAAGTAGAGACATAGATATCATAGTGCAGGGTTAAAGGTCTGAAGGGCCCGCTTCAGCCCAATAAGTAGCTGATTTTAACTTCCAAACCACGGAATGGGGGCCCATTTTTAGGTCTCGCCTTGGCAGTGCATGCGATGCATGCGCTGTCTCAGTGAGACATAAAGTAATCTGTATGTTGGGTTAAATTTAATGCAATCTGTCTTTCCGCTTGCTATTGGCTTAGTTGTGGTAGTGTTGTTGTTATCTCCCTTTCTGTTGGCTGTTGGTGATTTGCTAACTTCCGTGTAGTCCCGATACAGCGGCGCCTAACTACAGTGTTATTTCACTCTGCTTGAACTTCTTTTAATTGAAGTGCAGTGTGCCATCTGTTTTGCACGCTGTAGCCTGCCTTTGTAATTGGAGACTCCCTCCCCCTCCCAATCAGTCACGGGGCTCCAGCTGCCTCACAGCAGAGCCAGGCCTCAGAGCAGGGCCACTGCTGTCTGTGCCTGCCCTGCTCCTCGCAGCTGTCGTGGCCGTGGACTGGCATTTGTGTTGATACTGGAAGGAATTGCTGTTTTGTTTTTTAAGTACTAATGAAAAAGCTTCGTAAAAATGCATTCCATGTACCAACATGAAATACATTTTTACAAAGCATTTTCATTTGTACTTAAAAAGGAAAACAGCAGAATGTAAACCGCCATTTAACAGATACGCATGAAAGGCTTTTAACAAGAGGCCCGGTGCAATCTTTCACTCCTCACCAGCTGAACCAATCAATCAATCAATCAATCATGTCACTTATAAAGCGCACTACATAACCGCGAGGGTCTCAAGGCGCTGGGGGAAGAGGGGGGTGGTGCTGCTACTGATCGAAGAGCCAGGTCTTGAGGAGTCTTCTGAAGGCCAGTAGGTCTTGGGTCTTGAGGAGGTTGGTGGGGAGGGTGTTCCAGGTCTTGGCGGCGAGGTGGGAGAAGGATCTGCCGCCGGCGGTCGTTTTCCGGATGCGGGGGACTGTGGCGAGGGCGAGGCTGGTCGAGCGGAGCTGGCGGGTGGGGGTGTAGAAGCTGAGTCGTCTGTTGAGGTAGGCTGGTCCGGAGTTGTGGAGTGCTTTGTGTGCGTGGGAGAGGAGCTTGAAGGTTATCCTCTTGTTGACAGGGAGCCAGTGCAGGTCTCTCAGGTGGGGTGTGATGTGGCTGCGTCGGGGGATGTTGAGGATAAGACATGCAGAGGCGTTCTGGATGCGTTGCAGCCGTCTCAGGAGCTTAGCCGTCGTTCCTGCATAGAGGGCGTTTCCGTAGTCCAGCCTGCTGGTGACGAGGGCCTGGGTGACTGTTTTTCTTGTTTCGGTGGGGATCCACTTGAAGATCCTGCGGAGCATTCGGAGGATGTTGAAGCAGGATGAGGAAACGGCGTTGACCTGCTTAGTCATGGAGAGGGTGGGGTCGAGGATGACCCCTAGGTTGCGTACGTGGTCGGTGGGTGGCGGGGCTGTTCCCAGTGATGTTGGCCACCAGGAGTCGTCCCAGGCTGAAGGGTTGGAACCAAGGATGAGGACCTCCGTCTTGTCCGAGTTCAGCTTCAGGCGGCTGGTCCTCATCCATTCGGCGACGGCCTTCATTCCTTCGTGGAGGTGGGCTTTGGCGGTGTGAGGGTCTTTGGTGAGGGAGAGGATCAGCTGGGTGTCGTCGGCGTAGGAGATGATGTTGAGGTTGTGCTGTCGGGCGACGTGGGCGAGGGTGCCATGTAGATGTTGAACAGCGTTGGGCTGAGGGAGGAGCCTTGGGGTACGCCGCAGATGATCTTGGTGGCCTTGGATCGGAAGGGGGCGAGGCGGACGCTTTGTGTTCTGCCGGAAAGGAAGGATGTGGTCCAGTCCAGGGCCTTCTCTTGGATCCCGGCGTCGTGAAGGCGTGTTCGTAGTGTGTGGTGGCAGACCGTGTCGAAGGCGGCTGATAGGTCCAGGAGGATGAGGGCTGCTGTTTCTCCGTTGTCTAGCAGGGTCCTGATGTCATCGGTGGCGGCGATGAGGGCGGTTTCGGTGCTGTGGTTGCTGCGGAAGCCGGACTGGGAAGGGTCCAGGATGTTGTTCTCCTCGAGGTAGCGGGTCAGTTGTTTGTTGACGATTTTCTCGGTGACCTTCGCGGGGAACCAACACAATTAAACCTGCCGAGCAAGCAGCCCTCCCAGACTCTGAGACCGAGCAGTCTCGTATTTTTTTCCCCATCGAGCGCACACCACTCGTTCACTTTCTTGTTTTATGCTGCGATCCTAGCTCCCCCGCCCCCGCCCGGCGTTGTTGTCGATTAGGTCTGGGTTTATTTCAAAATTAGTATTGGACTTGGTTCTTAGGTCACCGTCACACAAAAAAAACAGAAAACCTACAGAAAAACGCAAACGCCCGCTGTCAGCGTATGAATTTCCTTTGTGAACTAATTCTTCTTGGAGTTGAAGTCAGAAATGTAATCAATCCATGTAATCAATCAATGTAATCAAGAAAAAATGGAAGTTCCCCTTCTAATACTTTCCCGACATATGCGCATATATAAAAATGCGCACTTAATGGACACAACACATTACTCTCTTAATAACTTGAAAATATGGAATGTAATCAAACGAGGAAGTCCATAACATAATTCCCTCGAAATTAATACAATCTAAATACATAGGTATTATGTATATGCGGGCAGACCTTGGAAGAAGCTACATGACGGGTATTTTGAAAAGGCGACAGCACCTTTATATTTACTTACTTGACAGAATGCCATCAAAACAAAGTGTAGGTAAGATAGCCTCGCCCCCACCCCTTCCCATACCTCTAAATTATCGAGGGGACATTAGTTAAATAGGTTGTAAGACCTGCGCGACCGAATGACACGTTTAGCACAACTGAGAACTGCTGCTTAAATAGAGAATGCTGTGCAAAATATTCTCTTTATAATAGAATACACGCGTTTTCTTCTTTGCAGTGGGGATTTTTGCACAGGCAGGATTCGGAGTGTTATCAGTAAGCCATCATCTTAGGTTGACTTCTGCCCTTGTTTCTAGTTACAGTCAGATGGAGCAACTGATAGCTTCACATTCCCTTCACCCCCACCCCAGAGATGAAGGCTGGCTCCAGTTTTATGGCAGGCTGCCCTTCCTGCCAGAGCGGGGTGTGGAGGCCATAAACGCAGCTTGGAGTCTGGTTTCATCTCCTGTAATCACAGGAAGCGCTTGTCTGTTTGCTCAAATGTTGTAAATTCCAGAAATGTGCTTTCTCAATGGCTGTGAATTTCCAAAGGGCACCTCAAGAAGACAAGAAAAAAATATATATTAATTTGGATATTCCAGCCCCTAACCCCATACTAACCATCGGTCTGTACATTGCCCAGCATAAATCCTCAATGGAACATTGAAGCTACCATGAACGGGCAAATCAAAATTTTTTTATTGCAAAATACATTCTTGTGCTTAAGATTCTTCAATGTCCAAAGGTTTTTGTGAGTACTACAATGAATAGTTATCTCACATTTCCGTACCGTTGAGAAGTAATCAGTTATGCATCTCACAAAGCCAGCCTCACCCATTCACACAGTGCTACTGTGTCTTAAAAGATGGACAAGGAGGCCCCTTGCACTGACAAATTTAAGACTGAACAACGTGATCGTTTTGCTGTTGACAACAAGTTAGTTGCTTTGCATAGTTTGGAAGAAAATGGGGAAGGAAAATTACATATTAGGACAGGACACCGAATTTATCCTCTATTTCAGAAAGATGATTTCTGTACTTAACTTCGCTCCACTATTGTTATTGTATGCCAAAGTGGAAAGCGTAGGACCAAACAAATCTATGTGCCTCCCCGCATACATCTCCATTACAGTTAAAATCAGCTTTGCTAACTAAAACCAATACTTGCACACTGTGAAAGGAAAGAGTCCCTCTGTCCAGTCGGTCACTTCACCCCTGGTGCACACACTAGGCAGTGCAGCAAGTTCCCCGTGTGTTTACACCACCATAAACGATGCTCAGGGGACCAGTCACCTTTCCCAAGTCTGAGGTGTGCATAGTGGCATGAATTCTGGCGCTTGATCCAAGAAGGATTTCTACAGTACTGTGAGGTACTGTTGAGGAAGACACTGCAACGTTCATAAAGGCCTCTGTACCTTATAAGAGTCTTCTGGATTTGGAATGCCATGCGCCAGAAGACTTACTTCTCTTCAGTTCCCTCTTTAAAAGTGGCCACTTTCTCCAGAAGAAAACTGGAAGTCGTCCAGGGAACGATTTGCTTTCAAAACCAGACAGTGAAATCGTATTTTGGGGAAATGAAACCACTACATGGATCCTCACCCCTGACTTGTTGTGGGCACAGCAGTATTTGCCATTATGTTATATCACAGTAACACTAAGACCACATCTTGAGCTGTAGAGCCCCCAGGCTCATGCATTTTAGTGTCGTGTTCTGCCAAATGCTGGCTGGTAGCAAGACTTCTTCCTTTACTGCCTGTAGACCGCAGTCCTCGCCGGTGTGATCAAAGCATGTCCAGGGCCCACAAAAAGCGTTCTTGCACCTTTCTTCAGTAGCATAAATGTCCCTTATCTCTAAATGCACTAAGCATGTTTTTGTGTGTTTTGGCCCAGTGTTTTGAATGCTCAACTACAGTGCACTGTATTCAGTTTATTCTTTTTCTTTTTGTGGTTTGACTAATGGCAGCTGCAGTCCGAAATTCACGCAAATCCTAATCAAAAGCAATTTCACATGAATCAAATTACAATTGTAAGCAGTTGCCGTTTAGTGATGACAACTACCTGTACTTACTATTTTGTCTCATGGAAGATAGCAAACATTACTTGGTAGACTACTTTAGGAATCCATTCCATAAGGATGGGTAACCATCACAAACAAAGTGTGTGCACCAGAAAACTTCTCAAGCTCTAGTGGGGGTGGGAAGAAAGACAAAACACGCATTTGCAATGCAATAGGTCTCGCATTTAAGCGAGTTTAAGCTATTGGCATTGTAAATGACAATGCCTTTTATTTATGTTTAAAAAAATAATAATAGGCATTGTCATTTACAATGCCAATATCTTAAACTCGCGTAAATGCGAGACCTATTGCATTGCAAATGCTTGTTTATTCTTGCGTTAGAGCCTAGTGCTGCCTCACTCCGCCACTTTATAAGAGCTAAGCGTGTAAGAAGGCACACCTTCAGAGTAGACTCATGCAGCCCCCATAGCCCCTCCCCTCTACCCTCTGCCTGCCTCGACAGAACAGGGGTTAGTCAGCCAGCTTGGTGAACACCGCTCTTCACGTCCTGTCTGCACAGCACGGAGGACGAGCTCAGACAATGCCCTCCTTAAAAGCAACCTTGGTTCTACTGCTCCTGGGAGCTCTCTCGCTGGCCGAAGGTGAGTGACTTTCCCTTATTGGACTAACTGGAAATAAGATTCCAGGATGATGCCATGCATGAGCTTCTCTTGCACGCACACAAACTCCTCCAGCTGCCAGTGAAGCAAACTCTATCCAGAGGCTGGAGGGAGCAGAGGCCGCTGGGAGTGGAACAGGAAGCAGGAAGTCTCTTAGAGCCAACTGCATCCAATGGCATCTTCCCATTATTCCTACTTCCTGCAGAATTTCCCCCAGGTACCAGTAGGAGGAAATTGTCTAAGGAAAAAGTGTGAGAGAGAGATATTTGGGCCATAAAGAGCAGCACAGACCACATAATTGCTTCTTGTGTGCAAAAGGCAGCTTTATTGAAGACAGGTGCACATCACATAAATTTTACCCTAGGCCTTCGCTTCACAAAACTAGACCTCACTATACATTACTTAACCTAATTTCCCCTACCTCCACCCCTAAATATACTTCCCCTTTAACATCCTCATCTTGCAACTGTAACTCCTACCCTGGCATTGAACTGCCAACCTTTACAGCGATAAACACTTTGACCTACATCTATTATCACATAACTTTCTAAGTATCATAGCTCTTAACTTTTCCATCTCCCACGTTTAATTTTACCACCCCCCCCCCATTGTTCTGCTTCCCCCGTGTTCACAACCATCATCTTAATGTATAAGCATGGCAACTGAAATGCCTACCGTCTGCACCTGCTTCAAGCGACAACCAACTACAAAAGTAACCTTTTTGTGCACCTGTGCTCCAAGAAAACTGCCAGCAATCTTTCTAATGCCAAAAGACACTCCTCTTTCAATTAACTAAAAACCCGGAAACTCTCCCATTTAGGGAAGGGTGGGTGGTAAAATTGACCTAACTGCTACTGACGGCCACCATGTCACCACAAAATGGTGACAGAAATAATAACAAGCATTTACAATGCAATAGGTCTCGCATTTCTGAGAGTTTAAGCTATTGGCATTGTAAATGGTAATTTCTTTTAATTATCTGTTTTGATAATTAACACATAAATAAAAGGCATTGGGCCACATGCATTATTCAAAATACCGGTCGCAACGAATCTGCCCCTTTGCGACCGGTATTTTTGCTTTTGGGATGCATCATCCCAATTGCAAAAATCGCAATTTAAGTAATCGCTAAATCTGTGATTACTTAAATTGCGATTGCATTTAGGGTATCGCAAATTGCGATTCCCTAAATGTAATGCATTAACCCAAAAAATGACTGAGGCTGTGAGAATGTCACTGCAGAAGAGTGTAGGCTTCGCAGGAGCAGTAGTTTTACCAACCTCTTCCAGAGAAAGGTTGCTGTAGGAGGTCCAGAAGGAAGGGATTGCAAATGTGATCTAAGAAAGAAGTCTGTGGATGGTCATTCAACTAGAAGTGCAAACACTGGAAAGTGTTCACGTTACATTCTGATTTTGCTGAAGATGTAATTTAGTCACCAACCGTAAGATCAAACTTACAACACCCAGAGCTTGAAACCCTTATTTGCCATCTTCAAGAAACTGTAAAAACACCCTAGTTGCTCAAACATTTTCTTTCAGCTAAAGGCAGACCAAATATATATATATAAAAGTTGCACTATGTGGACATTTTCACCGCGAACTGAAACGGCACATTTAGTTCCAGAAGGGATGATTACCACCGGCGTCTGGTTTAATTTAACTGAACTTTTGTATGCATTAACTCCACTGTGACCAACTGAAAGCTTGCAAAGTCATTAAGAGACAACTAGTTTGACTTTTGTAGTGTGCACGTGCTATAAAGGTGCACATGAACACTGCTCATATGTGGAGCAACCAGCATGCCCCCAAATACCGATTTTTATATTCACACTCCAAAGTAAACGCTTATCCAATGGAAAAACTTGGGGGCATATTATCAAGCGGCAGCGATAATTATCGCTGGCCGCGCTTAGCGTGAGATTTGTTATCGCCGGCTATCGCTGGAAATTATCGCCATTCTAGCGCTGTATTAACAACGCTTAGCGCAATGGCGATAATTCCAGCGATAGCGGTGTTTTCCATGGAACATCGCTGGTTTTCCAGCGATGTTCCATGGAAAACAGCGATATCCTTGATGATAGGGCCTGTGGTCTTAGCCACACAATCCACCCCCCATGTTAGGTATGCCTTAGTCTGGAATTTAACAGACGTTAAATTCCAGCGTTAAGGCATAGTTAACGCGATTTCAAATATCGCTAACCCTCCTTGATGATATCGCGAAGCTGGGTTAGCGATATTTTCCCATGGAGTTTTGTCAGGCACGCCTCCTTTGCATCTCATTAACGATGCGATGCGAGGCGTGCTGACAACGGGCGCTAAGGCAAGGAAACACGTGCTGGCGTGTCCTTGCTAATAAAGCGATAATATTATCGCCGCTTTTCACCCGAAAACGGACGCTAAAGCGGCGATAATGTTATCGCCAGCCCTTGATAATATGCCCCGTGATCTTTGTCAATATAAGGTAAGGAAAGACCCGTCAACGGCTGACTTCCTTCCATTAAACAGTGCCCAAATCGGACGCTTCCGCCTGCACTTTAGAGCCAAGAAAGACTGTATATATGCAGTGCACAGAATGAGAGGTCATTTTGAAAGTTCGGCAGCACGCACAGCAGAGACAAATGCCTAGACCAGTTAGGACCGCATTCGGGTTGTTTACATAATCAAACAATCCAAGTGGCAGAAAACAGGCCAGAGCGTTGCTCCACAGCAAGAGCAAGTAACAATTCGCCTCAGTGGTAACCACTCCCAAGTGTTTATATACGGGAGACGAATACACTCTTAGGTCATCAAATAGCAGAACAGGTAACCACGGCTACTTCAAATAGAACTACATTTGCTTTTTTTAGGAACATGAAACGCCAGTCCCTTGTTAGCTCATATTCCACTTTACAAAAGCACATAAAAGGCCAGCAGGCGCCCTTCCCCCAAAAGCAGTCTTTCGTTCCCCACACACCAAGAGGAGCAGAAATTGCAAGCGCCAGAGATTTATCCAAAAGTACAGAACGCAAATGTGCGCAACTTATGAAAAGAAACACAGAAAGCAGCCCATGGTCGCAAAAGCACCGCTCACAGGAATGTTACAAGGCGCATACCCAAAGCCACTGAAGAGACGCCAAAATATAGCCATTCACCTGTATAACGGCAAAATAAGTTAGCGCGGAAGCAGGACAGCTGTGCAAACTTATTGTCCCCGACGCAAGTCGAGTAAACAATGTAAAAGGCACCCCTGCGAGTTAACAGAACGAGCTCACCGATCACACAGATGACAACACCACATCCAACAATAAACATCACAGAACAGGCACGTGCCCCTTGCCCACAGGATACAATGACCAATGAATAGAATATATTCGTCCGGCCCAATGAGCGACCCACAATCGACCCCACCGCAAAGTCTATTTAAGTACTGACCGTTTCTTACCTGCTACGTTTCCCTTCAACGTCTTTGGTGGCTGCAACTTCCAATTCTCTGCAAGACAAAACGCACCAGAAGCTGGCTCAACAACAGCTAAAAAAACAAGCATTTGCAATGCAATAGGACTCGCATTTACGCGAGACCTATTGCATTGGAAAGGGGTTTGTGGGCGGACGAGAAGACACGAACGGGAGTGCGTGGGGGGCGAGAAGTCATGGACTGCGGGGGGGCCACGGGAAGAAAGTAGTGCCGTGCAACACTGGAAGTAAAGGGGCCAGTAGCCATGGAAGGACACAAATGACGACATGGCCGTCATAAAGAGGGACTGACAAGCCTAAAGCCAATCGGAAGGCAGCATTTAAGACACAAGCCAATGAAAAAGATGGGCGGAGAGTGGGCGGAGCTTCCACAAAGCTTCCACGCTATACTGAATACTGCATGCCTCGCAAAGCGAGCAGTGCATGCGCTGCAACGCTAGGCTCGACCTAAAAATGGCAGTATATAAGCTGGGCGATAAAGCTGAACACTTCCCAGCCCAAAAAGAGCCCAAAAGAAGCCCAGTGCAGCCTGGGTTGCACCATGTCCCAAACTCCCGGGGGGGGGGGGGGAGGGCCCACCTCCCTGCAGTCGGCTGCCCCCCAAAGCCCATTGTGCTGGTTCTATAATCGACCACAAATAATAACTGTTTGCTCTTGCTTTTCTGCTTCTTGCCCAATTGAACCAGGCCCTATGTGCACAGGGCAAGTTAAGCAAGATCAACAACGTACCTTCAGGAACAAAATAGGCTTGTTCACACATGTGCCATGCACAGAGTCCATGCGTAGAAGGGTACAAGGTGTAACAGAAAAGAAGCGACCTGCATTCTCCTGTGACTACTCAAAGCTGTAAATATATATCTGAAGTCTTCCGTTGGTGAATGTCCATGGGCAGCTGTTTGCATAGCTAAGCAGCTGCCGTTCCCAGGGAGAGGGGTCCACCGGCCTTTCAAACTCTGCCTATTGCTGAATTTTACCCAGAGCTTCATTTAAGCCATGGTTGCCGGTGGGGGCCACCGGCACTCATTTTGGGGGACCCGCACTTATTTTTCTTCTTCAGATATTTCCTGATAGCAAAAGGGGACAAACACACAAAGTCAAAAGGAGAAAGAGAAAGACAAAAAAAAAATGTCAAGTGAGAAAGCAGGGACTGGCAAGATTGAGATAAAAGGGTCAGGCAGTGGAATAAAGAGGCCTGGGGTGAATTCAAGACTATGCAGCCTGTGTATTTGATGCGCTGACATTTAATAGCGCCGACCGCAGTCTTCTAAGCAGAGCTGTTGCACCGCAATACTGTCTTTTACAATTAAGCACTGATTTTAGTGGCTGGACAGCAGTTGTGGGACTCATTTTCTTTCCTTGCGCTAATGCTCCTGGCACACTTTCTACACTAGTGTTAAGGCCATATATATTAAAGGGTTTTTGAGAAGCGCTGCATGCCGCATCCTACCGCCTCAGAGCGCTTTGCAGGAGGCGGGGTTAGCGGGGGGATTGCAATAAGTATCACGCAGTCTGGAGGTCTGGGTGGTGGTGCTTGAGCACCAGTGGTTGAAGTGGGGGGCATCATGCCCATACTTTTTTATTTTAAGAAAAACAGTATTCCTACTTTTTGTGAAAAGACAACAGTCCCTGACAGTTCATTCTGAGAGCTGAAATGCTTCCGCTGAAGTGTAAAGCAGGGAGTCCCCTGTGCTGTGAAACCGAGGGAGTGGCAGACAGCTAAACAAGCCTTCTTGCCCCTGGTTCTTGCTTGCCTGAAAGAAATAGAAATGTGCACAACTGGTTAATTTTCAAATGTAAAGGGCGCCTGGAAGCCGCATTGGCTTCAATGAAGCTTCCTGATGACACAGCTTTATTCTTTTTGAGTGGTATTGCAAGGGAGTTACCACCTGAGATGTGAAGTGTCTGCTTATAAAGGACAGTTATAAAACAATTGCTTTATGTGCAGGCTGGTTATTACTAAAAATCTATATTTTGGAATCACTTTTTATCTTAAGCCTTATTGCGCATTTTATAACAGCCTATCTTATGTGTGTAATGGAAGTTTAAAATAATGACATATATTCACAATGCTTTCTGTCACAAACTGGGGCCTCGTAGCACTAAACATACAAAAGTCACTATTCTCCACTGCACCAACCAGGATTCAATTCTGTGGCTCTCTGGTTACAGACTCAGACCTCTGTAGTGCATTAACTAATAGAGGTTTCATAATGTACGATAGTGCATTTCCCACTGGTTAACTTAACTTGCATTTATTTTTCATTTATTCTGTGCCTTATTTTATTTTTATATGTAGTTACCTGAAAGCAAAGGACTGAAAAAATGTACAGAATGTTTAGTTTTTTAGCCACGCCTTTGACCCCTGCCCCCATGCTCACTCACCCCGCCCCTATTGCGCACTGCATTACAGTTCCTATACTTTTTTAATGCACTTGGAGCACTGCTGACGTCAGAGTGCAAACATAGAATGAGTGTCTCTGTAGTTAGAGGCATAGAGTGGAAAGTCTAGAGGGTGGGACCTCAGACTGCTACAGGTGGTCTGTGACATCTGCCCAGTCTCTCAGTCTCTGTTGACTTTGGATGCTTACAGAATGCAGTGCTTGAAAATCAAGTGTGTTATTGGCGGTGGGAGCTCTCTGGGGTTCACCTGAGAGTAAGGTGCATCTTGGTGGTGGCAAGGCTGGTAAAAGGAGGACATTTGCCATCTATGCGTAAGTGAAGAACAGGAAACTGAGTTTTCGTCGTACAATCGGCCATCTTGTGGTGCTCCGACCCTACTGAGTTACAGATGGTCACCAATCCCTTAGCATTCCTAAAGCTTCTGAAACAGGCATTTTACACAATGAAGTTGTGTTTGCTTTGTGTGAATAATTGCCTGCATTTTTCGCACCAATAAGCGTACGTTGACAGTAACACACTCTATAAAATAAATAAGTGTGCATGTGGGTGGGAGGGCAAGTAAAAATTCAATTTCACTATATAGGTTTTTGAACATCTACTCATGTGCACGGGTGACCAGTGGGACATCCAAGACACATTCTGCGGGTTAGTGAAAAATACAAACTAAAACGAGGCCATTTTGGGTATTAGAATCCAGTAATTCAAGTGGACTCTTCTAGACTTCCCTGGGGAGCATCATGCAGGCATCCGTAGGACATTGGGCTGTCAGCAATATTCGCTCTGTAGTTAATTAGGAGGCAAAAGTGGTTAACAAAAGGGTTCTTCAGTGTTTATTTTGTAAGCAGTTGTATTTCACCATATCAGTGACAAATATGACAAACTGCTACTCATTTGTGCACACGCATAGTTGCCAAGTTCCCAGGTCCCTGTGTGACTAGATATGAATGTCCCTTTTTTCCTAGAATTCTGGGACTTGTAGTCCTATTTAACCCAGTATAAAACTAGGACTAGAAGTCCCAGACTTCTAAGACAAAATGGATACTTGACTAACTAGCCGCGCATGGACCTGGGAAACGTAGCAGCTATGCACATGGTGAAAAAACTATTTTTGCAAATGTAGACACTTTTGAAAAGTTTTAGGTACATGAAGCACGCTGCTGCACATCAGAGCCGGATACTGATGCACCAATCCTAAAGCAGCGCAAACAAGGGATAGGATAGGTGTATCATTTCACAACAATGATCTTTAAAGCGAAAGGATAGACTGGATACAAACACAATGTGTGTCACTGCTTGTGTGCTCTCTGACCACAGCTGTGTTGTGTGGGACTGGAAGTGCCAGGGACCTTGTCAGGAGGACACTGCAGCTTGCCCCACCCATTGCCCCCGCCAGCACTGCCAATGACAGTACCAACACAACTACTAACCATCACACTCCTATGTTTGTGACAATTCAGACTATTCCAGGCCCCCAAAGGTATTAGAATGGTTTAAGCGGCAGGTATGAATCATTTTTTATATATTTTGAATTAATACACAATTCTTGTTTTGCTCATTTCTAAATTAGACAAACAGCTCCTCCATGTGACAGACTGTCATAAGTGCCGGTGTTGACAATTAAGTGACGATGCCAGGCTGGCTCAAATTAACCACTATGTATTTGTGTGTGTCAGCCTGTTTGTTAATTGTATGACATCTGTGCAAGGGTTGCCCTGGTATCCATGTAACATTCTACGTCGTATTTTGGTGTACTCTTTCACTATATAGAAGGGCTCACTCATTAAAATACGTTTCACACCTTTCAATAGAAATCGTCTCATTAATCAGTCCGTTCATATATTTCTGCAGTAAATGGCATAGCTTGTTAAGAGATCTGCCTCTCCCTGACAATCCCGAGTCCATATTTTACTATTCAAAGAAGAAGCTAAAACATTTGATTTTTTTTTAGCAACAAAGAAGACATGAGAGCCTCGATGTAAACACCTAAAATTTCAGTTAAAAGCTACTTGTCCATTCATGAGAGCGAAGGAATTCTAAAGTATTTGTCTATTGTCCCCAATTCACAACATTGGTGTACTCTGGCTGGTATTCGTTTGGGCACCGCACATAATATAGTTGCATTCCCAAAACAAGCATTGGCATAGCCAATAGGTCTCGCCTTTGGGACCTTATGTGTTTAGCCAGAGATATTGACTTTGCCTATGTCTTTAAGCTGTGCTGTACAGAAGTCTGCAGCATGCTGAAAAGTTATAATAAAGAAGTGTCAGAAGCATTTTTGTTACCTTATATATGATCAAGAAAGGTAAAACTGCAGAACAAGAAAAAGGCCTTGTCAATCAAGTTTAACTAGTTACAAACTATTCAAGAATATGAAAATATAAGATGGTTAGTACTGTTGATCACAAAAAAGTACCTGAAGGATAATAATCTCTATTCGATCTTGCAAAATAAGGACAATGATATGGATTATGGAGATGTGGGGACAGAGGCGGAACGGGAGGGCTTCAGATACCAGGAGTAGGTGGTGGCTAACAAATGCTAAGGGTGACAGTCACAAAACTCCAGAGAGTAGCAGCTACCAGAGGAAAGATGGCTGTTACCAGACGTACACACGAACACATGCCCATCGATATATGCACTGCAAAAGCGCATGCACACACAGGCCCAGCTATACTCAACCCTGGACCCTCCCCCGGGCCTTTTACCCAAAATGAAGATTTAACTTTCGAGTCAGTGTCGCCTTCTATCACTGCTGCTGCTAGTAAGAATGGGCATCAGGCCTGGGGAGGACTAGTGCCACCTTCCTTCCAAGCCCATAATCAGATGTGCAGTGTGACTGATGTTACCGGCCTACAGCCCAAAGAGGTTCGGGGGAGGAATGGTGGTGGAGAGGTGTGGGGGCGAAGTAAACGCTGCAGATCGGTGAGTGTAACAGGAGGGGCGGGAACAATGGAGGAGGTGAGGGGGACGTGAAAGTGAAGCGGCCGCGCGGCCGCAAAAGTGATCGCGGGGAGGGGGAGGGAATTGAAAGTGATCGCGGGGAGGGGGAAAAAATGACGCGGCGGGAGGAGCTGGACGCGCTCTGTGGTGGGGGAGGGGCGTGTGTTGAGGCATGGGAGAGCGAGAGGAATGCCAGATGGTGCATGCGTGCCCACGCGCGTAACCGCACGCTGGTGGCCGGCAAAAGTAGCACTTTCAAAAGCCCCTTACTAAATGTCTCGCAGCGCATGCGCTGGCTCAGCGAGACCTAAACAGGGCAGTGGGGCAAGGACAAACCGATTTGTCCTTGTGATGGAAAATCTAGTCAGCCCACACTGCACTTTGTCCTTTTTGTAAGTTTGATATGAATTCAAGAAAATAGTTTTTAAACCAATACTTTTATTGAGAATTTTTAGAGATATTAGGTGTGCTTTTTTTAATTTATGTAAATTAGATGATGTCACGCTTTGCTATGCTGTTACCTCCTTTGTCTTACAAACAATATGAGCCACCAGCACTGTTTTTTTGGGGACCGGCACTAATTAGTCCATAACAGAAATTTACAGAGAGCAAGTAATAGCCAAACACACAAGTCAGAAAGCCAGAGGAAGAGAAAGTTGGAAAAGCAGTCACAAAGGGAGAAGGCATGAATCTGCAAGAGTGAGATAAAAAAGCAGGGAGTGTCTGGTGGAATAAAGAGGCGTGAGGTGGATTCAAGACTGCACAGCCTTGATATTCAGCGCTCTGACATTTAATTGCACTGACCGCGGACTTCTGAGCAGAGCTGCAGGCACTGGCACGCTTTCTATTACAAATGTACTGGTAATCAGTGAGTGAGGCACTGACAAATAAATGAGGCAGAGAGCAGTGAGTGAGCATTGAACAGTGCATGAGTCATGAACCGTAACACAGTTGGGCTGAGTAGTGACTGAGGCAGTAAAGAGTTTGTGATCACGGTGACCAAGGAGTGAGTTAGCGATCAATGCATAAGGCACAGATACCAATGAGTGAGCTAGTAAGCAGTGCATGAGGCGTGGCAAACAGTGAGGAAGACAGTAAGACGTGGATGAGGAATGGTGGCAAATGAGGCAATAAGCGGTGCATAAGGCAGAGTGACCTGTGAGTAAAAAAGTTGCCTGTGTATATATGTCTTTATGCATGCATGTGATATTACTATAGCACGAACCTAGCCAACAGGCAACGGAGCGCTGTACAGGGTCAAAGGCAAGCATACAGTCAACGAGAGATATGAGAGCTAGGTGCATTCCGGAAGCAGAAGTGTACTATTACTGCACACATTGTTATGTAGTTTTCTTTAAAGAGTTGGGGGCCTCATTTATGAGGCTCCTTGCGCCTCCGGAACGTCACTTTTTTTGACGTTCCGTGGCGCAGAAGCCTGCGTGATATTTATCAGGTAGCACTAAGCCACTTTTTGGGCTTAATGCTGCCTGATAAATATCAGTCCCTTTAACGCAGTGTTCTGCGTTAAAGGGGCGTGCAATGGGTGTTGCTGGGGCGTTCCCAGCAACATCCATGGCTTTTGACACTGCCCCAGATTTACGAGAAATCGTAAATCTGAGGCAGCGCTAAAGCTTACACCTCCCCAGGGGAGGCGTAAGGGGAGGCACAACGAGGAGAAATATCTTTATTTCTCCTCGTTTTTCCTTTTTCTATGCGTGCTGAATTCTGCAGCACACATAGAAAGAGGAAAAGCCTCTTATGATTATTTTTGTACAGAAAGGTTTCCCTTCCTGTACAAAAATAATCATCCCCGCAACGCAGGCACCCTTGCACTATGGTGCAAAGGTGACTGCATTGGCGCACGACAGCCCATTGTGCGCCGGCGCAGGGGAAAAGGACAGGAATGCGCCGTATCTTATAGATACAGCGCATTCCTGCCCTTTTCTTTTGCCATAGGGAAGCGCAGAAGGAAGGCCTGCAGCGCTGCCCTACCGCAAAACCTCATAAATGAGGCCCTGAGTCTTCAACTGTTGGGGCGGTGTTGATGGATACAGGGATGTTATTCCAGATACTGAAAGGTCTGCTTTCTCGTTTTTACCTTTTTACACTTTTTTGGTTTGCAGTCTGATGGCGTTCTGGCTGCTGGTGTGCCGAGAACCACCAGAGTAGCTGGTTGTGATGGATTTGTAAATGATGCCACTGGTTTTGAAGATGTTGTGAACCGGCAAGGGGTGTCAATGGAGTCCCAGCAGGATGGGGATTGTTAGACCTGACATCCTTGGAGTGGTAGTCTCCCAGACCTTTTGACTTCACTTCCCTATTTTTGCTGAACTTGCCTTTATTCACTTGCCTTTATTAACTTTCCCCTTGCTAACCAGTGGTAAAGTGCTTGTGCTCTCTCTCATAAACATGGTAAAATTGGTATACAGCCAATTGGCTATTTTAATGTATTTATAAGTCCCTAGTAGAGTGGGCCTGTAAATTAAATGCCTCAAGTGGGCCGGCAGCTATTATTGTGCCAACCCCTTAAGTAGCCCTTCAAAACATGTCTCGGGCCTGTCATAGCATATAAGTCACCCGTAAGGTTTGGCCTAACAGCTCTTAGTGCAGGGTGCATGGTATTTAAAAAGTAGGACATGTGTACTTAGGTTTTACATGTCCTGACAGTGAAAAACTCCTAAAGCTGCTTTTCACGAATATGCCTCTTTTTTCCGCAGCCTGTCACCCCGCATGTTGTTACAACGCGGTCGTTACCATGATCGCATTGTAACAACGCATACCATTACCCCGCAAGTCGTAACAACGACTTGCGGAGGGGGGCGCTGGATGTTGGAATAGTATAATTTACTATTCCCACTCCAGTCTGTGCGGACAGTAGAGAAAGTGTTGGATTATAAATCCAACACCTTCTCCCCCCTCCGCAAATCGTTGTTACGACTTGCGGGGTAACGGTATGCGTTGTTACAACGCAGTCGTGGTAACGACCGCGTTGTAACAACATGCGGGGTGACAGTTTCATGGTGAAGGTTGTTTACCGCTTTTCACAGTAGCAAGGCTATCTCTCACATAGAATAACACTGGGTTACCTCAGGACACTTAATGAGTTATAACTTCAGTTTGGGAGCTGATAGAGAAATACTTCTTCATCTCATTTGAATTGTAATTAAAGATCCTCTTTAATGTTAAAGTCAGATTTTAAGTAAACATTCTGAAAAGCCACTTTTAAAAAGTTGACATTTTCCTGCCAAAACCAAATGTGCCTTTCTGCCAATGTCCTGGGTCACATGACTGTGAATGGATCTCCTGAGGTGTGATGTGTATTCCTTCCAGCCATGGGGACAAAAGAGGCCTAAGTGTTGGGCAGGGTGTTCCTCCCCTGAACAGGATGGCCTGGGGGTTGTATTCAGCCCTTCCTGAGCTTCAAAGGGTAACCTCAGGGCTATTCCCACCTCCTTCCTAACTTCTAAGGCTGCCTGCCCTGCCACTGACAAATTCAGCTCACACCTAGGCCTGCCTGCCTTTGTTCCCCTAAACACATTGGAGCCAAACCCAGGAAAGGGGGGAGTTTAGGCAAAGGGGGCATCCCCCACTCACAGGCTGTTACTGGGTATAAGAATGGCACCCTTAGAACCGATCATCAGCATACACCTGGACCTGTGGAAGATTCAAAAGAAGGGCTGCCCTGCTGTATGAAGAAGGAAGACTGGACCGGCCTGCATGGAACCCAGGATTCCCAGAAGTTACTCCAAGCATAGGTTAGCTGACCTCCATTTTGAGCTACAGGGAAACAACAATCTTCCAAGGCCGTCCCTGCAACTGCCAGCACCAACTTCACCTGCCTGAACCCTGCTGTTGGCCTCTGCTGGAGTGAGTCCTGATCACCAAGAGGTGCCCACCCGGTCCTGAACCCTTGTCTGGCATCAGAGTGTACTCCTGCTTTAAACTAAGCTACAGATGAAAATCCTGAAGTTTTGGGCTATTCTGCAAGGGGACACCTCGCGTCGGCAATGATCGCTGTGTCTCCAGTCAACAGGAAGGTCTGACGGAACCCTGCTCTTTGCGCCAACAGCCACTGCCCACGTCTCCCACCAACGTGAAGCTCCAGCTCTGAACTGTTCCTTGCACAGACAGGGATCTCCTCAAAGCCTCGCCAAAGTCAAGCTCTATATGAGGCTTCTCACTTGGACTTGGACTATGAGAAGATAAACTCTTCACCGAGACTAAACTGGTCCATGTCTCCAACCCGTGCTCCATCGTGGTTGGCCTGAACTTGTGACTTTGGCCCCGCCCATCGCGACTAGATAACCAAGATTGATGCCTTGTGCTTTTTGGTATTATTTTCACCTGAAACATTAAAAATTCATAACTATGATTCTACTATTTGATTTTTGTTGATTTGTTGTAATTATATTTATTAAAATGTACTCTATTCTTCTAAATTGGTTTGGGATTTTACTTGAGCTGTGTTTTTACTTTATTATCTTTTGAGTGCTGCATACGTTACACATTGCTTCTAAGTTAAGCCTGACTGCTTTTGTGCTAAGCTACTAGAAGGTTAAGCACAGGTTTATTTAGAGACTTTTGTGGTTCACCCTGACAGGGATTGCGTGTTTTACTTGAGTGGGGCTCTCAAAACCCTCAAATAATAATCCAATTTCTTACAGAGGTGATGTGATCACATTTCTTCAGGCCCTGAATGAGACATGCTGCGGCATATAGGATGCCCTTAAGAGGTGCCAGTGTGGAGCCTGGGAGGCCATGGAACAGGGCATTACCACGGTCCAGATGCAAGAGAACAAGAGCTTGAACAGCAGTTCTGAAGTTGTTTTCTGGAAGAAACGGTTTGACTTTCTTTAGAAGAAAACTGGCACCAGGCCCTCTTTGTTTCTGCAATGTATTCCTTGAGGATGAGAGTGGTGTCCAGGGTGACTTTAAGTGAATTTGCATTTGCCGAAAGTTGGGTTTGAAGCTGTCAAGGTTCATGTCATGGCACCAGGTTGCACTATATCTTGCTTGTTGTTTTTGGCAAATAACAGGAATTCTGCCTTGATTGGGTTGAGCTTCAGGTAGGCACTAGACATCCAGGTCTGGATGATGTGCTACAGTGTTTAAGGCATTGGATGTCTGAAGCAGAGGAGACTTTCTTGGAGAGTTGTATATCGTCAGCATATTCGTGAATCTCAGTGCTGTTATCTGTAAGTAGAGTACCAAGCAGCTCCATGTAGAGTTTGAAGATGAGAGGGAACAGTAAGGAACCCTGGAGAACTGCACAGGTAATAGGGATCTCTTATGATCTATAGGTGCCCATGTGAACAGGAACAACCAGTGAGTGAGGAAGTGAGCAGTGAACAAGGCACAGCGACAAAGGAGTGAGACAGTGATCAATAAATGAGGCAGAATAAGATATGAGTGAGGCACTGACAAGAAATTAAGGCATTGAGCCCAACATGAGGCGGGTCAGTAGTGACTGATGTGGTGAGCATTTACAGATACTGAACAGTGGACGAGGAAGTGAGCAGTGATGAAGGCAGTGTGAACACTGAAGCGGGTGGTCATCAGTGAGTGTGACTAAGCGGGTTTCTGAGGCGCTGACCAGTGACAGAGACACTGAGCGGCAGAAGGGTCATCTCAGCCAGTGAAAGGTCAGAGAACTCTGCTCATCGAAACTCAATATGTGGAACACTGTCCAATTTTTGACAATTCATTTTAGGAGGACAAAACAAGTACTGACACTTTCTGTCTCTTTACTGCACTCTTAGGGGTTCAACCAATATTTACTTTATTCCATTTTGTAGCAAAATCACACAAGTGACATGTGATAAAAGGTCCAACATGATTATACATTAAAAAATACAATGAAATAACATAGTGTATACATTTAAAAGTAATCAAAGGCTAGTTACCCCCAAGATCATTCTCTATTGTTCAGCACTATAAACCCCCATAAGAAACTTTGACACATTAAAACCAACTTGATGTGTCGCTAGAACCTGTAGGTATAAAAAGCAGGTCTGGCCTGTTAAAAATCCAAGGATATAAAAAGAGGTTTTAGGAACTTATGCCGAAGAGATTTATATAAAGGGCATATCAAAACAATGTGCAAAGTGTCGGGTTTAGAGAACAAATCACACATACATGTGGGTGGTTCAGAATGCTAAAACCAGAAACCCGTGGGACAGATCAACTGATGGAACAAACCCAACCTAAAATAGGTCAACAAATGAAGCTGGTTAATAGGGATTTCAAGGAGAAGGTATGGCTCTATCCCAGGAACTGTTTTTACCATTGCATATCTTCGAAATAATGGCTTAACCAGAGCTGAGGCTTCCCTCTCAACAGCCACTCTATGGTGAAATGCCTCTCTTAACCAAGCAATGTCTTGTTTAATAATTCTCTGAGGGTTTGTGAATAGCTCTGGTCTCCCAAGGGTTTTAAGATTCTCTTTAATGTAGACCAGCCAGGGAATATTGGACACCTTATCCAACTGCATGCAATCATAGATGACTGATCTATTAAGAGTTAATTCTTCCTTTAACCAAACTGCACACCACAGCAGAAGCGTTCTGTATCTCATCCCTAATTCTTCATGCAGCATCTCAGTGGGGGTACATTGCCCAATCCCCAGAAGACCCCTGAAAATTGGATTCTCTGCCACCCAAATTGAGTCTAAATTCACGTAGCTCTTATAGGTTCTTTCCATTCCTACTTTATTCTGTTGTCATTGTTTTCCAATCTTTCTCTGTCCCCTTCTTTCTCCCTTTTCTGCTTTTATTGTTCTTGTTCTGGGTCAAAATCGGAGGATGAAAAATAAGTCCTGGTTCCTAAAAATAAGTGCTGGTATCCACCAACTGAAACCACCAGCACACACAAATTAAGCACTGAGAGAGAGATAAGGCAAGCAGGTGCTAGGACGTTAAAAGAGATTGTGATAAGACATTCTATATCTAAAAACTACACAAATGTTCAGTGACAGTGGGGTACTTTTATTACCTGCATTTTCCTCAGGTAAGTCCTTCATTCATCCTAAAATGAACAAGAGCAGACCTCATAGAGTTAGAAGGTTTTTCAACTACGGCTGGACTGCAAACGGAAATCAGCCCTCGAAAAAATGTTCAAACAAGCCCCCACTAAAGAAAGCCATGACTTAAATGGGCACAAGGGGGCTTTCATTGATGGGTTATGGTAGCCCAACATGCTCTGAAGCATGCCCCTAACAAGCAGCCCACCGGAAAAATCCCAGAGGAGTAGAATGGCCAGCTTGGCCATTTTGTTCCCATTCTCTCTTTCATATTGAGAATAAAGCTGTAAGTCAAAGATGGGAGACCCCTGGGATGCCAATCTCAGCCAAGGGGAAATAGAAAATGTTACTTACCCAGTAAGCATCTGTTTGTGGCATGTAGTGCTGTAGATTCACATGATTAGCGTAAGTCCACCATATAGTGTTGGGCTCTAAATTGTGCAAATTGTTTTTCTTCGAAGAAGTCCTACAAGGTGCAATGCACATGGTGTTCGACTCCATTGTTAGATTGTTTTCCTAGTGAGATGACCATGTGAAAGTAATTTAATGTTTTAATGTTTAATATAGATAAGTGCAACCAACACAGGTGTATGGGGAGGAGGGTGAGTGCATGTGAATCTACAGCACTACATGCTACAAACAGATGTTTACTGGGTAAGTAACATTTTTCCATTTTATGGCATGTGTGACTGTAGATACACATGCATAGCATAGACTGTGAACCAGTTTTCCTCCATAAGCAGTGCTAGACTGTGTGGGTTGCATTTGTTTGAAGTAATGTGTTAAAAACCGCTTGGTCAACATTGACTTGTTGCCAGGCCATAACATCTACACAGTAATGTTTGGTAAATGTGTGCGGTGTAGTCCATGTAGCATCTTTATATATGTCAGCCATTGGTATATTTCCCAAGAAAACCATGGGAGCTTCCTTTTACAAGTAGAGTGAGCTTTGGGAGGGAAAAGGCGTGTTCTTTTAGCTTTGGCATAACAGGTGTGTATCAATTTTACAGTCTGCATGAAGTGTCTGAGTTAGAAATCGCACTTCCTTTGTGTGGCTTTGAGAATGCAACATAGAGTTATTGAGTTTTTCAAAATTATTGAGTTCTATTGATATAATACATAAGAGCTCCTTTAACATCTAATGTGTGTAAAGCTCTTTCTGCATCTAAATCTGGTTGGGGTAAGAACACTGGCAACTCAATAGATTGGTTTAAGTGGAATGGGGAGACCACTTTTGGAAGGAATTTAGGGTTGGTACGTAGTACCACCTTGTCTTTATGAAGTTGAAAGAATGGTTCTTCTAGACTAGAATTAATGCCTGAAGCTCACTTACACGTCTGAGTGAAGTGATTGCAATGAGAAATGTAACTTTCCATGAGAGAGGGCATGTGCAACGGTGTTCAAATGGGGGACCCATTAACCTTGTAACACAATGTTGAGATTACAAGCAGGGGTTGGAGGGACCCTAGGCAGGATAACTCTTTAAGGCCCTCTAGAAAAGCTTTAATTATAAGAATTCTGAATATAGAGGTTTGTTCTCTGTTTTGGAGATATGCTGCTACTGCCTCCAGATGTAGCAATATGGAAATGAAAGCTAACCCAGATGTTGGTAAATGTAGATCGTAACAAACAATGTCTTTTGCTGTTAATGGGTTAATATGCATTGAATGGCAATAGTACACAAAGAGTTTCCACTTTGCCGCATAGCAGGCTATAGTAGAGGGTCTTCTTGCCTCTTTAAGAATATACATACATTGCTGAGGTAAGTTTAAATATCTGAATTCTAAGACCTCAGGAGCCAGATTGCAAGATTGAGAGATCTGGGGTTTGGATGCCTCACTACTCCCTGGTTTTAAATTAAAAGGTCCTGCCAGTTGGGCTGATGTGGGACTACTGAGAGTTCCAGTAGTGTGGTAAACCATGGTTTTCTGGCCCATGTGGAAGCTACTATGATGAGGGTCAGAGACGTCTGCTGCAGTTTGCGAATCACAAACGGAAGCAGTGGAAGAGGTGGAAAAGTGTAAGCAAATATCCCTGACCAATTCATCCATAATGCATTGCCCTTGGACTATGGGTGTTGGAACCTGGAGGCGAAGTTTGGGCATTTGACGTTTTCTGACGTTGCGAATAGGTCTATGTCTGGTTGACCCCATTGTAGGAAGAATGGGTGGAGGACTTGTGGGTTGAGTTCCCATTCATGGACTTGTTGTCGTCTCCTGCTGAGGAGATCAGCAAAGTTGTTGTCCACTCCCGGTATGCACTCAACTAATAGGTGAATGTTGTGTTGGAGAGCATACCCCCAGGTGGTCTGTGCTAATTGAGATAGGTGAGTTGACCTGGTACCCCCCTGTTTTCGCAGATAATACATGGTAGTTGACCTGGTACCCCCCTGTTTTGCAGGTTACTACATGGTAGTCATGTCTGTTTTGATGCGAATTACCTTGCCTATGAGGTGTTGAAGGAAAGCTTTCAGCCTCAGATGATCAGCTAGCAGGTCTAGGTGACTGATATGGAGATGAGTCTGATTGTGTGTCCAGTGGCCCGGAACAGTCAACTCCTGTGAGTGTGCTCCCCAACATGTGAGTGATGCGTCCGTTGTCCTGGTCCTCTGCTGACCTGGGTCTAGGAAAGATCGTCCTTTTACAAGATTGTTGGAATTCCTCAACTACAGAGAGTGGCAAGCTTGACGGCTGATCAACACTAGATCTTCCAGCTGACCAGCCGCTTGAGACCATTGATGCACTAAGCATTCTTGCAACAGGCTCATATTGAGTCTGGCATGAGGTACTATGGCTATACATTATGCTGTGGTCCCTAGGAGACGCATAACTGTTCTCACTGGTATACGCTGGTGAGGTTGAAATTGTGGGATAAGCGTTTGGAAGGATTAAACCCTTGCTGCGTTTGTGTAAGCTGTCCCCATATGTGAGTTGAGGATGGCACCCAGGTAAGGCTGTAATTGAAGGGGTTGCAGATTAAATTTGACTACATTGATTGTAAAACCTAGTTGGTGAAGTAGGTTTATGGTAGTTTGAGTGTGATGTAATGTGTTGCGCTTTTGATAATCCAGTCGTCCAGGTAAGGAAAAACGTGTATGTTTTGCCTTCTTAAGTGAGCTGCTACCACTGCTAGGCGTTTGGTAAACACCATTGGGGCTGTACCGACCCTGAATGGAAGAACTTTGAACTGAAAGTGTTGTCTATTGAACACAAACCTGAGGTAATGTACCGGTTTAGGGTTCTGAGGTCCAGAATTGGCCTTAGCAACCTGTTCTTTTTGAGTATTAGGAAGTAAGTTGAATAAACCCCCTTGCCTTGTTGGTGTAATGGCACAAGTTCTATCGCTCCCTTTTGTAAAAGATCTTGGACTTCCTCTTTGAGCAGCTGCTGATGGTTTGTTGACAGTCTGCGGGTAAGTGATGGAATGTTTGAAGGTGTGGAGGTGAGCTCCAGGCAATAACCATGTTGGATAATATCCAATACCCACTGGTCGGTGATGATATTTCACCATGCGGGAAAGAACTGTTGGAATCTTCCCTCAACAGGTGTCACGCTCCAGTGATTCGGTGTGTAGTTGAACCTTATGATAACTGGCTGCCCTACATATAATATCATGGTAGGTAGTAGCATCATCTGGAGAGGAAGGCTTCGCTGAATACAAGTCTGGGTCTGTGTCCGTATGTGGGTCTGTGTCGTATGTGTCCCACAAGTCATCCTGCGGTGGAATGGAGTATTGGTGTCCATCATCCCCTTGGTCCTCATAATACCCATGTTCCCAAAAAGAATGAATAGATTTGTGTGGTGAATAATGTGTGTCTGCAGAAGGTGAAAGTGGCGGAGTGTGTGCCCTTGGTTCCACCAGTGGTGGTGTTAGACTGATGGGCAGTGGACTGGTGACCTTGTCCGCTATTTTCTTGTGCTTTGATTTGCAGGGGACCTTCAAAGCTTTCTCAAAGCTTAATTGTCTTTTAGCTGGATTTTCCTTTGTTTTAGGAGGTGTAGTCAGTATTCGACAAGTGACAGGGTGAATATGTATCTGTCTTTGCCTCGAACTGATGCCTTCCTGCAGCCTCTGAAGCACAAGCTCTTCAGATTCAGAACTGATCCTTTGTTTGGAGCCGGGGTGAGATTTCGGCTCTGAAGCGACTTTCGACACCAAAGATTTGGATGCTGAGGGTTTTGGGTCCAAGGCAATAATGTTTGATGCTGAAGATGGTCGAGGTTTCGGTGTCGTGGCTCTCGCCTTGAATCTCGGCTTGAGGCCGACGATTGGTGACTGTGGCCTCTGTGCAGTTCTTTCGGTGTTGAGCCGGGGTTGGGTGTTTCTGATACAGCTGTTCGTTGCTGACCATGGCCCGAGGGCGGTGGTGGCCTGTGCACATATTCCGTCAATCCAAAGTGGATGTTCGACCCTTCGGGATAGTTTGTTGAAGCAGTGGTCGGGATGGAGGGGGCACAGTACTCAGAGTTTGTCCTTGAGAAGGTCCTGAATCTCAAGTTAGGATCCCGAACTGTCATCGTGCGAAAAGTTACCCTCATCCGTTGCCGACACTTAAACCTTGGCCTCTTGGTGGTAGTCTTCGGACCCAAATATATCTGAGTGTCTTTGATTATACGTTGGGACATCTCGAGTCTTCTTGCATGCTAATCTCACAGCGCCTTCTTCGATCAGAACAACTGGCAAGCTTGCAAGTGGATTCTTGGTGATCCGGAGAAAGGCACAAGTTACACACCAGATGTTGATTGGTGTGTGAGAAGTTGGCGTGGCAGAGTAGGCAAAATCAAGAGGGTGTCCGTTCCATCACCAGATGGACATGGCATGGACGAAAAGTTGAAAAAAGAAGTTTTACCCTGAATTACGAAGGCCCTTAGGACCTTGGGTCATCTGGAACGCGTCAGCGTCAATGAGCAAACGATGTAGATATCTAAGTAACCACGATCGATGACAATTTCGACATTCAGGGCCTAACTAGTAGGAATCGACGATACCGAGATGGAGCAGAGGAGCACACAACAGCGAAAAAAAACAATCTAACAATGGAGTCGAAGACCATGTGCATTGAAAGCAAGAGAAGGATCACTGCACCTTGTGACTCGTAAGATTTCTTCAAAGAAAAGCAACTTGCACACTTCCGAGCCCAACACTAGATGGCGAACTTAAGCTAAGCATGTGTATCTACAGTCAGACATGCCATCAAATACATAATTATGGGGACATTAACCCCTTCGGTGCTGCGGAAGGCCCCCGGCCGTCATGCGTGACGGTGGGCGTGTGCTAACGACGGCCGGGGGCCGTCCAAACCCCGCCCGCTCATTAATTCTCCCGCACAGCGGGAGAATTATCGCAGCGCGCAAGGGGTTAAGGAACTGTGCAAACCTAGGTGAAGGATTGAGAGCACAATAATCCAGGAAGAATCCTGTACAGATAAAATCAAAGCAGGGAAGGAAATAACTGAGATGGATGTCATGGAGCCAAACACCAGAAACAAAAGCAGCTCTACTCTTTAAACCAGGATTAGACAATATGGGAGCCCTTCTGATTCAGCACAATATATTTAAAGACCAAGCATTAATTCGATCTTGATTAAATTGGAGCTTTTGTAACAGCTGAGTAAACAAAACTTGGATCCTGTTTTTCCCACCCATTCCTGAAAATGCTCATAGGAGTTTATTGATTCACTATTTTCCACTGAGATACTCGGCTAGCAACAGCTAAGGTCATTGTGGTGTGTAGGGTATCTTGGATTGGAATGTAGAGCCATTCAGTCAATGTGATTGGAGCTAGTATGATCTGTGGAGGAGACTCAGTTACTCAAAGCAGGGAGACCAGGTGACCCGACCTGCCACCAGGAACCAAACTTTGGCAATTGATGACTCACCCAGCAGTGACGCCAGGACTTCTGGCTCCTTAGAAAGGAAATGGATCCTTTTGTTGTGAAGGGAACAACCTGGCATCTTGAGGGTCTGTGTGTTGTGCAGGCTGGTAAACCCTGTGCTTTCAAAATAAAAAGGCTATTCTGGACTTCCTACATGCCATCAAATGGAAAAATGACTCTCGGAGGAATACATTCAAGTGAGATCTTTTCATCATGCTAAGAGCACAGAAATATCATGATCAATGGTTCAAGTGAGATTCGCTCCTTCGTGTATGTTTTTTAGTTGCCAACCTTTTACAAATTTGTAGCTCGATGTTGAGTGCGACCTTCTTTATCCCTCCAATTCACCTCAAACACTTAAGTTTCAACACAAATAGATCTGGAATTTTGAGGACTAAAGACAAGGTTGGCTGTTCAAATACTGAAAATTGAATATTTCCAGTATGTTGGGGGCTAAGGTATACTTCTTGAGTTCACTATCTTGTTTTGGTGACCACAGCATGGCTTGTGTTTAGCTTTTCAATAAAGAGATTCACTAAAAGTGTGATCTGTGGCTAAGGGTGACGGCGAGGAGCTTTGGGGGTTTTCACTTTTTGGCTTGGGATCCTGTCCCAAACCAGTGAAAGAGGTTAACATTCTTGTGTGTAAATCACTGGAACTTCACATTGAAGTTGCAGGTCACAGCAGTCTTGTCCTGTAGCCTTTTTTACCATTTAGTGGTCCCCAGAATACTCCACTGCCATGTGCACAACTACAGCAACTCACTGCATTTGGAGCTGCTGAGGTCTCTCTCATAATGGCTCCAGGTTGTCCAGAGTGTGACTGTGCATTACCTTTGTGGAATTGGTATATGTGATTCCATATCCTCTCTATTAACCCAGGGCTTTGGCTCCCTTCTGCGTGCAGGGTCATTGTAAGTTCTTTCGCTTGGTGCATGGGTCCATGTATGAAGTTTCCTCGTACTTCTCAAACTATGAGTTGCTTCTGTATGTCCATCTTCATACATTGAATCATCAATCAATCAATCAGGGGTTTGTTAAAGCGCGACTACTCACCCGTAAGGGTCTCAAGGCGCTAGGGGTGGGGGGGGGTGCAGGTTCCATCCATCAAGGAGGGGGTCTGTCGAAGAGCCAGGTTTTGAGGTTTCTTGCGAAGATGGGGAGCGATGTTGTCTGTCTGAGGTGGAGCGGAAGGGCGTTCCATGCTTTGGCCGCGAGGAAGGAGAAGGAGCGGCCTCCCGATCTGGTCCTTCTGGTGCGGGGGACCACGGCGTAGGAGAGCTGGGCTGATCGTAGGGTCCTTTGGGGTGCGTGGAATTTGAGTCGGCTGTTCAGGTATGCTGGTCCGGTGCCGTGGAGGGCCTTGTGTGCGTGGGTGAGCATCTTGAAGGTGATTCTCGCCTCGACAGGGAGCCAGTGGAGTGTGCGCAGGTGCTGGGAGATGTGGCAGTGTTTTGGCAGGTTGAGGACCAGTCTTGCGGCGGCGTTCTGGATGTTCTGTAGCTTGCGGGTGAGGTTTTTGTTTATTCCGGCGTAGAGTGCGTTGCCGTAGTCGAGTCTGCTGGTGACCAGGGCGTGAGTGACGGTCTTTCGGTGTTCGAGGGGGATTCATTTGAAGGTCTTATGAAGGAGGCGGAGGGTGTGGAAGCAGGAAGACGAGACAGAGTTGATCTACCATCTGAGGTCTTTGTGTCTCCTTTCTATATTAGCAGAGGAAGTTAGGTCGCTCCTCTTCTGATCTGGCCCCATACTGTGGAAAAACCTCTCTCTCAATCTCTCTCCAATATTCTGTTTCTTTTGTCCAAAGATCAAATCTGTACTCACCCAAGTATGTGTTCATAAGATCGGTTTCCCACTTAGGGGCAAGATTACATTTGATGTATGCGATTGATTCACCTCTGTTCAATATCCCCATAGGACATAGGTTTATCAATAAAGGCTCCTGTCACTTTGGACAAACCAAGTAATAGCCAACATCTCTGGATTCACTTCAAGTGCCGTCAGCGGCAGCTATTTGGCGCACCCCATAATTAGAAAATGTATGCACAGAGCTCTGTGAATGGTCCAGGAAGCTGAAGTAGTTTGCAGTGCATATGCGGTGTTTCATATTCAATGCTTGTTACCCACATCCTGTGAGGCAAAGTCAGGTTACCGATGCTAAACTAACATGTGGTCGCCGGAGAGCCATGCTTTGTGCACTATGTATGCTCTACAAACAAGTGTTAAATTAATAAAAGTCAAGTCAGGAGAACAGAAGTGAAAGGCTACTTTGACATTCGTCCTACAAGGCGAAAAAGAGGTACTTTGTGCAAAATGCCCTGGTGTGCGTGTGCAGCACCCAGTGACACATACAGGAAGTGTGTAAGCAGAGGAGGCTGGTAAACTTTTTTGTGGGGTTTTTGAACAGACAGTGGCGTGAAAGCAGGTAACTTCCGTTCCTGCTCACCAGCCTAGTTGAGTAACATCCCAGCAAGAAGGGGGTGGATTAAACTGGGGAGTGGAAAGGATCAGGACAGGTGCCACCCCCTCATGTTGATTGTAGGTGAAGTGAGTGCGCCTCACCCTGAAGATCAGACCTTCTGTAGAAGAAACATGAGGGGCACCTAAACAAAGAGGGCACCTAAACAAAGAGGGCTGGGAGCATTTCAGGCAAGAGACAAAGGTGCAGATGTACTAAGGCTTTGCACCATCCCAAAACAACACAGAGCGACACAAAGTCCTGCAAGGGTATTTACTGCAGCACACAGTGGATGGGAAACAGGAGGACTCCAGATGTCCTAGGAGGCTGTTGCCATGCCAGGGGGGCGCAGTCCTCCCCAGGCGGCTTTCAAGATTCTCTTCTGACAGCCCAAGGTAGGTTGTCTGATTTTTTATGGTAACACTCACATGCAACTTTCGCAATGACGAACAAAAAATGGCCGAATGAAAGTACACAAAATTTGGCAGACATATTGTGCATGACACCATTTGGCGACTCTCTTAGGTTTGCTTCATTTTCAGTCAGCTTTTTTTAAGTTTCAAGAATTCCCCAGTAGCCTGGCTGTTGTATTCTGTCTAGAATCTGTGCTCAGTGCCTGGAGTGGAATGTTCTACTTGCTTGTGACCTGGGAATGTTGTAGTTTGAATTGGAAGGTTGTGCGATTAAACTGGGGGAAGCGAAGAGTGTTCCGTACTCGGACTCACACGAGGAGCGACGTCCCCAGACCGGTCACCACGCATTACGAATCTGAGACTGTGTGACACACTAGGACCTTTTGGATATATGCACTGCTATAGTGGACAGAACCCCTTTATGGGTTGGAATTATCACCACAAAATAAGGATATACATAAAGAGAACATAGCCTTGATAAAGTCGCGAGACGATTTCCCTTGTAAGCGACGAAACACGTGTCGGCTGTTTGAAGATCCAAGGAATAAAGGAAAAGAACAAGAATTTACTTTCCTGTGTTGAATTTTGTGCTCACACTCTGCACTTTGATAATTACTGTGACATTATATTCGTGTGCTGAGGATTTTCTTATGGAAGCCAAGAGTACCTGCATGTACTACTTAGGGAGCTTCTTATATTCATATGAAATAAACCTTTCTTGGTAAATCGCTTACCGCGTCTATAGTCGATTGCTACAGATTCAGTGGCAATGACTGGAGCTGCCTGACGAGCCCTGCTAACCGCTTTGTTTGCGGTGCTTCACCTAGACTATGTACATTGTGAGTCCAGGTCTTAACATTTTATAGCTGCTTATGGCTGCCCCCTGGACATCTGTACAATTGGATTAACGATCCTATGCTGTGATCCTCAGTTTCCACGTCGTATGTGCCGGGGCCTGGCACTTCCATGAGTACTGTACTGTACTGCGTTCGCTGGGCGCTTCAAGGGGGACTTTTGGGCAGAGTCCAGATTGATTTCCAGTGTTGACCCGCAGACCCCTGTCCAGCCAGGGGCTGTGTATAATAGCTGCGCATGTGCTGGGTTTTAAGAGCATAAAATGATAACCACCCCATATTGCACCCGTCATCTTGGAGGTAGTTTTTATGGCTGCGAATGTCTTGGGTTCATTAAGACTAAAACAGCAAAGCGTGTAGGAAAGTAGGATCTGCTTTCATTGTCACCCCCACTTTTTGCTGGAGTCATTATGTTTTACTGACTAGTCTGACTGAGATCCTGCTAATCAGGACCCCAGTCTCTGTGCTTTTTCCCTAAATTGGACATGGTGAGTACTTAGGTACACCCCAGATTGGCTACTGGTGCACCCTTGTAAGTCCCTAGTATATGGTACTAAGGTACCCAGGGCATAGGTACACCAGGGGTCCCCCATGGGCTGAAGCATGTATTGTCCCAAAACTCCAAGAAGGGTAAAAAGAAACCTTGGGGTTATTTATGTAAAGTAAAGACCCATTGGACAAGAGATGCTGATTTTCCAAAGGCCAAGGAACCTACTACCACTGCCCCTAAGGCAACTGCTCCCCCTAGCACCAGTATAAGTGGTAGTACAGCAACCAAGGGATTAGTAGGGTTAACCTTGGGTTCTGAGGTGGGTTCTGGCCTATTCAGAACTCCAACTCAGGCTGTTCTAGTCTGTGATGGTGGCATTGATCTTGCCACCTTACTAGTACGTCCCACTAACTTGGGCAAGTAAAGGCAACAGCCTTTAATCAATGGAAAGGAAGCAATAGCTTTCAGGGACACAGGGGCCAGTGTCACCATGGTGACAGAGAAACTTGTGTCCCCTGAACAGATCATACTTACTTGGACAGATGTACCAAGTAACCAACGCTAGCAATGTCAGGACTGATCATTCCTTGGCAGTTGTGAATCTCAGCTGGGGAGGGGTAACTGGACCTAAAAGAAGGAGCAGGAAGGGTAAGGAATTATCCTCCTCCCAAACTCCCAGTGAGGATCAGTTTCCTGAGGGAGATGATCTACGTCCCTGTGAAGGAACTGTCCCAGAGGAACTTGGGCCTGACCAGGCAGAGTTCTTGGGGGTAGGGGGCCCTTCCAGGGCAGACTTGAGTGTGGAGCAGCAAACCTGCCCTTCTCTTGAACAGCTCAGACAGCAAGCTACTGCTGAGGAGGCAGGTAATGGCAGTGGGTCCCATAGGACCATTAGGAAGATGGGATTCTGTATTCTAAAGATAGAGACCCCAAGCCTGGTGCTATCAAGAGATTGGTAATACCCTAGAAGTTCAGAGGTTTTCTTCTCTCCCTGGCAGATGACATTCCTCTTGCAGGACACCTTGGGCAAAGTAAGACTTGGGACAGGATTGTCCCTCGTTTTCACTGGCCCCATATTTTAGAACACACCAAGGAGTTTTGTCACTCCTGTGTCACTTGCCAAGCCAGCGGCAAGTCAGGTGGCACTACAAAGGCCCCCTTAATTGCACTCCCAGGATGGGGGTTCCCTTTGAGAGGGTAGGGATTGACATTGTTGGTCCCTTGAATCCTCCTACTGCATTTGGGCACAGTTACATCCTAGTGGTGGTGGACCATGCCACTAGGTATCCAGAGGCAATTCCCCTTAGAACCAATACAGCTCCTGTAGTGGCCAGGGCCCTTCTGGGAATCTTTTCCAGAGTGGGCTTCCCTAAGGAGGTCTTAACAGTCAGAGGTAGCAACTTCATGTCTAGTTATATCACTGCAATGTGGAAAGAGTGTGGAGTAAACTATAAGTTTACCACACCCTACCATCCACAGTGCAATGGGCTTGTTGAAAGGTTCAACAAGACCCTAAAGGGTATGATCATGGGACTCCCAGAAAAGCTCAGGTGAAAATAGGATGTCTTACTACCCTGCCTTCGCTTTGCCTACAGAAAGGTTCCTCAGAATGGGGTTGGGTACAGCCCATCGGAACTTCTGTTTGGACATCCAGTTAGAGGTCCATTGTGTCTAGTTAGGGAGGGCTGGGAGCAACCTCTCAAACCTCCTAAACAGGATATTGTGGACGATGTACTTGACCTGCGTTCATGAATGGCTGAGTATATGTAGAAGGCAAGTAAAAATCTTGAGGCCAGCCAGGAGCTTCAGAAAGCTTGGCATGACCAAAAGGCTGTCCTGACTGTTTACCAACCAGGCCAGAAAGTGTGGGTGTTGGAGCATGTGGCCCCAGCAGCACTGCAGGACAAATGGAGTGGCCTTCACTTCATCCTTGAAAAGAAAGGTGAGGTCACCTACTTGGTGGACCTAGGCACTCCAAGAAGTCCCCACAGGGTACTTCATGTAGACAGGACTGACATGAGCTTGCTCATGGCCACTGATGAGGGACAGGAGGAAGAGTGACCCTCCCCCTGATCTCCTCTCTCAAAACCCTGTTGATGGGTCAGTTGAAGAAGAAGCCTTGGCAGGCAGCCTCACTTTCCAGCACCAAGCTGATTGCAGGAAGGTCCTCAATCAGTACAAGCACATGTTTTCTCTGACACCCAGTCAAACCACCTGGTGTAGCCATGAAGTGGACACAGGTCACAGTCTGCCAGTAAAGAACACAATTTACAGACAGCCTGACCATATCAGAGACTGCATCAGGACAGAGGTCCAAAAGATGCTGGAATTGGGGGTCATTGAGCCTTCAGATAGCCATTGGGCTAGACCAGTAGTCCTTGTGACGAAACCTCACACCAAGGGTAGAAAAAGAGATCTGAGGTTTTGTGTGGACTACAGAGGTCTCAATGCAGTCACTAGGACTGATGCCCATCCTATTCCCAGGGCAGATGAGCTGATAGATACTTTGACCTCAGCCAAATATCTGAGTACATTTTACCTAACTGTGGGCTACTGGCAAATCAGAGTAGCTGAGGATGCCAAGCCTAAAATAGCATGTTCAGCCCCTAGTGGGCATTATCAATTTATTGTGATGCCCTTTGGTCTGAAAAATGCACCTGCCACATTTCAGATGTTGGTGAATAAAGTTCTAACAGTTCCGGAAGCATATAGTGCAGCATACCTTTGCTGTCTTCAGCTCCATGTGGGAGGATCACCTGGTCTACCTCACAAATGTTCTGGAGGCCCTGCAGAAAGCAGGCCTCACTATCAAAGCCACAAAGTGCCAGATAAGGCAGAGAAAGGTTGTATACTTGGGTCACCTGGTAGGTGGGGGCCAAGTTCAGCCATTGGAGAGCAAAATCCAAACCATCGTGGACTGGGTTGCTCCCAGTACCCAGACTCAGGTCAGAGCTTTATTGGGCCTGACTGGGTACTACAGTAGGTTTGTTAAGGGATATGGGCCCATTGTGACTCCCCTTCATGATCTCACCTCCAAGAGAATGCCTAAGACAGTTAGCTGTCAAAAGGCATTTGATGACCTGAAGCAGGCCATGTGCACTGCTCACATTCTGCAAAGTCCTGACTATTCCAAAACGTTTATTGTCCAGAAAGATGCATATGAGATAGGGGTAGGAGCTGTTTTGTCACAACTAAATGCAGAGGGCCAGGACCAACTAGTAGCTTTCATAAGCAGAAGGTTGGCCCCCAGGGAGAAACGTTGGTCAGCAATAGAGAGGGAGGCCTTTGCTGTGGTCTGGGTCATGAAGAAGTTGAGGCCATACCTGTTTGGTACTCACTTCCTTTTTCAGACGGACCATGAGCCCTTCTTATGGCTTAAACAAATGAAGGGTGAAAATCCCAAACTTTTGAGGTGGTCCATTTCCCTACAGGGGATGGACTTTTCAGTGGAACATAAGCCTGAGAGTGACCATACCAACGCAGATGGACTCTCCAGATATTTCCGCTTAGAAAATGAAGACTCAACTGGCCAAGGTTAGTCTCCTCTCCTTACGTTTGGGGGGGGAGTGTGTAGGAAAGTAGGATCTGCTTTCATGGTCACCCCCACTTTTTTGCTGGTGTCATTATGTTTTACTGACTAGTCTGACTGGGATCCTGCTAATCAGGACCCCAGTCTCTGTGCTTCTTCCCTAAATTGGATATGGTGAGTGCTTAGGTACACCCCAGATTGGCTACTGATGTATCTTTTTAAGTCCCTAGTATATGGTACTAAGGTACCCAGGGCATAGGTACACCAGGGGTCCCCCATGGGCTGAAGTATGTATTATGCCACCCATGGGAGACCACACAAATTGTGACTACAGGCCTGTCATTGCAGCCTGTGTAAGCTGGTGCTAGCACCACTTACGACAGATATAAGTTTCCTTATAGCTGAGGTCACTGCACTTAAAACCTATAAGTCACCCTCAAGGCAGGCCTTTCAATCCTGAAGGCAGGGTGCTCGGTTATAAGTGTGATGTTGCCCCTGCATGAGCAGGACACCCCTACAACCCACGGAGTCCATTCTCCCGGGTTGAAAGTGCATCAGCCATTAAGATACATAGAGTGGCCATGCGTCATTACACGATGGCTATCTCTAAACTGGCTGTACCAAACCCTGTCGTGTTTGGTATCAAACATGTTGGAATCATACCTCAGAGGTATGATTCCATGCACTGTAAAGCTCCTCCGGGAGGCCCTCAGTGCTCCCGGTACCAGTCTTCTAGACCCGGACAGCAAACTATGGTTGCTACTGACCAGAGACAAAATTCTGCCCTCCTGCTGCTGATCCAAGCTTGAGCAGGGGAAGGCAGTACAATAGGTTTCCTGTCACAGGGAGGTGTGTCCACCTCCCAGACTGGACTTAGTGTATTGGGACAGGGTGTGGGCGCTTGCCAGTGCCACTAGACTGCTTTGAAGGGCACATTTGGTGCCCTCCTTGCATACTCCAGTTGAAACCAGTTCAGGGAACCGTTGGCTCCCGCTCTGGTGCGAAACTGGACAAAGGACATGGGAGTATCCTCCCTACTGTCCAGCCCCTCCTTTGGGAGGGACCCCTGAATCGTCCCAACCCTTTCCTTAGGGTACTTAAGGGCGTACCTGTAGGTGGATCCCTGGATTTGTCGTGGGACATGGGAGTCTCCTCCCCACTGTCCAGCCCCTCCTCTGGGAGGGACCACTGAATCGTCCCAACCCTTTCCTTAGGGTACTTAAGGGCTTACCTGTGGGTGGGTCCTTAAATTATTCGTGGGACAAGATTCAGATCCAAAACCACTTCAACTTCAACCATCTGGGTACTTTGGACTTTGCTGGACTTCACTTTGGGACCTGAGACTGCAACTGGGAAGACTCCTGCTGCTCCTGGTCTCGTCCTGCCAGTCTTCTGCAACGTCTGCGCCTCTGCTCCATACAGGTTCTTCACAAGGCCTGTGGACATCCAAGACACCCGAAGGAATCTCCCTTGGAGTGAAGGAGTCACTCCCCTGCATTTGCAGGCTCCACAATGAACTACAGACTCCGAAAGGTTAAGCAACACAGGTGATGATTCTGCAACTCCCTCGAGGCCTGCACTGTCTTCACAGCAAGTTTGAAGCCAGTATCCCTCGTCGGAACCGCAGTGCACCGCGTCGACTTGCTGACTGCCTTCACCAGAGATCTTCGTGCTCAAAGAAGCTTCAGCCTCAAGCATCTTCTGCAGCCAAGATCTTTGCCGGCACCGCATCCTCTGCACCGTGGGCCTTCATCCTTTGGTGAGCTGCTCGAGGTCATCTTGCGAATCCTGTGCCTTCAGCCCGTGGGTCCTCCTGAGGGTCTTCTTTGGCTCCAGTGGGCTCCCCTGTTTGCTCGGGGCCTGCTCTGACTTGCCTGCTCGTGGTGAGTCACTTGGACCTTGCTGGTGCTGACACTCCACCTTTTTCGACTACTACATTGGCAAGGCTTGTTGGTGCCCTTGCTGGACACTGACCCCTTGGCTCTTGACATCCGATGCGGGACAGCTTGTGAACAGCTCCTGCTCTTCCACAGCGTCGCCTGGTCCGCACAGCTGCAACTTCAAGGGCACCGTCAACCAGTGGCGGCTCGCCAAGGGAGTGGTGCGGGGCGGTGAAGCAGGGCGGGGGAGGGCCAGGTGGGGGGTAGTGGACTCGGACTTACGACGGACAGAACTCCCTCTGAGTTCTGTCCGTCGTATGTCCGAGTTCACTACCCCTGCCCCTCCCCCGCCCCACCCCACCACCCCGCACCACTCCCTCGGCGAGCCGCCCCTGCCGTCAACTCTTCTGCATCTCCGACATCTGTTCACTCCTGAGCGGCATAGACTCTGTCCCCTCTGCTTGCAGGTACCTCTCATCTTGAATCCACTTTTGGGTTCCACCGGACTCTTTCACCTTCTTCGCCAGCGGCATCTTTACTGAAGTCCTCCATTGTGGTCTACGGCGGTTTCTGACGTCACTTTGCACCGATGCACCCGGCTTCCCTGGTGTAGGTATCCTGGTTCCTGGGGTATCCACGGGTGGGATGACTCTCCAACCTTCCATCTTCCACTGGGTTTCTTCAGAGTCTGCTGGGAAGGGTTTTTTTTCTTTAAAACTGCAACCGCGACTTGCCTGTTGACTTGTATTGAGCACGAAGTCGTGTTCCCACTCTGCACACGACCTCCGTGGGGTTCCTACATACTCACCTTGGGTGGTTCCTTCGGTCCCCGGCTCTTCTACGTCTTCTGGGTTCATTCTCGATTTAGGTTGTGGTTCGCATTCCACTATTTTAGTATATGGTTTGGTTCCCCCCTGGAGACCACTGTGTATTTGTGCAACTTACATGTTTTATGATCAAAGTATTGTGTGTATTGTGTTTATATCGCCTGGTAGGAGATATTGCAATGTGTTAGTGAGTGTTTATAATAAATACATATTTTTATAACAACACTGTGTGGTTCTTTTTCACTTAACCCATACCATAAGATCAAGCACTGGTAAAACAAGCTGCTTTACACTCCTTCTTGACTAAACCTGAAGGCTGCTCTCCACAGCTACCACTTAGAGAGCTTTCTAAGGTTGTCTAAGACCACTAATTCACCATAAGGGTTGTCTGGATTAGTGCACAGTGTTGCACTTACATACTAAGTCAGCCTCCTACACTGTATCTATAGTCGATTGCTGCAGATTCATTGGCGATGACAAGAGCTGCCTCACGAGCCCTACTAACCGCTTCATTTGCGGTGCTTCCCCAGACTAGGTACAACGGGCCCGATTCACAGAACTAACTTAAGGCAAAATCCTAAACTTACTACCATTTTGGTATTCACAGAAGGCACTTACTCATTTTGGTAGTCACAGAAGGCACTTACTTACTCATTTTGAGTAACTTACTCATTTTGGTGTTCACAGAAGGCACTTACTCATTGATGAGTAAGTGCCTTCTGTGAATACCAAAATGAGTAAGTTACTCAAAACGAGTAAGTTACTCAAAATGAGTAAGTTACTCATTTTAGTATTCACAGAAGGCACTTACTCATCAATGAGTATGTGCCTTCTGTGAATACCAAAATGAGTAAGTTACTCAAAATGAGTAAGTAAGTGCCTTCTGTGAATACCACAAAGAGTAAGTGCCTTCTGTGAATACCAAAATGGTAGTAAGTTTAGGATTTTGTCTTAAGTTAGTTCTGTGAATCGGGCCCATTGTGAGCCCAGGTCTTAATGTTGTATAGCTGCTTATGGCATAGTAGCTGCACCCTGGACATCTGTACAATTTAATTAAGGATCCTGTGCTCTGATCCTCAGTTTCCACGTCGTATGTGCCGATGCCTGCCACCTCCATGAGTACTGTACTGCGTTCGCTGGGCGCCTTAAGGGGGACTTCGGGCGGAGTTCAGATTGATTTCCAGTGTTGAACCGCAGACCCCTGTATAGCGAGGGGCTGTGTATAATAGCTGCGCATGTGCTGGGTTTTAAGGGCATAAAATGCTAACCACCCCATGTCGCACCTGCCATCTTGGAGGTAGTTTTTATGGCTGCGCATGTCTTGGGTTCATTAAGACTAAAACAGAAAAGTGCAATAGGTTACGGCTCCTATTTTAGAAGTATTTTTTTACTGTTGCGCATATCTTTGGCTCATCCAGATGGAAACAGCATAGCGCAATATGTTGCAGCCGCCATTTTGGACGTATTTTTTTTACCATTCAGTGAATAGCCTTGTGCACATTACTTCTGAACGTTCACCCCTGCCATTCTTGAGCTGTTCTTAGCGTCTGCAGTTTCAGTGTATTTCAGCGCATACCCGCTGCCATTTGGAAGTCGTTTCTGCCGCCATACTGGGCGAGTTCGAAGGGCATTATCTTCAAACAGTACTGTCAATCTACTCTACTGAACGTAGCAAGTCGAAGATAATTAAACAGTGAGAAGAACTAATTATTCCTCTGCATGTAGAAAGTGTAATTTTGCTTAAGCCAAGAGCATAACCACAGTGACAGACACACTTATGTATGTTAAGAACATTACCACAGTAGCAGACACACTTTACGTCATCTGCCTGTCTATTAGCACTAAGGTTTGCTATATGTTTTGCGCGTTTACACTGTTAATTGATCTGCTGTTTCTCTCCTGTGTCTAGCATACTCATATGTAAAAAGTTTTTTTTCTTTCTTTGCTCAACCTATACTATGTTTTGCTACCCACAGTGACATGAATACTATTTAGTAGTATACTATTCTTCTGCTTGTACTGTATTGTACAGCATATCTACTTTGAGTTTCTTATTTTCACTATGCAGTCAGTTGCTCCTCCTCCATCATTTCAAGACTCTCTTGGAGATCCACAGGTCAGGTGGTCAGTTTAGTTGAATGTATTTGAGATATATTCAGAAGCAATTGGTGCCTCTAAGTTTACAGCAGAAAGAAAAAAATGTCTGCTTTTAGTCTCTCTAGGTCTTGAGGGGAGATCAAGTGGCGGTCAAAAAACACCAAATGCAATTTGAAAAGCAACCCAGTTTAATAGTTTTTAGACATATGTTTTTCAAACGTAAACAGAGGATCACTAAAGATGTGGACACCTACATCACAGCACTCTGTAGACTTGTCTTTGAAAGTCAGTTTGCAAATTTCACAGATCAGTTTATTGGAGGCCAGTTTATTTGCCGGTGCAAAGATAAATAGGTCAGTCAAAAACTATTATCCATGGGAAACCCATCCTTGGATGAAGCAATCAAAATGGCAAAGAGTATACAGATTTAGCAAAATTCAGTAAAAAAACTTGAGGAGAAACCTTAAGAGTCAGTGAATGTGGTTAAATCTGGCAAATTATCTTGGAAAATTCCTGAGATTCAAATGAAAAATAGTGGTAACAAGCTTTCTGGTTTCAAACATCTAATGTGTTTCCATTTTGGGAACCCCCCACATGGTAAAAATGGTAAAACTTGTCCAGCTAAAAATTTCACCTGTAATTACTGCTAAAAGTTAGCGCATTTTGCTAAAGTTTGCGAGAAGAAAAATAATAATACCTTCAGGTCTGTAGCATGTGTGACAGAGTCTGATTGTGAGGCCGATTCTGAGTGTGATATTGAAGGGTCGAATTATCTTGTACTCAGTGTGGGGACGAAGATTCCTGTTCTGATGATACCCATAACCATAGAAAAGACAGTCCAGTTTCCGGAGATCCTACATCATGTGTTGATTCTATTGTAGATATTCGTGTGGGTGATAAAATATTAAAACTCCAAGTTGATTCAGGAGCAAGAATCACTATGATCACCCAAAGGTTATTCAAGAACACATTGGGTGACCGAAATTTATTTCCACCTGACCGTTCACCTGTTTCCTATGAAGGGCGAAAGATTGATCTCCTTGGGTACATAGAGGATGTACTTGAATTTAACAGCAGAAGAGTTGAAGGGAACTTTATGTTGCTATATAGGGGTTGAACATTCTGGGGTGGTTTCACCAGGGCTTGTTCAGGATGGTTCATAGATCCGGTGATAAAGAACAAGTTCTGGTGGTGGAATGTGGTGATGTAGCAGAGGAGTGGAACTGTAAGTTCCCTGAACTTTTTTCAGACACCCTGGATAAAATCAAGGGCTTCAACCACAAGATCAACGTCAAGGAGGGAGCATTCCCTGTCAAGCACAAGCTCCATGGGGTTCCATTCAGTCTTAGAGATGATCTAGAAAAAAAGCTCAAAATATTGCGTGAACAGGAGGTCATCGAACCTACTGAGTCATCATTGTAGTTGTCCTCGTAAGTTGTTGTACACTAGCGTAGTAGCCAATTAAATGTGTGCATTGATCTAAGGTCACTAAATAAGGAAATTTTGGGTTGACTCACAACCATTTCTCAAAATTAATCATATGTTTGCTCACACTGTAGTGGCAAGTTTATATTCAAAGCACGATCTTGCTTTGGCATATCACCAAGTAGATTTGCATCTGGAGTCGAGAAACTTTACAGCTTTTGTTTCCCAATAGCTACATTCCAGTATCGCCGTATGTCGTTCGGGTTTGCCTTGGCGGCATCGGTATTTCAAAGGATAATGTACAACATGTTGAAAGAGGTGCAAGGTGTTTTGATTTTCCAAGACGATGTGATGCTTTTTGCAATAAACGTAGTTGCACACAATGTCATTCTGGAAAAGGTTCTCAAAATCTTCAAGAACCATGGAGTTATACACAAGAGAGAGAAATGTCAATTTTTATGTAGTGAGGTTGAGTATTCGGGACATGTGATTTCAAAGAACGCATCAAACCAGGCCGGTTTTGATAAAGTCTATTGTGGAAGCACCTCATCATGTTTATAAGTGTTGAGTTAAGGCTTTTTTAAGGCTGTGTGGATTTTACTCACGGTTCAATCCGCAGTATGCATCCAAGGTAAGACCCATCAGTAATCTGCCTAGGAAAGGTTCTAGATTTAATTAAGATGGGGCATGTTGTGAAGCCTTTACTAGGATTAAGTTTCAGTTGGGTGAGAGTAAAGCTCTCAAACTGTTTGATCCTTCATTACTGTGTTTGCATCACGGTTAATGCCAGCAAGGTGTGTTTGGGGGCTTTGCTCACACAAAAGAAGGGAGAAATGAAGTTTACCATTGCGATCGCCATGAGGGTTCTGCATGAAGCTGAATTGCAGTACTCGATAATCAAGAAAGAGTTGCTCGCGTGTTGGTGGGCAACTGAAAAGTTCCACTGCTGTGTCTGGGGTAAGCGGTTCTATTTACAGACAGACCACAAACCTCTTGTATCTATCTACTAAACTATTACAGTTCCAGTCTGATGCTGTACACATTGTTTGTGGTAAGCATGCCAGAGCCTACTTTCTTTCCCAGTTACCAAGTAAAAGCAGTGATGAGGATGAACTAGCTTTGGCAGAATTTATGGATTAAGATTTTGAGGATTTTATTTGGTAGCATCCATCGAGGTACCCAAACTGGGTGTGCATTCTGAGGGTGAATTGAGAGTTGCTCTAATGGAGGACCAGGTGCTACAACAAGTGCTGGATCTCGTCAAAAATGGTTGGCCGAGGGAAAAAGTAATACCTCCCATGCTTGAGCCATATGTTAAAGTTTGTGAGGAACTTTCCACGGAAGATGGGATATTACTTAGGTCTGACAAATTGGTTCCTCCACATAAGTTGAGATGTGGTATAATTAACAATGCCCATGAGGGGCACCTTGGTTCGACTCTCACCAAACAGAGCATTTTTTATTCTTTCTGGTGGCCCAGAATGGATGCAGACATTGAAGAGAAGATGGAAGGCTGTGGTGTATGTTCTTCAGCAGACCAATGTTTGAGGGTTGCTACCTCTCCCTTGACATCTATTGAGGATTTGTTGAAACCTTGGATAAGGTTAGGGATTAATGTTATGGGTCCCTATGATTCTTTACCTGGAGGTACCAAGTTTATTCTTGCCTTGATGTATTACTGTTCCAAGTGGCTGGAGCTTGAATTTGGGGAGGGAGGCCTTTCCAGAAATTCTCCATTCTGACAACAGTACCCAGTACCCAATTCCCAATTTGCAAGCAAGGAATTTCAGAGTTTACCTGAATCATGTGGAAGTGAACTTCTCAAGAGCTCCTTATATCATCACCCAGACCAACGGTCTTGTTGAGGGAATGAACTGTGTCGTTGGGGAATGTATTAGATGGGCGAAAAGTGGGAACCATGACATTGTTAAATCTGTGAGAAGTGTGTTGTGGTTTTATAGAACCACACCTCATTCTTCAATGAAGTTTTCACCATTTGAACTGTTGAGGGTAGAAAAGCTAATACTACTTTTCATCCAGTTTGGATGTCCAAATGATTGAAGAGTGACTCTGACGTTGAGATTCTGATGCTTTTGGTCAGGGAAAATGTCGGTCTTGCTCAGAATAAGCAGAAATACTGGTATGCTCAGAAGAAAAGAGTGAAAGATGTGGTAGTTCAGGTTGGGGATTTGGTGCGAGTTGAATCTGCTGTTCATGTACAAAAAGGAGGAAACAAGTTTGGTGATCCTGTAAAAATGGAGAAAGTTTGTGGAAATGCTGTCAGAGGTGCTGGTGGTCTTTGGTGGAATCTCTCAAGGCTGGTGAAAGTGGGGAATAAGGTATGTTACCAAACTGATAGAGAATTTGGTTCGTCTGGGAGTGATTCTACCGCCAGTGGCCATATGGGTGAGATGGCTGTTTCTCCTCTTCATAGGAGTTCACACAAGGCCACCAAACCTATTGGGTTTCTGACATGAATCTTATTTTTGTTCTCGTATGTTATTTGTGTTGTGTTGGGTGTGGTTGTATGTTGGCTGCTTTGTGATCTGTTGTGTTGTGGGGTGAGTGTATTGTTGCATGCGTTTTTTGCGCTGAGAAGGGGTGATGGGTTATTTCATTGAGAAGATGTGTTGTATTCTGTCTAGAATATGGGCTCAGTGCCTGGAGTGGAATCTTCTACTTGCCAGGTTCTGACCTGGGAATGTTGTAATTTGAATAGGATGGCTGGGCAGTAGACTGGGGGAAGCAAAGAGTACCTGTGTGTACCACTTAGGCAGCTCCTTATATTTCGTATGAAATAAACCTTTATTGGTAAATCCCTTACCGCGTCTGTAGTTGGTTGCTACACTGGCCAACCACCATTGTTACCACAACCATTACTACCATTACCACCAACATCATTGTCATTGTTTTAAACACTATAACCACTATCAGCACCACCCTCACTGTCACCACCATTGCCACCGCCATTTCCACCACCGCACTTACCATTCCACCACTACTATCACCAGGAGCATCTCCAAAATGACACCACCATCACTGTTTCCAACATTGCCATCATCATTAGCACGACCAATACTATGACTACCGTTACCACCGTATTTATTACTTCCACCAATACCAGAATTACCAGCCTCACCATTCCCAACATCACCACCATTATGACCAGGCCCGCTGGAATTATGTCGCAGAGGAGCACCAAATTATGCAAGAAAAGGCAAATTATGTGGCATAATGCAGCAGATTTTGAGATAGTATTACTTTATTAGTATATCATTTTTACATATGGTAGCACGGCCTGGGCAAAAATTTCACCCTGTTACTATCAATATAACATACAAATGCAGTAATAAGTAGTTGAAAGATGACAAGTCAACCTTTGCAAAGGACTTTCCACTACACAAGGACGTGTGTTGCCACGCTTTTAGTAACTTTTGATCTGTTTGAGCTAGAAACAAAAAATGTTTTGGTTAAAATCTGCAGATTATGCAGCAGATGATCGATTATGTGGCAAACGCAGCAAATCCACAATTATGCGGAAAAACGTCGCAACAGCATAATTGCATATTTCCAGTGGCCCTGATTATGACCACTCTACTACCATTTTTAATCCACCACCAATATTGTGACCATCAGTGGCAGCCATTAATTAGAGTATGTGGGCAGGCGGGGGGCCACACATGCACAAATACAAACTCACCCACACCCATGCATTCACACACACACACCCAATCACATCACGCACTCACATATACACATATATTTATACATGCAAGCACGCACCAAACACGAAATAGAAACATAACACTAACTTCTGCAGGATCTCTGGAGGGAATCCTCAAAGGTTTCAGGAGGGTTGGAACTGCCGCCTCCTCTCATTGGCTCACCATAGGTAAGCCAATAAGAGGAGGCTGCAGTCTCTACCAGGTCATAGAGTGGGATGGGGTCAGTGAGAGTTGCTGAACCCACCCCACTCTGTGATGAGGTGTCAGTGATAGACACTCAGCCAAGGCACTTCAGGGCTTAAAACTGAAGCACCCAGAACCGAGGCTATCAATGACGCTCCTCTTCGTCATGGAGGTGAGGTCCTCCAAGCACTTTTGCAAGGCTGAAGAGGTCACGTCCACAAGAGCTGTAAAATCTGAAGCCTGGAAAAGTTCAGCTCAGGCAGTAAGACACCAGCATGTATAGCACCTGGCTACCTGACTTGAACATAAAGTGTGTCTGTCAGGCTGACAAAATTGTGTTTTTGGGGAACCCTTAGTTTCCATTCATACTACCACCATCACCACTGCTACCACCACAGTGATGTCTTGTGCTTGTGTGTAAGAGCACCGTGTTTAACAGTGTTGTGGCTCTATAAGAGAAATGGTGATGTGGGCAGGTGTGTGGGAGGTACTGTGTGTTTGTGGGGGGAGGGGCCTCAGTTATTTAAAGACCAGCTTAATTGACTTTGCTAATGATTGTTTAAAAGTGCAGACAAGAATGCTCTGTAAGTTATCATACAGTCTGTGCTAGAGGTGGGACTGCTGTTCTCCCTCACTGCAGGTGATTTCCTGAGCAGGTTAGTTTTCAAGTGTACAGGGGGGTGGCAAGTGAGCCCGGCAGCATGTAGTGAAGGTGTGTGTGTGCACGGCTGTCAGTAAAGCCTCATCTCACCCTCATCGAGGGCACGTCAATAGTAGGTTTGTCCTGCAGTGGTGTTTTCTAATAACATGACTGCTCAATAAATGTACCAATCTGGGAGCTCGAAGGGTCTTTGTCTAGGAGACAGCAACTCTTGCAACAGGTGTTAGGGATCTTTCGACTGATGCAATCAATATACATACATATATTTTTGTAGTGGATTGTGTATTCGAAAAAGAGCTGTCCCTAAGCACATTGTTATGGGAAAAATGGCACTGAGCCATAGGGAACCACTGGATGAGACCAGGATCACACAATGAAATCACTTAAGAAGTCCAGCATTCGAATTCAGATCTCCTGGATCCGAACTCTACAACTTAATTAATCTCTAGACTATCAGTTCCTTAGGTGACTTTACAAGGGCTCCATGACGCAACCTTCGGATCTTCTCGAACTCGGTGCAGTTGCTATGGAGTAGCTTAAACTCAGCACGGTGGGGGTGGGGGGGAAGCTGGGTATTTTTTCAGCATGACGAAGATGGATATTTTTACACCGGAGCAATGAGGTACTTTACTTACAGTTAATTAGGTGCATCTGGTGAACACCACCTACTTTCTACAATGTATGTCTTTTGCCATTCTCTGTAAAGAGGTGTTTGAGGACCAACTCTTGCCATGGATGGTAGGTGTGTTGGGATCGGAGGGCAGTTTGGTCGGAAATACGGGGGGGAGGGGCATTTTTTTGGAATGTGATGATTTGTAAGCCATGTTTTAGTTGTCGTATTACTCACGGACTCAATGCCTCTTGTCCCTTTTCTATTTTTACACTTGGTAGGAAACAACAGAATTGTCTACGGACCCCTAACTGGACCAGTGCGGATCAACATTTCGGATATCAATGACAGGGACACCGTGGTCTGGAAGAGCGGTGACAACCATATCGCTAAATGGAAAATTGGTCTGGCTGTTAACACCGCCCCCGGTTTTAGTCTCCTCAGTAATAAGGTGCTACAGGTGGACCAGAACCAGAACCAGAACATGACGTTTACTGTGGAGGTGACTGACATCATGGACGGGAGACTCAAAAAGACGGAAACAATTGACCTCATTCGGATTGGTAAGATGAAGCACCTTGGCAGTAACTTTACAGTTTTTTCCGATCAGTGCTGTGAGAATATATTTATTTAGCAGTTTTTCGTAGCCTGTCAGTCTTAAGTCTCTACTCCTTACCGAGCTGTAAGATCCGTTACACTGCAGACAGCACACACTGCACTCTAGCTTTCAGTACCCTTTGTTATATTCCACCTGGCAGGCTGAGAGTGGGTAGAGTGGCCAAGATGCTTATGGCTAACGACAGATTTCCACAACACCTGGCCAGAGAGACCCCTCCCCACCCTCGACCCCCCAAACGCAAACCAACGATTTCTTAAAAATAATCTTGTCTCACCCTTAGTGTGAGAGGCTGGCTTAGTATATGGTGCACACTTATTTAAGTGGGCACCCTGCACCAATCTAGACAACCCTTATGGTGATTTTAGTGGTCTTAGACAACCTTACAAAGCTCTCTAAGTGGTAGCTGTGGAGAGCAGCCTTCAGGCTTAGTCCAGAAGAAGTGTAAAGCAGCTTGTTTTACCAGAACATAATATTATTGGTATAGCTTAGGTGAAAAAGAACCACACAATGTGTTTATAAAAATAGGTTTTTATTATAAGACACTCACTAACACATACAGATATCTCCTAGCTGGAGATACACACAATGCACACAATACTTTTCAATATAAACTGGTAAGTAGCACGAAATACACAACGGTCACCAGGGGGAGACCAAACCATATACTCAAATAGTGGTATGCGAAACACGACTCGAGTCGAGACTGTACCCAGAAGACGTAGAAGTGCCGGGGACCCAAGGAACCACCCAAGGTGAGTATCTAGGAACTCCGCGGAGGTCGTGTGCAGTGTGGGAGCACGGCCTCGTTCTCAATACAAGTCAATGGGTAAGTCGCGGTTTGAATTTTAAAGAAGAAGGACCCTTCCCAGTGGACCCTGAAGAAACGCCGTGTAAGACAGAAGGTTGGAGAGCCACCCCACCCATGGATACCGTAGGAACCAGGATACCTACACCAAGGAAGCCGGGTGCATAGGTGTGAAGTGGCGTCAGAAACTGCCGTCAAACTCAATGGGAGACTTCAGGAAGATGCTGTTGCTGGAGAAGGTGAAAGTGTCCGGTGGAACCCAAAGGTGGATTCAAGGTGAAGAGTACCTGCAAGCAGAGGGGACAGAGTCTATACCACTCAGGAGTGACCAGGAGGCACGGAAAACGAATGCCCACCGATGTCGGGTGCTGCAGGACAGATGACAGTGACCTTGGAGCTGCAGCTGTGAGGACCAGGCGATGCTGTGGAAGACCAGGAGCTGTCCCACGTCGGATATCGAGAGTTGAGGGGTCGGTGTCCGTCGGGAGCACCAACAAGCCTTTGCAACTGCAAACAACGTGGAAAGAGAAGAAGGCACAGCGTCGGGACCAGTAAGGTCCAGGTGACTCACCACAAGCAGGGGGGTCAGTGCAGGCCCCGAGCAATCAGGGAAGCCCACAGAAATCAAAGAAGAGCCTCAACAGGAACCACAGGTCGGAGGCACTGGAGTTGCAAGAGGACCTCGAGCAGCTCACCAAAGATGCAGGCCCCCGGTGCAAGTGATGCAGTGAGGACAACGATCTTGGTCACAGGAGATGCTTGAGATGGGGGCTGCTTGGAGCCCGAAGATCTTGGAGGAAGTAAGCCAACAAGCCTTTGCAACAGCAAGTCGACACGGTTTCACAGGGGCTCGGTTACTGCGGCTCCGACGAGGGATACTGGCCTCAAACTTGGTGAGAGGACAGGGCAGGCCTCGATGAATGTGTAGAACCACCACCTGTGTTGCTGAGCCTTTCGGAGTCCGTGGGAGCCCACGATCAGCAGACCGGTCAGCTTGATTGCGGTGCCTGCAGATGCAGGGAAGTGACTCCTTCACTTCAAGGGAGATTCCTTCAGGTGTCTTGGATGCCCACAGGCCTTGGAAGGTTCCTGCATGGAGCACAGGCACAGATATTGCAGCAGACGAGCAGGGCGACGAGATCAGGAGCAGCAGGAGTCTTCCCAGTTGCAGCCTTGATGGCCAGAGTGAAGTCCAGAGTGCCCAGACGGTTGTAGAAGAAATGGTGTCTTGAAATGAATCTTGTCCCAGGACGCATCTAGGGATCCACCCTCAGGTAAGCCCTTAAGTACCCCGTAGGAAAGGGTTGGGATGATTCAGGGGTCTGACAGTGAGGAGGATACTCACATGTCCTTTGTCCAGTTTCGCGCCAGAGCGGGAGCCAACGGTTCCCTGAGCTGGTTTGAACTGGACTATGCAAGGAGGGCACCAAATGTGCCCTTCAAGCAGACTGAGTGGCGCTGGCAAGCGCTCCCACCCGGCCCCAATACACTAAACCCTGTCTGGGAGGTGGTCACATCTCCCTGTGATAGGATACCTATTGTTCTGTCTTCCCCTGCTCGAGCTTGGCTCAGCAGCAGGAGGGCAGAATCGTGTCTCTGGTCGGCAGCATCCATGTTGTGCTGTCAGGGTCTAGAAGACTTGTACTGGGAGCACTGAGGGCCTCCCGGAGGAGCTTTACAGTGCATGGAATCATACCTCCTACACCATTTACGGTGTGAGGGTATGATTCTAATAAAGGGAGAGTACGAACGCTGGTCCCTTGCCACCCCGGGCAAAAACTTGCTCCCACTCCCTCTGACCCATCAAGGATTGGGTCACGTGTGATATATATATATGATTCCAACATGTTTGATACCAAACATGATAGAGTTCGTTCCAGCCAGTTTTGAGATGGTCATCGCGTGATGATGCAGTGCTTAGACCCGAGCAACCTGCCTTCAGGATTGAAATGCCTTATTTAGGGGTGGCCTACAGGTTTTAAGTGCAGTGACCTTAGATATAGGGACACCTATATCTTTCGTAAGTGGTGCTAGCACCAGCTTACACAGCCTGCAATGGCAGGCCTGTAGTTACAGTTTGAGTGGTCCCTAATGGGTGGCATAATACATGCTTTAGCCCATGGGGGACTCCTGGTGCACCTATGGCCTGGGTACCTCAATACCATATACTAGGGACTGATAAGGGCACACCAGTGTCCAATCTGAGATGTACCTAAGTACTTACCATACCAATTTAGGGGAGAAAGCACAGAGACTGGGGTCCTGGTTAGCAGGATCCCAGTCAGACTAGTCCGAAACAGCATAGCACCAGGCAAAAAGTGGGGGTTACCATAAAAGCAGATCCTACTTTGCTACACTTAGTATCACGCACCTGGGGTGAAGAAGACACTCACGAGGAGCTGGGGTTGGAATGGTACAATTCATACAACAATGCAGCTCAAAGATTAAAAGGCTGCTGAGTTTTGTGGCCATTGAATGGCACGAAGCGCTGGACCAAGTGCCTTTACCTGGTCTCGAAGCTAAGAGCCACCTTGTAATATTTTTTTTCGTTTATGGTAGGGGGTATTTTATTTCATATAAAACATTGGTCTTCTGTTCCTCCATTTAAGTCTCAAGTTCAGTTAAGTCAAGCTTGAGTAGCACCTCTAGTTCTGGTTTCACTCTGTTTTCTGGGGTTTGTAGATTTTTAAATTATTGTAAACAGAGTATTTCATACCCCAGAGTGCCTGGATGTGCTAGCCACACCTCACCCGGCTGAGCTCTACTCTTATCTTGGATCTGCAAGTGTCTGATCAGCCCGGATAAGGGAACCAGGAAAGTTCACATACTCTGCAGTCCCAGACCCGATGAGATGAATTCATTCTGGACTGCCCAGGTTGGTGTGCTCCGGCTCCCTTACCTGTGGCTCTGATGGAACACCAGAGGGAGGTTGGAAGGTAAATCTTTGCAACAGAGGATGTTTTACTACCGTCTGCAAACTACTCAATGTCTGTTAATAAAGGCTGGTGTACTGTGGCAGCACAGTCTCCTCACTACACATCAATAAGGGCAGATATACTACAGACCACACACTCTTCTCACCCCTCTTAAGAAGGACTGGTGTACTATTGAAAGAACCCTCTACCTATCAATAATGACTTATGTATTACTGACTCACCACTCTACTCACAGCAGTGTAATGGGATTTAGTAACTAATGACAGCATATTCTGCCTGAACCCATTTATTTGAGACAGATGTACTACAGACAGCACACACTGCTCACACCCATAAATATGCACTTATTTAGCACTGAGAGCACAGGCATCTCACTCCTACCACTGGTAAACGATTGACAACACAGTGCTCACACTAACCAATAAGGCCTTATTTAATTCTGACACAATGCTTTCCCCACAGCCATCAGAAGAGACGGATGAACTACTGACAGCTTACTGCTGATATTTAACAATATTGTCTTATTTACAATTAACACACGCTCCGTTGACATCCATTAATAAGCACGTATTTACTACTGGCAGCACACTCTACTGACGCTTATCAATAAGGACATATTTACTGCTGGCAGCACACTCTACTGACATCAATAAGGACATATTTACTACTGTCAGCCCACTCTTCTAACACTTAACAATAAGGACATATTTACTACTGTCAGCCCACTCTGCTGACACTTAGCAATAAGGACATATTTACTACTGGCAGCCCACTCTGCTGACACTTAGCAATAAGGACATATTTACTACTGGCAGCCCACTCTTCTAACACTTATCAATAAGGACATATCTACTACTGTCAGCCCATTCTTCTAACACTTATCAATAAGGACATATTTACTACTGGCAGCCCACTCTGCTGACACTTAGCAATAAGGACATATTTACTACTGGCAGCCCTCTCTTCTAACACTTATCAATAAGGACATATCTACTACTGTCAGCCCATTCTTCTAACACTTAGCAATAAGGACATATTTACTACTGGCAGCCCACTCTTCTAACACTTATCAATAAGGACATATTTACTACTGGCAGCCCATTCTTCTAACACTTATCAATAAGGACATATCTACTACTGGAAGCACACTCTGCTGACACTTAGCAATAAGGACATATCTACTACTGGCAGCCCATTCTTCTAACACTTATCAATAAGGACATATTTACTACTGGCAGCACACTCTACTAACACTTATCAATAAGGACATATCTACTACTGGCAGCCCACTCTGCTGACACTTAGCAATAAGGACATATCTACTACTGGCAGCACACTCTTCTAACACTTATCAATAAGGACATATTTACTACTGGCAGCCCATTCTTCTAACACTTATCAATAAGGACATATTTACTACTGGCAGCCCACTCTTCTAACACTTATCAATAAGGACATATTTACTACTGGCAGCACACTCTACTAACACTTATCAATAAGGACATATCTACTACTGGCAGCACACTCTTCTAACACTTATCAATAAGGACATATTTACTACTGGCAGCACACTCTTCTAACACTTATCAATAAGGACATATTTACTACTGGCAGCACACTCTGCTGACACTTATCAATAAGGACATATTTACTACTGGCAGCCCACTCTGCTGACACTTATCAATAAGGACATATTTACTACTGGCAGCACACTCTGCTGACACTTATCAATAAGGACATATTTACTACTGGCAGCACACTCTGCTGACACTTATCAATAAGGACATATTTACTACTGGCAGCACACTCTGCTGACACTTATCAATAAGGACATATTTACTACTGGCAGCACACTCTGCTGACACTTAGCAATAAGGACATATTTACTACTGGCAGCCCATTCTTCTAACACTTATCAATAAGGACATATTTACTACTGGCAGCCCACTCTTCTAACACTTAACAATAAGGACATATTTACTACTGGCAGCCCATTCTTCTAACACTTAACAATAAGGACATATTTACTACTGGCAGCCCATTCTTCTAACACTTATCAATAAGGACATATTTACTACTGGCAGCCCTCTCTTCTAACACTTAACAATAAGGACATATTTACTACTGTCAGCCCACTCTGCTGACACTTAGCAATAAGGACATATTTACTACTGGCAGCCCACTCTGCTGACACTTAGCAATAAGGACATATTTACTACTGGCAGCCCATTCTTCTAACACTTATCAATAAGGACATATTTACTACTGGCAGCCCATTCTTCTAACACTTAACAATAAGGACATATTTACTACTGGCAGCCCATTCTTCTAACACTTATCAATAAGGACATATTTACTACTGGCAGCCCACTCTGCTGACACTTATCAATAAGGACATATTTACTACTGGGAGCACAATCTTCTAACACTTAACAATAAGGACATATTTACTACTGTCAGCCCTCTCTTCTAACACTTAACAATAAGGACATATTTACTACTGTCAGCCCACTCTGCTGACACTTAGCAATAAGGACATATTTACTACTGGCAGCCCACTCTGCTGACACTTAGCAATAAGGACATATTTACTACTGGAAGCATACTCTTCTAACACTTAACAATAAGGACATATTTACTACTGGGAGCCCACTCTGCTGACACTTAACAATAAGGACATATTTACTACTGTCAGCCCACTCTGCTGACACTTAGCAATAAGGACATATTTACTACTGGCAGCCCTCTCTTCTAACACTTAACAATAAGGACATATTTACTACTGTCAGCCCTCTCTTCTAACACTTAACAATAAGGACATATTTACTACTGTCAGCCCACTCTGCTGACACTTAGCAATAAGGACATATTTACTACTGGCAGCCCACTCTGCTGACACTTAGCAATAAGGACATATTTACTACTGGCAGCCCATTCTTCTAACACTTATCAATAAGGACATATTTACTACTGGCAGCCCTCTCTTCTAACACTTAACAATAAGGACATATTTACTACTGTCAGCCCATTCTTCTAACACTTATCAATAAGGACATATCTACTACTGGCAGCCCACTCTGCTGACACTTATCAATAAGGACATATTTACTGCTGGCAGCCCACTCTTCTAACACTTATCAATAAGGACATATTTACTACTGTCAGCCCATTCTTCTAACACTTATCAATAAGGACATATTTACTACTGGCAGCCCACTCTGCTGACACTTATCAATAAGGACATATTTACTACTGGCAGCACACTCTTCTAACACTTATCAATAAGGACATATTTACTACTGGCAGCCCACTCTACTGACATCAATAAGGACATATTTACTACTGTCAGCCCATTCTTCTAACACTTATCAATAAGGACATATCTACTACTGGCAGCCCACTCTGCTGACACTTATCAATAAGGACATATTTACTGCTGGCAGCACACTCTACTGACATCAATAAGGACATATCTACTACTGGCAGCACACTCTACTGACGCTTATCAATAAGGACATATTTACTGCTGGCAGCACACTCTACTGACATCAATAAGGACATATTTACTACTGGCAGCACACTCTTCTAACACTTATCAATAAGGACATATTTACTGCTGGCAGCACACTCTACTGACATCAATAAGGACATATCTACTACTGGCAGCACACTCTTCTAACACTTATCAATAAGGACATATTTACTACTGGCAGCACACTCTTCTAACACTTAACAATAAGGACATATCTACTACTGGCAGCATACTCTTCTAACACTTATCAATAAGGACATATCTACTACTGGGAGCACAATCTTCTAACACTTAACAATAAGGACATATTTACTACTGGCAGCCCATTCTTCTAACACTTATCAATAAGGACATATTTACTACTGGCAGCCCACTCTGCTGACACTTAGCAATAAGGACATATTTACTACTGTCAGCCCACTCTTCTAACACTTATCAATAAGGACATATTTACTGCTGGCAGCACACTCTACTGACATCAATAAGGACATATCTACTACTGGCAGCACACTCTACTGACGCTTATCAATAAGGACATATTTACTACTGGCAGCACACTCTTCTAACACTTATCAATAAGGACATATTTACTACTGGCAGCCCACTCTACTGACATCAATAAGGACATATTTACTACTGTCAGCCCATTCTTCTAACACTTATCAATAAGGACATATCTACTACTGGCAGCCCACTCTGCTGACACTTATCAATAAGGACATATTTACTGCTGGCAGCACACTCTACTGACATCAATAAGGACATATCTACTACTGGCAGCACACTCTACTGACGCTTATCAATAAGGACATATTTACTGCTGGCAGCACACTCTACTGACATCAATAAGGACATATTTACTACTGGCAGCACACTCTTCTAACACTTATCAATAAGGACATATTTACTGCTGGCAGCACACTCTACTGACATCAATAAGGACATATCTACTACTGGCAGCACACTCTTCTAACACTTATCAATAAGGACATATTTACTACTGGCAGCACACTCTTCTAACACTTAACAATAAGGACATATCTACTACTGGCAGCATACTCTTCTAACACTTATCAATAAGGACATATCTACTACTGGGAGCACAATCTTCTAACACTTAACAATAAGGACATATTTACTACTGGCAGCCCATTCTTCTAACACTTATCAATAAGGACATATTTACTACTGGCAGCCCACTCTGCTGACACTTAGCAATAAGGACATATTTACTACTGTCAGCCCACTCTTCTAACACTTAACAATAAGGACATATTTACTACTGGCAGCCCTCTCTTCTAACACTTAACAATAAGGACATATTTACTACTGGCAGCCCATTCTTCTAACACTTATCAATAAGGACATATTTACTACTGGCAGTCCACTCTGCTGACACTTAGCAATAAGGACATATTTACTACTGTCAGCCCACTCTTCTAACACTTATCAATAAGGACATATTTACTGCTGGCAGCACACTCTACTGACATCAATAAGGACATATCTACTACTGGCAGCACACTCTTCTAACACTTATCAATAAGGACATATTTACTACTGTCAGCCCACTCTTCTAACACTTATCAATAAGGACATATTTACTGCTGGCAGCACACTCTACTGACATCAATAAGGACATATCTACTACTGGCAGCACACTCTTCTAACACTTATCAATAAGGACATATTTACTACTGGCAGCCCACTCTTCTAACACTTATCAATAAGGACATATTTACTACTGGCAGCCCACTCTGCTGACACTTAGCAATAAGGACATATTTACTACTGGCAGCCCACTCTGCTGACACTTAGCAATAAGGACATATTTACTACTGTCAGCCCACTCTTCTAACACTTATCAATAAGGACATATTTACTGCTGGCAGCACACTCTACTGACATCAATAAGGACATATCTACTACTGGCAGCACACTCTTCTAACACTTATCAATAAGGACATATTTACTACTGTCAGCCCACTCTTCTAACACTTATCAATAAGGACATATTTACTGCTGGCAGCACACTCTACTGACATCAATAAGGACATATCTACTACTGGCAGCACACTCTTCTAACACTTATCAATAAGGACATATTTACTACTGGCAGCACACTCTACTGACATCAATAAGGACATATCTACTACTGGCAGCACACTCTTCTAACACTTATCAATAAAGACATATTTACTACTGTCAGCCCACTCTTCTAACACTTATCAATAAGGACATATTTACTGCTGGCAGCACACTCTACTGACATCAATAAGGACATATCTACTACTGGCAGCACACTCTTCTAACACTTAACAATAAGGACATATCTACTACTGGCAGCATACTCTTCTAACACTTAACAATAAGGACATATCTACTACTGGCAGCATACTCTTCTAACACTTATCAATAAGGACATATCTACTACTGGCAGCCCACTCTGCTGACACTTATCAATAAGGACATATTTACTACTGTCAGCCCACTCTGCTGACACTTAGCAATAAGGACATATTTACTACTGGCAGCCCACTCTTCTAACACTTATCAATAAGGATATATTTACTACTGGCAGCCCTCTCTTCTAACACTTAACAATAAGGACATATTTACTACTGGCAGCCCATTCTTCTAACACTTATCAATAAGGACATATTTACTACTGGCAGCCCATTCTTCTAACACTTATCAATAAGGACATATCTACTACTGGCAGCCCATTCTTCTAACACTTATCAATAAGGACATATTTACTACTGTCAGCCCACTCTGCTGACACTTAGCAATAAGGACATATTTACTACTGGCAGCCCACTCTTCTAACACTTATCAATAAGGATATATTTACTACTGGCAGCCCTCTCTTCTAACACTTAACAATAAGGACATATTTACTACTGGCAGCCCATTCTTCTAACACTTATCAATAAGGACATATTTACTACTGGCAGCCCACTCTTCTAACACTTATCAATAAGGACATATTTACTACTGTCAGCCCACTCTGCTGACACTTAGCAATAAGGACATATTTACTACTGGCAGCACACTCTACTGACATCAATAAGGACATATTTACTACTGGCAGCCCATTCTTCTAACACTTAACAATAAGGACATATTTACTACTGTCAGCCCACTCTGCTGACACTTAGCAATAAGGACATATTTACTACTGGCAGCACACTCTACTGACATCAATAAGGACATATTTACTACTGTCAGCCCACTCTTCTAACACTTAACAATAAGGACATATTTACTACTGTCAGCCCACTCTGCTGACACTTAGCAATAAGGACATATTTACTACTGGCAGCACACTCTACTGACATCAATAAGGACATATTTACTACTGTCAGCCCATTCTTCTAACACTTAACAATAAGGACATATTTACTACTGGCAGCATACTCTTCTAACACTTATCAATAAGGACATATCTACTACTGGGAGCCCATTCTTCTAACACTTAACAATAAGGACATATTTACTACTGTCAGCCCACTCTGCTGACACTTAGCAATAAGGACATATTTACTGCTGGCAGCCCACTCTTCTAACACTTATCAATAAGGACATATTTACTACTGTCAGCCCATTCTTCTAACACTTATCAATAAGGACATATTTACTACTGGCAGCATACTCTGCTGACACTTAGCAATAAGGACATATTTACTACTGGCAGCACACTCTTCTAACACTTATCAATAAGGACATATTTACTACTGGCAGCACACTCTTCTAACACTTATCAATAAGGACATATTTACTACTGGGAGCCCACTCTTCTAACACTTAGCAATAAGGACATATTTACTACTGGCAGCCCTCTCTTCTAACACTTAACAATAAGGACATATTTACTACTGGCAGCCCATTCTTCTAACACTTATCAATAAGGACATATTTACTACTGGCAGCCCTCTCTTCTAACACTTAACAATAAGGACATATTTACTACTGGCAGCCCATTCTTCTAACACTTATCAATAAGGACATATTTACTACTGGCAGCACACTCTACTGACATCAATAAGGACATATTTACTACTGGCAGCCCATTCTTCTAACACTTATCAATAAGGACATATTTACTACTGGCAGCATACTCTGCTGACACTTAGCAATAAGGACATATCTACTACTGGCAGCATACTCTTCTAACACTTATCAATAAGGACATATTTACTACTGGCAGCACACTCTTCTAACACTTATCAATAAGGACATATCTACTACTGGCAGCATACTCTTCTAACACTTATCAATAAGGACATATTTACTACTGGCAGCACACTCTTCTAACACTTATCAATAAGGACATATCTACTACTGGCAGCATACTCTTCTAACACTTATCAATAAGGATATATTTACTACTGGCAGCACACTCTTCTAACACTTATCAATAAGGACATATTTACTACTGTCAGCCCACTCTGCTGACACTTAGCAATAAGGACATATTTACTACTGGCAGCACACTCTACTGACATCAATAAGGACATATTTACTACTGTCAGCCCACTCTTCTAACACTTAACAATAAGGACATATTTACTACTGTCAGCCCACTCTGCTGACACTTAGCAATAAGGACATATTTACTGCTGGCAGCACACTCTACTGACATCAATAAGGACATATTTACTACTGTCAGCCCACTCTTCTAACACTTAACAATAAGGACATATTTACTACTGTCAGCCCACTCTGCTGACACTTAGCAATAAGGACATATTTACTTCTGGCAGCCCACTCTTCTAACACTTATCAATAAGGACATATTTACTACTGTCAGCCCATTCTTCTAACACTTATCAATAAGGACATATTTACTACTGGCAGCATACTCTGCTGACACTTAGCAATAAGGACATATTTACTACTGGCAGCACACTATTCTAACACTTATCAATAAGGACATATTTACTACTGGCAGCCCATTCTTCTAACACTTATCAATAAGGACATATTTACTACTGTCAGCCCATTCTTCTAACACTTATCAATAAGGACATATTTACTACTGGCAGCATACTCTGCTGACACTTAGCAATAAGGACATATTTACTACTGGCAGCCCATTCTTCTAACACTTATCAATAAGGACATATTTACTACTGGCAGCCCACTCTTCTAACACTTATCAATAAGGACATATTTACTACTGGCAGCACACTCTTCTAACACTTATCAATAAGGACATATTTACTACTGGCAGCATACTCTTCTAACACTTAACAATAAGGACATATTTACTACTGGCAGCCCACTCTTCTAACACTTATCAATAAGGACATATTTACTACTGGCAGCACACTCTTCTAACACTTATCAATAAGGACATATTTACTACTGGCAGCATACTCTTCTAACACTTAACAATAAGGACATATCTACTACTGGCAGCCCACTCTTCTAACACTTATCAATAAGGACATATTTACTACTGGCAGCCCACTCTGCTGACACTTAGCAATAAGGACATATTTACTACTGGCAGCCCACTCTACTGACACTTATCAATAAGGACATATCTACTACTGGCAGCACACTCTTCTAACACTTATCAATAAGGACATATTTACTACTGGCAGCCCACTCTGCTGACACTTATCAATAAGGACATATTTACTACTGGCAGCCCACTCTGCTGACACTTAGCAATAAGGACATATTTACTACTGGCAGCACACTCTACTGACATCAATAAGGACATATTTACTACTGTCAGCCCACTCTTCTAACACTTAACAATAAGGACATATTTACTACTGTCAGCCCACTCTGCTGACACTTAGCAATAAGGACATATTTACTACTGGGAGCACAATCTTCTAACACTTAACAATAAGGACATATTTACTACTGTCAGCCCACTCTGCTGACACTTAGCAATAAGGACATATTTACTGCTGGCAGCACACTCTACTGACATCAATAAGGACATATTTACTACTGGCAGCCCATTCTTCTAACACTTATCAATAAGGACATATTTACTACTGGCAGCCCACTCTGCTGACACTTATCAATAAGGACATATTTACTACTGGCAGCCCTCTCTTCTAACACTTATCAATAAGGACATATTTACTACTGGCAGCCCATTCTTCTAACACTTATCAATAAGGACATATTTACTACTGGCAGCCCATTCTTCTAACACTTATCAATAAGGACATATTTACTACTGGCAGCCCTCTCTTCTAACACTTATCAATAAGGACATATTTACTACTGGCAGCCCATTCTTCTAACACTTATCAATAAGGACATATTTACTACTGTCAGCCCATTCTTCTAACACTTATCAATAAGGACATATTTACTACTGGCAGCCCACTCTGCTGACACTTATCAATAAGGACATATTTACTACTGGCAGCACACTCTACTGACATCAATAAGGACATATTTACTACTGGCAGCCCATTCTTCTAACACTTATCAATAAGGACATATTTACTACTGGCAGCACACTCTACTGACATCAATAAGGACATATTTACTACTGGCAGCCCATTCTTCTAACACTTAACAATAAGGACATATTTACTACTGGCAGCACACTCTACTGACGCTTATCAATAAGGACATATTTACTACTGGGAGCACAATCTTCTAACACTTATCAATAAGGACATATTTACTACTGGCAGCCCTCTCTTCTAACACTTAACAATAAGGACATATTTACTACTGGCAGCCCATTCTTCTAACACTTATCAATAAGGACATATTTACTACTGGCAGCCCACTCTGCTGACACTTATCAATAAGGACATATTTACTACTGGCAGCCCACTCTGCTGACACTTATCAATAAGGACATATTTACTACTGGCAGCCCTCTCTTCTAACACTTATCAATAAGGACATATTTACTACTGGCAGCCCTCTCTTCTAACACTTATCAATAAGGACATATTTACTACTGGCAGCCCATTCTTCTAACACTTATCAATAAGGACATATTTACTACTGGCAGCCCATTCTTCTAACACTTATCAATAAGGACATATTTACTACTGGCAGCCCACTCTGCTGACACTTAGCAATAAGGACATATTTACTACTGGCAGCCCATTCTTCTAACACTTATCAATAAGGACATATTTACTACTGGGAGCCCACTCTGCTGACACTTAGCAATAAGGACATATTTACTACTGGGAGCACAATCTTCTAACACTTAACAATAAGGACATATTTACTACTGTCAGCCCATTCTTCTAACACTTAACAATAAGGACATATTTACTACTGGGAGCACAATCTTCTAACACTTAACAATAAGGACATATTTACTACTGTCAGCCCACTCTGCTGACACTTAGCAATAAGGACATATTTACTACTGGCAGCCCTCTCTTCTAACACTTATCAATAAGGACATATTTACTACTGGCAGCCCTCTCTTCTAACACTTATCAATAAGGACATATTTACTACTGGCAGCATACTCTTCTAACACTTAACAATAAGGACATATTTACTACTGGCAGCCCACTCTTCTAACACTTATCAATAAGGACATATTTACTACTGTCAGCCCACTCTGCTGACACTTAGCAATAAGGACATATTTACTACTGGGAGCCCACTCTGCTGACACTTAGCAATAAGGACATATTTACTACTGGCAGCCCATTCTTCTAACACTTATCAATAAGGACATATTTACTACTGGCAGCCCATTCTTCTAACACTTATCAATAAGGACATATTTACTACTGGGAGCCCACTCTGCTGACACTTAGCAATAAGGACATATTTACTACTGGCAGCCCATTCTTCTAACACTTATCAATAAGGACATATTTACTACTGGCAGCATACTCTTCTAACACTTATCAATAAGGACATATCTACTACTGGGAGCACACTCTACTGACATCAATAAGGACATATTTACTACTGGCAGCCCATTCTTCTAACACTTATCAATAAGGACATATTTACTACTGGGAGCCCACTCTGCTGACACTTAGCAATAAGGACATATTTACTACTGGCAGCCCATTCTTCTAACACTTATCAATAAGGACATATTTACTACTGGCAGCACACTCTGCTGACACTTAGCAATAAGGACATATTTACTACTGGCAGCCCATTCTTCTAACACTTATCAATAAGGACATATTTACTACTGGGAGCCCACTCTGCTGACACTTAGCAATAAGGACATATTTACTACTGGGAGCACAATCTTCTAACACTTAACAATAAGGACATATTTACTACTGGCAGCCCATTCTTCTAACACTTATCAATAAGGACATATTTACTACTGGGAGCCCACTCTGCTGACACTTAGCAATAAGGACATATTTACTACTGGGAGCCCACTCTTCTAACACTTAACAATAAGGACATATTTACTACTGGGAGCACAATCTTCTAACACTTAACAATAAGGACATATTTACTACTGTCAGCCCATTCTTCTAACACTTATCAATAAGGACATATTTACTACTGGGAGCACAATCTTCTAACACTTAACAATAAGGACATATTTACTACTGTCAGCCCACTCTTCTAACACTTAACAATAAGGACATATTTACTACTGGGAGCACAATCTTCTAACACTTAACAATAAGGACATATTTACTACTGTCAGCCCACTCTGCTGACACTTAGCAATAAGGACATATTTACTACTGGCAGCCCATTCTTCTAACACTTATCAATAAGGACATATTTACTACTGGCAGCCCACTCTGCTGACACTTAACAATAAGGACATATTTACTACTGGCAGCCCACTCTGCTGACACTTAGCAATAAGGACATATTTACTACTGGCAGCCCATTCTTCTAACACTTATCAATAAGGACATATTTACTACTGGCAGCCCACTCTGCTGACACTTATCAATAAGGACATATTTACTACTGGCAGCCCATTCTTCTAACACTTATCAATAAGGACATATTTACTACTGGCAGCCCTCTCTTCTAACACTTATCAATAAGGACATATTTACTACTGGCAGCCCACTCTACTGACATCAATAAGGACATATTTACTACTGGGAGCACAATCTTCTAACACTTATCAATAAGGACATATTTACTACTGGCAGCCCTCTCTTCTAACACTTAACAATAAGGACATATTTACTACTGGCAGCCCATTCTTCTAACACTTATCAATAAGGACATATTTACTACTGGCAGCCCACTCTGCTGACACTTATCAATAAGGACATATTTACTACTGGCAGCCCATTCTTCTAACACTTATCAATAAGGACATATTTACTACTGGCAGCCCTCTCTTCTAACACTTATCAATAAGGACATATTTACTACTGGCAGCCCACTCTGCTGACACTTAGCAATAAGGACATATTTACTACTGGCAGCCCATTCTTCTAACACTTATCAATAAGGACATATTTACTACTGGCAGCCCACTCTTCTAACACTTATCAATAAGGACATATTTACTACTGGCAGCACACTCTACTAACACTTATCAATAAGGACATATCTACTACTGGCAGCACACTCTTCTAACACTTATCAATAAGGACATATTTACTACTGGCAGCCCATTCTTCTAACACTTATCAATAAGGACATATTTACTACTGGCAGCCCACTCTTCTAACACTTATCAATAAGGACATATCTACTACTGGCAGCATACTCTTCTAACACTTAACAATAAGGACATATTTACTACTGGGAGCACAATCTTCTAACACTTAACAATAAGGACATATTTACTACTGGCAGCCCAATCTTCTAACACTTATCAATAAGGACATATTTACTACTGTCAGCCCACTCTGCTGACACTTAGCAATAAGGACATATTTACTACTGGGAGCCCACTCTGCTGACACTTAGCAATAAGGACATATTTACTACTGTCAGCCCACTCTGCTGACACTTAGCAATAAGGACATATTTACTACTGGCAGCACACTCTTCTAACACTTATCAATAAGGACATATTTACTACTGGCAGCCCACTCTTCTAACACTTATCAATAAGGACATATTTACTACTGGCAGCATACTCTTCTAACACTTATCAATAAGGACATATTTACTACTGGCAGCCCATTCTTCTAACACTTATCAATAAGGACATATTTACTACTGGCAGCCCATTCTTCTAACACTTATCAATAAGGACATATTTACTACTGGCAGCATACTCTTCTAACACTTATCAATAAGGACATATTTACTACTGGCAGCCCATTCTTCTAACACTTATCAATAAGGACATATTTACTACTGGCAGCCCATTCTTCTAACACTTATCAATAAGGACATATTTACTACTGGCAGCATACTCTTCTAACACTTATCAATAAGGACATATTTACTACTGGCAGCCCATTCTTCTAACACTTATCAATAAGGACATATTTACTACTGGCAGCATACTCTTCTAACACTTATCAATAAGGACATATTTACTACTGGCAGCCCACTCTTCTAACACTTATCAATAAGGACATATTTACTACTGGCAGCATACTCTTCTAACACTTATCAATAAGGACATATTTACTACTGGCAGCCCATTCTTCTAACACTTATCAATAAGGACATATTTACTACTGGCAGCCCATTCTTCTAACACTTATCAATAAGGACATATTTACTACTGGCAGCATACTCTTCTAACACTTATCAATAAGGACATATTTACTACTGGCAGCCCATTCTTCTAACACTTATCAATAAGGACATATTTACTACTGGCAGCCCACTCTGCTGACACTTATCAATAAGGACATATTTACTACTGGCAGCCCACTCTGCTGACACTTAGCAATAAGGACATATTTACTACTGGCAGCCCATTCTTCTAACACTTATCAATAAGGACATATTTACTACTGGCAGCCCTCTCTTCTAACACTTATCAATAAGGACATATTTACTACTGGCAGCCCACTCTACTGACATCAATAAGGACATATTTACTACTGGGAGCACAATCTTCTAACACTTATCAATAAGGACATATTTACTACTGGCAGCCCTCTCTTCTAACACTTAACAATAAGGACATATTTACTACTGGCAGCCCACTCTTCTAACACTTATCAATAAGGACATATTTACTACTGGCAGCCCACTCTGCTGACACTTATCAATAAGGACATATTTACTACTGGCAGCCCATTCTTCTAACACTTATCAATAAGGACATATTTACTACTGGCAGCCCATTCTTCTAACACTTATCAATAAGGACATATTTACTACTGGCAGCCCTCTCTTCTAACACTTATCAATAAGGACATATTTACTACTGGCAGCCCACTCTGCTGACACTTAGCAATAAGGACATATTTACTACTGGCAGCCCATTCTTCTAACACTTATCAATAAGGACATATTTACTACTGGCAGCCCATTCTTCTAACACTTATCAATAAGGACATATTTACTACTGGCAGCCCTCTCTTCTAACACTTAACAATAAGGACATATTTACTACTGTCAGCCCATTCTTCTAACACTTATCAATAAGGACATATTTACTACTGGCAGCCCTCTCTTCTAACACTTATCAATAAGGACATATTTACTACTGGCAGCCCATTCTTCTAACACTTATCAATAAGGACATATTTACTACTGTCAGCCCATTCTTCTAACACTTATCAATAAGGACATATTTACTACTGGCAGCCCACTCTGCTGACACTTATCAATAAGGACATATTTACTACTGGCAGCACACTCTTCTAACACTTATCAATAAGGACATATTTACTACTGGCAGCACACTCTACTGACATCAATAAGGACATATTTACTACTGGCAGCCCACTCTTCTAACACTTATCAATAAGGCCATATTTACTACTGTCAGCCCATTCTTCTAACACTTATCAATAAGGACATATTTACTACTGGCAGCCCACTCTGCTGACACTTATCAATAAGGACATATTTACTACTGGCAGCACACTCTTCTAACACTTAACAATAAGGACATATTTACTACTGGCAGCCCATTCTTCTAACACTTATCAATAAGGACATATTTACTACTGTCAGCCCACTCTTCTAACACTTAACAATAAGGACATATTTACTACTGGGAGCACAATCTTCTAACACTTATCAATAAGGACATATTTACTACTGTCAGCCCACTCTTCTAACACTTAACAATAAGGACATATTTACTACTGGCAGCCCATTCTTCTAACACTTATCAATAAGGACATATTTACTACTGGCAGCCCACTCTGCTGACACTTAGCAATAAGGACATATTTACTACTGGCAGCCCATTCTTCTAACACTTATCAATAAGGACATATTTACTACTGGCAGCCCTCTCTTCTAACACTTAACAATAAGGACATATTTACTACTGTCAGCCCACTCTACTGACATCAATAAGGACATATCTACTACTGGCAGCACACTCTTCTAACACTTAACAATAAGGACATATTTACTACTGGCAGCCCATTCTTCTAACACTTATCAATAAGGACATATTTACTACTGGCAGCCCTCTCTTCTAACACTTATCAATAAGGACATATTTACTACTGGCAGCCCATTCTTCTAACACTTATCAATAAGGACATATTTACTACTGTCAGCCCATTCTTCTAACACTTATCAATAAGGACATATTTACTACTGGCAGCCCACTCTGCTGACACTTATCAATAAGGACATATTTACTACTGGCAGCACACTCTTCTAACACTTATCAATAAGGACATATTTACTACTGGCAGCACACTCTACTGACATCAATAAGGACATATTTACTACTGGCAGCCCTCTCTTCTAACACTTAACAATAAGGACATATTTACTACTGGCAGCCCATTCTTCTAACACTTATCAATAAGGACATATTTACTACTGGCAGCCCACTCTTCTAACACTTATCAATAAGGCCATATTTACTACTGTCAGCCCATTCTTCTAACACTTATCAATAAGGACATATTTACTACTGGCAGCCCACTCTGCTGACACTTATCAATAAGGACATATTTACTACTGGCAGCACACTCTTCTAACACTTAACAATAAGGACATATTTACTACTGGCAGCCCATTCTTCTAACACTTATCAATAAGGACATATTTACTACTGTCAGCCCACTCTTCTAACACTTAACAATAAGGACATATTTACTACTGGGAGCACAATCTTCTAACACTTATCAATAAGGACATATTTACTACTGTCAGCCCACTCTTCTAACACTTAACAATAAGGACATATTTACTACTGGCAGCCCATTCTTCTAACACTTATCAATAAGGACATATTTACTACTGTCAGCCCACTCTTCTAACACTTAACAATAAGGACATATTTACTACTGGGAGCACAATCTTCTAACACTTAACAATAAGGACATATTTACTACTGTCAGCCCACTCTGCTGACACTTAGCAATAAGGACATATTTACTACTGGCAGCATACTCTGCTGACACTTAGCAATAAGGACATATTTACTACTGGCAGCCCATTCTTCTAACACTTATCAATAAGGACATATTTACTACTGTCAGCCCATTCTTCTAACACTTATCAATAAGGACATATTTACTACTGGCAGCCCACTCTTCTAACACTTATCAATAAGGACATATTTACTACTGGCAGCCCATTCTTCTAACACTTATCAATAAGGACATATTTACTACTGGCAGCATACTCTGCTGACACTTAGCAATAAGGACATATTTACTACTGGCAGCCCATTCTTCTAACACTTATCAATAAGGACATATTTACTACTGTCAGCCCATTCTTCTAACACTTATCAATAAGGACATATTTACTACTGGCAGCCCACTCTTCTAACACTTATCAATAAGGACATATTTACTACTGGCAGCCCACTCTTCTAACACTTATCAATAAGGACATATTTACTACTGTCAGCCCATTCTTCTAACACTTATCAATAAGGACATATTTACTACTGGCAGCCCACTCTTCTAACACTTATCAATAAGGACATATTTACTACTGGCAGCATACTCTACTGACATCAATAAGGACATATTTACTACTGGCAGCCCACTCTTCTAACACTTATCAATAAGGACATATTTACTACTGGCAGCCCACTCTGCTGACACTTAGCAATAAGGACATATTTACTACTGGAAGCATACTCTTCTAACACTTAACAATAAGGACATATTTACTACTGGGAGCCCACTCTGCTGACACTTAGCAATAAGGACATATTTACTACTGGCAGCCCACTCTACTGACACTTATCAATAAGGACATATCTACTACTGGAAGCCCATTCTTCTAACACTTATCAATAAGGACATATTTACTACTGGCAGCACACTCTTCTAACACTTATCAATAAGGACATATCTACTACTGGCAGCACAATCTTCTAACACTTAACAATAAGGACATATTTACTACTGGCAGCCCACTCTGCTGACACTTATCAATAAGGACATATTTACTACTGGCAGCCCTCTCTTCTAACACTTATCAATAAGGACATATTTACTACTGGCAGCCCATTCTTCTAACACTTATCAATAAGGACATATTTACTACTGTCAGCCCATTCTTCTAACACTTATCAATAAGGACATATTTACTACTGGCAGCCCACTCTGCTGACACTTATCAATAAGGACATATTTACTACTGGCAGCACACTCTGCTGACACTTATCAATAAGGACATATTTACTACTGGCAGCACACTCTGCTGACACTTATCAATAAGGACATATTTACTACTGGCAGCACACTCTGCTGACACTTAGCAATAAGGACATATTTACTACTGGCAGCCCATTCTTCTAACACTTATCAATAAGGACATATTTACTACTGGCAGCCCACTCTGCTGACACTTAGCAATAAGGACATATTTACTACTGGCAGCCCACTCTTCTAACACTTATCAATAAGGACATATCTACTACTGGCAGCACACTCTTCTAACACTTATCAATAAGGACATATTTACTACTGGCAGCCCACTCTGCTGACACTTAGCAATAAGGACATATTTACTACTGGCAGCCCACTCTTCTAACACTTATCAATAAGGACATATCTACTACTGGCAGCATACTCTTCTAACACTTATCAATAAGGACATATTTACTACTGGCAGCCCATTCTGCTGACACTTAGCAATAAGGACATATTTACTACTGGCAGCCCACTCTGCTGACACTTATCAATAAGGACATATTTACTACTGGCAGCCCTCTCTTCTAACACTTATCAATAAGGACATATCTACTACTGGCAGCACACTCTTCTAACACTTATCAATAAGGACATATTTACTACTGGCAGCACACTCTTCTAACACTTATCAATAAGGACATATCTACTACTGGCAGCACACTCTTCTAACACTTATCAATAAGGACATATCTACTACTGGCAGCCCACTCTGCTGACACTTATCAATAAGGACATATTTACTACTGGCAGCATACTCTTCTAACACTTAACAATAAGGACATATTTACTACTGGCAGCCCATTCTTCTAACACTTAACAATAAGGACATATTTACTACTGGCAGCCCATTCTTCTAACACTTATCAATAAGGACATATTTACTACTGGCAGCCCTCTCTTCTAACACTTATCAATAAGGACATATTTACTACTGGCAGCCCACTCTGCTGACACTTAGCAATAAGGACATATTTACTACTGGCAGCCCATTCTTCTAACACTTAACAATAAGGACATATTTACTACTGGCAGCCCATTCTTCTAACACTTATCAATAAGGACATATTTACTACTGGCAGCCCATTCTTCTAACACTTATCAATAAGGACATATCTACTACTGGCAGCACACTCTTCTAACACTTATCAATAAGGACATATCTACTACTGGCAGCCCACTCTGCTGACACTTATCAATAAGGACATATTTACTACTGTCAGCCCACTCTGCTGACACTTATCAATAAGGACATATTTACTACTGGCAGCCCACTCTGCTGACACTTAGCAATAAGGACATATTTACTACTGGCAGCATACTCTTCTAACACTTATCAATAAGGACATATCTACTACTGGCAGCACACTCTTCTAACACTTATCAATAAGGACATATCTACTACTGGCAGCATACTCTTCTAACACTTATCAATAAGGACATATCTACTACTGGAAGCACACTCTGCTGACACTTAGCAATAAGGACATATTTACTACTGGCAGCCCACTCTTCTAACACTTATCAATAAGGACATATTTACTACTGGCAGCATACTCTTCTAACACTTATCAATAAGGACATATCTACTACTGGGAGCACAATCTTCTAACACTTAACAATAAGGACATATTTACTACTGGCAGCATACTCTTCTAACACTTAACAATAAGGACATATCTACTACTGGCAGCATACTCTTCTAACACTTATCAATAAGGACATATCTACTACTGGAAGCACACTCTGCTGACACTTAGCAATAAGGACATATTTACTACTGTCAGCCCACTCTGCTGACACTTAGCAATAAGGACATATCTACTACTGGCAGCCCATTCTTCTAACACTTAACAATAAGGACATATCTACTACTGGCAGCATACTCTTCTAACACTTATCAATAAGGACATATCTACTACTGGAAGCACACTCTGCTGACACTTAGCAATAAGGACATATTTACTACTGTCAGCCCACTCTGCTGACACTTAGCAATAAGGACATATCTACTACTGGCAGCCCATTCTTCTAACACTTAGCAATAAGGACATATTTACTACTGGCAGCCCACTCTTCTAACACTTATCAATAAGGACATATTTACTACTGGCAGCCCATTCTTCTAACACTTAACAATAAGGACATATCTACTACTGGCAGCATACTCTTCTAACACTTATCAATAAGGACATATTTACTACTGGCAGCACACTCTTCTAACACTTATCAATAAGGACATATCTACTACTGGCAGCACACTCTTCTAACACTTATCAATAAGGACATATCTACTACTGGCAGCCCACTCTGCTGACACTTATCAATAAGGACATAAAAACTACTGTGAGCCCACTCTGCTGACACTTAGCAATAAGGACATATTTACTACTGTCAGCCCACTCTGCTGACACTTATCAATAAGGACATATTTACTACTGGCAGCCCATTCTTCTAACACTTATCAATAAGGACATATTTACTACTGGCAGCACACTCTTCTAACACTTATCAATAAGGACATATCTACTACTGGCAGCATACTCTTCTAACACTTATCAATAAGGACATATCTACTACTGGAAGCACACTCTGCTGACACTTAGCAATAAGGACATATTTACTACTGGCAGCCCATTCTTCTAACACTTATCAATAAGGACATATTTACTACTGGCAGCCCATTCTTCTAACACTTATCAATAAGGACATATTTACTACTGGCAGCACACTCTACTGACATCAATAAGGACATATTTACTACTGGCAGCACACTCTGCTGACACTTATCAATAAGGACATATTTACTACTGGCAGCCCATTCTTCTAACACTTATCAATAAGGACATATTTACTACTGGCAGCCCACTCTTCTAACACTTAACAATAAGGACAAATTTACTACTGGCAGCCCATTCTTCTAACACTTATCAATAAGGACATATTTACTACTGGCAGCACACTCTACTGACATCAATAAGGACATATTTACTACTGGCAGCCCTCTCTTCTAACACTTAACAATAAGGACATATTTACTACTGGCAGCCCATTCTTCTAACACTTATCAATAAGGACATATTTACTACTGTCAGCCCACTCTGCTGACACTTAGCAATAAGGACATATTTACTACTGGAAGCACACTCTGCTGACACTTAGCAATAAGGACATATTTACTACTGGCAGCCCATTCTTCTAACACTTATCAATAAGGACATATTTACTACTGTCAGCCCACTCTGCTGACACTTAGCAATAAGGACATATTTACTACTGGCAGCCCATTCTTCTAACACTTATCAATAAGGACATATTTACTACTGGCAGCACACTCTACTGACATCAATAAGGACATATTTACTACTGGCAGCCCATTCTTCTAACACTTATCAATAAGGACATATTTACTACTGGCAGCACACTCTACTGACATCAATAAGGACATATTTACTACTGGGAGCACAATCTTCTAACACTTAACAATAAGGACATATCTACTACTGAGAGCACACTCTGCTCACAGCGTTTATTTGGAGACAGAATTACTGCTGACAGCATACTTTGCTGACCCTTATCAACAATAACATATTTACTACTGGCATCACACTGTTCTGACACCTGTCAATAGGTACAAAAGTACTGCAGACGGTACACCCATCAATAAGGGCTTATTCTGACAGATACCTCACTTCAGTCAGTAAGGACTGATGAACAACTCTGCTCACTCTGCTCACTGCCTCTCAGTAAGGACTTGTGCGCTACTGACAGCATCACTTCCTCACTCGAATCAATAAGGACTGATGTCCTGTCAACAGCTCCACTACTCCTCGGGAATGGAATATTCTGCTCCCCCGTGATAAGGACTGACAGAATTATATAATCATTAACCAATAATATGGACTGGTATTCTATTGACTTCATACTATGCTTACTACTGTCAGTAGAGACAAATGAAATATTGACGGCACGCTTTGCTCACACCCATGAGTTAAGATGTATTTATCACTGACAGAACACTGTGCTCAAACCAGGGACATCTTAAGGATTTTGAGGGCCTTGGGCCAAACTTATTTTTAGGGCCCCTGTTTGGAACAGCTTTGATTTTATGATCCAATTTCAGCTGTTTCGTGCCCTCTTTGGCCAGGTCACGAACAGTGCACAGGCTAATATTCAGGGATTGTGACTTGAGTTTTCAACATTGTAACACAGCAGCAGCTCACTAATATTACTGCAAATATTCTCTGTTACACACTCCCCTTTCTAATATGTGAGGTCCACTTTTGAACTAAAAGAAGCTTTTTTATGGATATTGCAAAAACAAACACTTCTCTGCAGAATGTCTGTAATAGACTCACACATCACACGCATTACAAATAAAGAAAAACTGTATTTAAAACAATCAGTTCAAGAATTATTCAAGGTCATCGGGGCAAGACTCTGCAGAACAAAGCTGGCTCTATCAGTGGCCCCCCTGAAAGGCTGGGGCCCTGGGCCAGAGCCAAATTTTCCCATGCCAAAAAACATCTCTGGCTCAGACACATCAATGACAGCTGATGTACCACCACCACACTGTGCTCAGACACATCAATGACAACTGGTGTACCACCTCCATCACACTGTGCTCAGACACATCAATGACAACTGATGTACCACCACCAGCACACTGTGCTCAGACACATCAATGCAACTGATATACCACCATCACACTCTGCTCAGACACATCAATGACAACTGTGTACAACCACACTGTACTCAGTCACATCAATGACAACTGATGTACCACCACCAGCACACTGTGCTCAGACACATCAATGCAACTGATATACCACCACCACAGTGTGCTCAGACACATCAATGAAAACTGGTGTACCACCACCATCACACTGTGCTCAGACACATCAATGACAACTGATATACCACCACCACACTCTGCTCAGACACATCAATGATAACTGTGTACCACTACCACACTGTGCTCAGACACATCAATGGCAACTGATGTACCACCACCACACTGTGCTCAGACACATCAATGACAACGGATGTACCACCACCACCACACTGTGCTCAGACACATCAATAAAAACTGATATACCACCATCACACTCTGCTCAGACACATCAATGACAACTGTGTACCACCACACTGTACTCAGTCACATCAATGACAACTGATGTACCACCACCACAGTGTGCTCAGACACAGCAATGAAAACTGGTGTACCACCATCATCACACTATGCTCAGACACATCAATGACAACTGATATACCACCACCACACTCTGCTCTGACACATCAATGATAACTGTGTACCACTACCACACTGTGCTCAGACACATCAATGACAACTGGTGTACCACCACCACAACACTGCGCTCAGACACATCAATGACAACTGATATACCACCACCACGCTCTGCTCAGACACATCAATGACAACTGTGTACCACCACCACACTATGCTCAGACACATCAATGACAACTGGTGTACCACCACCACAACACTGCGCTCAGACACATCAATGACAACTGATATACCACCACCACGCTCTGCTCAGACACATCAATGACAACTGTGTACCACTACCACACTGTGCTCAGACACATCAATGACAACTGGTGTACCACCACCACAACACTGCGCTCAGACACATCAATGACAACTGTTATACCACCACCACGCTCTGCTCAGACACATCAATGACAACTGGTGTACCACCACCACCACACTCTGCTCAGACACATCAATGACAACTGTGTATCACCACCACACTGTGCTCAGACACATCAAAGACAACTGATGTACCACTACCACACTGTGCTCAGACACATCAATGAAAACTGGTGTATCACCAACATCACACTGTGCTCAGACACATCAATGACAACTGGTGTACCACCACCTCCACACTGCGCTCAGACACATCAATGACAACTGGTGTAGCACCTCCATCACACTGTGTTCAGACACATCAATGACAACTGATGTACCACCACTACACTCTGCTCAGACACATCAATGACAACTGATGTACCACCACCACACTCTGCTCAGACACATCAATGACAACTGGTGTACCACCACCACACTGTGCTCAGACACATCAGTGACAACTGGTGTACCACCAACACCACACTGCGCTCAGACACATCAATGACAACTGATATACCACCACCACACTCTGCTCAGACACATCAATGACAACTGTGTACCACCACACTGTGTTCAGACACATCAATGAAAACTGGTGTACCACCACCATCACACTGTTCTCAGACACGTCAATGACAACTGATGTACCACCACCACAGTGTGCTCAGACACATCAATGAATACTGGTGTACCACCACCATCACACTGTGCTCAGACACATCAATGACAACTGATATACCACCACCACACTGTGCTCAGACACATCAATGATAACTGTGTACCACTACCTTACTGTGCTCAGACACATCAATGACAACTGATGTACCACCACCACACTGTGCTCAGACACATCAATGACAACTGGTGTACCACCACCACAACACTGTGCTCAGACACATCAATGACAACTGATATACCACCACCACACTCTGCTCAGACACATCAATGACAACTGTGTCCCACCACCACACTGTGCTCAGACACATCAATGACAACTGGTGTACCACCACCACCACACTGCGCTCAGACACACCAATTACAACTGATATACCACCACCACACTCTGCTCAGACACATCAATGACAACTGTGTATCACTACCACACTGCGCTCAGACACATCAATGACAACTGATATACCACCACCACACTGTGCTCAGACACATCAAAGACAACTGATGTACCACTACCACACTGTGCTCAGACACATCAATGAAAACTGGTGTACCACCACCATCACACTGTGCTCAGACACATCAATGACAACTGGTGTACCACCACCACCACACTGCGCTCAGACACATCAATGACAACTGGTGTAGCACCTCCATCACACTGTGTTCCGACACATCAATGACAACTGATGTACCACCACCACACTCTGCTCAGACACATCAATGACAACTGATGTACCACCACCACACTGTGCTCAGACACATCAATGACAACTGGTGTACCACCACCACACTGTGCTCAGACACATCAATGACAACTGGTGTACCACCACCACCACACTGCGCTCAGACACATCAATGACAACTGATATACCACCACCACACTCTGCTCAGACACATCAATGACAACTGTGTACCACCACACTGTGCTCAGACACATCAATGAAAACTGGTGTACCACCACCATCACACTGCGCTCAGACACATCAATGACAACTGGTGTAGCGCCTCCATCACACTGTGTTCAGACACATCAATGACAACTTATGTACCACCACCACACTCTGCTCAAACACATCAATGACAACTGATGTACCACCACCACACTGTGCTCAGACACATCAATGACAACTGATTTACCACCACCACAGTGTGCTCAGACACATCAATGACAACTGGTGTACCACCACCATCACACTGTGCTCTGACAGGTCAATGACAACTGGTGTACCACCACCACATTGTGCTCAAACATCAATGACAACAGATGTACCACCACCACCCTGTGCTCAGACATCAATGACAACAGATGTACCACCACCACACTGTGCTCCAACATCAATGACAACAGATGTAGCACCACCACCACACTGTGCTAAGACACATCAATGACAACGGATTTACCACCACCTCCACACTGTGCTCAGACTCATCAATGACAACAAATGTACCGCCACCACACTGTGCTCAGATATCAATGACAACGGATATACCTCCACCATCACACTGTGCTCAGACACATCAATGACTGATGTACCACCACCACACTGTGCTCAGGCATCAATGACAACTGGTGTACCTCTGTGAGGCCTTGATGGTTAGAAGTTAGAACTGAAATTAACTCGAGGTAAGAATTTGCCAGTAGGCACCATGTGTTCTTTGGGAAGCTTCTAAAGAGGCAAATGTTGAACATAGAGAGGCAGCGGAAGTGACACCATAAGTTTGCAGAGCCCCAGGCGCAGGCTGAAGAGGAAGTGATGACGCTGGTGTTTGACAGGAAGTGGTGCGGCCATGAGAGCCTTCACCGCGGTTAAGAGCCCGGATGCTGTACCTCGAGGTGGAAACTGAAGCAAGTGGAAACAAGAGGACGAGGGCGCGAATGGACCGCAGGGCTGTGTGTAAATTGTCAGAAATGTGGGTGAGACATTCGAAAGATGAGGGTGAGGATGGACCGCATGGCTTGGTGTAAAGTGTCAGAAATGTGGGAGAGGCAATTCGAAAGCGGTTATCCGGGGCTTTGGGCACATGAAGGCCACATTCGCACTAGTGTCAGAGCTCATTGGGTCCGTCCCTTAGAGGTAACAGCAGGATGAGGAATCGAACGATGAAGTTAGGGTCTGGGTGGGAATAAGGACGCCTGATCGGTGATGCACCATTTGCCACTAACGTAATCAGGGAATGATGACTTTTTCAGTGTTTAATTGTACAACGAGTCGCACATCTGCACACTTTTTCTCACTTCGTAAAACAAAATACCCTGGTAAGAAATGTTGTGGGAAAAATCAGTTCTGTATGAAATATCAAAAACAGGATTTTGTGGATTAATTTGCTTGGGCGCATTCTGCATTGCTTATAATACAGTGCAAAAAAGGGCAACGGTGAACACTTACTTGCTCCTTTTCTGTTGTTTTTCACTAGCCTTTACACAAAGGTACTGGCCGGCCACTCTGAAAAATGCTTGCCAGATGAAGACTCTGCACACAAGAGTTACCTGTGCAGTGACGTGCACGTCTCCCTCGCCCCACCACCACCACTTTCATGTGACTGGAATGTCACGTCCAGCCTTTATCACCCATAGGACACTGCCTACATTACTAATTTTACAAAGGCCCATACAATTCACCACAGAAATCACTTTCACGATCACAAAAGCAGAGAGCGACACAACCCCGAGCCTCCCACACTCAAAGCAATTAGTGCCAATATAGGCAACTCACCCAACCTGAAGACCAAAGCATGCACATAATAAATAAACACACAAGACTTGTTTTTTGGAGAATATTTTGATGCAGGTTTATTTCATACAAGTAATATGCCAACATGGTGGGTCAACTTACGGGCGATCCAAGGGCAGGCAGCGGTGACTAACCTAAGCTGCCCTGCCCACCTGATGAGCCAACTGCACCGTGGCCAACCCAATTGGTGCTACCCTTTTTTGAGGGGTATATCCCCCTTAAATACCGTGGACCACCAGTCCATCCCTTTACTCACGCCTTTTTAGGGGTGGAGCGTGTCCAGGCAAGCCCCCGGTTGCTCAGGCCCACAGCCGCCTGAAGGACTAGCAGGGCACCGTCGTTTCCTCCAGGATCCTGTCGTAAAGACTCCTGGGTTTGTTTGGCATATGCACCCCTATTGTGCTCCTGAAGAGGATACCCCTATGTACCATTCAGCCTCCGGATCGCCCTGTAACTTCACCACAGCTCTGGATGTGGCAGCCGTCACATCTAGGGCCCCCCACCTAGGCAGGCAACTTTCTTACTTACAACCCGCTGTCTCCAGGGCATCGCCCAGGTCCAACAAGAACAGATCCATTCCCACCTTAGACAGGTGAAGCCCATCTTCATCCAAATACCCAGTGACATTGGCATGTAGGAGTCCATGTCTGATAAAGCCAAAACCCCTCTTTTCCGTGAACTTGCGCATGGCGCTGTTGACCCTTCTACGGGAAAGTTCAATGGCCTCTCCTGACCTGGCCCTGTGCCAGACCTTCCGTGGCGTGATAATGGACCACCATAAGTCACATTGCCCAATCTGATTACTAATGTCACCCATCGTGGCTTTCATAGCCTGTAAAAGTGCCTTTCTACCCATGAACGTCAGGTCATTGCCCCCTAGGTGGATGACTAAAATGTCGGGAGGAGTTCCACCTTCTGCTAGTCTGTGCTGCGCTTCTTCAGCAAGCTGTCCATCGCATGCCTGGGAACTCCAACCAGACTATCTGAGTGATGGAAAACCCATGCCTCCAACTCCTGATTTCTGCCCATTGCGCCACCCTAGCGATGCCTGAATGGCCGATCACCCACACCTATGATCCTGGCAAAATAAAGAAATGCAAAGTTGCAACCACCATTTAATTCCATACACAATACATCGTTGAAAAAACCAAGTAACACGAATAACTGACAAAGTCTTTGCGATCATACTGCTAATCATATACATCTATAGCCACACTGATGTACGTAGCGTGCACCTTTTTCCATTTGAACTTTTATGGGCGCTTGTAGCACTGTGACTCCCACCGCCCCACTTTTTTGATGCTGTCCAGCGGTAGGCCAACCTTAAATGCAGAGGTGGCTGCTCCTATCAGGAAGGAATGGCTGGAAAATGCTTTCACGGCCCAGACAACTCAAGGCAAGACCTCATAACCTGCTCAACCTGGAACTTGGTGAGAGGAGTGAGATCTGCGTGTATTAGCAGGTAGCCTCCTGTGTTGGGGCAGAGTGCTAAGTCATCGGAGACCAGGCCCTAGGGCAGTACCTCTTTTCTCCCAGAGGTTGTAGCAAAATTACTTTCCACAGCCCTGCCTGGTAAGTTTTGGATCTTTTCACCTGTATTCTTAGGGAGTCTCCAATGAGCTGGATACCCTGTCTGCCTATAGCATCCCCAGACCCATCCTTCTTTGACCTAACCGCCAACTCACTTATTCTGAAGGCCCCAAAGAATGGCAAGCTGAATGCCGCAGCGAAGAGGTTAGCTTCAAAAGGTGAATATGTAGCCCTGTGCACTGCATCTATCATGCCCTGTAGCGTGCAGAATTCGATAGGCGACCTGGAGTCTGGAACCCGTGTCTCCCCTCTAGCCCATCCCTTAGGCGCCACCCTGATGGACAATGCCCTAGCAGGATCATGTTGCCCCCTGATCTTGGCATGGTGGCTCACAGCAGCTAGGTGGTCCGTTGTCCAGGAGTGGCTCTTGCCCTGATCCTTGGCCCACAAGACAAATAGTTATACCTTGTGCTCCTGTGTTATTGTACCCTCACCCCAAGACCCTATCACTTTGCAGAAAGTAGAGGCACAGGCCTTGTACCGCCTCCTGGTCCCTGGTGCTAGAGAGAGTTTGCCCAGTTCCATTAACCGCTGTTCCACTGTAGAAGGTGCCAAAGGTGCGGCGGGAATGGGGTCATCTCCGCTCTAGTTCGCGGCCACGCCTCCCGGAAACAGAGCCACTGAAAACGAGAGAGAGCATCAGCCGCCACGTTCTTGACCCCTTGGATGTGCCTAGCCCTAAACTCCACATTGTTGTGCAAGCAAGCCCGTAACAGTTCCCTCAGTAAGCAGAGCACCAGTGGGCAGTTAGCTGATTGTGTGTTTATGGCCCGAACCACTGCCATATTGTCAGACTAAAAAGGACCCTTCTAGATGCCAGAGCCTCTTCCCAGAGATGGAGGGCTGCCACTATGGGGAATAGTTCCAGGACAGTCACGTTGGCCGTGTCTGTGCGCACCACTCTCTCCCCATGATTGCACCAAAGCCTTCCCTGCCTGACGCATCTGTGAACAGGCACAGATCGGGGCTACCTGCCCAAGGTGCTCTCCAGATAAGAGAGCCATTGAAGTTGGCCAAGAATTCGGCCCACATCCTGAGGTCCTGTTTCATTCCCTTGCTCAGTCTAACCAGGTGATGTTTCTTTCTTACGCTGGCCATGGCCCTGGCCAACCTTCTGGCAAAAACCCTCCCCGCTGGGATCACCTTAGCCGCAAAATTTAATTTACCCTCTTCCCCAGTGAACAGGAAGTCGTCAAGGTAGTGAGTCACCCCCTTTACACCATAGGTCCCTTGTAATGCCCATTGGAAGAAACAGCTGAATGCATCGAAGTAAGCACATGAGACTGCGCAACCCATGGGCATGCATCTGTCATAGTAGAACTGGCCATCTAGTTGAAACCCAGCGAGTGTTGTCTGCCCGGGTGGACTGGCAGTAGACAGAAAGCCGATTCAATATCTGCCTTTGCTAACCAGGCCCCTTTACCCGCCCTCCTGACCATGTCCACTGCCACGTCAAACATGCAATAAGACACAGAACAAGTTCCCTCCTCCAGCCCGTGGTTCACTGAATTCCCCCCTGGGTGTGACAGATGGGGAGCTCCCAGGCTCTTTCTTAGGGACCACCCCCAGAGGAGAAACAACAAAGTTGTCAAGCAGAAGGTGAGGGAATGGCCCTGCCACTCTCCCTAATGACAGTTCTTTCTCTACCTTTACCTGTACTACTGCTGGTAGTTCTTTCGTAGACCTGACATTGTCTGCATCCCTGCTTCCCAGTGGGCCAACGTAAGGGATCCTAAAGCCTTCAATAAAGCCAGTCGCCAGCAGATATCCGTGTTGTGCATAGGGGTATTGGTGACGGGCACTTAAATGCGCAGGCGGAGGCTATGGAGCTGTCTGCGCTGAGAGTCCTAAGTATGATCTGGAGGCCGCTGAATCCCCAGTTGTGCTGTGGGGTGTAGCCAGGGGGAGGAGGGGGTCGGTGTTCGCCGGTCTCTGCTCAACTGTCCTGTCTAGTTTTGCTTGGCGTGGCGGACTCGCGTTTGCTGTAACAGGCCGCAGCTGGGTGGGGGGGCCCACAATTATTGCAACTGTGTGTGAATTTGAATGCTTTACCCCAGGAGCAGGAGCTGGCATTGAACAGCCTACAAGTGCCCGTGGGGGGACGTTTGAACCCACCCCTCTGGCCCGGTCCCCCATGCGTGCCTCGAAAGAGCTCTTTGAAGTGGCATCTCCCAAATTGGTTCTGACCTTTAAATGATGGTTGCCCACTCTGGCTTTTGTTCAGAGATTTCCTCTGCTGCGGGGTGAATTTGCCCATATGCTCCATCCAGAGCTGAACTTCTTTTTGATCCCAACCCATTTCAGGGCACATTGCCCTCTTCTTCCTGAACTCCCTCATGCCTTTAGGGCCTCATTTTGAATAGTCCGTGAATATTGAAATAACCCTGGGCCCAGCTCAGGATGTTTTTTTCATGACCACAGTGTAGTGTAGTTCCTATTTCCCTAATAGGTTCTGCGCATTGGAATAATATACCCTATAGGCTTGACATAGGACTGAGGTCGGTATGTCCCTATCGAGTATATTAAACTTAATTACTTTGTGCCAGCTAGCTCAGAGGCCACTAGAAACTCCTTGCGAACAAGAAGGGAGTAGTTTCTGGCAACCGCATAAACATGACTACTTTGTCTCCCTTTAGAATCGGAACACGTCTCAGAATCGTGGAAACAATAGATAACAGTTTCACTCAGTCAATCGTGCATGCTTAGTTTCCGCAGAGTTACACAGAAAGGAAAGATGGGCATTTTCAATAAAAGGATTTATTGAACAGTCTTGTTTCTCGTGTAAGAGATATGCGCTGTTATGATCACAAGACAGTAAGCATAATAAATAATGTACAGCGTAAGCAGTAGAAATAAATAATACTGCGCTAGCATTATCTTTTAGCATATATTCACGTACATAAATAACATGAGCTAAAAAATGCGAGTACTCATACGATGCTTCTCTAAGCTAGTTCTACCCCAGTGTACCTAAGTGTAATGCAGGGTAAGAAGTAGGTGGAGTATTCTCTAGTATGGTATACTAAGAGTCTGGTATGCCAAGAGTCCCTCTAGGTTCTAGTCAGCTCCATACCTTGAGAATGAGAGAGGTGGGAATCTCCTTCCGGATCTGGAACTCTAACACCCCGCGAAAGGAGTCAGAACACTGGAAGCTGGATTCTCTGCGAGCAGGGATGACAGCGTCTTCTCAGTGCATTAGGCCGGGATACGGGCTCCTCTGAAGTTGAGGTCTCCTCTAACTTGCTTGGGCAAGGGAAGGTATATTTATACCTGTAGGTGCCTTGGAATGTTAGCATTGACGTGAAGTCGGACAGAGGAAGACATCAGGAATGAACCCTTAAGGTATAATGGTTCATACATAATAGATGAGTTCTTGGAGAAATCAATAACCTGTGCTAGGGGTACTCCCGAGAGCTTAAGGGTCTGGTTTCTAAGAACTCGTTGTGATGTTAGGGTGGACGGATGTTGGTGACCATGCCTGTATTTGGAGTGCACGGCTAATGCCTAAATAAGGACTGGGATTCTATGCCTATATAAGGGCAATGCGAATTGTGCCTATATAGGGACATGTTTCAGGAAAACCTATATACGGACACCTAAAGCGGAATACAACAACAGCAGAAAGGATGGAAAAGGCCTCTAACCAATTTTCTATCGTTTTTTCAGGCCAGGCTTGATATTTCATCTTCTTCTCATCCTTCTTCCCACCCATCTTTCTCATGTCTAACCCATCCAGACCGTGCATCAATAATGTGAAAATATCAATGAATTTCCGTCGCCAAATCTCCTCCTTCGCTGCCAACGGGACCTGCCACGCCAGTGAGCAGCGGCCAGATAACAGGGGAGCCACTGTTATCAGTGGCAAACTGTCAGTTGCCATGGGCGTTACCTTAGGTTTTTCTATCTGTGTAGCGGACGGGTCAGTGCCTTGTGTGTGTACCGTGTGGCCTGCCTCATTGGACTGTGCTAGAGTTCCCAATGGAACCGCCGGCTGGACAGGGGGTGGCAACAGGGTTGGTGGTTTGCTGATGAGTGCTAGCGTGCTGCCACGTGCTGTTAAAGTGCCTGCGGCCTCTTTGGGATCAAGTTGCCTCACCACTTGTGTAGTAACTGCGGACGCATTAGCGGTGGAGGCAACGCCCTGGGTCTGCTTTTCACTGGATTGATTCCCCCACACATTCACAATCACCTGGACCCCCTGCCACCGCTGATTGAGTCATTGTGTGAAAGCTAGGGGCCCGGGCTGGCGAGACAGGTTTTGAAATCTGCCATAAAACTCATCATAGTGTCCATGAGCTTACCCATTTTGTCCATGGACAAAGAATGTCCAGAATTTGCTGGTGCTGCACTAATGGTTGGCATTGCCATGGTCTCTGCCGCTGCACAAATGGGTGGCGGTGCCACGGTCTCTGCTTCGCGGTGAATAGCCGGTGTTCTTGCTCTCGGCGCAGGGGCTTCGGCGGGGAATTCCTTATTCGTCGGCCTGCGGGCTCTTTTCGGTCTCGAGGGCCCAGCATCCGCGTTGGCTGATTGTTCAGCACCGGGTCTGTCGACTTCGACCCTAGCGTCCTCGGGTTCTCGCCCATTCATGATACCCCTCGCCCAATCCAAGCCTTTTGCCTTCACCATCCGCATGAATGCTGCCCAGTCTGCCTCCTGAGACGTGCCAGGCTGAGATTCCCCAACTGTTGTTATCTGGGAAAATAGGGAAGGAGAGCCCTGGCTATCCATGCCCTTGCCTTCGAGTGCTAGCCACCAACCTGGCTGATCCTGCGGGGATAGAGAAATATGTGTGAGAATGACCCCACACCTGTCTGGCCATTGCTATGGGTTGGAACATGGTGTGTTTCTGTATCCCTTTCTCTCGCTCATGGTGCCCACATCCCTGCTATACTTACTTACTCAGTGTGAGCGGCTTTGCTGAGAACCTGGCGTGCTGGCGTTCTGCCCTACCGAACGATCGATGGATACTTCTACAAACGCACTCTGGAAGGAGGGGGAGTGAAAAGTAAAACATCACAAACTGTAACCCCTGATGTGTGCCGCAGACCCGCTGGGTGGACACCGGTTGCAGTCCCCCGGTGTTGCCCGCATCCCCACCATCCTGACCCTGCAGTGTCCTACTCTTCTCGGAGGGAAGTTCAGGAAGTAGAACATTCCCCCACTAATTTTGAAACCTCAAGAGCCCACGTGTTTCGCATACCAGGTAACGACTCGGCAATCCATATATCCCCTGTCCTGTTCGCAGCTTTCTTGTACCCCGGGTTTCACTCCACTTGTGTCTGTGTTGTCGTCTAGGATAAATTAAACCAGTTACTTTTATGCCCTCTCCATGCACCTCGGAGCCCACCTTGCTATGTTGTCACTCATGCTGCCAGGTGGCAGCCTAGTTATGTCACCTTGTACCTGCTTAGCCGACCTGCTCCTGGGCAGTGCAACGCTCGCCCCGTTACCGCTCGTGTTTTTCTTCCTGTAGACGGAGCGACTCAGCTGTGGACACAACGAGAATAATTAATGCTCATCTCGCCCCCCTCCTGAAGCACCTTCGTGCCTTATCTCTTGCTCGGGTTGTGCCACAGCCCCTCATGATGAGGCCTTCTTGCAGGGAAACTATCTGTTCATCAAGATCACACTGATGCAGTTGAATTCACTTAACTGTCATCACATTTTCTTCCCATGCCGTACACCTACACATGCTGGGCCCAACCCACCAAGGAAGGGGACATTCCTGCTGAGCTATGGCTCCTAGTTGTTTTGCTGGGGCGGGCAGCAGCTAAGGTGTTACCTTGAGATGCAGCCCAGCAGCCGATTTACTGGGGCGGAGTCTGCTGCACTCTGCGGCCCTGCAGGAGGGTCCGCGCACACATGCTACCCCCCCAGGGGTCTTGTGCACTCTAAGATGACTCCTCAGCTTGCCATTGTGCTGGGGCGGGAGCATGCTGCACTCTAGACCTTACCGGAGTGTCAGCGCTTTCCTGCCGCCCCTCCACCCCCGCGGAACACTTAACGATGCCGCCCCAGCGTGCCAACCTGCCGGAGTGGAAGCTGCAGTATTTAGCGACCGAGCTAGAAGGCCCGCCCACCCCCCACAGCTCTCCCAGGTGCATGACCCCTCATTGGAGCGGAGGCGGCCTCCCTCTGTGGCTGTGCAGGAAGGCCCGTGCAATATGAGGCCCATCCCCTGCGGCCGGAACCTCAATGTTGCCGATCCTGCATGCTGCTCGCTAGGGCAGAGACTGCCTCTCGTCAGCCGCCGTGCTGGAGGAGCATGCCTAATCGCTGGGGCGAAGGTGGGCTCTCTCTGAGGCCAAGCGGGAGGGCCGTGCACTCTTACGTCCCCCCCAGCGGCCGCAACAATACCATATGACACCTCAGCATACCTACTCGCTGGGAAGGAGGCAGCCTTTTCTCTGAGGCGGAGCGGGAGGGCCAACGCACTCTTGAGGCCCCCCCAGCGTCCGCAACAATGTAATACAATATGCCACCCCAGCATACCCACTCCCTGGGGCGGAGGCGGACTCTTCTCTTATGCTGGGCAGGAGAACCCACGTACTCTTGCGACCCCCCCCCAGCGGCCGCAACAATAAAATACACTATGCCGCCCAGCATGTCCACTCGCTTGGGCAGAGGCGGCCTCTTCACTTATGCTATGGTAAGAAGCCCCGCGCACTCTTGCGACCCCCCCAGCGGCCGTAACAATCCCATATGCCCCAACTTGCCCGCTCGCTGGGGCGGAATCGGCCTTTCTGAGCCGTACAGGAGGGCCCACGCGCTCTTATGTTCTTGCTTAGAGAGTGTCCACTGAACCTGCAAGCGCCGGCTGTCTACAAGATGGCGGGTACCGGGCGAGTATTGCTTGGTGAGCACAGAAGATAAACCACTGAAGCCATCTTAAAAAAAGTGTATTTCCCTATCGAAACCATCTCAAGCCACATAATAAACAAATTCTTCGACACAAACTCCGAAGATCTGCACTGGAGATGTCCCAGTGAGTACAAGATAGTGCTCCCACAAAACTTGAAACATAAACATATGAAACCCATTGAAGCAGTGAGGCATGTACTGTGGTAAAGAAAATTGTGGGCTTAAAAATTTTTAAAGGTCGGAATGTTGTTAAAGACACCCCAAAGGTTCACCATGACCCATCCTTGTGGACTCTCATTTTCAGTTTATACATTTCCATAGACTTTATGCCGTGTTTCCCAAGCTGTATAGTGATTAGACCAGTATGAAATTATTTTAGTATTTAGGTTTTACCCAGGCTGTCCTTGTGTACGGAGTGATGTGTGCACATGTTGTCTCTTGTTTAAGGTTTAGGTTCTACCATTTGTGTTTCCATCCACTGTGGTCTAAAGTGATATATATGTAAATCACTTATATATAAATTCACTGAAAAAAATAAATGTTAAAGTGACGTTATAGTTAGGAATGGAAATATTATCTTACTTTGAATTAAAAAACACATACAAATTCACTGAGAAAAGCAAAGGTTAAAGTTGTATTTAAGAGTTGTAATAAATAATATATTACTTCACAACTACAATTCCTGCCTTCACCATGCTCAGTATTGTCATCACTGATGTCAACTCGGTTGTTAAAGAGATGTTATAGTTAGGTGAAATATCAGTTAAAACATATTGTTTTAAACAGGCAAAACCACTCAAATTCACCAGTTGTCTCAAGTAACTATAACTCATACCCTAAAGTAACTATAATTTGCGCCCCAGCCATGCACAGCGTTGTCATCAATGATTTCATTTCAGATGTTGCAGTGACATTATCAAAGATGTATTCAAACATGTCATAAAAGATGTGATATGGGCGCTAATTAGCAGTGCATGACCAGGGCTTGAGTTACAGTTACTGTAGGGCACACTGCGTGTTGAGGGGGTAGGGTGCTCATTGGGAGAGGGGGGTTTGGCCTTAAAAAAGCATACAAATTCACTGAAAAATAAAGAGGTTAAAGGGATGGTATAGTTATAAATTGTAATAATATGTTACTGTACAATTCACTGAAAAAAACAAAGGTTATAGGGACATTATAGTGTTATATGGTTACATAGGCCTCAGACGAGGAACACCACCATTTTACATGTTCACATTTCAAGTTGACATCTTTCTTAAATGTTGACTCTTGACACTCATTTGCATGCTCGCACATATAGGATAATATTCTCTGAAATGGATTTGCTTCGTAGGCATATTTATCAGGGCCTTGAACATTCTGTACCAGGCTTTAGTTCACTGCGCAAATGTTGATGTTTGTTGTTGTCAGCTCGGCGACAGCCCTGCAAGGGTAGAATCAATAATGACGGCCTGACTGGGGCACCGGTATGTTAACACAGGTGAAGTTTATTATATAAACTACACCAATCCTTTGTTTAGACAGAAGAGCATTTCTCTGTCACTGTCAAGGTCGCCCCATGCCAAAATTCCAGTCCTGCTGAATCCTGTTTACCTTCCTGAGAAGGATGATGGGCTGCTCTGCCCAAGACTGGGCTCCCAGATGAAACATACCCACAGGTGTTTGGAGATTTAGATCACCCTAGGGTATTCTGGCAGATTCGCACCCCATAAGCTCACTGGGTTAGGAAGCACGAAGTAGGAGTATACATATGAGTATACATGTATGCTTATAATTAATGTAACAGTACAATGGTGGAATTGTTAATCTTCTTTACCATTCTAGCAATGCTGATTACTAAGGCTGGGCAGAGAACTCCGCTCCGCCAGCGGAGTTTACACAGTTTTGCTACTCCATGCTCCGCTTGGAGCGCGGAGTTCAACAAAAGCACTCTGCCAACGGTGGAGCAGAGTTTACTGGCACGGCAAGTCTGGTAACAGGTTCTTGCAACCCGGCAAAAAGCTCGCCGTGGCTTAGGCAAAGTGAGAGGGTGGTGGGGAGTTAAAGGTGACCCTTGTCCGATTGGCGGGTGAATAGCAGTGTCATGAATAATGCCATTTCAGATGTCATCAGTGATATCATCAATGATTTCATTTGAGATATCACCAGTGATGTCATGAATGATGTCTTTAACATGTCATGAGTGTTGTAATATGTTTGGTCATTAGCAATATATGACGAAAGTGCAAGTCATATTAAGTTCAATAAACTAACTTGCGAATTTCAGTGTTTTTTACTTTTTTTAAAGTTAGCTCTCATTTCAACACCTAACTATAACATTACTTTAATCTTTTTGTTTTGTTTTAATAATATTCAATGCTGAGCGTGTGTGCAGTGGGAGGTTGTCCTTAGGACCAGGTTCTGGGCATACCCGTCACACTTAGGGCATCAAAACAAAGTGATGGATGGAATGTTATGTTATGTTATTGTGTCTTATAAAGCGCGACAGCTGCCCCAGCAAAGGGGCGTCCCGGCGCTAATGTAGGAAAGACTGACATAGCAACAGAGCAGGCACGAACTAAGATGAAGGGAAGAGAAAAGTCTTAATGGTCTTAATGCTTGCAGTAATCTCAGTCCCGTGCTCAATGTGCCACTAGAGCCAAGCTATACCTGACTGATGAGCCTTAATCAGAGTGAAACCAGTTTTGAACTGCTTGTGTTCTGGCTGCGAGAGGACCTGGCCTGGCAGTGCGGGCAGGACTGTTCCTAATGGAGCAGGGTCAATACTGATATGTGTATGGCTGGCTCCAAACTGAGGTGACATGATGGGTGAAAAACAATGGGCTGGGATGCTGCCTGGCAGATGAGATTAATTAAAGTATTCAATCCATCACCTTGTTGTTGTTGCAAGGATTGAATGGGTATAGAGACACAACTCCCCTCTTCCCAGGGATAATATCTGTAAAGCAATGACACAACCTCCTGTTTTTTACCAGTACATTCGTTCTTTGCAATAACTTTCTCAGCACACTCCAGTATTTCCTAAACTGAATCTCAGCTTCTTTCAATTCATAATATTACTTAGGGCTATGTTTTAACACAAACATGGCCACTCTCATCTTTTATGGTATATGTGATAAATGAAGAAGTATATAATGTGTCTGTAGCAATCACAGTCAACTCATATTACATGATTAGCAATGACGGGTAGCCAGAGGTAGCATCAACTACCCATGCTTTGTCCTTTGGCACTCTGCAAACAGCCCATTATCTTTGATACAATTCGCATCACAGGAAGTGACATCCGAGGAAGTTCAATCAGCTAAAGTGGTAAACCAAATGCACAAAATACTTGTAAAACTATTAAATTAATACCAAAGATCACTATGATAAAGTATGGAAATGACATTAAAAGGCACTGAACTGATCTGAACACATGACATGAGCACAAGATATCATGTCATAACTGACATACGTCACTCTTGGGGCAATATAGGCAAAATGATTTCAGGCACCACATGCAATGCCAAAGCAGGCTGTATATGCATCATTAACCCCCAATAACATATGCATCATTGACCTTAGGCAATTTATGTATCAATACAACCGGATGTTATACTCGCAGTTTATGCACCACTGCCCTCAGAGAGTATCTGCAGCTGTGGTCTGAAGCAGTATGTGCACTAAGGGAATGAGGCACTATGCACATCCATTTACAAAGCCAGTATGTGCATCAATCTGTCCAGGCTATGTGTGCATCAGTGCTTCCAGAGTATATGGGTATCAGTGGGCACATATGACCCAGGTAATATATGCATCGGAATCCTTTAACAGTTTATGTACCAATGGCCCCAGACAATATGCGCACCAGCTGCCCCATACGTTATGTGTATTAATTGTCCCTGGTAGTACATCCATCAGTGACCCCAGAGAGTATGTTTCGCATTGACCCTAGGCTTAGGGTGACCAACTGGCATGGGCGCAAATTCAGGTCGGTGAGTGTAAAAATTCAGGACAAAGGGTCAAAAATCAGGACAAAAATTCAGGACAGAAGGTCAAAATTCAGGCTCAAAACTTCAGGACAAAAGATAAGTTTTACAGACACATCAGAGGAGGTCGTGGAATAGTATATAAGTAAGCCCATCCGTATTCAAAAATATTCAACCATTTGCAAACCTATCCATCATGTATCCTTCCATCCATCATTTCACTCATCCATCCCTCCATCCACCCTTTCACTCATCCATCAATCCACCCTTTCGCCCTATCCATCCGTACACTCATCCATCCACTCTTCCACCCATCCATCCATTTACCCTTTCACCCATCCAGCCATCCTTTCACTTACTCATCCATCCACCCAGTCACTCATCCTTCCACCCATTCACCCTTTCAGTTATCCATCAATCCTCCCTTTCCCTCTCCATTGACCCTTTCACTTAGCCATCCTACCTTCCATCCATCCACCCATCCATCTACTCATCCACTCATGAATCGATCCACTGACCCTATCACTCATCCATCCTTTCTCTCATCCATCCACCCTTTCACTTCTTCACTCATCTATCCATCCTTTTGTCCATCTACCCTCTCTACCCTCCCTTTCACTCACTCATCCATCCTTACATCCACACTTTCACTCATCCTCCATCTATTCACCCTTTCACTTATCAATTTATCAATCCATCCATCATTTCATTTATCCATCCACGCATTCACTCGCCTATCATCCACCCTTTCACTCATCCACCCATCCTTTCACTTATCCATCCACCCTTTTACCCATCCATCTACCCTTCCACCTATACATCCATCTATTTACCTTTTCTCTCTTCCATCCTTCCACTCACTCATCCATCCATTTATCCTTTCTCTCATTATCCATCCATTCACCCTTTCATTCATCCATTCACCCTTTCACTAATCCATCCAGCCCATCAATTACTTACTCGCCCACCTTTTCATATTAATTAGGAGCTGAGCCTTTGTCTGCAGAGTTGCAGACAGAAGAGGCCCATCAAGAATTTCACCCATGCTGTAGTTCCTATAGCAAGGGGTGGGGTGGGGGTAGTGTTCACTATGCCCCTGCACATAGGCAATCTGAAAAAGTGGAAGTCATGCATGATGCACAGTGCCAGGCCTTGAGGTGACTGTGACATGGTGTTGTTTCCAGGGCTTTAAGTGGAATGAAAAAACTGGGGGCTCTCTCCAAAGGGGCTGGTTGATGTAATTAACGGCATGGCTTAAAACACCTAAGCTAAAAATCTGTGCTCAGTATAGTGTGCCGCCCCACTGGTATTTTGCCTCTTCTGTCATTGTATTCAGATATATAACACAAGTAACGTTACACCTACAACAAGCGAGAACTATTGGCTTTGTCAATGGTTGTTAGTTGCATAAAATAAAAAAGCAGCAACCATGGCTTCGTTGAATATAATATTGAAAATGCATCAGTTCTAAAATGATGAGACTGTGAAAGAACTCTAGCCCCTTCTTTTTAACTTGTTTCACCGTCTTCCATCTGACAGAATGCCCTGCCCTAGACCGATGCTGGGGGAGGCCCACCACATGCTTTGCAGCCCACACTGGCCCATTGTCATTCTGTATGTGACAATCATCAGCCGCATACAGAATGGCAATGGGCGGGGTGGGGCTGCTCTTGTGCTCCGAGGAGGAGTGCGAGTCGGCCCCATCAGGGAGTTGAGGCTTCATGCAGGGGAACAGTGCTGTTCCCTGCAATGCCTACAATTACGGACAAAAGGCGTCCTTAAAAGGGATCATCACGACAACGGACGTGAGATCCAAATTACGGACGGTCCGTGAAATTTACGGACGGTTGGTCACCCTACCCAGGCTATATATGTCAAACGTCCACAGTGCAACAATATCAACAGAAAACATGCACATCAGTTGTCTCTGGCAGTACATGCATCAGTAGTACCAGAAGTACATGCAGTATTGACTCCAAGCTGTATATGGATAATATCCTCAGGCAGTAGGTGCAGCAATGTTCCCGACAGTGTGTGCATCAATGGCCACTGGTGGTTTATGCATCAGTGGCTCCAGTATCAATAGTTATGTACCAGTGCTTTCAGTTGCCTATGTGTCTGTGGTCCTATGCTCTATGTCCACAGATGGTCCCGGGCAGTGTGTGCATCAACGGCCACAGGTGGTTTATGTATCAGTGGCTCCAGTATCAATAGTTATGTACCAGTGCTTTCAGTTGCCTATGTATCTGTGGTCCTATGCTCTATGTCCACAGATGGTCCTGGGCAGTGTGTGCATCAATGGCCACTGGTGGTTTATGCATCAGTGGCTCCAGTATCAATAGTTATGTACCAGTGCTTTCAGTTGGCTATGGGTCTGTGGTCCTATGCTCTATGTCCACAGATGGTCCCGGGCAGTGTGTGCATCAACGGCCACAGGTGGTTTATGCATCAGTGGCTCCAGTATCAATAGTTATGTACCAGTGCTTTCGGTTGCCTATGTATCTGTGGTCCTATGCTCTATGTCCACAGATGGTCCCGGGCAGTGTGTGCATCAACGGCCACAGGTGGTTTATGCATCAGTGGCTCCAGTATCAATCGTATGTACCAATGGTTTTAGTGGCCTGTGTATCTGTGGTCCGATGCTCTATGTCCACAGATGGTCCAAGACAGTATGAACATCAACAGCTCCAAACAGGATAGACATCAAGACGATATCATTGTCAATGGTCCGAGACAGTAGTACAGACTATAAAGGAATCAGATGCTCAAGACGTTATAGGCACCAGTCAAATAGCCGTTGTGGCCTCAGACATTGGCGCTCCAGGCATCCGTATGTGATATCAGTAACTGTTGAAGAAACGACCTCAATTTGACGTTTTATTACGTGAGTGTGTAGGGGAGCCCCTTTTGACTTTGATATCAGAATATTTAAAAAAAAGAAACTGCATCGCATGCTTTAAAATTTCACCAAATTCGTATTAATTTTTTTTGTCTTACTTGCAACTTGGTTTTCTACAACCTTCCGCTATTTTTAGAGAAAGCGTCACGAAGCATATGTTTTTTAGCTTGGCTGCAAATTTATCATGCAAATCATAGAAACATATCTCGCAAGGCACAGAAAAAAGTTTCAGAATGCAAAGACGTAGGTCAACTGGGAAACCTCACAGTTCATAAGGGGCAAAAATAAGAAAGTTTGCAAAACCTTTCCTGCTTTTTATACACCTCTCCCCACCCCGAACCTTCACTTCATGTTGTAATTTCTGAAGGACATTAACCCCAAAACAAATACTCCTGGCTACAGCTTCCATAGCAGTGCATAGTGTTGACATCCAGTGTCTCTTTTTTGCCTTATTTTATTTGTTGGCTTCATGTCAGTATGAAATTGTGCAGACTTCAGCAAAAGTAATTTACCTAAAAGTACCACATTTGAACCTTTGGAAATCTGAAATACAATTGTTCCTGGTCAATTTTTTTGTCGGGTAACATTTGGAAATTTTACAACATGCATAAAGAAAAGAAAGCAGGAAGGTGAAACAAAAGAAAACATTATTTTCCAGAATGTATTATCTTGCGACTTAATACATAATTTAACACTTGCATGTAGAGTTGACAGTGGTGCTCTTGTGAATAAAGTTTTACATCGTAGAGGTTCATGCATCATCTGAGCAGGTGCTATTTTGGCCAAGTAAAACTACTTTCCCATACATGAGCATACGCATAGATTCTAGAGTATGCAACTCGAGGATGTGAATTATTCCAAATAAAAATGTACTAATTTTCACATTAGATCATTGTCCTGCTATGATGATTACCATCAACATCATTCATACCTACAAGATTTAGCAGCATTGCTTAGGTTCCATTTTATACCACTTACTCTCATACCCAACTTGGTTACATCCTGCTATAAATATTAGTCATGTGACAAAAATCTGAAGTATAGAACCTGGAGGAAACAATCTAAACACGACGTGTTGATATGCTGCTATCCTCTTTATAAATGCAATGCTTGTTTGCTGATACTGCTATCCCTCGTCTACAGTCATCACAGTTTATATTTCCACCAATTGCTCGACTCTGGGTTCAGTCCTTTTAGTCAGTGTCTTCGCTCAGTCTGCAATTAACACAGTTGTGGTTGCCAAGATACTTGCATGTGCATGGCCCACTAACCTAACAAGAAGAGACTTAATCCTAAGTGTAACTGAGAAGGTTATGAGTAAGTAGTTTATTTGGTCTATACTCTCTCTGAGGGTGTTGGCCTGGGAGGTGAAGTTCATTTAGAGATATGATCTGTATGAGGTATTCGGCCCCTCAGTATATTTCACCTGAAAAGATAGTTCTCACCTGGAATTCTAGTGCGTCATGCTTGTTATTCTGGAGAGTCATTGTTGTTTTAATGCCATTCTTAGGGCCTGATTATGATTGCGGAAGGACCGCCACCGCAGGGCCGGCGGTGGCAACCGCCGGCCCAGCGGTGGCGGTCCTTCCGCCATCGTACGGATAATTCCCACCACCAGATTAGGATGGCGGTGGGAACATGACTGCGGAAGCAAAGACCGTCCGCCGCCAGCAATCGTACCGATTGCCTGGCGGACGGTCCAGGGAGCCCAAAATGGTGGCGGTGCCTAGCAGGCACCGTCCACCAGATTAGGATGCAGGCAAACACCGGCCTTTCCATGGTGGCGATGCCGCCATGGAAAGGCATACGGAGTTCTGCTACGGGGCCCGTTGCGGGCCCCCAGGGGGGTGGGGGGCTGCACTTGGGGGGTACCTATGGTACCCCCCCTACATTGCCATGCTCAAGGTGGCAGGCACTGTGCTGTGCCTGCCACGTTGTGCATCGCAATGCAAAACATGGTTGTTTAACATTGCGTACGGTGCTGCAGCCAGCAGCACCGTCCGCAATGTTAAACTACCAGGATGCGCCCGCCAGTGTGGCGGGCGCATCCTAATACGGCGGGAATCGTGCACCTATGGCGGACGGTCCCAGCTCCGCAGGGATGGCGCGCGGATGTAGGTCCGCCCGCCATCCTAATAGGCCCCTTAGTTCCCTTTCTCTGGTTATTAGGCATGTAAGTTTTGTTTGCCTCTTTATTTCCAGCCATATTGCCCTGCATTTTGTTGGTCGTGATGTATTCTTTAATTTTTGCTTGTTAATGTTCTCTCATCACATTCCCTGTTTTGCAAGTGTGGGATCTCTTGACTGTCATTATCTTCCCTATCCACACAGTAGTATGCACTGTATTGTCTCATTTGTTGGTAGACAAAGCTTTATGTTTTTGTTACATCACCTGCCCGTGTGTGTCAATGCTTAATAGGATACCCTTGAATCTCCACAGCTCAGTGTGTGACAACACACTCTGGCACAGTAATGAAATTATGCTCTTCCACTGATTTAACACAATGTACTCTTTTCTCTGGACTTGGTGCTTTCTGGTCCCTCTGCTAGACAGATTTATTAGTGCTACTCTAACCTTTTTATACAGGGATAACCATGAGCTTCTAAGGAATACTTTAATGGTCAGCTCTGCTTGCATCTCTTGCATTCATAGCTCCTTGGTACCTTCTATTGACTGGCAAGCTGGCTCAACATTTAGTACTAGAGAAGGTTCAAATTTGTCATATTCTGAAATTCCAATATGTATGTCACTTAGCAGGAATTATGGGCAGTTCCAGTGCAGAGGGGGAGGGGGCTCCATATCTAATATATTCTCTTTTCCAGCATAACTATCTGTGTTTCGTGAAGGAAAGGCATCTGGGCTATTTAAAGGTGTTCTGACGTTTTTTAGATGTTAAGGCTGTACATGAGGGGGTAACTAAAACTGTTGCAGATGAGTCTTGGGGTATATCAAACTATGCCCTTTTCCATACAACAGTGTAATCCCTGTTGATCTGCCGTGCTCTGCATCCCTCACATCTGATCGGATGCATTGGCCTTGAGCATGGTGAATCCACCTATTATTCTGGTACTCTGTTCACAGTGGTGCCCTCCTCTTCAAGCTAGTAAGTGTTTTCTGGCAATGATAAGAGTTCCTATTGTTTCTTTGTGTATGATGATGCAGAGATCATCTGTTAACGTCTGTGTTCTGTGGCATATTCACACTTTCACTTCCACCGCAGTGTTTTAGCGATTAGGGAAAATTATGAAATCATAAACCATACTTGGGAGGGACATTTATCTCTAGAACGATGGAAGTGACCTCTTCTGCTAATGAGATAGAGATGCTGTACAAAAATTAGCCCTCATGAGTTAAGTTGAAGAGAGGGAGCTGCCTGGTACCCTGGACGTGCAACCTGAAGCTTTATATGGAATGGTGACTTAGGCAAATTATTATTCAGTACTAAACAGGTTTTCAGGAGAGTAGGTGATACGTTTCTGTATTTTATTCATATTCTTTGATTGAATTCTCAGTTATTTTACACACTTTTACATGTTTATGGATTTATGTTTAGATACTTGGTTAATCCCAAGGTGTGACTTTAGATACTTGGTTAATCCCAAGGTCTGACTTTTATGTGATGAATGTAACTGAGAGTCATCCCAGCCCTGTTCAAGATTTCTTTGTTTCTCTTTTCTTGATGTATTTTTATATTTCGAAACACTAGTGTGTCTGTCCAGAAAGCTACGCACGTATCGTTTTTTTTTCACAGTTTAACTTTTCATTCTCTCTCTCCCCACCTGTTGCTGTTGTGTATGTTACTTTTATGTGTAGAATATATACTTCTACATAGCATGCGTTTACAACGCACGCGATCACATCACGGCCGCCACAACAACCGCGCTGCCACATCGCAGCACCACCACCTCGCTGCAGGGGGCGCCGGATGTTGGAACAGTACAACTCACCATTCCAACTTCAGTGTCTGCAACAGTAGGGAAGGTGTTGGAATAGGAAACTATACTACTCCCCATCTTAGAGCGCTCCCCACAGCAAGTCGCTGCAACGACCGGCGCAGCAACGGCATCACGATGCAACAACGCGGTCGCCGCAACGACCGCGCTGCAATCGCACGCGTTGCCACACATGCAATGTAATGGCTGTGTCCCTTATGTGTATGGTTTGTCACATGACATGCTACCTGAAATAATCCTTTTGCCTTCATTTCTGTTAGGGGAGAAAATATCACTAGGTCTTAGTCACAGATGCTTATCTTCTAGATGTATGTGCATATTCAGCGGTTTGCATTACTAGCAAATTAGTACATCTGGATGTCAAGTTATTAAATAAATCCCATAGTGGACAACCAGCTTGAACTGTGATAAGTTCAATAACCAGGTTGGTTTGGAAGAGATGTTAAATTCTTGGTATGTCTTTCCGGGTATTCTAAAGCACTCTTTTGTTTTTTTGTACATTTTTATTGAGAAGTACATGTCAATTTATAAACAATACATTAAAACAAAAAGGAGTATAAACAAATCAAATTATGGCCACACAATAAATTACTATGAAATGTTAACTTCTCAGATTTCTAAATACGAAAAAGATAATACAGATATCAAAAGATACAATATCTGAGATACTCATAAAACCTGGAAAGGAAGAAATAGGAAAGGTGGACTAGGGAGGAGATGATATAGATAGTATACAATATGTAGTAAACCATATATTATAGATAGTTGGAAGATAGTAACGATAATATCATACAAATATAATATTTCAAGTGTAGATATTCCCACTAACTCAACAATTTCCAATAGGTGAACAGTAAGTCCTAATTCAAATAACAGTGTTACTGGCTAAAGCATCAACAATCCTAATGATAACATCAACCGCATGAATATAAATAATGATGGTAATGAATTAATAAGGAAATCTGAAATATTACCCGAAATAGAATATTTATTAGCTAGAAAGGGGTTCCAAATTTGGATGAAAGTTCCGACATTGTCCTGCAATCTATAAATGAGTTTTTCATATGATGCTATTTTATACATTTCAATAAGCCATTCATCATGTGTAGGGCATTGTGGTGTTCTCCAATGTCTTAATATACAAATTTTTCCTACAGTGAGTGCAATAGCTATCAATCGTCTTGTATGGTTTGTGAGATTTGGGAGATCAGTAACATCATGTAATAGAAAAGAGATCCAGTGTCTCATTACATTTTTGCGCTACTCTGCAGATAGTTGCTACCGTAAGCTTGTCATTGCCATAAGCAGGACGGAAAACCTCCCCCTTATGATGCCAGTTCAGTTGGCTAACCAATGGCCTGACTTCCACTGTATTGATGTTTCAGCCTCTGGTGTCCTCCTTTAGGGTTGAATGTTAACCCCTTAGCTGCTGAGGATTTCCTACCCCTAGCACAGAGCCCTCTTTAGGCCGATCATAGGCAACGCCCACGCGCTGTAGCAAGACCTGCTGTAATCACTGTACGGAATGTAATCCCGCCTACTGCTTGCCATTGGTTCACTGCTGCGTTGCTCTTCTTTCCTGGCTCCTTATTGGTTAATGCTCCCCATACATCATTTCCGTTTTTTGCCGAGCAGCACCGACCAACCACAGCCTACTTACGGTGCAGCTGGTTATGTCTTCCTTTAGGGACTACTTGCTTTATTTCCTGCTAGTGATTCACCACGGCACCCACTTCATGGTTTGCTGCCCGCATAACTTTTATGTACAGGAACGCCATGCTTCATGTTATAGCAGGGCGCCCGCTTTCATTTTACTTTTTTAACACCAGGGCGCCCGCTTTGTGGGCCGCCATGCAGCCATGTGCATACTTTTTATATAAACGAGCTCCGCACTTCTTGTTTCAGCATGGCGCCCCCTTTTATGTTTGCAACATGGGCGCCGCACTTTATGTTTGAGCACGGCACCCGCTTTTATGTTTTTTGGGTAGCACTTTGAAGAACAGAACACTCGTAGGCAGAGCCTCTCTCGGTACATGTGGTACAGAATTCCACTGCACACTGGTGCACACTGTATACAGTCAAAGCACCACCAGTTTACAAGAGAATCAAACACACACAGCATGCAAACATTCTCCCTTGGCCTTCTCTTACCCACTTTTTTTCCGGCTATAGCCTAAAACTGTGTGCACATCCTTCTTGTAGGCAGATGTGGCAGCTAGCAGGAGATGCACTGTGTTTTGTTACTCTACGATGGCTTGATGCTTCTCAACACACTATGATCTAAGGCTTACCACTCCATCCACGCTCATTTGTTAATCCACTCTATTGTGTTGGTTTTTGACCTGTGTCTCTCTCTCTTCCCCTTACTTTCCATCGCTCTCTCGATTTCTCTCTCTTCCTCACGGTTGCCATTTTTCAAGTCAATTTCCAAACCGTTAATTTTTCTCTTGAGTTCGCTTTTGCTTGTTCTGTCATATCTGCAGTTTCTCCTCGCCATTCAGGTCTTTTCGTACTGCCGTTATTTTCCATCGGCTCCACTATCATACCGCCGTCTTAACTAGCACTCCTTATATATTTATTTTCCCTTTGCTGCTTCATTTCTTCTCCAGTGCATTCTTGCTCTCTTCTGCTCCTTGTTCTTCAGTCAAATGCCCTTTCCTTTTATTTCTTACTCTTTCGCATATCTTGTAATTCCCCCTTTTTCATCCCAGATACATTGCCATTGGTCTCAGTCTAATCGCGAGTTCCACCTACCTAATATTTACCTGTGCACATCATTTACATGCCAGGCCACAGAGCCATGACAGTGTATGTCCTTATGTTCTAAGAAGCTCCCACAACTCTGCACAACTCAGACTCTTGAGAAAAATATATCTATACCCCTCAGATCTAAGAATTATTATATCCACCTCCATGCTTTAGGAGCTCCTTCTACACTTCCTAGTTCCAAGAAGGCCCTTCATGCGCCACCAGTCAATAGCATGAACAAGCATTTGCAATGCAATAGGTCTCGCATTACTGAAAGTTTGAGCTATTGGTGTTGGTAATAATGCAACGCGAATAGCTCAAACTTTCAGTAATGCGTAAGCTATTGCATTTTTCTATTTCTTTATTTTTTAAGCAATAAGTGCGGGTGCTGCGATTGCTTAAAAAGTAAATAAATAGAAAAAAAACATTTGCAATGCAGTAGCTCTCACAGTATTGAAAGTTTGAGGTATTGGTGTTGCATTATTATTAGCAACGCCAATAGCTCAAACTTTCAGTAATGCGAGACCTATTGCATTGCAAATGCTTGTTTGATGTTTGAGGCACTTTGCACTTAGATCTTTATAATTGTTTTTAGCTTAGACAGTATCCAAGCCAAATTTGCGTCTTTTTTTCCAAACATTATAGGGACACTAAAGGTATACAAGGTTTGTGGGTTACCCTAGAGATAATAGAGAAAGTAGCCAAAATACAGCTACGTTTTTTTTAAATCTTGGGAAAAATGGGAAAAGTGCTGTGCAAGAAAGCACTTTTTCTTCCTCCAAAAATGACATCAATGTATTGCTTGCTGTGTTTGGATCACCATCTTCCCAGCTTTAAGGAACAAGCACAGGTGTATACAATTTTTTTTTACCACAGTTCTGCATTTGTCTAAGATTTATTTCATTTTTTCTAATTTTGGTGGTTTTAACTTACTTGCTGTTTGTGATGAAAAGAATGTGAAACCCATTGGTGTTCCTGAAAAGCAATACATTTCTGAAAAGTAGACAAAATTCTGAATCCAGCAAGGGGCCATTCCCACAGATCCTTTAACATTTTCCAAAGAAACTATTCGTTGATATCAAACTTGTGTGGGTGGGCCCAGCACCCCTGATGGGAAAGGCCCAAAAACACAACATGGACAGATCAGATTTTTCAAACTCAAAACTGACCATTTTTTGCAATGCCCTACAAACCTCAAATATTTGCCGAAAAACACATTTAGGGGATCCACAAATTTCTTACCACACAGCATTCCCCTCTTGTCCACATAAAAAAGCTACCCCACTTGTGTGGGTGGTCCCACCTCTTGTGACAGGTAAGGACCCAAAAGGCAACATGGACAGATCAAATTTTTCTACTCAAAACCGACCCTTCTTTTTTGCAATGTGGGGAGATGTGGATTTTGGGCCTGGGCTTAGCTGCCATTCAAGGAAAACTACCAGACCCAGAAATTTCTGAAAACCAGACATACCCAGGGATGCCAGGATGTTCTGCCTTGCATGGATCTCCCCACCTTATTTTTTTACCCACAGTGACCTTCAAACCTCAAACTTTGGCAAAAAATGACCCTTTTTTTGCAATGAGGGTAAATGTGGATTTTGGGCCTGGATTCAGCCGCCAGCCAGGGAAACTTGCCAAATCCAGACATTTTGGAAAACTAGACAACCTTGTGAGACCAAGGTGGTCTGGCTTATGTGTATCCCCCTGTCCTTTTTACCCACAAAGTTCTTCAAACGTCAAACTTTGGCAAAACTCACACATTGTCTTATATTTCTGTGAGAGAAACTTTTGTAATCTGTGAGATTCACAAATATCCTACTACCCAGTGTTCCTTTAATCATCCTAATAAAAACCCTACCCCGCTTGTGTGGGTGGGCTTAGCGCCCGCGACACAACAAGCTCCAAAACGCAAGGTGGAGACATCAACATTTTCGGTCAAAAAATGACCTGGTTTGGCAACGGTAGTTGCTGTGGTATTTGGATGTGGATTTGTCCACCATGCAGGGAAACCTACTAATCCCAGACATTGTTTAAAACTAGTCATCTGGGGCAGTCCAGGGTTGGGTGTCGTGCGTGGATTCCACAACGTTTTCTTACCCACAGTACCCGAGCTTGGGCCCACATACCGCAGCTACCTCCTTCGCGGATGTGTCCATGTTGCGTTTTGGGGCCTTTTGTGTTGCTAGCGCTAGGTCGAGCCACACAACTGGGGTATTGTTTTTATAAGAAGAAGTGAGGGAATGCTGGGTAGTAGGAATTTTGTGGATCTCTGTAATCTGTACGTTTAGGTCACAGAAATGTGTGGAAAATATGTGATTTTAGGCAAAGTTTGAGGTTTGCAGGGCATTGTGGGTAAGAAAACCTTATGGGATCCACACAGGGAACACCATCCTGAACTCCCCTGGGTGTCTATTTTTCAAAAATTTCTAAGTTTTGTAGGTTTTCCTGGGTGATGGCCTAGCACAAGCCCAAATAGTACAGCCATTCAGCATGCCAAGAAAGAGGACATTTTGATTTACCCCAACACTGTGGGTCCCTATGTCAAAACTACGCTCAGAATCAAAATTTCCTCTTGCTTGCCATGGGGATGATTTGCTCCCCAGTCAGGCAGAAAGACTGTTGGGACTTTAGCCATGGAGGAGAGGCTCAATGCCAGGTCGGACCATCCACACCCCATATTATGTTTTCCTAAAACAAAACATATTTCCCTGGTGTCTAGTGGGCCTTTTGCACCCCATCCCCAAAGGCAGAATTTTTTGACCATTTTTTCCCTGTTGGTCTAGTGGACTTTATGCCCACTGGGGACAGATTGGGGGTAAACCCTTGCAATCTGCCCCAAGAGAACAGAAAGACTGTTGGGCCCATTCTGGGGTGGGGGCACAGTCTGATGCATGGGCAGGCCACCCCTACTCCCACCCCCAACCCCATCCATACTTTTTTCCCCAACCTTTTGTCCCTTGTGTCTAGCCGGCTTTCTGCCCCGTTGGAAGGGTAGATTGGGGTCAAACTCCCACATCTGCCCTCAAGGGAGTCAGAAAGATTGTTGTGCCCACAGCAGGGAGCCACACCGTCAGTGCACAAGTAGTTCCCTGGGGTCTAGTGGGCTGTCCGCTCCCACCCTTCTCCTAGTAGATAGGTTGTGGGTAAAGACCCACATCTGCCTCCCAGGAGAGACACAAAGACTGTTGTACCCATGGGAGCAGGGTGAGCACAGAACCAAGCCAAGGGGCCTGAGCCCCAAGAAACTGCACACATGACGTTCCCTGGTGCCTAGTGGGTTCCTGCCCTCACGTAGATCAGAAAGACTGTTTTGCCCAGGAGATCATAGGCCCATGCCCAGACAGGTCACCCGTCCCCCAAAAAATGGTACACTAGCCATTCCCGGGTATCTAGAGGGCATTCTGCCTAAAAGGGGGAAGGGGTATTTGGGGATAACACCCACATATGTCCTCTAGTGGGGCAGAAAGACTGTTGTGCTCATGGGAAGGTAGGGAGCACAGTCCCTTACCTAGGGGGATGCTCCACCCCTTAAAAAACAATACACACAACATTTCCTGGAACCTAGTAGGATTTCTGCCGCCCCTGGGGTAGGCAGATTTGGGGTAAGCACCCTAATTTTTCCCCAAGAGCGGGCAGAAATACTGTTTTGCCCAGGGACTGGTGGAGGTGGTGGGGACGGGGCACAAGCCATACCCAGGAGGGCCGCTCTCTCCCCACTAAAGTGTGTCTCTGGTGTCTAGTGGAGTAGATCCCAGTTTGGGGTTCGCTAGCCCTATGTGATCCACAAGCAGGGATGCACAGTGGAGAGATAGTGCTGTTCTCTTTCCAGAGGGATTGTGAATGGGGGTAGTGGTATGCCCCCAAGCACTGATCAGAACTGAAAGCAGACCACGCCATTCAATCAATCAATCAGGGTTTGTAAAGTGCGGCTACTCACCCGTGAGGGTTTCAACACGCTGGACCATTAGCACAGTCTGCTTTCATTTTGGTTTACTTTGACATCAGTGGGCTATGCACACTGGTGTTACAGCAAAACAAAACAAAAAATCAAACTTGGGAAGCAAGGGAAGCTCTTCCCTTGCGTCCCCACTTTGATTTCTTAAATGAAAATGCTTCCGATGTTTAACCAAGCAGTATTTTCTTTTCATGTACAGAGGTCGAGCAAGTGACGTCCTCAGCACTGTAAAGGTAGTGCAGAGAATGTCAGCAGAATGTAGGAGGTTAAAGCCAGAGGCACTCTTCTAATGCACTATTTACTTAAAAAACACAGTATCTCCCCTGGTTTTAGATTTAAACTGCGAATAAGAGACTCATCAACTCATCATACTTCACACTTTTCGCAGTTTATTAACAATTTGTTGTCGTCACCCTTTTGCTAGCAGTAACTAGCAGTTTATTGAAGGTTTTTTTATAGCATGGACCAGACTTCTGGGTGTGTTAGAGGGCTTTCAAATAAATATTAAGGAAAAACATGAAAGATTTAAGAATAGTGTAACACATGCTTGTCATTACAAACTAATGGGGTAATCCAAAATACGTCAGAGGACCTGGGTATAATGTAGTAAAGACAACAGTAGGTCCTGACGTCCCCCTTGGAATAACCAAAGATGTTGTGACTCTTGAAATTAATTAGCTGAGTCACTAAGAAATGTATTCACATAATTATTACACAGGAAAGAACCAAATACTCATCAAGACATACCAGAGAGAAAGACACAATAGCTGTATTCTGTAGACAAACTCTTATTTATATTCTCTTATTATGAAAATAGCAAAGTCAATAAAACATATGAAGGTATATCAATAGATGGTCGCTCTAGGAAAGAGTGCAAAGAAAAAGTACTCATATGTGAAGTGAGTAATAGAAAGGGAAATTCAAAGAGAAACAGTTGGAGAACACAGTATCATAATTTTTCACAGGGGACACTGGCTGAAAACAGTAAACCAGTGTGTATGGGCCTGTCTACAAAAGAATGTTTTATTCTTCCATGTTTAGTTCACAGAATGATGCTGGCATACTCAGAATGCATCATCCAATTTCGGGGAGGGCTAATACAACGTAATACAGGCCCTTGGGATGGGGGGGTGTCGATGTTTCGACCCGACTTGAGGCATAGAGGGAGACTTAAGACCTACGCTTGCGGGTCTTTATCAGGACAATAGGGTATACAAGAGACAACCGTTATCAGGCGCCAAATAGGCAGACCAGGTGGGTCTACAGCTCCCAGTGATGGGTAGTCACCGCTGTCATGTGAATCAGTTTTAATCACTATGAGCCTCCATGTGCTGTGTAGATGATTGGATATTCAATTAGGCATCCAGTAAAATCAATTCAGGAATTACGAACAAATCCCCAGGATATTCACCACAAACATGCAGAGTAGTATAGATCACTTGCAGATTCCTTGTGCTGAGGGATGACTAAATATTCAGTTATGCATCCAGCAAAATGTGATGCCACTTCAAGTAATGCGAACACTTCCTGACAGCTGCCATCTGGAGAAGAGCACCTGTTCTTTGCCGCTCAGCCGGCTAATGAGAAATTCCTGGTGATTTGTTTGCGTTACCTGAAGTGGCATCACATTTTGCTGGATGCATGACTGAATATTTAGTATACCCTATTGTTCTGATGAAGACCCGCAAGCGGAGGACTTAAGTCTCCCTCTATTGGCTATGTGTTCCTAACTTTATGTAGCATCTGACTTTATGGTGCTTTGGGGATGCGTGCACACCTCTGGCCATATGTACTTTATTGGGGTCAATCTCCCTGGACCATTGTGGTATCGCTGCACCTGTCTGTGAGATTGATCTTGGGTTTCCTGTTTGCACGCTTATCTGCCGGCTACACCCCGTCTGTGACCGGTCAATCAGGGACCTCGGGCCTGGGTCTCAGAGCCTACCTGACTACGTATTTCTGAGTCAAGGTTGACGTAGAGTTCATAACGGGTGAATTCATCAATATAGTTGCGATTTTGTTTTTATTGATGAATGTATTGTTATTCATTTTGACATCGACTTTCTCAATATTAGCATTGAATTTTCAACTACACTATCTAACCCATACTCCATGACAGTTACTTTATTGGGGCATGTTGTTCTTCGGTTTTTACAATTACTACTTTCCTAGTTACTTGCATTCTACCCAATTTGAGGACTGCGTTTTTACAGCAGGAAATCCCCAACTGCATAGATCCACACAAAAACAAGAACACTATGAAAACCCCCAACAACGACGTGCACAGTCTGGAGATCCACCGGGGGAGCCAGGAGAACCAATCCTGCTCAGGGGCACCTCCCTCCTCACGCATGTCTCTTTGTAAATGGTGCAGTGCTTAGATGACAAGGGTCAATGTCCCATTATCCATGTTGTTCCCTGGGATAAACGTGCAGCAGGACACACCAATCTTGGCACATAACCTCCCTCCATCACAGTAATTAATTCTAATATATTCCGATGCTGCATCACCATGTGGTGGATTGCTCTCAGTTCTTCCTTGATCAAATTAAGGCCAAGCTCAGTGCTGTTCATCATTTTAAGCATTTCCCACATGGTTATATGGAGCCAGCGGGCATTAGTTTTCGTCTGCACAGTGAAGAAGGGTATGGACCCTCCTGCTAATACTTGTGTGTCTGAGAACAGTCTGAATTCTTCTGGAATGTCCCTGCACTGAGCCAAGTCAAAATAATCCACAGTTCATTTTAACGAGCCTGATGCAGCAAGGTTATCTTCTTCCTTAGCGGGTGCTGGTACAAATTAGATAGTTCTTGTTAGAAATGGGATTTCTGGTTGGCTAGGGCATGCGCCTAAGCCAGGCAGAAACCACCACTCTAGTCAGGGCAAGGGAGTTACACGCTGAAGATAACCGCTGCTCACCCCCTTAGTAGCTTGGCAGAGCAGTCAGGCTTATCCCAGAGGCAAAGTGTAAAGCGTTTGCGCAACACAATCGCACAGCAGTGACACACTAGGTACAACACAAAAGAAACTCCACACAAGGGTATATCAAAAATAGCCTTTGTATTACTCATAAAACACATTAGAACGTAATCACATATATACACTGTGCCACCTGGCACTAGGTATGACTTTACAGGGGATTATATACATTACAGGGCAAATCGGGCCTCTGTTATCACCATCATAACTCACAGGTAGTGAAAACAACCAGTAACTACTGGTAACATTACACTTAGCCAAACATATCAGGCATTAGCATTAGCAACAGTGTACCACCGTACCCACTTTCAGAGGGCACACCTTAGGCAAAAGCATTAAGCATAAATTACATCATTGGTGCAGCGTAATCACAGACTAGGTGCCCACAGCACCACATGGCATTATGTCCCACCCACAACATAGGGGGTGGACTTCAGGCAGTCTGGCCTTAACCTCGGGGGCCCGTCCTGGGCGCCCCTGCAATGCCCTTGACCCAAAGTGAGGACTTTCCCCACTGCGTGTCCCCTCACGGGGCTTCCTTTAGCCCCCCTTAGCTGCAGATGCATCAGACCAATGGCCCCAACAGGCCCGTACTACAGTGGGGGGGGGGGGGAGGCGGGGAGGGGAGGGTGCAACTCACCCTTGGCTTTCCTTTAGAAAAAAAATGCCCCAGACGTTGCAGCTGCACGCAATCTGGCAGCGCAGCTGTGACACAATTAGGCACCAACAGTGCGCTTCGCAGGCCCCACTCACCGACTTGCACGGATACCGGTCCCCAAGGGCCCAAGAGGTTCTTGTGCCGGCACGTCTTGTCTTCTGATCCCAGCAGGGATCCTTCTTTTCTCCACACGGGCCTCCGTTGTCAAGGAGATCCCGCCCACAACCAGTTAGCTCCTGCCTGGCTTCCTCGCATGAGGGGAGGCCCCGCCCACAGTCAGGCTGGCTTTGCCTGACTTCTGGAGGTTCCGTGTCCCGCTTCCCGGCTGGGATTTCTTTACAATGCAGGCTCCTCCCGGGCTTTGTGACTTGGAGGGAACTCCTCTAGACACGGCGACGCGGTGTAGGCTCCCGCCTGAAAGTAGGCTTCTGCGGCGTCTCTCCTACTCCGGTGTCAAAACGGGGTGCTTCTTTCGCTCGTGGAGACTCCGCCCATAACCAGGCTCAGCCTGACTTCCGCTTTGTCTCCGGGTCCCATCCTGGCCGCTTAGCAACGCGGAGGCTCCGGGCCGGAGTTGGAGGCAGGAGAAACGGAGGTGGGGAAGAGTGCTTCCAATTTCCAGCTCTCCCCTCCGGCTGCCCCGAGCAACAGGGACCGGGCAGCACCAAACACGCACTGCGTGCACCACCACAGCGCTCACTGGGCACTTTCTGGAATCGCCACCAGGATGCTCTGCACGCTCTTGAGAGGACTTCCCCAAAGCAAGGGGGAGGCACCTCCAATAACTCCAGCGCTCTTGTAGAGCTAAATCTGCTGGGTCCTGCAGAGTAGGATCCTCCAAGCCCTGAAAGGGACGGGTCAAGTGCTCACCAGCCGCTGAACCCCAAGTCATATGGGGCAGAGTTGGGCCCAGGCAGGCCAGCTCACAGGGCCCCCCAGTAGAGGGGGAGTACTTCGTGGTGGTTCCTCCTGGCGCCCAGCAGTCCTTTAGCAAACCAGCTCCAAGCTGGTACAACCACATGGGGTCACAGCCCCAATATTTATATTGCCAATGTCTTTGTTCTCCTCCCTGACACAGGGCTCTGTGCCCGGTCCAAACCAGTTCTGGGGGACACTTAAACATTTTATTTACAGTGCACAACAACCTCCTTTGTTAGTGTAGGCACACCACAGGGGGGCGGAGCCTCATTGTGTAAGGCAGGCACAGTCCTATTCAGGTCCAGGTGCTACTCCTCCCACTACTCCAAATGCAGTCCAGCCTAGCGCTGACTCACCCAGCCCCTCTGAAGCCACTGCTCCTCCCCAATCTCTGTTACTCCAGAGCCAGACATGCAATACACAGCAGGCAGGCACAAAGACACATAGCACACAGAAATGCCCACTTCTAAAAGTGGCATTTCTAAAATAGTGATAATAAATCTGCGAACACTATTACACAGTATTTATTACCACTATTCCAAACATACCAAACTTGATCACGCTACTCCTCTCATGTCAGGAATTACCACTGAAACACATATCAGGGAATCCCCAATGCATTCCTATGAGAGGGCAACCTCACAGTAGTGAGAAACCAAAATGGCTGTTTGTCACTACCAGGACATGCCACACAGTTAAGGCACATGTCCTACCTTTTACCTACAGCGCACCCTGCCCATAGGGCAAGCTATCGCCTACCTTAGGGGTGACTGATATATAGTAAAAGGGGAGTCACAGACGTGGCACCCCCTTTATTTGTTACGTCACAGTGGCAGTAAACTGCGCGTGCAGGCCCTGCAATGGCAGAGGCCTGAGACAGGTTTGAAAGCCTACTTTGGTGGGTGGCGCAAGCAGCGCTGCAAGCCCACCCGTAGCATTTAATTTACTGGCCCCGGGTATATGAGATACCACTTTACAGGGGACTGATAGGTAAATTAAATACGCCAAACAGGTGTAGACCAATCTTACCACGTTTACCATAGAGAGCACATGCACTTTAACACTGGACAGCAGTGATAAAGTGCCCAGAGTCCTAAAACCTCCAACACCAGGTGAGAAAAAATACCAGGAGGAAGCCAAAAAGTTCAGGGATGACCCTGCAAAAAGGGCCAAGTCTAACACAACCCCCTTCCAGCCTAAAGTCAGGGTAGACCAATCAATACCTTGATGGACTTCCCTACTTGGGGCGATAGAACACAGAGGCGGGCCCGCAACTGCAGGGACACACTCCAGTTCTACACCAATCTGAACCCATGTGGTTCCCTCTGTCTAAGCTCCCAGGACCAACTAAGTTACCCCACTGGGACTCCCTAGCTGTCCGCGGCCAGGACCAGGCCCTAGGCCATCAAGATGTCTCTGGTCCTTGCCATCTCACAAAGTGGGGGGCAGTAGCCCCAGGTACATAGTATCCATTCTCCCCTCTACCTCTCATCAGTGCAGTCCTATACTGCCACTGATCCCTCAACCCAGGGTCTGCACCCTCAGGCTGATAGAGGTCACGGGTGAGGCTCTCCTCCCCCTACCTCACCTCCTGGGGTTCCGCACTCTCTTCCTAGGAGAGGCACTCTCAGAACACAAAACTGTCAGGACGCTGGAATCAGCCCTCCCACACAATTCTCCTACCAGTTCAGGACCTCTCTCCTGCAACTGGTCTCCCAACCTAGGATCTAAACCCTCAGGTTGAACCAGGGTCAGAGGCGAGGAGTTCTGCACCCTCCTACCTGGAGTGGTACCCCCAGAAGACAAAACGGTAGGGACACTGGTTACAGATGTCCTTCCCTCCAGGTCAGGCAGTACCTGAACCTGGCCTCCCAGCCCAGGGACTACACCCTGCGCCTGAACACTTGCCTGGCATACCAGGACTTCGGGGGGAACACACAGGCCCCCCCCAAGGGTAACACATACCTCATGTGTTGCATGACAGTCTGCCTGGCGCTGATCTCCTGACCCCTGCCCATCTGACAGTGCACGAAGACCCCCCAAAACAGAAGTGGTGTCACCATTGTCACTCCTAGAAATCAAATCAGCACTTTACAGAAGGGATCTTCCTTTGTACCTACTTATCATTACAATGTTTTAGAATCATAAATCAGTTTATATAAGTTTATGCGTACACTGAGATTAAAACATTTTTTCACCAACATAGCGGAGGAGAACCAACGTCCACAATCCAATACTTTATTAGGTCTACGGAATAAGAGTACATTTTTTGCTCCGGTAAGTCAATGTGTTGGACGCCTTCGAAACAGTGGTACAAAAGGAATTACGCAACATTTTTAGACAAACTCAGTCCAAATCTTCCAACATCACACAAAAAGAACGCCAAACGTTAGCACAAATTGCCTACAAACCAGAGGTTACCATCTGTCAGGCAGACAAGGGTGGCGCCATGGTAATCATGGATACCTGTTTTTATTTGGAGAATGTTCTTGAGCACGTGCAAGACACTAACACCTACATGAAATTGTCATGCGATCCTACTAATGAGTTCCAAAATCATAGATGACGCTTTGGACATAGTTACTATTACAAAAGAGGACAAGAGTTATCTCATAAAAAGTAACCCATCAGTACCATACATATATATGATCCCTAAAATACACAGACACGCCACCAAACCGCCATTTAGACCCATCGTGTCTACTTTTAACTCCATACACGAACCAATCGGCAAATATCTGGACAAACACCTTCAACCACTGGTACAAAGTATGACTACCTATATCAAAGATACAACTGATTTTTTAAACATTTTGGAGTCTATAAAAACCAAGATCACTAAGGACACCATCTTGTGCACTATTGGCGTTAAGTCATTGTACACCTCAATTCCTCATAATTTGGGTATCTCGGCAGTGGAATGGTTTCTAATTAACTGTGAGAAAGACGAACATCTCAAAATATTCCTGATGGAATTATTACACTTTACATTATTCCACAGTTACTTTAGATGGCAAGATGATTTTTACATTGAATGCTCAGGAACATCTATGGGCAATTGCGCCGCGTCGACGTATGCCAATCTCTTTATACATAGATTTGAATTAGACTACATATTGAATCAAGAAATATGGATGGAACACCTCATCATATACAAAAGATATATTGATGATATATTTGTACTGTGGAGTCGGTCACAAGCCGAGCTAGAAGAAGCCATTGAGACTTTGAATAAGGTGGATGAAAGAATCAAATTCACGTCATCTATCAGTACAGAGCAAATCACGTTTTTGGATACTTGCATCATTAACCATAATGGACAGCTAACTACCAGAGTATACACAAAACCAACTGATCGCAACAATCTTTTACAATTTCACAGTTTCCACCAACCATCTTTGAAAAAACATCTTCCGTATTCTCAGTTACTCCGGCTAAAAAGAATATCGTCCAATGATGACTCATACAAAGAAAGCATGAATACTTGTATTAAAAAATTTAGAGACCGCAGTTACCCTGAGTCCATACTACAAGAAGCCATCACTAAAGCGGGGAATAAGACCCGGGAAAGCTTGTTGAGAAGCACTGATTTCAAAGATCATGATAACAGGACTGTATTAGTTTCCAAATTTTCTACTCGTAGTCATCAAATAAAAAAAAACGTATTTAAATATTGGCCTATGCTTAGCACAGAACCTAATTTCAAAGGAATTTTTGACATGCAACCAAGATTCGCTTACTTGAGGACAAGAATTCTTAAACAGATCTTAAACAAACCGATTGATTCAAAAGAAAAAAAAATCAAAGGAGCCTTACCCTGTTTAAATTGTGGGAGTTGCAACTCTATTATTAAAGGCAATACCATCAGGCATTCAAGTCGAGGAACATTAATCAAACTAAGGGTGACAGCCACTTGTAACAGCCAGAACGTTATATACATGTTAAAATGCCCATCTGGTTTAGCTTACGTGGGTAAGACTGAGCGAAAAATCAGAGTTCGCCTGAATGAGCACAAGAGTAACATACGTACAAAAAATGTAAAATCCACGGTTGCTGCACACTTTCATTCTATGCACCATAATGTAAGTCAACTAAGATTCTTGAACAAATTCCTACACAGCAAGGACGTGATAACACTCAATTTCTTTTACAAAGGGAAATACACTGGATCAATTTTTTGGATTCTGTAAATCCAAAAGGATTAATTGAGCGGATGGACTTTAGCTGCTTTCTCTAATCTGATGTACATATTGAGCTATGTGTTTATGTTGCCAGGACATTTCTTGACATACATGTGTGGTATCTGATATCGGTGAATACCCTGTTTAATCTGGTTCACAGCTTTTGACAGCCATTTGCTTTCACATCAAAATGCTCGTTATATTGGTTATTTTATGAATGTACACAATCACGTGTTCATATGTGTTTTGCATAACACCTCATTTTGTTTTAAATTTATGTTTCACATGTTGCGTTGATGTGTTAGATGTACTTTTCTACATCATTTACTACCGGTGCTGACATGTTTGCACGCTATGAGCACTCTTTCTAGACGAGAGCTACACTTGTATAATCACACACTAGACGTCTGTTCTCTATTTTTACCGTCGTAGTAGTTCGGGATTTCCGATACTTCCGGGTCTTTGAGCGTTTTTAAATCGCACACGTGACACTCGGCTTTCACCAGCGTTTACGAGGAATGGCCGTCCACTCCAGAACCTTTTCCAACCCGGGTAAGCTTAATTTATTTTGTTGATTTTTACACTCTGTTTCTGCAGAGTGGGTTCCACATTCTAAATTGTGTCACCTTGTGTTCAGCTATTTTTACAGCGTATAACACTTTGTCGAAGAGTCGTTTTACGTATCTCTGAGTAAGTTGATTCCCGAGTCATATGCTCGTTTGATTTACCACCATCTACCGTACTTTCTGGCCGTTCTCACCCTCCGGAGCACACCATCTGATTCATTCATCTTTTCACTAAATTTTGGAACCGCTTTTCAGCACTCGCTTTAATTTCACCAGCACCGTGATCGTGTAAGCACGTTTTGTTTTCACATACTTTATCGAAGCATGGTTGTGCGCTACCATCTTTGTATATCACGCTATAGCTCACCAGTCTCTAAACGCACTTTTATCGTGTTTTCATCACCAATCCACCGCTTCGTCGAAGCTTCTGTACTAAGGCACCTCACTTCTTCTCACGACATCGTTAACTCTGCTACCCTTTTTTTACTCTAGTTGGATACACATTTCCAACAGGTCGGCTTGACTTCTGGGTACATTCACCATTTTCAACGTTTTCCATGCAAGTGAGCACCTTCTTTTTTTAGTCACCTAAGGCACTAACAGTTATCACATTATTTTACTGAATTGCGACATGTTTGTCATTGTTGTACTGAACTGAAGTTTCCTCTATGTTTCAGAATTAATCCCCTGATGAAGGGCTAAATGCCCGAAATGCATTGGGCATATGTGAAAGTTTATCATGCTACTAAATGAAGACCTTTGTTATGAATGAATAATGAACGAAACTATTAATGAACATTCAACTATCTCAATAAAGTTCATTGAGAAAAGTCAATCAAGAAGTGATTATTTTGCGTACTTACTCTTTCATGAGTGCCAGTGGGAGACGCCTCTCATGACGTGAGGTCAGCGCTTTTTGGATCACTCCTAGAAGGCACATTCCTTAAGGCTAGCGCCTGGCCCACTGGTTCTCTCACTGGGGGCTCTCTCCCCCTCTCACCCCTCCATCTGGACTCCTGTACCCTCCACTCAGGAGTGGCACCGCCAGACACCAGAACTGGTGAAGCTCTGCTTACAGATGCTCCAAGTTCTCCTGACACTAGGAGATCACCCTCAACGAATGGCCTACCAGTACAGCATAGGCTCCCCACCTGGTGTTCCCTTAGGGAACCCTTCAGGCCCAGAGACTGGGTTTCGGGCACCTTGGGACGCATCCCTTTCTCACTCCTTGTCCGCGGAGACAGGACGCGAGTCCCTGCACCCCTCCCACTACACCGGGTCCTATCTGGGCTACTGAGAACCTTTCCCACCACCCTGGGCTGGGAAATACCTGAGCCACTCCTCTTAGGGTCACTCCCAAATGCCTCCTCAGACCCTCTGGCACTCACCCAGAGGTCTGCCTCCTGTGCAAGCTCCCTGGGATCAGAGAACTCACACTCCAACTGTTGTTGGCATAACCCTGGAAAACAACAACGGAACATGTGCTCTCTGACAATCAGATTGAACAGCCCTTCAAAATTGTTTGCCGTGCTACCCATCACCCAACCTTCTAGTGCATCACAACATTCATCCACAAACTCCCCCCCAAGACTAGTGAGACAGTTTCCTACAGCCCCTGAACCTCAACCTATACCCTTCAGGTGTGACACCCTCTTCCTGGTAAATAGGCACCCTGCTCTGGGATCTGGGAGTGGGACTTCCTACACTGGACTCACTTTTACTGCCAGCACTGAACCCCACCCTCACTGATGAATTCAGACCACTAAAACTACACTCAGGGGACATATCCTCAAGAGTTAATCTTTCCCTGGTGAAGGCCCTCTCTGCCTCTGCCATCCTCTCTTGAACTAAGGCTCTCTCAACCTCAGACTTTTTCTCTTCGAGGACCGATTCCTTGAGACTCAACTCCTGAGCCAAATAAGGCCTTTTACTCCTCCACCCCCAGCTGCGCTATCTCCTTGGCATGCTCTAATTTGAGCCTTTCCAAAGCCAGCTGGTGCTCCCTTTCTTCCCTCCTATCCACCCACTCCTCTGGGGACAGGGAAAGGGATGGGGCACTGCCCCCAGCACTGGACCCAGCAAGGGACTCCCTCTCTAATGGGTCCTCACTATCTACTGGTGTCCCTGCCCTGTCATTTTCTCCCTCCTGTGCAGACTCTTCAGGGCTACCCTCAGACCCATCACCCTCTTGGTGTGCGGACTGGGAACCCGTCCCCTCATAGTACTCACGTCTCCATTCGTCCTCTTGCCATTGGAGCAGGACTTTATGACGGCTTAGCTGGGTGCCTGACCCACTCACTGCTATGTCTCTCCTCACAGAACTCCCTCAACTCCCCCATACTGTATTGGAACAGATCATGAAAAAGAAAGGCAGATTCCATTTTGGCAAGGCACTAAGACACAAGTGCAACACGGGAGACCTAGGTGTAACAGCTGAAACAGGAGTACACAATTCAAAAATGGCACTTTTGAGGAGAAATAATAAAATCAGGAGAAATCCCCAAACACATGATTGTCTAAAATGCAGTTTGTAGTGCAACCATGCGTCACTGTGGTACTGCGCAAACGCAAGTCCTATCCTCACCGCTGACAACCAATGTTAGAAATGGGATTTCTAGTTGGCTAGGGCATGCGCCTAAGCCACGCAGAAACCACCACTCTAGTCAGGGCAAGGGAGTTACACGCTGAAGATAACCCCTACTCACCCCCTTGGTAGCTTGGCAGAGCAGTCAGGCTTATCCCAGAGGCAATGCGTAAAGTGTTTGCTCAACACACTCACACAGCAGTGACACACTAGGCACACCACAAAAGAAACTCCACACAAGGTTATATCAAAAATAGCCTTTGTATTACTCATAAAACACATTAGAACGTAATCACATATATACACTCTGCCACCTGGCACTAGCTATGACTTTACAGGGGATTATATACATTACAGGTCCAATTGGGCCTCGGTCATCACCATCATAACTCACAGGTAGTGAAAAAAACAAGTAACTACTGGTAACATTACACTTAGCCAAACATATTAGGCATTAGCAACAGTGCACCACCGTACCCACTTTCAGAGGGCACACCTTAGGCAAAAGCATTAAGCATAAATTACATAATTGGTGCACCGTAATCACAGACAAGGTGCTCACAGCACCACATGGCTATATGTCCCACCCACAACATAGAGGGTGGACTTCAGGCAGTCTGCCTTAACCTCAGGGGCCCGTCCTGGGCGTCCCAGCAATGCCCTTGTCCCAAAGTGAGGGCTTTCCCCACTGCGTGTCCCCTCACGGGGCTTCCTTTAGCCCCCCTTAGCTGCAGATGCAGCAGACCAATGGCCCCAACAGGCCCGTGCTACAGTGGGGGGCGGAGGGTGCAACTCCCCCTTGGCTTTCCTTTAGAAAAAAAATGCCCCCGACGTTGCAGCTGCCCACAATCCGGCGGCGCAGCTGTGACACAATTAGGCACCAACAGTGTGCCTCGCAGGCCCCACTCACGACTTGCACGGATGCCGGTCCCCAGGGGCCCAAGAGGTTCTTGTGCCAGCACGTCTTGTCTTCTGATCCCAGCAGGGATCCTTCTCTTCTCCACGCGGGCCTCGGTTGACAAGGGGGCCCCGCCCACAACCAGGCGCAGCTCCTGCCTGGCTTCCTCACACGGGGGGAGACCCCGCCCACAGTCAGGCTGGCTTTGCCTGACTTCCGGAGGTTACATGTCCCGCTTCCCGGCCAGGACTTCTTTACAATGCAGGCTCCTCCCGGGCTTTGTGACTTGGAGGGAACTCCTCTGGACACGGCGATGCGGGGTAGGCTCCCGCCTGAAGGTAGGCTTTTGCGGCGTCTCTCCTACTCCGGCATCAAAACGGGGCACTTCCTTCGCTCGTGGAGACTCCACCCATAACCAGGCTCAGCCTGACTTCCGCTTTGTTTCCTGGTCCCGTCCTGGCCACTTAGCAACGCGGGGGCTCCGGGCTGGAGTTGGAGGCAGGAGAAACGGAGGTGGGGAAGAGCGCTTCCAATTTCCAGCTCTCCCCTCCGGCTGCCCCGAGCAACAGGGACCGGGCAGCACCAAACACGCACTGCATGCACCACCACAGCACTCACCACACGCTTTCTGGAATCGCAACCAGAATGCTCTGCACGCTCTTGAGAGGACTTCCCCAAAGCAAGGGGGAGGCACCTCCAATAACTCCAGCACTCTCGTAGCGCTAAATCTGCTGGGTCCTGCAGAGTAGGATCCCCCAAGCCCTGAAGGGGACTGGTCAAGCGCTCACCAGCCGCTGAACCCCAAGTCATAAGGGGCAGAGCTGGACCCAGGCAGGTCAGCTCACAGGGCCCTCCAGTAGAGGGGGAGTCCTTCGTGGCGGTTCCTCCTGGCCCCCAGCAGTCCTTCTGCAACCCAGCTCCAAGCAGGTACAACTGTAGTGTAGCTCCTATTTCCCTAATAGGCTCTGCGCATTGGAATAATATATCCTATAGGTTTGACATAGGACTAAGGTCGGTATGTCCCTATCGAGTATATTAAACTTAATTACTTGTGCCAGCTAGCTCAGAGGCCACTAGAAACTTCTTGACAACAAGAAGGGAGTAGTTTCTGGCAGCCGCAAAACATGACCACTGTGTTTCCCTTTCAGAATCAGGACGTGTCCCAGAGTCGTAGAAACAATAGATAACTATTTCACTCAGCTCAGTCGTGCATGTTTTAGTTACTCTCAAAGTTACACAGAAATAACAGACGGGCTGTTTCAATAAAAGGTTTATTGAACAGTCTTGTTTCTGTTGTAAGTTAGATGTGCTGTTATGATCACAAGACAGTATGCGAGATAAATAATGTAGAGTGAGCAGTAGAAATAAATAATACTGCGTTAGCATTATCTTTTCAGCATATATGCATTTACATAAAATGACACAGCCTAAAAATGCGAGTACTCATACGATGCGTTTCTAGCCTAGTTCTACCCCAGTGTACCTAACCTATCCTAGGTGTAGGGAGAAGTAGAAGTAGGTGATGTATTCCTGACTAGAGTATACTAAGAGTATGTTACGCCTAGTATGCCAAGAGTCTAGTATGCCAAGAGTCCCTCTAGGTTCTAGTCTGCTCCATACCTGAAGAATGAGAGAGGTAGGAATCTCTTTCCAAACTCGAACTCCAACACCCCGCAAGGGAAGTTAGATCACTGGAAGCTGGACTCTCTGCGTGCAGGAATGACAGCGTCTTCTCAGTGCGTCCGGCCGGGAAACGGGCTCCTCTGAAGTCGAGGTCTCCTCTGATTTACAGGGGTTTGGGACGGTATATTTATACCTGAGAATTACCTCAGAATGTTAGCATTGACGTTAGTTGGACAGCGGAAGACGTCATGAATGAACCCCTAAGGAAGAAAGGTTCATGCATAATATATGAGTCCTTGAAGAAATCAATAGTCCTGGGCAAGGGAAACTCCCGCAGCCTAAGGGTCTGTTTTTTCATGAACTCGTTGTGACGCTAGGGTGGACGGATGTCGGAATCCATGCCTGTATTTGGAGTGCATGGTTTATGCCTAAATAAGGTCTGGGATTTTATGCCTATATAAGGGCAAGGCGAATTGTGCCTATATAAGGACATGATTCTAAAAAGCCCGTTTATGGACACCCTAGGAAATATACAACACAACCGCATGGGGTCACAGCCCCAATATTTATATTGCCAATGTCTTTGTTCTCCCCCTGACACAGGGCTCTGTGCCCAGTCCAAACCAGCTCTGGGGGGCACTTAAACATTTTATTTACAGTGCACAACAACCTCCTTTGTTAGTGTAGGCTCTGGCCCCAGACACACCACAGGGGTGCCGAGCCAGCATTGTGTAAGGCAGGCACAGTCCTATTCAGGTCCAGGTGCTACTCCTCCCACTACTCCAAATGCGGGTCAGCCTATTCAGCCTAGCGCTGACTCACCCAGCCCCTCTGGAGCCACTGCACCTCCCTAGTCTCTGTTACTCCAGAGCCAGACATGCTATGCAAAACAGGCAGGCACAAGGACACATAGCACACAGAAATGCCCACTTCTAAAAGTGGCATTTCTAAAATAGTGATAATAAATCTGCGAACACCATTACGCAGCATTTATTACCACTATTCCAAACATACCAAACTTTTTTTTTTTATAAATCTTTTTATTGATGACATTATGCATAGAATACAGATAAAATGAGACAATATTGAACAGAGCATTACATTGATATGGATCTTGCTTCCTACGCTCAGCACTATTTATTGCTAATCTGCAAGTGTGCCTGTCTTTGAGGTATACCCATTCATTCTGTGACTGAGGAGGGAAGGGGACTCGCCCACGGGGGCTCACAGATATTCCCTCTATATTCATTCCACTGTCACCATTTTGGTGACCACTTTTTAGGACATCCCCTAGATTCATATACTGTTCGCTCCATCAACATACACCAATCTAGGTCCCTTTTCCATGCTGCGATCGTCGGTGCTTCTTGTGCTCCCCATAGTTTAGCGATGTTACATTTCGCTATCATCAGTCCCAGTGACACCCAGGTCTTTGCCTTACTACCAAGGTCATCAGTCGGCTCCCAGACATTCAGGAGGCACAATCCCAGTTTCCGCTCTATTGGGATTTTTAGAATATCTCCCATGCATCGAGTTACTTCGGACCAATATCGTTGAATATGTGTACACTCCCAGATGATGTGTATGAATGTACCCTCCTTACCACACCCACTGCCACAATCAAAATCCTCCCTGTAGCCCATTTTTACCAAAGCTGGACATGACAGGTACGCCCTATGTAGGACCTTGAGTTGTACGAGTCGTAATTTTGAGGAGATCGCCATGGCTTGTGGCCAGGGACTTCTAACTAGCGGGCATGCTCCTGTCGCTATTTTGGAGGAGTATGGCATGGCGACCATACTTTAGAGGTTTGAAAAACCTTAAAGAAAAGAAAACACCGCCGGGATCATAAAAATGTGGGGGGCTAAGGCCGAGAACCCTTGCCGAACTTTGCCTAGGGATGGTGATTAGACCAGAACTTCCTCGCAATTCTGGGAAATCTGGTAACCTAACCTGGCAAACCTACCAACTGACTCGACGCCATGCGGGCGCCTCACAACTTATTGGTTCTTGTGCGTGTGATGTGGAGGTTGTGGAGCCTTCACTATCCCAAGCGTACGGGAAACCTGGCTCCTGACACTGGAGGACAGCTTCGCTTCAGAACTGAAAAAGGCCTCCATTTGGCCAGAGGCTTCTAGAATTTTGGGGACGCTGTTGGGGATACACGCCATGAAGGAACTTTGGTCCTGGGCTGGATGCCTAAAATGAGTACCTTTCAATTTAGTGATTGGAACCCATTCCTATTTGATTTTGGATGTGAGGACCTAGGTATCTATTTTCAAGTACTTTGTCTGGCAGCTGCCTGCCCCCTCGCCAGACTGCCCTCCCCCTGGGGTGTGGCCAGTCAATTCCGCCCTGGGGGATCAGCAGCAGAGTGGAGCCTTGGCTCCCTACAGGCGTCTTTAATGGCGAATTTTAGTGAGGATACCCAATCGACAAAACACATACAGCAGTCCTGAATTCCTGAACGCAAGTAAAAGCTTGAATTCCCAATGTCTCATTGGTCCTTCTTTTGGTTTTGGTACAGTTCATTTTTGAGATTTGAGTGAATGGGTGGTATTTACTCTGGGGGTTTATCTTACTGCACATTTGGATTCTGTGTTTGTGTGAAGGCATTACCTCCCAACCCAGACAGTTACCCCTCCCTTCCTAGGCTGTGGCCCCAGTCCCTGTTGGACTGAGTACCCTGTCTGTGGTTGCTGTTGACACGTGTTTGCCCAACTGCCTGATCCCTGTTGTGGTGCAGCAGCAGATTGACCTCCCTGTGGTTGAATGTAAGGTGCATTCTTGTTTCCCTGGGCTTGGTTTTGCGGATGAGGGTTTTGCGGTCGCTGGCCCTGGCCCATCAATCTCTGTTCTTGATATGCATTTAGCCAGCATCTGTCTGCTAGGTGGCCCATCCTGTAACAATAGTAACATTCCCTAGGGTCTGGTTGCTGCCAACCTCCCTGTCCTCTGTCGCTTTAGCTAGATTGAAGCCTCTGGGGTTTTGCGGTGGAGCTCCCATTAAGACTGGTGCCATTTGCACACTTGTGGCCAATGTGGCCCCCTCGAGGTCAGTCTTTTTCAATTTGTGGTGTACCAATTTAGCAGTGTTTCTCTGGGCTTACTCCTGTTTTCCTTTATCCTTCGCTTGCTTCTTTTTGTGGTAATCCAATATATGGGCTTGTGTCTCCCGCCAGGGTTTGGTGTCTAACCTAACCACACTGTCCAGTGCGCTTTGTATCTCGGTGGCCAGCCCCTTTTTGAGTCTTTGTAAAAGAAAGCAACTTGTGGGCCTGTCCCCCTGTCAATCCACAGCTGTCCTGTCTCCTGTCCCTATGGTTCCCTCATTTGTTCCAGAAAATCGGTTATACTCTCTCCTGGCTTCATAGTCTCTGCTATTAACCCTCCTACATCAGGTCAGTCAGGGAACATCTCCCTCAAGGCTGTCCATATTCGGTGGCTGTATGAATTGAATGCGGCCCGTCATGCTCTGTGTTTTGTCAGTATAATTGAATTGCTGGGATGCAAGTTCGGGCGAACACCGTATTAGTCTGCTCTCCGATAAGACTACTTAGCAGACTTTTGATATCGCCTATCACTAGGTTTATTCCCACAGTGTTCTTTTCAAAACATAAGATTCATTTCCCCACTCCATCCGGCAATGATGGTAACTTTGTCCTTAGTCCTTTTTTATCCATTTGAGCACATGGCACATAGATGGTACTTGACATGCCCTTCCATAGTAGCGGGTACCTTCTTACTTTGGGTAGCTCTACTGGTTTCTCCCTAACATGTCGTTCCCATCTTCTTAGGCATTCCTGCATGCAGGGGAAGTTCCACTTGGGATCTCCTCCTCCATGTCGGATGCAGTCTTCCACTATGGGGCCATATCCTCTGTTTCGGAGGATCCCTCCTTCGGCCAAGGTCGATCATACTAGTCTTTTCCCTTGATCCAGTGGGCTAGCAGGTGGCAGAATGGGCACGCAAAGATCCCACCTTCCTCTGTGGCCATTATCTCCCTTGGGGTGAGTCTATCTATCCCGTGCGTTCGGGTGGAGCAGCAAACGTCTTCGTTGCTGTTCCCCTTGTGCGCACGCAAAGGTGTCATCTTGTTTTTCCTACATCTTGCTTGGGTCAGCACCAGGCTACCTTGGTTTCTTATTTCCCGGCCAGCCCCTCTCCTACGTTGAAAATTTGGTGAGGCTCGGATCCCAGCCAGAAGACTTTCATCTAATTCTACTTCTGATTCTTCCCCGATCAGTGCCCTGTACCTACCCCGCTCTCCTTATGTGGGGGGCGCGCTGCTCTGTTTTCTCTCTGTGCTTCCTAGTCGCGAGCTGGTTCTCTCTCCCTCCTTAGCTCGCGCCTTTCTCCCACATCCAGTCTAGGTAGGGTTCTATCTGTCGGGCGCGACAGACGGGGGGGGGGGTCGAACTTCTGGAAGCTCTCACATCAGCCTTGGGTTTCACTGGGATTGCCTGGGCCTTCTGGCCTGTTAGTCTCTCATGTCTGAGCCTAACCATTCGTTGTTTGGCAGGCAGCCCGCCAACTTCTACTACTGGTAGATTGAAATATCCGAATGCGGGGAGAACGGTAGAGAGCACCTCCATACCTGCATATGGTGGGGGAGGTGCTGACGTCTTGCTTGCTATCTGTAGTGTAGGACTGTCAGTCTGGGCTTCCTTGAAGATGGCCCATACTTTTATTAATTCCTCTCTCCTGTCTTTCTTTTGAGCTGTGTATTTGGTTTGTATGTGTGTTCTAATTAAGTCTGGGTGGTGAAATCGGCTCCGCTCGCGGAGTTTATGGAGTTTTCCGCACTCCACGTTACGCAGAGCTCACGGAGTTCTGAAAAACTCTGCTCCGCATAACGGTGTCGTGTAGTTCCTATATTACCCATGCAGGACCTGCGCGTTTAGAGAACATATACTGCGGGCTTGGTGGCAGACTGGCTCTGTGCACCCCCACCGTGTATGTTATCCTGGTTTGCATTAGCTAGCTCGCAGTGCCACTAGTGTCTCCTCTTATCGGGGAGAGATTAGTTTCTGGCAACCTTAGAACATGACAACCCTGATCCCTCAGAATCATGGAAACAATGTACTACCTTTCGCTCAGTCATTCGTGCTTACTCATTCTGTTTGTCTCAGAGAGGTACACAGAAGAAACAGTCGGGCGTGTTACAATAAGTATTTATTGTACAGTTGTTCTTGTTGTGTAGAATATATGTGCTGCAGAAGTCAGCAGGCAAAAGCAGAGATATATTATCAGCAGTACGATAAAAAGGAATGGATAGTACAGTTCTACCATATTGCAGTGATCATGAATACATACATGAATATAGAATGCATTATGAAAGTGTGCATACTCCTACGATGCCTAACTAGATGTACCTGAGTGTACCTAGCATATGTGTAGGTGTAAAAACCTAATAGCCAAGAATCCTTCTAGGATTTAGTTGAACCCCCATACCTGAATAGAGAGATTGTGGGACCCCGTCCTGGTCTCGAGCTGGACACCCCGTCCGGGCTGTGTCAGACCGCTGTCAGCTGGAGCGACTGCAAGCAGGAGCCTCAGCGTCTCTGGTCAGAATGTCAGCATGGAAGTCTCGGTTCCCTCTATCTTACCGGGGCAAGATGTGGTGTATTTATACCCTGAAGACACTGATCTTCGTGCAAGGTTTGTATTGGTCCTCCATTAGGCTTTAGGAAGGCGTCAGGGGTGAACTTTGTACATACATATTATGCAGGTGGAATATTCTTAGAGATTCATGCATAATTTATGAGTACAGTGTGGGCCTGTGTTTGGGAAAAACACTGGTGCCTGCAAAACCACAAGGCAGATAACGTTCAGCCCTCAGAGCACGTTGTGTACTGGATGGGACCAATGTGGGTGAAAGAGCATGCCTATATAAGGAATCATGACTATAATAGGACATGTATGGTTATGACCGTAATAGGGCATATGCGGCTATGACCATAATAGGGCAAGTACGAATATAACTATATTAGGGTAAATATGAATATGTCTATTTTAGGGCATGTATGAACGGGCCTACATTAGGGTCTCTATACGCGATATAACACCCACTCCTTTTCCGAAAAGGATAATAATGACCATACTATAAAATCTGGACAATTTAAAATATTTTTAAAATCGGTAAAAACATGAGTTTAAAAACTCGTTAAAAAGATGTTAAAAAAATATATAAAAGTGTTAAAATTCAGCTATTTCCAGTTGCCACTTTCAAAAGTCAATCACTGTCTCTTCATAACGTTGTATCACTATAAGCAGGAGAAGGCCATGCTTTCTACAAGCGACAGTGTCAACTTGTAAGCAAAGTTCCAAATTTAGATCGTTTATTTTGAAACGAGCAAAAGCCGAATTCTTTACCAGGACACGATGAGCCAATTCGAGATTAAGCGTCCGGGCTGGGAAGCACATCCATATCGGAGTCAGCCACTGCAGTAGACAAATCTAACGCCTCACATAGAACGTCAATGGCGCATAGATGCAATGTAGCACTGCCATCAGTCGGAGCTGCGGCATCTGGTGCGGCAGTTGTAACCTGTGTGCCAGTGGAGGAGTCGCCTAACCCAGCAGGAGAAAACGGCACCTGTGGATTCTCAAGGAATGCGTTCATCAGAATTGGAAGCCGCTGGTGACAAGCCAGAGGGTGGGCCTTTATGGGGTCCAGCATTGCATCCATGTCCGGAGGCGCGTCTGATGGAAATGTTAGGCATAAGTCCAACGAGCATTCTTCTCCGCAGAGCAGGCATCGAAGAACAGGTAAGATGCAGTCTACCCAGACTGGTCTAAACGATAGAAACCAGGAGGCATTGAGTTCTCGTAGGCAAGGTAAGCCCAGAAGTTGTACCATGCGCTCACAGTACTTCCGTTTCAGGAGTGTGTTCAACAACCCTTCTGGAATTGGGCCGTCCATTGCGTAGCAGCAGTATTGTAAGCTGGACTCCTGCAATCAGGAATAGGATGAGCGGGAATCCTCCAAATACGCTTCCCAATATGGAGTGTATAAAATTTGGGATCACTCCGAGGACCGTCTGAAAGGTGTTAAGCAGTCCGGACCCTATGGTCTTAAATAGGTGTACAATACCGCTCGTATCAGACATGTTGAAGATACGACCCACCATTTCTGCTAAATGAATGGGGCAGTTTGTACGTATGAGTGCCTGTATCTCGGTCGAAGTCCTTGCAACTTGAAGTTCATAGGTCTCTGGAGCGGAGGTTAAGGGCACGGACTGTTGCAAAAGCATGGCTTTCAATCTGCTCAGAGTATCAAACTGTATAAATGAAACATTCAGCGAAGGCCATAGCGGCGCCTCCCTAACTGTGTTCAGTGGCGGAAACAATACTTGCATACAGCAAGTAACCCTGGAGTTAACGGTGACCAGATAGGCAACCCCCGGAAGCATCCCACAGCAACCTTGATCATTTAGCATCAAGTAACTCCCATTCGAGAGCAACTCGAAAACCGGCGTGATCACTGCAGCTGGCGTTCCTGTCATGTGACAAGACAAGTTGGCTACTGAACCGCTACAGGCTCCATGTAGTGAGATGTCCTGGCACATGAGAGAACCGCTTAGAGCGTTCTTGCAGTTTGTACCGCTTAGATATACTTCCCGATCCCCGCTCCGGCATCGGTATTGATATGGTAACTCCCAAGATTCCTTGATGTACCCCTCACCCATCCTGTCATATCTGCCTGCCTGCCTTTGCTCAAGGCAATAACGAAACTGAAAAGTTGTGACCGGGAGTGTTATTTGGCCGTGAATTAGCCATTCTGTTGATGGTGATTCGGCTACAGTGAATGGTAATCTTTCCAGCTTCTCAATACGCAGCATTGTGTATTTGGCTCCCCTTTGTGCCATTTCTGTCTGTTTGTCAGATTGTATTCTGAAAACAGAGACGTTGTGTTTATAAAATGCCAAGGCACATAGCCTGCACGCAAAGATTGCAGCGTCCAGCTTAACATCATAACAGAACGTAGTTGTCATTGCCCGTGTTGTAACAAGGCCAAATCTTGTTCTAATATGTCCATAGGCGAAGATACGATGTTGCCTAAGGAGTAAAATCTGGAGGTCAGAGTTGTTAACCCATTATCCACTACAGCTAATGCCTTTTCTAAGTTAATACGGTCTAATTCCCGTATTCTCTCTGCGGCCTCTTGTTGGGATATTTTCCAGTTTTCATTATAGTAGGCATAAAGGCCAGCATATATGAAACGTTTCTGACGTTGTTTCCTGGGTCCTAGTAGAAAATCCCTAAGATCCATGTCAGGTGTGAGTCGGGTCAAGTGGTGTTTCACTTCTGTGAGTGTTGAGGTCTCTAGCCAATCAAGGCACAATTTCCCAACACTATAGGATGTCACTACCCCCGGGTGTTGTCTCTGTACATAGCGTGGATCTGGCCTATGGATACTAAACCCTTCGGTCGTATTCATAAATCTGTTCTGACATTTGTTTGTGGCCAGAGCAGCCAATTTTTCCAATCAGGATCTGATCTGTTGTACTTTGTTATGTCCTCTATTCTTACCCCAGTTGTAGTTGTGTTCTGCCCCCCGCCCATCTGTGATGGTGTTGGAAACCCAGGCGAGTTCAGATCCTTGCCCTTGGCTAATCCAAGACAGGACGTTTGTTGCACATTCTCGTTCAGAAATATTATCTGCTGTGGAATGAGGCATGCTCTAAAAGTGCTTCTATTCCCTGGACTTGCCAGTCCCTAGAACCTCAGATTGATTTTAAATCTATTGTGTCTTTCCATAGGTCGAAACCCTGTGTAGACAGTTGGTTCAGAAAGGATGCAGAGTAAATATGTTTGATGTTAGTTAACATAAGTTTCTGAGCTGGTGTTTTCGTCACTTTGTAATAGAATGACGTAGGGTCAGATGTGTTGTGCCCTGAGAAATATGCGAATTTCTGTGCAAACGCTAGCGAACTACCTTTTGGTGGTGTTGGGCAGTGTTCCCACTGGTGGTACTCAAATACATTTCTAGGCATGATGGATTTATGTAAGAGATGATGTCCATATTGTTGGTAGCAAATACAAAGTATCATAGTCTGAAGTACCTTCTAACATTTCATTATTCGGAAATGCAGCTGTTTTTTCTAAATCAGACATTAAATTATTAACAGTGTCAGAGTCCCAATCATCAGAAAATGTACTGGAGGTAACGATATCACTTAAAGAAATTTTAAATACATGTTTTAACTTTAAAAGTTCAGTTGGACCGAATATATCATAATCAATCTTGTCCCATACTATACCGTCCGGTATAGGAACTGCCTATACCAAGACAAGTCTCTGGGTTCACGATGTGAAGACTGGTATGGTTTTAAAATCAAATTCACCTCTTGGGCTTACGAGCTTTGCTGGAGGTATCGTCCATTAATAAGCATACTAAAAGTTATTACTAAACCTAGCCAGAAAATGAAAAATAAAATCCCGGTGATATACCAAAGTTCTATCCAAGGTGACACCAGGTAACTCTTTCTAAAAAAGTTCATAAAGTCAAAGAGTCTTTGATTGTGTGATTTTTTGGCTGGCGTCGTTTCCGGTTCACTTGGATCCAGTGAAAACGTATCAAAGTACATGAAATAGCCAGAAGCAGTTCGATCATTTGTTGGAATTGCATTGGGATTTGTTGAAGTCGGATTTTGCTCTTGACGAGGCATGTTGACATGGACGTCTGTATTAGGTCTGTTGCAACTTGGTTGTTAAGTTGATTTTCATTTTGAAGATGAATTTCTTGTTGAAGTGGAACGAGTTCCATAGCATTGTTGCTTAGTCCTTCCTTCCGTACAGGTGGCTCTTCAAACGTGATGAGTCTTTCTGTTTGAACTTCTTGGATTGTAGCAAGAGGAGGGTGTCTGCTACTCTGGAGCCCACGTGGCCTGCTGTTTAGTATCCGCCACATAGTGTGGTTTGATTAAGTCAATTGAGACAAATCTTTTCTCCTTTTTCCCGGCAAGAGGCGGCAACAGTACAGTTTTTGTGCCTTGGATTGCTAGGACCGGTACAAGCTTTCTGTAGGATGGTCCAAATTCTTTCTTTGCTTTGTTCGTCCTAAGTTGGCAGGGTATGCCCAGACGTGGGTCCCTTGCTCACTTTGCCACTGGATTCAAGATAGCCTGGCTGATGAGGGCTGTGAGCCCGAAACCGGTCCCAGGATGCTTGTTTCCGGTCCAGGGAAGACATGGCTTGGCAGTTCGGGCTGGACTGTTCCCATGAGGCACAGGGTCAGACTGATTTGCATATGGCCATGTCTGAACTGGGGTGGCGGAGTGAGCTAAAGAATGATGATGGATTAAACCCAGATCAGTTGACTGGGGGTGAGTGCTTGCAATGTCAACACTCCGTCCATCATCCCCTTTGGTTTTGCTTTTTCCAAATTCTTTCTTGTCAGCAATCTTCTCTCTGACCAGATCCCCGATTTTTGGGATCCAGACAGGTCTTGCCTTTACTGCCTTGACTTCCTCAGTGGCGGTCTGTTTCTGGAGCACGTTCCTTTGTTGTGTCCTGGATTCATTTAGATCCTGTAAAACAGCCAAACGATCATGGATATCAAATGGTTTTTGATCCGCCACTGCGCCTTCACAATCAAGATCAGGTACCCACATTCTCGTCCCAAATAGGACCTCATAAGGAGTGACACCCCTAGAGAGCTTCTTGGCTGGGTATTGAGAGCTCGTTGTACCCCATAAATGTGATCGACCCAACTACCGCCCTTGCCTAATACCCTAGCTGTTAAAGATTGCTTTAAATCTCGGTTTTTCCCCTCCACAACAGAATTTCCCTCTGGATGGTACGGAGAGGAGTACCGCAATGCTACGCCCATTCCTTCCATGGCCTCTTTGTAAGCTCGAGAGCTAAACGCCGTGCCGTGGTCAGAATGTAACGTGCCAACTGCGTATGTGCCGATAAAGACTCGCAAATCTTTTATAACAGTTCGAGCGTCAGCCGAGCGCTGAGGCCAGACCCATAGGAATCTAGAGCAGGAATCCACTGCAACCATGATATATTTCTTGGACCCATCAGATTGTAGGGGTCCGCAGTGGTCCAAATATACACATGCAAGAGGTTTGTCTGATTTTAACAATGGTGTTTGTGCTGGGCGTGCTACGGTGGAGCCTTTCATCTGCTGGTAGATGTCGCATTTCAAGACATAGTCTTTGGTCTGCTTTGTTAATCCTGGCCACCAATAGCGCTGTTTCAATAAAGAAATAGTCGCTGTAACGCCTGTATGCGCAGAGCCCAAACCCTCGTGTGCTGCTAAAATTAAACTTAACCTACGATCAATATTTGGTATTACTCTATTCCCCACTCCAGGAATCTGAGCATATGGAATGTTGTGTGCATCTAACTTGTAGGAGTACTTGAGTGAAAATCTCTTTGGTACTGCTGTGCTGCCTTTGCGTGAAGCAATGACAGCTACCATAATTTCTCCGTCTACTCTCGTTTTTGAACGAGTGACTGCAGCTACTGTGGCTGTGTGAACAGCCCCTTTTGCGGCTTCATCAGCCAATGAATTCCCTTCAGCGTGAACGCCATCACAATGATGACTCAGTGTATGGATCACGTGAGCCCTTGGTAGTTCGTTTCTCAACTCTACTACCTGTTCCCATAGCATTTTATGCTTATTTGTGCCACCTTTTGCATCTTTGAACCCGTTTTGTTCCCAATGATGTAGATATTCATTGTATGACTGTACACAGTAAAAGGAATCACACACAATAAGTGTGGGGAATTCGTGTTCCGTATTTACAAGTGCCAGTATCAGAGCTTTTAGTTCTGCCAACTGAGCCGTGCAGTCTCCTAGAGATTGCGTTTTAGTACAGCTTGGATGGAACTTGCCATCACGCATGCGACCTTTAACGATTGCACACGCCACGCTGTAAGCTTGCTTGCTTCCTGTGGCTGGTTGAGCAGAACCGTCAGTGTAAATAATATATTCATACTGATCCAGAGGCAAAATTTCATTTGGTAGAGGATATTCTTGTTCATATTGTAGGAATGCTTGTGTTTTTAAACTTGGATCAAATCTGTAATCAAAATCCGTCGCAGTAAGAGAATTAGCCCATTGTATCCATCTTGGATGTAAGGCTTTAGCATTTGGAATGCTAGCTTTTGTAACAGCTTTTAAAGCTGGTACTCGGGTCACGACAATTATGCGTTTTCCCTGAGCCAGAGCTCTTACTCTTGCTACCGCGGTCTGAACTGCTGTCAGAATTTTTTCGGTTGAAGTGAAACGCATCTCTGCGTTTGTATACAGGTGTGATTTGTATGCGATTGGTACTGTTTCACCTTTATTAAAAGTTAAATATGTGTACCCGCATTGACCTGCTATGACTCGGATCACCAAATTATGTGCGTTTACGCGTGTCTGTAAATGTTTTGAAGCTATCATGTCTTCCTGTAGGGAACGCATGATATTTGTATGTTCCTGTGTCCATTGTCTGATTGAAAAATCAGGCTTTATTAAGTCGTAGAAAGGTTTTACTCTTTCTGCGTAATACAAAATGTATGTTCGACGAAAATTTAGGAATCCCAGAATCGATTGTAAATTCTTTAATGATTTAGGAGGTTGGACCAGCGCACACTTTTCTAAAAAGTTAGCTGCTAGGCCTTTTCCCTCACTTGACAGCTCGTATCCTAAAAATAGGACACTGAGGTGGGCAATCTTTGATTTTTTAAAGTTAAATTTATAGCCCTCAGAGGCGAATCTCATAATAATGGTGCTCACCCTGGTCAAGTGCCTCGGTAAGTAATCGTCCGTCAGATAAATATCATCCACATAGGACAATGCTTCTTCATCCAAATTTTGGAGTAACTCTGTTACCCTTACTGAAAACAACCCCGGGCTATTCTTATACCCTTGGGGGAGTCGACAAAATCGCCGTTGTGACCCTAACGCACTGAATGCGGTCAGATACCTGCTTTCAGGCGCTATATTTTGGCAGAAAAATCCATTTGAGATATCAAGTGTTGTTATGTATTTTTGTCGCACAATGTTACTCATTAATGGGGCACTGTGTGCATTTTGAACTGCAAATGTCTTTGTGCAAGTGTTTAAATGTCTGTAATCTAAAACTAGACGATATGTATTGTCAGGTTTGGCTACGGGGAACAAAGGATTGTTCATGGGTGAAGTGCAATTTTCTATCACCCCCTGGTATTCTAGTTGATCTAGAATCTCCCTGACTTGTCTTTTAGCTTCCTGCTTTATAGGATATTGCCTTTGAGCATTTGGGGAAACTTTTAACGGGATCACGTGGTGGGTTGAATCCTCATCCCAACCAGCATGATTTTTGTACAATGCTGGAGCTAGGGCAACCGCCCACTCCTGCGCATATGCATGTTTAAGGTGTATGGGAACGAGGTCGGAAAAGGTTGGAAAAATTATCTCTTCTCCCTTTGGGCACTCCATGACGAATGCTGGCAGCCAGTCTTGCTCTGCTAATAGAATGTCATATCCAGATGACAAACTCTTCCAAAATAGACCTTTAATTTTCCTGGGCTTGTCCCCTCCATCCGGAGTGTTATCTCATGTAACTTATGTGGGACACTTACCCGAGTTACAGGTGTTTCCACCGTGATATACTCACTCAACTCCGCTGTCACCAGAAATTCCTTCTGGTGAACTATTGTTACTTCTGCCGCGCTGTCTAGCATCGTCAGAGCCCATTCCCCGTTCAGAAGCTGTGTCCTCAGAATTCTGGGCATGTCTGATCTTGAGACCTGCTACCTTCTTCTTTTTGAACTGAGGTTTTGATTTTTGTTTATCTTCTTTTTTAGGTGCGTAGTCCGCAGCGCGTTGCGGGTCTCTGGACTTTGTACGCTCCTCTTGTCTGTGTTCTGACCGCCCTTCCCTCTCGGAGTTTCTTGATGAACCCTGAAAGGAACGAGAGGAACGTGTATCAGTATCCTGATACCTGTCAGGTTTTTTTATATTATCCCTATTCCTGAGGTTATACCTCCTTTCAGAGGGCTCCTGTTGAGGAGGCCTACCTCTGGATTGAGATCTGGTGTCTTTAGACTTTTGTTGTTTTTTATTTTCCCACTTCTTTTTAGAAGAAGTAGGTGTCTGCTTTGTAGTGTCCTTTTCAGGACTGCCCACCAGTTGTGGTTTTAAAGCTTTGCCACCTAGACTGTCTCTGCCTAATGCTGCATATGCAGTTTCAATTATTTTGGGTAGTTTGTGTTGTTGATCTACTAGACTGAACTCCCTTAGGCGTTGGCGGATCGCCACTGAAGCTGCTTCCCCCTTAATGTTAGCTAGTATTATGGCTGAGACCTGTTCAAAGTTGTTTAGCAACTTCATCCCTAAGTTTAGGGCAGGCTCTGCTCCGTACTCATTTTGTATCTGTCTCAATACGTCAGGTACTACTGCTAGTGACGGGATACCATGTGTTCTGATATATACGGCAGCGAAGACTGAACCCCACGAGGTGCAATCCTCTAATTGTGGTGTGATCCCCATGGGCAAGCAGATTGTTAAAATTCTGTGTTTATCACTGGTGTTAGTATTCTGGAATACTGCTTCAAGCTGAGTTATTTTCTGAGCTATCCAGAATGGAATTTGTTCGCGTTTTGCTGGCATTTTGCCCATTACCGCGTGTAATGTTTGTGGAGTAATTTTATTTCCTGTATTTTGGAATGGAGTATCTTGTGCTCCAGCTGGTGCAGGTTGAACTGTTAAAGTCCTCATCACAAATTGTGTGAGGTTTCTGTAGATTTTAATTGAATCTCTGTGTTGTACAAGTAATTCTGGCTGTGGCATTGTGCCAATGTCAGGATGTGAAGTGTATGTCGCTAATATGGGCCATGTGGCTCCTGCTCCTCTGAGCGGGCCTAATCTTGCTCTTCCTTGTACGTGGGGTAGGGCGCCATTAAACCAGTAATTGTGTTCCTGGTAGGTTAGTGGGACCTCTATCTCCTCAAAAGGAGTATAGTCCGCTGGTGTTACACCTTCTTGGTAGTGGTGAAATACATCTGTAATTGGATTCGCTACTGGGAATGTAACCCATGAATAGAATACCTCTGTTTTATTGGATTCGTGTGCCTCAATCACGAAAATTACTTTACCACCCATGCCTCTAAAGCCATTTTCTAGACGTTTTATGGTGACAGCCCTTCTGTAATTTGGTGCAATTTGTTTTGCATCTTCAGGGTCTTCTGTTCCGAAGAGGACTGTGTCAACTCTCTCATCCCCTGTCTCGGAACCAGGCATGTTTTAGAGGAAGAAGTGTTCACAGGAAACTAACAATTTTAGGAACTAAATGTCCTTCAAGCTTGAATAACCAACAGCCAATAAATAGTATTCTAATACTACTCAGCTGCGGCGGAGTTTGTGCCCACCCACTCCAGACGTCTCTGGTGTTTTGTGAGTAGGTTCTCTGAGAATAGCACGACTGAACTACTCAGATTCCATTGTTAAATTAGTACCCAACCAACGTTGGCGGCGCCATGTCGTGCAGTTCCTATATAACCCATGCAGGCCCTGCATGTTTAGAGAACATATACTGCGGGCTTGGTGGCAGACTGGCTCTGTGCACCCCCACCGTGTATGTTATCCTGGTTTGCATTAGCTAGCTCGCAGTGCCACTAGTGTCTCCTCTTATCGGGGAGAGATTAGTTTCTGGCAACCTTAGAACATGACAACCCTGATCCCTCAGAATTGTGGAAACAATGTACTACCTTTCGCTCAGTCATTCGTGCTTACTCATTCTGTTTGTCTCAGAGAGGTACACAGAAGAAACAGTCAGGCGTGTTACAATAAGTATTTATTGCACAGTTCTTCTCGTGTACAATATATGTGCTGCAGAAGTCAGCAGGCAAAAGCAGAGATATATTATCATCAGTATGATAAAAAGGACTAGATAGTACAGTTCTACCATATTGCAGTGATCATGAATACATACATGAATATAGAATGCATTATGAAAGTGCGCATACTCCTACGATGCCTAACTAGATGTACCTGAGTGTACCTAGCATATGTGTAGGTGTAAAAACCTAATAGCCAAGAATCCTTCTAGGATTTAGTCGAACCCCCATACCTGATTAGAGAGATTGTGGGGCCCCGTCCTGGTCTCGAGCTGGACACCCCGTCCGGGCTGTGTCAGACCGCTGTCAGCTGGAGCGACTGCATGCAGGAGCCTCAGCGTCTCTGGTCTGTGTGTCAGCATGGAAGTCTCGGTTCCCTCTATCTTACCGGGGCAAGATGTGGTGTATTTATACCCTGAAGACACTGATCTTCGTGCAAGGTTTGTATTGGTCCTCCATTAGGCTTTAGGAAGGCGTCAGGGGTGAACTTTGTACATACATATTATGTAGGTGGAATATTCTTAGAGATTCATGCATAATTTATGAGTACAGTGTGGGCCTGTGTTTGGGAAAAACACTGGTGCCTGCAAAACCACAAGGCAGATAACGTTCAGCCCTCAGAGCACGTTGTGTACTGGATGGGACCAATGTAGGTGAAAGAGCATGCCTATATAAGGAATCATGACTATAATAGGACATGTATGGTTATGACCGTAATAGGGCATATGCGGCTATGACCATAATAGGGCAAGTACGAATATAACTATATTAGGGTAAATATGAATATGTCTATTTTAGGGCATGTATGAACGGGCCTACATTAGGGTCTCTATACGCGATATAACACCCACTCCTTTTCCGAAAAGGATAATAATGACCATACTATAAAATCTGGACAATTTAAAATATTTTTAAAATCGGTAAAAACATGAGTTTAAAAACTCGTTAAAAAGATGTTAAAAAAATATATAAAAGTGTTAAAATTCAGCTATTTCCAGTTGCCACTTTCAAAAGTCAATCACTGTCTCTTCATAACGTTGTATCACTATAAGCAGGAGAAGGCCATGCTTTCTACAAGCGACAGTGTCAACTTGTAAGCAAAGTTCCAAATTTAGATCGTTTATTTTGAAACGAGCAAAAGCCGAATTCTTTACCAGGACACGATGAGCCAATTCGAGATTAAGCGTCCGGGCTGGGAAGCACATCCATATCGGAGTCAGCCACTGCAGTAGACAAATCTAACGCCTCACATAGAACGTCAATGGCGCATAGATGCAATGTAGCACTGCCATCAGTCGGAGCTGCGGCATCTGGTGCGGCAGTTGTAACCTGTGTGCCTGGGGAGGAGTCGCCTAACCCAGCAGGAGAAAACGGCACCTGTGGATTCTCAAGGAATGCGTTCATCAGAATTGGAAGCCGCTGGTGACAAGCCAGAGGGTGGGCCTTTATGGGGTCCAGCATTGCATCCATGTCCGGAGGCGCGTCTGATGGAAATGTTAGGCATAAGTCCAACGAGCATTCTTCTCCGCAGAGCAGGCATCGAAGAACAGGTAAGATGCAGTCTACCCAGACTGGTCTAAACGATAGAAACCAGGAGGCATTGAGTTCTCGTAGGCAAGGTAAGCCCAGAAGTTGTACCATGCGCTCACAGTACTTCCGTTTCAGGAGTGTGTTCAACAACCCTTCTGGAATTGGGCCGTCTATTGCGTAGCAGCAGTATTGTAAGCTGGACTCCTGCAATCAGGAATAGGATGAGCGGGAATCCTCCAAATACGCTTCCGAATATGGAGTGTATAAAATTTGGGATCACTCCGAGGCACGTCTGAAAGGTGTTAAGCAGTCCGGACCCTATGGTCTTAAATAGGTGTACAATACCGCTCGTATCAGACATGTTGAAGATACGACCCACCATTTCTGCGAAATGAATGGGGCAGTTTGTACGTATGAGTGCCTGTATCTCGGTCGAAGTCCTTGCAACTTGAAGTTCATAGGTCTCTGGAGCGGAGGTTAAGGGCACGGACTGTTGCAAAAGCATGGCTTTCAATCTGCTCAGAGTATCAAACTGTATAAATGAAACATTCAGCGAAGGCCATAGCGGCGCCTCCCTAACTGTGTTCAGTGGCGGAAACAATACTTGCATACAGCAAGTAACCCTGGAGTTAACGGTGACCAGATAGGCGACCCCCGGAAGCATCCCACAGCAACCTTGATCATTTAGCATCAAGTAACTCCCATTCGAGAGCAACTCGAAAACCGGCGTGATCACTGCAGCTGGCGTTCCTGTCATGTGACAAGACAAGTTGGCTACTGAACCGCTACAGGCTCCATGTAGTGAGATGTCCTGGCACATGAGAGAACCGCTTAGAGCGTTCTTGCAGTTTGTACCGCTTAGATATACTTCCCGATCCCCGCTCCGGCATCGGTATTGATATGGTAACTCCCAAGATTCCTTGATGTACCCCTCACCCATCCTGTCATATCTGCCTGCCTGCCTTTGCTCAAGGCAATAACGAAACTGAAAAGTTGTGACCGGGAGTGTTATTTGGCCGTGAATTAGCCATTCTGTTGATGGTGATTCGGCTACAGTGAATGGTAATCTTTCCAGCTTCTCAATACGTAGCATTGTGTATTTGGCTCCCCTTTGTGCCATTTCTGTCTGTTTGTCAGATTGTATTCTGAAAACAGAGACGTTGTGTTTAAAAAAATCCAAGGCACATAGCCTGCACGCAAAGATTGCAGCGTCCAGCTTAACATCATAACAGAACGTAGTTGTCATTGCCCGTGTTGTAACAAGGCCAAATCTTGTTCTAATATGTCCATAGGCGAAGACACAATGTTGCCTAAGGAGTAAAATCTAGAGGTCAGAGTTGTTAACCCATTATCCACTACAGCTAATGCCTTTTCTAAGTTAATACGGTCTAATTCCCGTATTCTCTCTGCGGCCTCTTGTTGGGATATTTTCCAGTTTTCATTATAGTAGGCATAAAGGCCAGCATATATGAAACTTTTCTGACGTTGTTTCCTGGGTCCTAGTAGAAAATCCCTAAGATCCATGTCAGGTGTGAGTCGGGTCAAGTGGTGTTTCACTTCTGTGAGTGTTGAGGTCTCTAGCCAATCAAGGCACAATTTCCCAACACTATAGGATGTCACTACCCCCGGGTGTTGTCTCTGTACATAGCGTGGATCTGGCCTATGGATACTAAACCCTTCGGTCGTATTCATAAATCTGTTCTGACATTTGTTTGTGTCCAGAGGCCAGAGCAGCCAATTTTTCCAATCAGGATCTGATCTGTTGTACTTTGTTATGTCCTCTATTCTTACCCCAGTTGTAGTTGTGTTCTGCCCCCCGCCCATCTGTGATGGTGTTGGAAACCCAGGCGAGTTCAGATCCTTGCCCTTGGCTAGTCCAAGACAGGACGTTTGTTGCACATTCTCGTTCAGAAATATTATCTGCTGTGGAATGAGGCATGCTCTAAAAAGTGCTTCTATTCCCTGGACTTGCCAGTCCCTAGAACCTCAGATTGATTTTAAATCTATTGTGTCTTTCCATAGGTCGAAACCCTGTGTAGACAGTTGGTTCAGAAAGGATGCAGAGTAAATATGTTTGATGTTAGTTAACATAAGTTTCTGAGCTGGTGTTTTCGTCACTTTGTAATAGAATGACGTAGGGTCAGATGTGTTGTGCCCTGAGAAATATGCGAATTTCTGTGCAAACGCTAGCGAACTAGCTTTTGGTGGTGTTGGGCAGTGTTCCCACTGGTGGTACTCAAATACATTTCTAGGCATGATGGATTTATGTAAGAGATGATGTCCATATTGTTGGTAGCAAATACAAAGTATCATAGTCTGAAGTACCTTCTAACATTTCATTATTCGGAAATGCAGCTGTTTTTTCTAAATCAGACATTAAATTATTAACAGTGTCAGAGTCCCAATCATCAGAAAATGTACTGGAGGTAACGATATCACTTAAAGAAATTTTAAATACATGTTTTAACTTTAAAAGTTCAGTCGGACCGAATATATCATAATCAATCTTGTCCCATACTATACCGTCCGGTATAGGAACTGCCTATACCAAGACAAGTCTCTGGGTTCACGATGTGAAGACTGGTATGGTTTTAAAATCAAATTCACCTCTTGGGCTTACGAGCTTTGCTGGAGGTATCGTCCATTAATAAGCATACTAAAAGTTATTACTAAACCTAGCCAGAAAATGAAAAATAAAATCCCGGTGATATACCAAAGTTCTATCCAAGGTGACACCAGGTAACTCTTTCTAAAAAAGTTCATAAAGTCAAAGAGTCTTTGATTGTGTGATTTTTTGGCTGGCGTCGTTTCCGGTTCACTTGGATCCAGTGAAAACGTATCAAAGTTCATGAAATAGCCAGAAGCAGTTCGATCATTTGTTGGAATTGCATTGGGATTTGTTGAAGTCGGATTTTGCTCTTGACGAGGCATGTTGACATGGACGTCTGTATTAGGTCTGTTGCAACTTGGTTGTTAAGTTGATTTTCATTTTGAAGATGAATTTCTTGTTGAAGTGGAACGAGTTCCATAGCATTGTTGCTTAGTCCTTCATTCCGTACAGGTGGCTCTTCAAACATGATGAGTCTTTCTGTTTGAACTTCTTGGATTGTAGCAAGAGGAGGGTGTCTGCTACTCTGGAGCCCATGTGGCCTGAGGTTTAGTATCCGCCACATAGTGTGGTTTGATTAAGTCAATTGAGACAAATCTTTTCTCCTTTTTCCCGGCAAGAGGCGGCAACAGTACAGTTTTTGTGCCTTGGATTGCTAGGACCGGTACAAGCTTTCTGTAGGATGGTCCAAATTCTTTCTTTGCTTTGTTCGTCCTAAGTTGGCAGGGTATGCCCAGACGTGGGTCCCTTGCTCACTTTGCCACTGGATTCAAGATAGCCTGGCTGATGAGGGCTGTGAGCCCGAAACCGGTCCCAGGATGCTTGTTTCCGGTCCAGGGAAGACATGGCTTGGCAGTTCGGGCTGGACTGTTCCCATGAGGCACAGGGTCAGACTGATTTGCATATGGCCATGTCTGAACTGGGGTGGCGGAGTGAGCTAAAGAATGATGATGGATTAAACCCAGATCAGTTGACTGGGGGTGAGTGCTTGCAATGTCAACACTCCGTCCATCATCCCCTTTGGTTTTGCTTTTTTCCAAATTCTTTCTTGTCAGCAATCTTCTCTCTGACCAGATCCCCGATTTTGGGATCCAGACAGGTCTTGCCTTTACTGCCTTGACTTCCTCAGTGGCGGTCTGTTTCTGGAGCACGTTCCTTTGTTGTGTCCTGGATTCATTTAGATCCTGTAAAACAGCCAAACGATCATGGATATCAAATGGTTTTTGATCCGCCACTGCGCCTTCACAATCAAGATCAGGTACCCACATTCTCGTCCCAAATAGGACCTCATAAGGAGTGACACCCCCTAGAGAGCTTCTTGGCTGGGTATTGAGAGCTCGTTGTACCCCATAAATGTGATCGACCCAACTACCGCCCTTGCCTAATACCCTAGCTGTTAAAGATTGCTTTAAATCTCGGTTTTTCCCTCCACAACAGAATTTCCCTCTGGATGGTACGGAGAGGAGTACCGCAATGCTACGCCCATTCCTTCCATGGCCTCTTTGTAAGCTCGAGAGCTAAACGCCGGGCCGTGGTCAGAATGTAACGTGCCAACTGCGTATGTGCCGATAAAGACTCGCAAATCTTTTATAACAGTTCGAGCGTCAGCCGAGCGCTGAGGCCAGACCCATAGGAATCTAGAGCAGGAATCCACTGCAACCATGATATATTTCTTGGACCCATCAGATTGTAGGGGTCCGCAGTGGTCCAAATATACACATGCAAGAGGTTTGTCTGATTTTAACAATGGTGTTTGTGCTGGGCGTGCTACGGTGGAGCCTTTCATCTGCTGGTAGATGTCGCATTTCAAGACATAGTCTTTGGTCTGCTTTGTTAATCCTGGCCACCAATAGCGCTGTTTCAATAAAGAAATAGTCGCTGTAACGCCTGTATGCGCAGAGCCCAAACCCTCGTGTGCTGCTAAAATTAAACTTAACCTACGATCAATATTTGGTATTACTCTATTCCCCACTCCAGGAATCTGAGCATATGGAATGTTGTGTGCATCTAACTTGTAGGAGTACTTGAGTGAAAATCTCTTTGGTACTGCTGTGCTGCCTTTGCGTGAAGCAATGACAGCTACCATAATTTCTCCGTCTACTCTCGTTTTTGAACGAGTGACTGCAGCTACTGTGGCTGTGTGAACAGCCCCTTTTGCGGCTTCATCAGCCAATGAATTCCCTTCAGCGTGAACGCCATCACAATGATGACTCAGTGTATGGATCACGTGAGCCCTTGGTAGTTCGTTTCTCAACTCTACTACCTGTTCCCATAGCATTTTATGCTTATTTGTGCCACCTTTTGCATCTTTGAACCCGTTTTGTTCCCAATGATGTAGATATTCATTGTATGACTGTACACAGTAAAGGAATCACACACAATAAGTGTGGGGAATTCGTGTTCCGTATTTACAAGTGCCAGTATCAGAGCTTTTAGTTCTGCCAACTGAGCCGTGCAGTCTCCTAGAGATTGCGTTTTAGTACAGCTTGGATGGAACTTGCCATCACGCATGCGACCTTTAACGATTGCACACGCCGCGCTGTAAGCTTGCTTGCTTCCTGTGGCTGGTTGAGCAGAACCGTCAGTGTAAATAATATATTCATACTGATCTAGAGGCAAAATTTCATTTGGTAGAGGATATTCTTGTTCATATTGTAGGAATGCTTGTGTTTTTAAACTTGGATCAAATCTGTAATCAAAATCCGTCGCAGTAAGAGAATTAGCCCATTGTATCCATCTTGGATGTAAGGCTTTAGCATTTGGAATGCTAGCTTTTGTAACAGCTTTTAAAGCTGGTACTCGGGTCACGACAATTATGCGTTTTCCCTGAGCCAGAGCTCTTTCTCTTGCTACCGCGGTCTGAACTGCTGTCAGAATTTTTCGGTTGAAGTGAAACGCATCTCTGCGTTTGTATACAGGTGTGATTTGTATGCGATTGGTACTGTTTCACCTTTATTAAAAGTTAAATATGTGTACCCGCATTGACCTGCTATGACTCGGATCACCAAATTATGTGCGTTTACGCGTGTCTGTAAATGTTTTGAAGCTATCATGTCTTCCTGTAGGGAACGCAGGATATTTGTATGTTCCTGTGTCCATTGTCTGACTGAAAAATCAGGCTTTATTAAGTCGTAGAAAGGTTTTACTCTTTCTGCGTAATCCAAAATGTATGTTCAACGAAAATTTAGGAATCCCAGAATCGATTGTAAATTCTTTAATGATTTAGGAGGTTGGACCAGCGCACACTTTTCTAAAAAGTTAGCTGCCAGGCTTTTTCCCTCACTTGACAGCTTGTATCCTAAAAATAGGACACTGAGGTGGGCAATCTTTGATTTTTTAAAGTTAAATTTATAGCCCTCAGAGGCGAATCCCATAATAATGGTGCTCACCCTGGTCAAGTGCCTCGGTAAGTAATCGTCCGTCAGATAAATATCATCCACATAGGACAATGCTTCTTCATCCAAATTTTGGAGTAACTCTGTTACCCTTACTGAAAACAACCCCGGGCTATTCTTATACCCTTGGGGGAGTCGACAAAATCGCCGTTGTGACCCTAACGCACTGAATGCGGTCAGATACCTGCTTTCAAGCGCTATATTTTGGCAGAAAAATCCATTTGAGATATCAAGTGTTGTTATGTATTTTTGTCGCACAATGTTACTCATTAATGGGGCACTGTGTGCATTTTGAACTGCAAATGTCTTTGTGCAAGTGTTTAAATGTCTGTAATCTAAAACTAGACGATATGTATTGTCAGGTTTGGCTACGGGGAACAAAGGATTGTTCATGGGTGAAGTGCAATTTTCTATCACCCCCTGGTATTCTAGTTGATCTAGAATCTCCCTGACTTGTCTTTTAGCTTCCTGCTTTATAGGATATTGCCTTTGAGCATTTGGGGAAACTTTTAACGGGATCACGTGGTGGGTTGAATCCTCATCCCAACCAGCATGATTTTTGTACAATGCTGGAGCTAGGGCAACCGCCCACTCCTGCGCATATGCATGTTTAAGGTGTATGGGAACGAGGTCGGAAAAGGTTGGAAAAATTATCTCTTCTCCCTTTGGGCACTCCATGACGAATGCTGGCAGCCAGTCTTGCTCTGCTAATAGAATGTCATATCCAGATGACAAACTCTTCCAAAATAGACCTTTAATTTTCCTGGGCTTGTCCCCCTCCATCCGGAGTGTTATCTCATGTAACTTATGTGGGACACTTACCCGAGTTACAGGTGTTTCCACCGTGATATACTCACTCAACTCCGCTGTCACCAGAAATTCCTTCTGGTGAACTATCGTTACTTCTGCTGCGCTGTCTAGCATCGTCAGAGCCCATTCCCCGTTCAGAAGCTGTGTCCTCAGAATTCTGGGCATGTCTGATCTTGAGACCTGCTGCCTTCTTCTTTTTGAACTGAGGTTTTGATTTTTGTTTATCTTCTTTTTTAGGTGCGTAGTCCGCAGCGCGTTGCGTGTCTCTGGACTTTGTACGCTCCTCTTGTCTGTGTTCTGACCGCCCTTCCCTCTCGGAGTTTCTTGATGAACCCTGAAAGGAACGAGAGGAACGTGTATCAGTATCCTGATACCTGTCAGGTTTTTTAATATTATCCCTATTCCTGAGGTTATACCTCCTTTCAGAGGGCTCCTGTTGAGGAGGCCTACCTCTGGATTGAGATCTGGTGTCTTTAGACTTTTGTTGTTTTTTATTTTCCCACTTCTTTTTAGAAGAAGTAGGTGTCTGTTTTGTAGTGTCCTTTTCAGGACTGCCCACCAGTTGTGGTTTTAAAGCTTTGCCACCTAGACTGTCTCTGCGTAATGCTGCATATGCAGTTTCAATTATTTTGGGTAGTTTGTGTTGTTGATCTACTAGACTGAACTCCCTTAGGCGTTGGCGGATCGCCACTGAAGCTGCTTCCCCCTTAATGTTAGCTAGTATTATGGCTGAGACCTGTTCAAAGTTGTTTAGCAACTTCATCCCTAAGTTTAGGGCAGGCTCTGCTCCGTACTCATTTTGTATCTGTCTCAATACGTCAGGTACTACTGCTAGTGACGGGATACCATGTGTTCTGGTATATACGGCAGCGAAGACTGAACCCCACGAGGTGGAATCCTCTAACTGTGGTGTGATCCCCATGGGCAAGCAGATTGTTAAAATTCTGTGTTTATCACTGGTGTTAGTATTCTGGAATACTGCTTCAAGCTGAGTTATTTTCTGAGCTATCCAGAATGGAATTTGTTCGCGTTTTGCTGGCATTTTGCCCATTACCGCGTGTAATGTTTGTGGAGTAATTTTATTTCCTGTATTTTGGAATGGAGTATCTTGTGCTCCAGCTGGTGCAGGTTGAACTGTTAAAGTCCTCATCACAAATTGTGTGAGGTTTCTGTAGATTTTAATTGAATCTCTGTGTTGTACAAGTAATTCTGGCTGTGGCATTGTGCCAATGTCAGGATGTGAAGTGTATGCCGCTAATATGGGCCATGTGGCTCCTGCTCCTCTGAGCGGGCCTAATCTTGCTCTTCCTTGTACGTGGGGTAGGGCGCCATTAAACCAGTAATTGTGTTCCTGGTAGGTTAGTGGGACCTCTATCTCCTCAAAAGGAGTATAGTCCGCTGGTGTTACACCTTCTTGGTAGTGGTGAAATACATCTGTAATTGGATTCGCTACTGGGAATGTAACCCATGAATAGAATACCTCTGTTTTATTGGATTCATGTGCCTCAATCACGAAAATTACTTTACCACCCCTGCCTCTTAAGCCATTTTCTAGACGTTTTATGGTGACAGCCCTTCTGTAATTTGGTGCAATTTGTTTTGCATCTTCAGGGTCTTCTGTTCCGAAGAGGACTGTGTCAACTCTCTCATCCCCTGTCTCGGAACCAGGCATGTTTTAGAGGAAGAAGTGTTCACAGGAAACTAACAATTTTAGGAACTAAATGTCCTTCAAGCTTGAATAACCAACAGCCAATAAATAGTATTCTAATACTACTCAGCTGCGGCGGAGTTTGTGCCCACCCACTCCAGACGTCTCTTGTGTTTTGTGAGTAGGTTCTCTGAGAATAGCACGACTGAACTACTCAGATTCTATTGTTAAATTAGTACCCAACCAACGTTGGCGGCGCCATGTCGTGCAGTTCCTATATAACCCATGCAGGCCCTGCATGTTTAGAGAACATATACTGCGGGCTTGGTGGCAGACTGGCTCTGTGCACCCCCACCGTGTATGTTATCCTGGTTTGCATTAGCTAGCTCGCAGTGCCACTAGTGTCTCCTCTTATCGGGGAGAGATTAGTTTCTGGCAACCTTAGAACATGACAACCCTGATCCCTCAGAATTGTGGAAACAATGTACTACCTTTCGCTCAGTCATTCGTGCTTACTCATTCTGTTTGTCTCAGAGAGGTACACAGAAGAAACAGTCGGGCGTGTTACAATAAGTATTTATTGCACAGTTGTTCTTCTCATGTACAATATATGTGCTGCAGAAGTCAGCAGGCAAAAGCAGAGATATATTATCATCAGTATGATAAAAAGGAATAGATAGTACAGTTCTACCATATTGCAGTGATCATGAATACATACATGAATATAGAATGCATTATGAAAGTGCGCATACTCCTACGATGCCTAACTAGATGTACCTGAGTGTACCTAGCATATGTGTAGGTGTAAAAACCTAATAGCCAAGAATCCTTCTAGGATTTAGTCGAACCCCCATACCTGATTAGAGAGATTGTGGGGCCCCGTCCTGGTCTCGAGCTGGACACCCCGTCCGGGCTGTGTCAGACCGCTGTCAGCTGGAGCGACTGCATGCAGGAGCCTCAGCGTCTCTGGTCTGTGTGTCAGCATGGAAGTCTCGGTTCCCTCTATCTTACCGGGGCAAGATCTGGTGTATTTATACCTTGAAGACACTGATCTTCGTGCAAGGTTTGTATTGGTCCTCCATTAGGCTTTAGGAAGGCGTCAGGGGTGAACTTTGTACATACATATTATGCAGGTGGAATATTCTTAGAGATTCATGCATAATTTATGAGTACAGTGTGGGCCTGTGTTTGGGAAAAACACTGGTGCCTGCAAAACCACAAGGCAGATAACGTTCAGCCCTCAGAGCACGTTGTGTACTGGATGGGACCAATGTAGGTGAAAGAGCATGCCTATATAAGGAATCATGACTATAATAGGACATGTATGGTTATGACCGTAATAGGGCATATGCGGCTATGACCATAATAGGGCAAGTACGAATATAACTATATTAGGGTAAATATGAATATGTCTATTTTAGGGCATGTATGAACGGGCCTACATTAGGGTAACTATACGCGATATAACACCCACTCCTTTTCCGAAAAGGATAATAATGACCATACTATAAAATCTGGACAATTTAAAATATTTTTAAAATCGGTAAAAACATGAGTTTAAAAACTCGTTAAAAAGATGTTAAAAAATATATAAAAGTGTTAAAATTCAGCTATTTCCAGTTGCCACTTTCAAAAGTCAATCACTGTCTCTTCATAACGTTGTATCACTATAAGCAGGAGAAGGCCATGCTTTCTACAAGCGACAGTGTCAACTTGTAAGCAAAGTTCCAAATTTAGATCGTTTATTTTGAAACGAGCAAAAGCCGAATCCTTTACCAGGACACGATGAGCCAATTCGAGATTAAGCGTCCGGGCTGGGAAGCACATCCATATCGGAGTCAGCCACTGCAGTAGACAAATCTAACGCCTCACATAGAACGTCAATGGCGCATAGATGCAATGTAGCACTGCCATCAGTCGGAGCTGCGGCATCTGGTGCGGCAGTTGTAACCTGTGTGCCAGTGGAGGAGTCGCCTAACCCAGCAGGAGAAAACGGCACCTGTGGATTCTCAAGGAATGCGTTCATCAGAATTGGAAGCCGCTGGTGACAAGCCAGAGGATGGGCCTTTATGGGGTCCAGCATTGCATCCATGTCCGGAGGCGCGTCTGATGGAAATGTTAGGCATAAGTCCAACGAGCATTCTTCTCTGCAGAGCAGGCATCGAAGAACAGGTAAGATGCAGTCTACCCAGACTGGTCTAAACGATAGAAACCAGGAGGCATTGAGTTCTCGTAGGCAAGGTAAGCCCAGAAGTTGTACCATGCGCTCACAGTACTTCCGTTTCAGGAGTGTGTTCAACAACCCTTCTGGAATTGGGCCGTCCATTGCGTAGCAGCAGTATTGTAAGCTGGACTCCTGCAATCAGGAATAGGATGAGCGGGAATCCTCCAAATACGCTTCCCAATATGGAGTGTATAAAATTTGGGATCACTCCGAGGACCGTCTGAAAGGTGTTAAGCAGTCCGGACCCTATGGTCTTAAATAGGTGTACAATACCGCTCGTATCAGACATGTTGAAGATACGACCCACCATTTCTGCGAAATGAATGGGGCAGTTTGTACGTATGAGTGCCTGTATGTCGGTCGAAGTCCTTGCAACTTGAAGTTCATAGGTCTCTGGAGCAGAGGTTAAGGGCACGGACTGTTGCAAAAGCATGGCTTTCAATCTGCTCAGAGTATCAAACTGTATAAATGAAACATTCAGCGAAGGCCATAGCGGCGCCTCCCTAACTGTGTTCAGTGGCGGAAACAATACTTGCATACAGCAAGTAACCCTGGAGTTAACGGTGACCAGATAGGCGACCCCGGAAGCATCCCACAGCAACCTTGATCATTTAGCATCAAGTAACTCCCATTCGAGAGCAACTCGAAAACCGGCGTGATCACTGCAGCTGGCGTTCCTGTCATGTGACAAGACAAGTTGGCTACTGAACCGCTACAGGCTCCATGTAGTGAGATGTCCTGGCACATGAGAGAACCGCTTAGAGCGTTCTTGCAGTTTGTACCGCTTAGATATACTTCCCGATCCCCGCTCCGGCATCGGTATTGATATGGTAACTCCCAAGATTCCTTGATGTACCCCTCACCCATCCTGTCATATCTGCCTGCCTGCCTTTGCTCAAGGCAATAACGAAACTGAAAAGTTGTGACCGGGAGTGTTATTTGGCCGTGAATTAGCCATTCTGTTGATGGTGATTCGGCTACAGTGAATGGTAATCTTTCCAGCTTCTCAATACGCAGCATTGTGTATTTGGCTCCCCTTTGTGCCATTTCTGTCTGTTTGTCAGATTGTATTCTGAAAACAGAGACGTTGTGTTTATAAAATGCCAAGGCACATAGCCTGCACGCAAAGATTGCAGCATCCAGCTTAACATCATAACAGAACGTAGTTGTCATTACCCGTGTTATAACAAGGCCAAATCTTGTTCTAATATGTCCATAGGCGAAGAAACAATGTTGCCTAAGGAGTAAAATCTGGAGGTCAGAGTTGTTAACCCATTATCCACTACAGCTAATGCCTTTTCTAAGTTAATACGGTCTAATTCCCGTATTCTCTCTGCGGCCTCTTGTTGGGATATTTTCCAGTTTTCATTATAGTAGGCATAAAGGCCAGCATATATGAAACGTTTCTGACGTTGTTTCCTGGGTCCTAGTAGAAAATCCCTAAGATCCATGTCAGGTGTGAGTCGGGTCAAGTGGTGTTTCACTTCTGTGAGTGTTGAGGTCTCTAGCCAATCAAGGCACAATTTCCCAACACTATAGGATGTCACTACCCCCGGGTGTTGTCTCTGTACATAGCGTGGATCTGGCCTATGGATACTAAACCCTTCGGTCGTATTCATAAATCTGTTCTGACATTTGTTTGTGTCCAGAGGCCAGAGCAGCCAATTTTTCCAATCAGGATCTGATCTGTTGTACTTGGTTATGTCCTCTATTCTTACCCCAGTTGTAGTTGTGTTCTGCCCCCCGCCCATCTGTGATGGTGTTGGAAACCCAGGCGAGTTCAGATCCTTGCCCTTGGCTAGTCCAAGACAGGACGTTTGTTGCACATTCTCGTTCAGAAATATTATCTGCTGTGGAATGAGGCATGCTCTAAAAAGTGCTTCTATTCCCTGGACTTGCCAGTCCCTAGAACCTCAGATTGATTTTAAATCTATTGTGTCTTTCCATAGGTCGAAACCCTGTGTAGACAGTTGGTTCAGAAAGGATGCAGAGTAAATATGTTTGATGTTAGTTAACATAAGTTTCTGAGCTGGTGTTTTCGTCACTTTGTAATAGAATGACGTAGGGTCAGATGTGTTGTGCCCTGAGAAATATGCGAATTTCTGTGCAAACGCTAGCGAACTACCTTTTGGTGGTGTTGGGCAGTGTTCCCACTGGTGGTACTCAAATACATTTCTAGGCATGATGGATTTATGTAAGAGATGATGTCCATATTGTTGGTAGCAAATACAAAGTATCATAGTCTGAAGTACCTTCTAACATTTCATTATTCGGAAATGCAGCTGTTTTTTCTAAATCAGACATTAAATTATTAACAGTGTCAGAGTCCCAATCATCAGAAAATGTACTGGAGGTAACGATATCACTTAAAGAAATTTTAAATACATGTTTTAACTTTAAAAGTTCAGTCGGACCGAATATATCATAATCAATCTTGTCCCATACTATACCGTCCGGTATAGGAACTGCCTATACCAAGACAAGTCTCTGGGTTCACGATGTGAAGACTGGTATGGTTTTAAAATCAAATTCACCTCTTGGGCTTACGAGCTTTGCTGGAGGTATCGTCCATTAATAAGCATACTAAAAGTTATTACTAAACCTAGCCAGAAAATGAAAAATAAAATCCCGGTGATATACCAAAGTTCTATCCAAGGTGACACCAGGTAACTCTTTCTAAAAAAGTTCATAAAGTCAAAGAGTCTTTGATTGTGTGATTTTTTGGCTGGCGTCGTTTCCGGTTCACTTGGATCCAGTGAAAACGTATCAAAGTTCATGAAATAGCCAGAAGCAGTTCGATCATTTGTTGGAATTGCATTGGGATTTGTTGAAGTCGGATTTTGCTCTTGACGAGGCATGTTGACATGGACGTCTGTATTAGGTCTGTTGCAACTTGGTTGTTAAGTTGATTTTCATTTTGAAGATGAATTTCTTGTTGAAGTGGAACGAGTTCCATAGCATTGTTGCTTAGTCCTTCCTTCCGTACAGGTGGCTCTTCAAACGTGATGAGTCTTTCTGTTTGAACTTCTTGGATTGTAGCAAGAGGAGGGTGTCTGCTACTCTGGAGCCCACGTGGCCTGCTGTTTAGTATCCGCCACATAGTGTGGTTTGATTAAGTCAATTGAGACAAATCTTTTCTCCTTTTTCCCGGCAAGAGGCGGCAACAGTACAGTTTTTGTGCCTTGGATTGCTAGGACCGGTACAAGCTTTCTGTAGGATGGTCCAAATTCTTTCTTTGCTTTGTTCGTCCTAAGTTGGCAGGGTATGCCCAGACGTGGGTCCCTTGCTCACTTTGCCACTGGATTCAAGATAGCCTGGCTGATGAGGGCTGTGAGCCCGAAACCGGTCCCAGGATGCTTGTTTCCGGTCCAGGGAAGACATGGCTTGGCAGTTCGGGCTGGACTGTTCCCATGAGGCACAGGGTCAGACTGATTTGCATATGGCCATGTCTGAACTGGGGTGGCGGAGTGAGCTAAAGAATGATGATGGATTAAACCCAGATCAGTTGACTGGGGGTGAGTGCTTGCAATGTCAACACTCCGTCCATCATCCCCTTTGGTTTTGCTTTTTCCAAATTCTTTCTTGTCAGCAATCTTCTCTCTGACCAGATCCCCGATTTTTGGGATCCAGACAGGTCTTGCCTTTACTGCCTTGACTTCCTCAGTGGCGGTCTGTTTCTGGAGCACGTTCCTTTGTTGTGTCCTGGATTCATTTAGATCCTGTAAAACAGCCAAACGATCATGGATATCAAATGGTTTTTGATCCGCCACTGCGCCTTCACAATCAAGATCAGGTACCCACATTCTCGTCCCAAATAGGACCTCATAAGGAGTGACACCCCTAGAGAGCTTCTTGGCTGGGTATTGAGAGCTCGTTGTACCCCATAAATGTGATCGACCCAACTACCGCCCTTGCCTAATACCCTAGCTGTTAAAGATTGCTTTAAATCTCGGTTTTCCCCTCCACAACAGAATTTCCCTCTGGATGGTACGGAGAGGAGTACCGCAATGCTACGCCCATTCCTTCCATGGCCTCTTTGTAAGCTCGAGAGCTAAACGCCGGGCCGTGGTCAGAATGTAACGTGCCAACTGCGTATGTGCCGATAAAGACTCGCAAATCTTTTATAACAGTTCGAGCGTCAGCCGAGCGCTGAGGCCAGACCCATAGGAATCTAGAGCAGGAATCCACTGCAACCATGATATATTTCTTGGACCCATCAGATTGTAGGGGTCCGCAGTGGTCCAAATATACACATGCAAGAGGTTTGTCTGATTTTAACAATGGTGTTTGTGCTGGGCGTGCTACCTTGGAGCCTTTCATCTGCTGGTAGATGTCGCATTTCAAGACATAGTCTTTGGTCTGCTTTGTTAATCCTGGCCACCAATAGCGCTGTTTCAATAAAGAAATAGTCGCTGTAACGCCTGTATGCGCAGAGCCCAAACCCTCGTGTGCTGCTAAAATTAAACTTAACCTACGATCAATATTTGGTATTACTCTATTCCCCCACTCCAGGAATCTGAGCATATGGAATGTTGTGTGCATCTAACTTGTAGGAGTACTTGAGTGAAAATCTCTTTGGTACTGCTGTGCTGCCTTTGCGTGAAGCAATGACAGCTACCATAATTTCTCCGTCTACTCTCGTTTTTGAACGAGTGACTGCAGCTACTGTGGCTGTGTGAACAGCCCCTTTGCGGCTTCATCAGCCAATGAATTCCCTTCAGCGTGAACGCCATCACAATGATGACTCAGTGTATGGATCACGTGAGCCCTTAGTAGTTTGTTTCTCAACTCTACTACCTGTTCCCATAGCATTTTATGCTTATTTGTGCCACCTTTTGCATCTTTGAACCCGTTTTGTTCCCAATGATGTAGATATTCATTGTATGACTGTACACAGTAAAAGGAATCACACACAATAAGTGTGGGGAATTCGTGTTCCGTATTTACAAGTGCCAGTATCAGAGCTTTTAGTTCTGCCAACTGAGCCGTGCAGTCTCCTAGAGATTGCGTTTTAGTACAGCTTGGATGGAACTTGCCATCACGCATGCGACCTTTAACGATTGCACACGCCGCGCTGTAAGCTTGCTTGCTTCCTGTGGCTGGTTGAGCAGAACCGTCAGTGTAAATAATATATTCATACTGATCTAGAGGCAAAATTTCATTTGGTAGAGGATATTCTTGTTCATATTGTAGGAATGCTTGTGTTTTTAAACTTGGATCAAATCTGTAATCAAAATCCGTCGCAGTAAGAGAATTAGCCCATTGTATCCATCTTGGATGTAAGGCTTTAGCATTTGGAATGCTAGCTTTTGTAACAGCTTTTAAAGCTGGTACTCGGGTCACGACAATTATGCGTTTTCCCTGAGCCAGAGCTCTTTCTCTTGCTACCGCGGTCTGAACTGCTGTCAGAATTTTTTCGGTTGAAGTGAAACGCATCTCTGCGTTTGTATACAGGTGTGATTTGTATGCGATTGGTACTGTTTCACCTTTATTAAAAGTTAAATATGTGTACCCGCATTGACCTGCTATGACTCGGATCACCAAATTATGTGCGTTTACGCGTGTCTGTAAATGTTTTGAAGCTATCATGTCTTCCTGTAGGGAACGCAGGATATTTGTATGTTCCTGTGTCCATTGTCTGACTGAAAAATCAGGCTTTATTAAGTCGTAGAAAGGTTTTACTCTTTCTGCGTAATCCAAAATGTATGTTCGACGAAAATTTAGGAATCCCAGAATCGATTGTAAATTCTTTAATGATTTAGGAGGTTGGACCAGCGCACACTTTTCTAAAAAGTTAGCTGCTAGGCTTTTTCCCTCACTTGACAGCTCGTATCCTAAAAATAGGACACTGAGGTGGGCAATCTTTGATTTTTTAAAGTTAAATTTATAGCCCTCAGAGGCGAATCCCATAATAATGGTGCTCACCCTGGTCAAGTGCCTCGGTAAGTAATCGTCCGTCAGATAAATATCATCCACATAGGACAATGCTTCTTCATCCAAATTTTGGAGTAACTCTGTTACCCTTACTGAAAACAACCCCGGGCTATTCTTATACCCTTGGGGAGTCGACAAAATCGCCGTTGTGACCCTAACGCACTGAATGCGGTCAGATACCTGCTTTCAGGCGCTATATTTTGGCAGAAAAATCCATTTGAGATATCAAGTGTTGTTATGTATTTTTGTCGCACAATGTTACTCATTAATGGGGCACTGTGTGCATTTTGAACTGCAAATGTCTTTGTGCAAGTGTTTAAATGTCTGTAATCTAAAACTAGACGATATGTATTGTCAGGTTTGGCTACGGGGAACAAAGGATTGTTCATGGGTGAAGTGCAATTTTCTATCACCCCCTGGTATTCTAGTTGATCTAGAATCTCCCTGACTTGTCTTTTAGCTTCCTGCTTTATAGGATATTGCCTTTGAGCATTTGGGGAAACTTTTAACGGGATCACGTGGTGGGTTGAATCCTTATCCCAACCAGCATGATTTTTGTACAATGCTGGAGCTAGGGCAACCGCCCACTCCTGCGCATATGCATGTTTAAGGTGTATGGGAACGAGGTCGGAAAAGGTTGGAAAAATTATCTCTTCTCCCTTTGGGCACTCCATGACGAATGCTGGCAGCCAGTCTTGCTCTGCTAATAGAATGTCATATCCAGATGACAAACTCTTCCAAAATAGACCTTTAATTTTCCTGGGCTTGTCCCCCTCCATCCGGAGTGTTATCTCATGTAACTTATGTGGGACACTTACCCGAGTTACAGGTGTTTCCACCGTGATATACTCACTCAACTCCGCTGTCACCAGAAATTCCTTCTGGTGAACTATCGTTACTTCTGCCGCGCTGTCTAGCATCGTCAGAGCCCATTCCCCGTTCAGAAGCTGTGTCCTCAGAATTTTGGGCATGTCTGATCTTGAGACCTGCTACCTTCTTCTTTTTGAACTGAGGTTTTGATTTTTGTTTATCTTCTTTTTTAGGTGCGTAGTCCGCAGCGCGTTGCGTGTCTCTGGACTTTGTACGCTCCTCTTGTCTGTGTTCTGACCGCCCTTCCCTCTCGGAGTTTCTTGATGAACCCTGAAAGGAACGAGAGGAACGTGTATCAGTATCCTTATACCTGTCAGGTTTTTTAATATTATCCCTATTCCTGAGGTTATACCTCCTTTCAGAGAGCTCCCGTTGAGGAGACCTGCCTCTGGATTGAGATCTGGTGTCTTTAGACTTTTGTTGTTTTTTATTTTCCCACTTCTTTTTAGAAGAAGTAGGTGTCTGCTTTGTAGTGTCCTTTTCAGGACTGCCCACCAGTTGTGGTTTTAAAGCTTTGCCACCTAGACTGTCTCTGCCTAATTCTGCATATGCAGTTTCAATTATTTTGGGTAGTTTGTGTTGTTGATCTACTAGACTGAACTCCCTTAGGCGTTGGCGGATCGCCACTGAAGCTGCTTCCCCCTTAATGTTAGCTAGTATTATGGCTGAGACCTGTTCAAAGTTGTTTAGCAACTTCATCCCTAAGTTTAGGGCAGGCTCTGCTCCATACTCATTTTGTATCTGTCTCAATACGTCAGGTACTACTGCTAGTGACGGGATACCATGTGTTCTGGTATATACGGCAGCGAAGACTGAACCCCACGAGGTGCAATCCTCTAATTGTGGTGTGATCCCCATGGGCAAGCAGGTTGTTAAAATTCTGTGTTTATCACTGGTGTTAGTATTCTGGAATACTGCTTCAAGCTGAGTTATTTTCTGAGCTATCCAGAATGGAATTTGTTCGCGTTTTGCTGGCATTTTGCCCATTACCGCGTGTAATGTTTGTGGAGTAATTTTATTTCCTGTATTTTGGAATGGAGTATCTTGTGCTCCAGCTGGTGCAGGTTGAACTGTTAAAGTCCTCATCACAAATTGTGTGAGGTTTCTGTAGATTTTAATTGAATCTCTGTGTTGTACAAGTAATTCTGGCTGTGGCATTGTGCCAATGTCAGGATGTGAAGTGTATGCCGCTAATATGGGCCATTTGGCTCCTGCTCCTCTGAGCGGGCCTAATCTTGCTCTTCCTTGTACGTGGGGTAGGGCGCCATTAAACCAGTAATTGTGTTCCTGGTAGGTTAGTGGGACCTCTATCTCCTCAAAAGGAGTATAGTCCGCTGGTGTTATACCTTCTTGGTAGTGGTGAAATACATCTGTAATTGGATTCGCTACTGGGAATGTAACCCATGAATAGAATACCTCTGTTTTATTGGATTCGTGTGCCTCAATCACGAAAATTACTTTACCACCCATGCCTCTAAAGCCATTTTCTAGACGTTTTATGGTGACAGCCCTTCTGTAATTTGGTGCAATTTGTTTTGCATCTTCAGGGTCTTCTGTTCCGAAGAGGACTGTGTCAACTCTCTCATCCCTGTCTCGGAACCAGGCATGTTTTAGAGGAAGAAGTGTTCACAGGAAACTAACAATTTTAGGAACTAAATGTCCTTCAAGCTTGAATAACCAACAGCCAATAAATAGTATTCTAATACTACTCAGCTGCGGCGGAGTTTGTGCCCACCCACTCCAGACGTCTCTGGTGTTTTGTGAGTAGGTTCTCTGAGAATAGCACGACTGAACTACTCAGATTCTATTGTTAAATTAGTACCCAACCAACGTTGGCGGCGCCATGTCGTGCAGTTCCTATATAACCCATGCAGGCCCTGCATGTTTAGAGAACATATACTGCGGGCTTGGTGGCAGACTGGCTCTGTGCACCCCCACCGTGTATGTTATCCTGGTTTGCATTAGCTAGCTCGCAGTGCCACTAGTGTCTCCTCTTATCGGGGAGAGATTAGTTTCTGGCAACCTTAGAACATGACAACCCTGATCCCTCAGAATTGTGGAAACAATGTACTACCTTTCGCTCAGTCATTCGTGCTTACTCATTCTGTTTGTCTCAGAGAGGTACACAGAAGAAACAGTTGGGCGTGTTACAATAAGTATTTATTGCACCGTTGTTCTTCTCGTGTACAATATATGTGCTGCAGAAGTCAGCAGGCAAAAGCAGAGATATATTATCATCAGTATGATAAAAAGGAATAGATAGTACAGTTCTACCATATTGCAGTGATCATGAATACATACATGAATATAGAATGCATTATGAAAGTGCGCATACTCCTACGATGCCTAACTAGATGTACCTGAGTGTACCTAGCATATGTGTAGGTGTAAAAACCTAATAGCCAAGAATCCTTCTAGGATTTAGTCGAACCCCCATACCTGATTAGTGAGATTGTGGGGCCCCGTCCTGGTCTCGAGCTGGACACCCCGTCCGGGCTGTGTCAGACCGCTGTCAGCTGGAGCGACTGCATGCAGGAGCCTCAGCGTCTCTGGTCTGTGTGTCAGCATGGAAGTCTCGGTTCCCTCTATCTTACCGGGGCAAGATGTGGTGTATTTATACCCTGAAGACACTGATCTTCGTGCAAGGTTTGTATTGGTCCTCCATTAGGCTTTAGGAAGACGTCAGGGGTGAACTTTGTACATACATATTATGCAGGTGGAATATTCTTAGAGATTCATGCATAATTTATGAGTACAGTGTGGGCCTGTGTTTGGGAAAAACCATGGTGCCTGCAAAACCACAAGGCAGATAACGTTCAGCCCTCAGAGCATGTTGTGTACTGGATGGGACCAATGTAGGTGAAAGAGCATGCCTATATAAGGAATCATGACTATAATAGGACATGTATGGTTATGACCGTAATAGGGCATATGCGGCTATGACCATAATAGGGCAAGTACGAATATAACCATATTAGTGTAAATATGAATATGTCTATTTTAGGGCATGTATGAATGGGCCTACATTAGGGTCTCTATACGGGATATAACAACGGAGCAGAGTTTTTTCCTCGCTCGCGCTCGTCAAGATTAAGTTGCCAAGCGTGAGCGAGGAAAATCCACCTCCCGGCGAGATTTATCCTCGTTCGCGATCGTCAACGTCATGTTGGTGAGTGCAAGCATGGAAAATCAACCTCCCGGCGAGATTTCTCAACGCGGGCGGTCGGATTTCTCATTGCGAGTGGTTGCGTATGCTCGCGACCACTCGCATTGAGAAGCCGTCCGATCACATTGAGAAAGCTGCCGCTCGAGTAAAAAATCTACTCGAGCGGCAGAAAGGAAGCAGCGCCCACTTGCGCTTTGCATGGTGCCGTTCGCGATGATTGCACAGTGCGGATAAATGCCCGTGCTGAAAATCACCGCAAACAGCATTTATCTAACGCACTCCGGCACTTGCGGAGCTCCGTGTAGGAGTTTTTTTGCACTTCACGGAGTTCCAGAGTAGCAAAACTCCACGAACTCCTCCCAGGCTTTGTTCTCATGTGTTCAATTGCATTAGTGTCAAACGTTTCCTCCTTTGGCCAGGAAAATGTTTGTGCCTTCGTGTGTGTGTGTGTGTGTACCACAATTGGCAAAAGGTAATAATTTTTTTAGCCTGTGCCGAGAACCTTGTTTGCATGTGTTTTAATGGTGACTCCAGGATACATTTGGTAGTTTTAGAGGCCAAGATACACCTTAGCTTCTTTGGTTTTGATCTAATCGTGCAGAAAATATCCACGGTGTTACAGCTTATAATTACGTTACTACGAGCTCAGTGCTGTCTACAGATGCATCAACAATTCAACATGAACATTTCATAAACACAAATAACAATGCATATGAAGGGTTGCAACATAGGGAAAGTGCAATTGTCAATAAAAACAGTATCTGAACGATATTGAGACTCGGCATCAAATACAGTTTGTGAGAAATAGCATTACCCTTATATGAAACATTGGGTCATCGACAACAAACACAATACTTAAGACAAAATACAGTTTGCCGTAATTAACAGCACCACAACATCACATATACCTTACACCTATCTCAACAATATAAAAAACAGACAGAGAAAAAATTATGACTTTGCCAAAAATCCCTTAAACCGCTCCCAGTGCATGCTATCCTGTGACCAGGGAAAGGTCTGTGTGGTACAAGGGACTAAGTGAGCCTGATAATCTGTCAGTATCGGCTCTGGGACAAAGATAATAACAATAGTTTGAGGAAAAAGGGAATAACTCGAGAACCACAGGCCCTTCTTGGCCAAACACAAGCTACATCTAATCTCACAGGTTCAAATCTTTTTCCATAAATGACCGATTGCACCCTGTATCACACCCAGGGGCCAAGCATACCATCTGTGTCACGCCAAGCCATCCAAGCGACCAACACCTCTCACTACTTTCAAATACAAACGGTGTTAAGAAACTGGTGGCACTGAGAAACTCTTTTAGACTAAAAAATAAGATTGAGGTGCCAACTCTGCCCAATCAGGATAGCTTTACCACAAAAATAGGGTCCTGGGAGCCATAAAGGGCTATACAATAATTATTCACCTTTCCTAGCATGCTGAATATCGAAAAAGGTGTTTTCCGTGGAATCACCTCCGAGGCTGCTTTATGACTACTCAGCTAGGACATATAAAATAGGTAATACGCCAGATTTCTGTCAGTGGCAGGGCGCTCATGTTATCTTTTCACTCTTCTCCCTAGTTTGCCATTTGCCACATGCATTACTAAGGTTCTGATGTAGTCTCTTACCCTCTGTGACGGCTACTTCAGGATGGACTTCCACCTCGCAGATTCAGCAGAACTTTCAATCAATTGCGGTGTCTGCTCACCTTCCTTGATGTGCAAATGTGAATTCTTCCGGGTGGGGTCTCCTTTCTCTGGCTGCAGTCGGATTTGAGGTACCAATCAGCTCCGATGGTGGCTTGCCAAAATGTTGGTTGAACATGAAATACCATGAAAAAACAGGAGACAAGAGGCGTTTGGCAAAACAGGAACAGTTCGTTTAATTAAACAGTGCGACTGGGAGAACAGTTACAGGCATAGGGTCTGAGGACTGTCTCAACTTACAATCGATCTGACATGGGTCTTTATACAATTCATTGAATTCCATAAACAGTTGTGGTGATCCTTTTTTGGTAAAGAATGTGAACCACTGTCTTTGGGGTCATAAATTAATGTATTCGATGAGGAGTCCAGGTGGGCCTCGACCTTGAGTGGGCACAATGCGGCCAGTGCGTGACATGTCCATCGACTTTTTCAATATTAACAATCAAAAAGAATGAATGATTACAACACTGAGTGCATCTGTAATCAAAGCCTACCGAGCAACAACAAACGTAACAGGGGATGTCCTCATGAGAAGTTACAAAATGGGAAAAGGTAGTACTAAGGAGGGACTACTAAGCCTATTGATTAATGAAAAGCCACAGTTTACAATGGACAATGACACAAGCCAATGAAAAAACTGGGCGGAGAGTGGGCGGAGCTTCACGTCCATACATAAATACAGCATGCCTTGCAGAGCAGCGCATGGCTGCCCAGGCTCGACCTACAAAATGCCTAGGTTATTGTTCTGATCTCAGGAGGGATTTAGCTCCGAAGACTGGGGGTTTTGCACCTAAAGGACTGTTTTATCATTTTCGATTTTTTCAATTTTGGAAATTTAGGAGTGGCTCTGTGCTCCTTAGATGTTGATGACCACTCTTCGAGATCCTAAGCTTTCTTGATAGATATCTTGGAGTGCTCTCATGATCCACTCGGTGCACGATGCGGGCAAGCTTGAAGAAACATCTAACTTCAGTTCAAAGTCAATTCAGTGAAATTAGGGTGGGAGATATATGGTCGCATTTTCTAGCTCCTGAGACAAATCTTGTAACTGCATTGAGCGCTGCTTTGAAGGGTAGTGTATTTTGAGGATTCCAGCATGGATGCAAGATCTGTAGGCCAGTTTGGAGGGAACCAGTTCCTGAACTACACCCTTGACGTCTTCTTCCAGGACGAATTGTTTGATTCCTCAAGAGTCTGGGTTGCAACAGAGCTCTTTTAGAGGTGTTATTGATGTGAGCCTGTTGGCTGAGGTGTTTGCCCAGAAAGAAGCCTAGGAATATTGCAGAGTCAATGATGGTTGGGGTGGTGTTACATATAGGTTTTTCTCTCTGCTAGACTTGTATTGATGATGCAATTGGTGGGTGTGATGAGGGTTTCAGATTTTATTGAGTTACGTTTCAGTTGGAAAGCAGAGGTTCAGTACTAGACCATGTTGAGGACTTCTGAGAGAGTTGCCACATCTTTGGGGAGGATATTGTTTGGTAAATTTGTGTGTCATCTGCATTAAAATGGAAGATGATCTTGGTTTGGTCATTAAAATGGACTAATGGCTCCATGTAGATATTGAATAGGGTGGGAGATTGAATTTATCCTTAAGGAATCCTTGGCATACCTTTGAAAGGTCCGGAAAAAAAGTTTATGTGTATGCTGCAGCAACAAATGAACATAATGCTTAAAAGAATCAAACATTCACCCCCAGTCAAGAGATCTGGGTTAAATCCATTGTTCTGTTGCTCACTATGCCACACCTATTTGTTCCCATGAGGAGCAGGGTCAAGACTGATTTGCATATGGCTGGGTCCAAACTGGGGTAGCATTTGGCCCTGGGAGACACCTATGATGCCCCCCTAAACATCCCTGCAGAGGTGCCTGCCACACTGTGCAGGGATGTTTAGAAACTTCAGTTTTTTAATGGGAACTTGTGCAGCCACCGGTTTCAGCCTACCGCACATGCTCCCATTGAAAAATTGATGTTTCCGGCTGCACCATGTGCAGTAGCATCCAAATAATGTGGTCGGAATCGCCGACCTGAGGTCGGTCAGTTCCCAATCCACAACGGTGTCGTCGGAGACAACTTCGACCGACATCGTAATGAGGGCCTAAATACTCAAATGTATTTCAATGCGGCAGCTAGTTTCTGTGATTTTGCTTATCAGTGTGGTGACAAAAGCATGGTGACAAAAGCTACAGCAGAATGGTGGGCTGAGCAGGTAACTGGGGGCAAGCTGCAACTTCCATGCATGTGTAGAGCTGCAAACCACACTGTGTCCTATGCGCTGCCACTTCCATAGTTCCCGCTGCCTCCCCCAGTGCTGACACCCTATTGGCGCCTGCGCCGCCTGGAATCCTGGATGCCTGGAGGGCCTGTGCGTGTGTGAGCTGGCCGAGTTTGTTAGGGAGTCTTTAGGGTCTATAGGCACAGTGCAGGGCTCTCAGCTCACCCATCACACTCACCCAGCACTGCACCCCTACCACTTTGCTGCGTCACTGCTTCCTTCCTTCTTAATTATGCAGAGAGGGAGCACTGAAAAGAGGAGGGAGTCACTGGTACTAGATAGACTGCTGGTGGTGGACAACAGCGGGTGCAAGTATATAGCCATGGGTCTCCTAGCTCGGGGTCCGCGTTAGGCTTTGCAACTGTGGATTCGACAGCGGGTTCACCTTCAGCTCTTCGGCTCAGCGTTAGGCAGTTTCGAGACCGCCAGTAGCATGGGCTGATTTGCCGCTTCTCGACCACCCGCTTACTCCTCCTCGCTCCCTCGATGCCACAATGGCTTGCACCTCACGCCACTCTATGGATTCTGCACCTACCAGAATTCTGCTTCCTCAAAACACTATGTAAAAACCTCTCCTAGTACTCTAGTGCTCATGTCTGTGAGCGGGTAGACTTGAAAGAGGATGTTTCTGTGACATGATATACAGTCACTATAGTTCAATCATGGAATAACTGCATCATTCAAAATCTGTTTTGATGGTTGAAGTGTGCAGTGACTGAGCAATCACAAATCCTTGCCATTACTACTTAAACCTAAATGAGAACTAGGATGTCATCTCTTGCAATCTCAACACAGTTCTCTGCATGTCAGGCATCTGTAGTCTATGTCAGAAGCTTGTGTTCACCTTTTATATCAGTGTACATTTGCAATATTGTTTTTTGCTGGTGGTCCTCCAGATCAAATATCTGCAACAGTAGTATAGGCGGAATACAGTAAACACAAAAATCTTAAAGGGCCTCATTCACAAAGATAACTTTCGAGTAAGTTTAGGGTTTCACAAAATCAGAGTGTAAATTTACTCCTAACGTGTAAGTTTCATGTCTCCACTAAATTTTCAAGTAATTTACACTTTTGAGTAAGTTTACAACTTTTTGGCTATTCATTAAATCCAATGTAGTGGAATGCAGGGTGGATTTGTAGAGCACTGCTTGTCACCCGTGAGGGTATCCAGGTGCTGAGTAGATTAGTGTAGGCGTGTGGTGAGGCTGGGCTGAACACAGACAGCCTCGATGATCCCAAAAGAAGATTAATTGAATAGCCAGGTCTTCAGCTTCTTGCGGATGTGTTGGGGGAGGTTGTTCCAGGATTTGGCGGCTTGGTAGAATGATCGACCTCCCGTTCTGCTTCTATGGATGCAGGGTGTTTGTGCGAGTGAGAGTGATGCTGAGTGAAGTTCTCCGGGAGGCTGGTGGAAGTGAAGTCGGTGATTGATTTATGCGGGTCCCGTGTTGTGTAGTGACTTGAATATGTATGTGAGAAGTTTGAATAGGCAGCACTTCTAGATGATGAGCCAGTGGAGCTTTCCAAGAAATAGTGTAGTGTGAGGTCGAGGATAAGATTGGTGGTGGCGTCTGTGAAGAAGATGGATTAAGATGCTGGCGCAGAGTGCTTTGTCGTAGCCTAATCTGCTTGGGACATTTGGAGTAAATTTACACTCTGATTTTGTAAATAGCCATAAACTAGTAAACTTACTCAAAATTCTAATTTGAAAAAAAATGTTTAACTCAAAAGGGTAAATTATTCAAAGGTGTATAGCCCCCACACCCTTCAGTTTGGTGGAGATATGGGAGTTATACTTTTGGTGTAAATTTACACTCTGATTTTGTTAATAGCCAAAAAGTAATACATTTATTCGAAAGTGTAAGTTGCTCAAAAGTGTAAGGTTCCTTTGTAAATCAGGCTTGATTTCTTCAACTTCATCCTCATCCTTTTGCACAACCCAGAAGAAAATTAGCTAACAGTGTTTGCTACAGTATACTGGGTTGTCCCCGCTTCAGACATGTTCCTTTCTTTTACAGAAACACTGCCCAAACCCACAATCAACCATACTTGTCAAGGCACCTCACTGGAATTCACCTGTTCTGTGGATCGTGGCAGGGTCAAGCGATTCACTGTGACAAGGGATGGCATGTCAATTCCAGGAGCTGAGTCTTCCACAAGGTTCATTGCTTCAGTGGAAGCGGAGGCTAAAGGAACGGTGAAATGTAATGTTAAAAATGATGTCAGTGAAGAAAGTCAAGAAGTTTCCATCAGTTGTGGCACAGGTATGGTATCTGCCTTCACTGAAATTGTCCTTTATCTCGGATCTGATAAAAGTAAAACATTGTAATGTAATTTAATATAAGGTGGATTTGTAGAGCGCTGCTTACCACCCGTGAGGGTGTCGAGGTGCACCAGAAAACTTAATTCTTGATAGCTATACTGTTCCCATAGTATTTCTATACTATAGACAGAGCATTCCTACAGAGACATCACAGAATAGTGTGCCAACTCTGAAATATTCCCAGGTAAATGTCACACGGCGGCGTGCAAGAGATAGGTATTCTGCAAGGTATTGTGGCAAATCAGTTCAAGCTGTGAGTAGAAGGAAAGTTTGTTTTGCATAAAGGTATCTCACACCCTTTCTAATGGATGTTCCACTCCAGCTTGTACAAGTTCCCTCCGCACTCTTTTCCCACCTCTTCCAGTGGGTGTCCCCAAATGGCACGTGCCATCTGGGGAGTCTGCAACACTATTATTAGGAGGGGACTATGCCCCTTCTTAAGACCACCATTTCGTGGAGTGTAAGCACAGTGGCAGCTACTCCGCAATGGCGGGGGAGCTTCGCCCCACTGCCTGGCGCAGAGCTAGCAAACAAAAAATAAAACCATGCTCTAGCATCCTTTTATTTTTCGTTTGCCAGCTCTGAGCCAGCTTGTGCATGGAGAGGCGGGGCATGGGAGGGGGGAGGAGGAGTGCTTGTACACTCTCTAAGTGCTCATGTGTTTTTGGCCGGCCGTTGTAGGCCGACCAAAACACACATGCATACTCAGGTTTCACCCACCCGGCTGCATTTAGCAGCTAGGCTGGAGAAAACCCACAGACTCAATGACCTGACCGTAGCGTCTTTCCTGCCCGCTCAGGCCAATACCTGCGCTGCTCTGCAGCACGGGGATTGGATGGGATTCTGTCCCAGGGGCTGCTAGGACCAGGAAGAGGTCAGCAGGAGTGACAAGACGCGGGAGGCGGTCGGGACATCAGCTAAGTTTTTTAAATTATAATTATTAACTCTATAATGATTAACTCGCCCTCCCCGCGCTCCCCCCACCCTTTGTTAGTGGTGGCCGCCACTGTGTAAGCATCCTTTTTAGATGTTACTAAAGTAGGAAACCACACTCTTCGCTGACGAAACCATATAGTAGTGATTCACGCCCATCCCGACTCTACAACTCTGTAAATCAGAACACTTAATAAGATGGAGGGCATATATATTCTTGACTTGCAGCCAGAATGACAACACGCCCAAGCTTGCTTGTCATTGTTCTTCTTATGAACTTTGGTGTGTGAGGCATCTCTACAGAAACACACACATGGAAATGCCATGAGCTCTCTTATGGCCAGGACCACTGGAATTCTGCATCAGTGGAGGGCCAAATTGTGCGGCAGGGTGTAGTAAATTATGCGGCAAGTAAAGGCAAATTATGCGGCATTTTCAGCAGATTTTGTGATATTGTTACTTAATTGTTTTGTAAATTTTAAACTTGTTAACACTGTCTAGGCAGTAGTTGCACCTCTAGTACCAGTTTAACACCCAAATATATCAGTAAACAAAAAAAGGTGACCAGTCCAATCTTGCAAAGGGCCATCCACTTTGCGGCAACATGTGTCACTGCGTTTTTAGTAACTTTTGAAGCATTTGAGCTAGGAAGTAATTTTTGTTGTTAAAATCAGCAGATTATGCAGCAGATGATGGATTATGTGGCAAATTCGGCAAATCTATAATTATGCCATAATTGCCACGGCTTACAATTGCATAATTTCAGTGGCCCTGCTTTGACAAGGGTAGTAACCCATATTGTACACAAATCTACCAATGTGAGGAGTTGCCCTATGATGAAGCATGACACCCGAAGGGTGGATGAAGGATTTCGTCCTTAGAAAGAACCCCTTCCTTCACATATGAATAGGTAAGAATGCCATCTTTTCTCTCTTCACCTGGCACATTTGCTGTGATTTAGTCATGAAGTGAGTATACCTCTTGCAAACGTGATGGCTGAGGCCAACTGTGGAATGGGATCAAATTCCAATTTCTTAGTCGCAGATGAAGTTGCATGTCAGCTCCTTCTGTGAGAGGGAGTCACCAGCTCTTGTCTACATCTGGAGATGCTCACCTTCTTTGACGACTATTACATACAGATATTTTCCTCACTCTGATTTTTCTTTAAATGCAGAGTGGGACATATTGCTCATTGCTTCTGTCGCCGGGGGAGGCGTGGCATTCATCATCTTCATAGTACTGCTAATTTACTGTGTCCTGAGGTGTCACGAGCTACTCGGTGCCAAGCAGAACTCTGGTAAGAGCTCATATTTAATGTGATTGTTCAATTTCATGTGTCCACCACTCTTTCTTAAATATTTATACTAAAAAGTCATATGCAGCCATGTTGTTAGGTGTGTATGGATATGGTTTATACTGTAAATTTTTAGTTCTTCATTTTGTTTTGCATGAATCTTATTAATCATAGTATGCAATAATTATATAGTAGTAGTGAAAAGTTGTATTCATGTAACTACTCTTTTCCATCCACACCATCTCCTCAATTGATATTAAGATAATTCATCTTCCCCCTGAACACTTGTAATGTTCATAGTAACAGCACATTATGCTGTTTAGGACTCAAACACAAATTAATGAAGTCCAATGCAGCTGTGTGCAGACAAACACATTACAGGAGGCATAGCTTCCAGGACATTGTCTTTTGTCACCTTCAGTGCAAAATATAATTCAGCCAATATGCATTATGATCCATACAATCTTCAATTTTTTCAAAGCTGCAAGAACATTTGGTCCAACAAACAACCATCTTAAAAATGTCCTCAGCAAACGTGTTGACAGAAAATGTTTACAATCATTTGCAGCTCACACCTTTTTGATAGAAAACAATAAAAAGTAAATAAATAATAGTTTATTTTGCTTTTTTTGTATAGGCCAGAGTGATAAAACACATTAGATGTCTTCTTCAACTCATATCTCAGTGGTGGAAGTAAAAGGAAAAGCGCCAGGGTGGATAGATCCCATCAACTTTGGTTTCGTAGAAAAGGGCTGTTATTCTAAATCACAGCCACAAGTAAATCAGTCTATTAGTATAAATAAAAATGTCACCAAAACTAAATGTCCTAGAGAGCTCTCCAGTGAATCAAAAGAGGTTAGGATTATCTCATGCCCATTAGTATTACCGAATATAGTAGGCTGGCTTAGTATATGGTGAACACTTATTTAAGTAAAGCACCTTGCACTAATCCAGACAACCCATATGGTGATTTTAGTGATCTTAGACAACCATAGAAAGCTCTCTAAATGGTAGATGTGGAGAGCAGCCTTCAGGCTTATCCAGAAGGAGTGTTAACCAGCTTATTTTTCCAGATCTATTCATGTAGTGTAGGTTAAACGAAAAAGAACCACACAGTGTATATATAAAAATATGTCTGTTTATTACACAACACTCAATAACACATTGGTATATCTCCTACCTGGAGATATCAACACAAATACACAACAATACTTCAATTGCAAATAGATAAGTAAGCACAATACACAGTGGTCTCCAGGGGGAGACAAAACTATATACTAAAAAAGTTGAATGCGAACTGCAAACAAAGTCTGTACTGGGACCAGGAGACTCAGAAGAGCTGAGGACACAAAGAGCCATCCACGGAAGCTGTGTGCAGAGAGCAAACACAGCTGCGTACTCAATAGAAGTCAACTGGAATGGCGTGGTTGACGTTTTGAAGAAGAAGGACCCTACCCAGTGCACCCTGAAGAAACCCTGTGAAAGACAGAAGATTGGAGAGTCACCCCACCGGTGGATGCCCTAGGAACCAGGATACCTACACCAGGGAAGCCGGGTGCATCCGTGAAAAGTGACGTCAGAAACCGCCGTAGACCACAATGGAGGACTTCAATAAAGATGCCACTGGTGAAGACTGTGCAAGAGTACGGTGGAATCCAAGGGCGGATTCTTGAAGAGGAAAACCTGCAAGCAGAGGGGACAGAGTCTATGCCACTCGCAGGTGACCAGGAGGCACGGAAGAGCAATGCCCAATGATGGAAGGTGCAGGAGTGAAGACGATGACCTTGTCGTTGCAGCAGTGAGGACCAGGCAATGCTGAGGAAGACCAGGAGCCATGCACAAGCTGTCCCACATTAAAAGTCGAGAACCAGGAGGTCGGTGTCTGACAGGAGCACCAACAGGCCTTGGCAGCTGCAACTGGCATGGAAAGCGATGAAGGAGCAACGTTGGGACCAGCAAGTTCCAAGGGACTCATCAAGAGCAGGAGAGTCAGTGCAGGCCTGAGCAAGCAGGGGAGCCTACAGAAGCAAGAGAAGACCCTCGAGAGGATCCACAGGCTAAAGGCACAGGAATCCCAAGAGGACCGCGAGCAGCTCACCAAAGATGAAGGCCCATGGTGCAGAGGATGTGGTGAGGACGATGATCTTGGCAGGAAGAGATGCTGGAGGCTGGAACTTCTTGTAGCCTGAAGACCTCTGAAATGCAGAGCCAACAAGCCTTGGCAATGACAAGTTGATGCAGTGCACAGGGGTTTGGTCCCAGTGGTTCCGACAAGGGATACTGGCCTCAAAATTGCAGAGAGAACAGGTCAGGCAACGATGGAGTTGTAGAACCACCTGCTTTGCTGGGTCTCGGGAAAGTCTGTAGGACAACAGGAGCAGCAGACTGGTCAGCTTTGTTGCGGTGCAGATGCAGGGAAGTGACTCCTTCATTTCAAGGGAGATTACTTCAGATGTCCTTGATGCCCACAGGTCTTTTGAAGAACCTGGATAAAGCACAGACACAGACAATGACGAAGACTTGAAGAACAGCGAGACCAGGAGCAGCAGGAGTCTTCCTTGGAGCAGTCTTGGTTCCAATCGAATTCCAACGAAGTCCAAGTGTCCAGAAAGTGAAGAGCAACGTTGTTTCAGGGTTAGGTCCATCCCACGATTAATCTAACGACCCATCCACAGGTAAGCCCTTAAGTACACTCAGGAAAGGGTTGGAACAACTCGGGGTCCCTCCCAGAGGAGGGGCTGGACAGAGGGGAGGATACTCCCATGTCCTTTGCCCATTATCTCACCAGAGTGGGAGCCAAGGGCTCTATGAACTAGCTCAAACAGGAGTATGCAAGGAGGGCACCGAATGTGCCCTTCAAAGCAGTCTAGTGGCGCTGGCCAGCGCCCCCACCCCAGCCCAATACACTAAGTCCTGTCTGAAAGGTGGTCACACCTCCCTGTGACAGGAAGCATATTGTTCTATCTTCCCCTGCTCGAGCTCAGCTCAGCAGCAGGAGGGCAGAATCGTGTCAGTGGTCAGCAGCAGCACTAGCTTGCTTGCAGACTCTGAAAGACTGTTACCAAGAGTGCAGGTGGGTCCTTTAAGGAGCCCCCCAGTACATGGGATCATACTTCCAACACTGGAATTCGTTTTTTGGAGTATGATTCCAACATGTTTGATACCAAACATGACTGGGTTCGGTGCAGCCATCATATAGTTAGACATCTCGTAATGACTGATGTCCACTATATGTCTATAAATGGCTGACCGCACTGACAAAGCCTGGAGAATTGACTCTAGGGTTTCTAGGGGTGTCCTGCTCATGCAGGGGCACCCTCCACTTATAACCAAGCACCGTGCCCTCAGGACTGACGAGCCTGCCATGGTGGTGACTTATAGGATTAAGTGCAGTGACCTCAGATATAAGGAAACATATCTGTCGTGAGAGGTGCAAGCACCAACTCACACAGGCTGCAATGGCAGGCCTGTAGTCACAGCTTAAGTGGACTCCCATGGGTGGCAGAATACATGCTGCAGCCCATGGGAGACCCCTAGTGTACCTATACTCTGGGTTCCTCAGTACCATATACTAGGGACTTACAAGGGTACACCAGTGGCCAATTGTGGAGGTACAAAAGGACTTACAAGGTCAATCTAGGGGAGAAAGCACAGTTTAATGATACAGTTAATGTGCTTGTTTTGTATGGGAGTTTTAATGAAAAAGGATGCAGAAAATAAGGTAGATTCACTGTTTAAGAAAAAGATAATAATATAATAATGCCATCAAGATTTTTAAAAAGCATTAGCGATGTATCATTTTTCCCTAAATTAATGCTTGTCGTAATAATGGAGAATTATATTGGCAAAAAAGTAGTGTAAAAAGCTTTATTTTGTCAATAATGGTGGACGGGGTTTCTTTTTAGTTTTCTGAGTGAAGTTTTCTTATATCTTTGTGAAGAAATAAATCAGCAAGGACATTATGTGAAGGTCTGTGGCTGACATCTTTTAAAGGATATTGACAGACTGGAAACCGTCTAGACAAATGAATGACCAGCAACAGACATTTCATGAAGGCAGATGCATGATCTTATCTGTCACAATTCTCAAAAGGTAGCAGAAGTTTACTCCCTTAGACTTGTGCCAACTTTTGGAGTAAATGTCTAACTTTTGGGCGTATGTCTGGGAAACTGTGACAGCCACAGATTTCCAGCAGTAGTGGAATTTTTCTGTGAATTTCATATCACTCCCTCTTGATTGCATCTGAGCAAATGTAAATCTAGCATAAGTACATTTATTCAATTTTACTTGCTAACTTTCTATTTTTCACCACTGGAAAAATATCTTACTCCAAAGACAAAAACTATTTCTCTTCAGCCCTCTTAACCCCTCATTAATTCTGAGGGTGTGTGCTCCCCATTCCCACTAAAGATCCAGATTTACTCCTGCACTTCACAGGTGTAAATCAATGACGGTATCTTAGGCCACAATTGTGTGAGTGTTCAGCATACTTGGTCAGTTGTCCCTACACAGGAAGGTCCACAATCCACCAATGGGAGCACATTTCCTCAGACGTAGTATTACACTACGTTATTAGTGTAAAACTACGTCAGCGCAATGCATGTATGTAGATACGGTTGAGATCCTCATGAAACCAAGTCCATTCTATCATGTGGAATCCTTAGGAGAATGCTTTATATGACTTGGGGTGTAATACAGTATGGGCAGAGGAAGAGATATAAGATAGAGACATTTGAATATCTTAGGGACAGAAACCCCATAAGGAGGTGAGTGTATTCTATAAGATGTGTGAGCTTAGACATGATGTGGTGGGGGACGTGGGGAGGAGGTGTGCATCAGAACACCATTGGGAAGTTCTGTCTGGCAGAAATAATTGCAAATATATGACCCCTCGGATTTCATTCCCAGGGAGAAAATAAACCTTGACTAGAAGCAGGGGGCTAAATATAGCCCGAGACAGCCATAAAGCAGGGTCTTCACCAGGGGTGCCCAGCTTAGGCCTCGGAAGACCAGGTCCATGCAAGATTTTCAGGCTGTCAACATCCCATAAAATCAGAGACAACGAATATGAATGGAAGTCATTTATGTCATCATTGCTTGTAGGGAAACATAGCATTGGTCTTGCTGTCCTGGACCTAGACGGGACACCCCTGGTCTCCAGTATTTTAGCAGGCTGGGTAATAGGAAGATTCATTTTACCTAAGTTAGCAGTGAATCTATAAAAAAAGGGTGATTTTCTAGAGGCCTGACTTGCAGAGATGGTGACCTCAGCTCCGTGAACCCAGGCATGGTCCCAGTGATGGGCGGTGACCCTCAACAGTTGAGGGTTGTTGAGTCGAGTGCCAAACCTAGTGGCAGGCACTGTGATAAATCACAATGCGTGAGCTCTCAGCATGACTCGTTAACAGGTTTTATAACGGGCGTAACTAAAAACTCTGGAAATAAGGCTGAAGGCAATGGAAGTTTCCCACAGTGCCTGTCAGTGGGCCAAAACCTCTGAAATAAAATGTAAAGCGTACCTTACCCATGCTTCCTTGCTTCCTCATTTTGAGTGCAGTCAGCTCGAATCCTACCGGAGCCTCAGCCAACCCTCTCCAAATCCCGACGCTGCTCTCATGCTGCGGATGAGCAGCATGAGAGCAGCGCCAGGATTGGTTGAAGCGGGCTGCCTGGACGCTCCAGCAGGTACAGGAGGCCTGTGCCTGCTCTCCACCATGCTGAGAGGTTTACACTGCGCAGGTCAGGCTGGCCGTCGCAATCTATCTGGCCAAAGTGACTTGCACGGTGTAAACTGGTGGAGTGAGCACCCCTCCCCTGCTGCCACTCAGCAGCAGCACCACCCCCAAACACCGCTCGGGCTTGGAGCTGTGAAAAATAAAATGGTGATTCATTTTATTACCATTTTATTTTTCACTTTTGCTGCACTGGCAGTAGGGAGGAGAGATTCATCTGCTCTAATGGGGTGTCGCCGCTGCATGGTCCCAGTGCCATAACGATGGCATATTTTTTTTCTACCCACCCCATATACCCGTCACTGTGTAGGGTGCTTTGCCACAGTGGGACATTGTGTTTGAAAGACACTCATTAACGGGCTTGTGTTTCTCTCTGTAGAAGAAGAGCTGGAGCTTTCCTCAGGGATACCTGCCCACGAGAACAGGCAGAGGAGGCCTCCTGACTCCAGAAACCAGCCGAGGAGCCAACCACCTCCGCAGCAGCAGCAGCTTCCACACCCGCATCCCTCAACGCAGAAGAAAAGGCCCCAGCACGAGGGTGGGAAAGGGCAGCAGACATCGCAGGGGACGAGGGTGGCCGGCCAGGGGGTGTCCCAGGAGAAGAGGGCGCAGAGCCGGTCTGCAGTGCAGGAGAAAAGGGTACAGGGCCAGCCTGCATGCCAGCATCAACCAGTGCTGCAACAGAAGCACCAGCCCCGGCTGCCTCCCCATCATCCCTCCTCTTGTTCACAGCCATCACCAAAGCCCGCGCCACGGAGGCAACAGAGGACCCACTCTCATCAGACTGCTGAAAGGCAGCAATACTCTTAGCATTCTTGGAACCAAGTTTCCTCTGAACCCCCAAAGCGCTGTGGGGGGTCACCCTCCCTGGTTGAGCCTGCTCCTTCTCGCCCATCTCAAGTAAAGATAGCCTCGTCTTACAGGGGAAATGTTCCGATCTTCATGCCAAGGAGGGGTCGCTAGAAGGACAGTGGGTTTGGGGGAAAACGCTTAAATGTTGACATATGAAAGAAAATACTTAGTATGAGAGATGCTTTTGCAGCCACTGTGTGTCAGACTGAAGAGTCCTACTTCTCACCTCTTTTGTTCAACATCTGTACGAGGAAGCTAGGTCATGCCTTTAGAGATTACAGACTTGACCTGCAGTATTTAACCACTCATTCCAGGTTATATCTGATAACCAGTGATCTGATCACAGGACCAGGGTGTTGAGGAAGGCTTAACAGACCCAGAATCAAGTAAAACTGGCTCCTTGCAAATGCTCGACACTGGTTCTCAAGTCTTCCAACTATGGAGAAACAACTAAACTTCTTGCCATTTTGGAAGGTCATCAAGCTGCGTAGGAAGTTCATCTTTTGCTGTAGATTCCCTGAATATTGTGATTTTTGGACTCAGGATAAGTTGGGACCTGCTAAACAGTCCACAAGCAGATTGGGAGGGTCCTTTACCTCGGACTCCAAAATCCCTCTAACGGCAAGTAAGTGTTAGAGATACATTTGTGGTGTCCTGGGCTGGACGAATCCCCCAAACCCAGGAGAGGAATATAAAGGAAGTTAGCTGGAGGTGTTGACACTTAGAATTACATTGTATAATACCAATTCATTAGTGTTGTTCAGAGTGGTGGATAGCATTCAACATCATAAACAAAAGAGCAGATGTTGGGATTTAACAAACATTCTGTACTGATCCAAGTTACTTCATAATTATTTCAATATATATATTTCTACATACAGAAGCAAAATTGTAGACAAACGCACGATTAAACAAATTCTTTCCTTTCGTAAGATGCCTAATTATGGTGATTTGTACATCTTGCAATAAGACCCTCCATTATGCTTCATGGTTGGTTGATTAAAAGCTCAGCCAGCACGTGCTTTGCCCATTAGGGCTCAAAGCCCTGAGCTTTTTCAAGGCTGAAAATAAACAGTACTTGTAATACACATTTTGTTATAGGAGCACAGTGTTGTTCTAAATTAAGAATGTATTTGTGTAATTCATCACTCTAGTGACTCAGCAAATGTGATACGTGCAATGAAAGAGTCAGTCCCAGTAAACAACAAGTGGCACATGTAATGGAGTAATCTGGAAATTTAAGAATTATCACAATCAGCAGCTATTTGTGGAAAAAATGAGACGAAAAAGGAGACTGTCTGAGAAAAAGGAGGAGCTAGCGCCGAAAATGTACCAGTGCACTGTCTTAAAGATCCTATAAGGCAGGCATTCCATAGGCTTCCCCCTTAACCAAATTGTGTGATCTTTGTAAAATATTTTATTATAACGATCCTTCTTTTTCGTCATTATCACATGTGAAAGCACCTTCAAATATGTGAGTAATAGATTATAATGCAGCTCTATATATAAGAATCTGGGCCATATGCTGGATTCACATGAAAAATGTCTTGCCTCTTGGTTCACTAATAGCATTATCACCAGGGTGGACCCAGGGGCAGGAATAGTTCTAAGTTTATATTTAAAAAATATCAGTACTTCTCAGTTCAGTGCTATAATGTAGTGCATTACTGTCAAAGCTTCCTCGTGTTAAAGAAGTACACCTTTTTGAATTTTAAAGAGACATATTTTACATGATGTTTGTTGTATGATTTGCATGGCAAACATTTTCAGGGCTCGGCTCGTGCATGGGTTTTAAGATCCAAACCAAACCCTTGGCTCGGATCTCCCTGTTAATTTGTTGGCTCACCCACCTCTTCAAGAATCTATTGTGAGCCTGGCTGCTTACCTTGCATCAGTGTTTTAGACAATTGTCATAAACTGCAGTCTGGATACTGGGTTAGGTAGCATAAGACAGCTTTCCAGACCCGTCATTGTATAGTCTAGAGAAAGACTTCTGAGGATCTGTGAACCAAAAGTGAAAAGGCCAGTGTTTGGAGTGCACCTGTAACCAGACCAACTTGTCGGTCATCTTGCAGCAAGCAAAAAAGGAACATGATAATGTAAAACTATAAAGAACCAGGCTGGTTAGCATTTGTGATTGAGAGAAAAGGAATGATCGTAATACACAGCGGTCTGGATGTCGTTAAATAACTTAAGACAGCTCATATCTAACCCATCAAGTATAGTTTGTAGAGACGTGTTGTAGATCCGTGAACCGGAGGTGGGAAGGCCAGAATTCTACATACGCTTGTGCATCTGTCAGTGTTTTGGCCATTTTGTAGCAAGCAAAAGGACCATGAATGTGTAGTGAACAATGATAATATGTTACACCTGAGTGGAAAGCTATGTTTTTCTTGGGCTACCCTGATTGTTGGGATAGGGAAGTAGAAAAATTAAGAAATAAAGGAACTGAGTAAAAGAATCGGGTCCTTGGTGTAAGTTTGGAAATGGTAACTTGTTGGTCATTTAAGTGGGCATTCTGAATTTAGGTTGGTTTTATTTACAGCAGTATCATCTGGGTTGGACACCATATAATATGCTTTATAGTTGTCCTAATTACTGAAGGAAAAATAACACGTGAGAGAGCGAAGGGAGGAGGTTGGAAGACAAAATAAATTAAAAGATATGATATCATGGTACAATTTGCAGAGTCCAGTTAGTGAGCACAATCAAATAATTTGTGGAAATTAGGGGACAGCAAATAGAGATGTGGAAGTCTTAAAGTGCAGGTGAAAATATGAACAATATATGTAGATCCTAATGGTTATAGCCCATGCATTTACATTCATTTAATAAATGCGAACATTTACATTGTATATATTATTGCAGAGGTCTTCAAACTTTTGTAGGTTGAGCCCCCAGCTGAATTTTTTTAGATGTGGGGGCCCCCCCACCACCTGACAGAAATTTCTGGAATCTGGTACACCACATAATCGACCGCCACCCGCAGATCACGGGCCATATCCGGCAAATATTGTTAAACACAGTAAGAGTGTTTAGTAAACCGCAGGTTTGTGAGTGGGTGTGGTTAAATGACAGAGACTTATTACACAGTTCGAATCAAAATTTTCAAAGATAGAATGTGCGCAAATTGTTTTTACTACGGTGCTTTGTTTTACACATATAACACATAATTTGACATAGATTGATAATAACACCACCAACATTAATGTGACGGGTGTGCCTGTTTTTCGCCACAGAGATGGTCAATCTGTGGATGGATTTTTGCTACTGCCATCCTCAGATTGTGCTCCACATCCAGGGGCCTATGTACAAGCCCCTATCGCCACGGTAACGTCACTTTTTCCGACGTTCCTGTGGCGATAGGGGCTTTGCCTTATTTACAAGGCAGCGTTAAGTCACTTAACGTAGCTTAACGCTGCCTTAGCATGAAAGGGGTGGGCAGTGGGTGTTGCGGTGGGCGTTCCACCGCAACACCCATTGATTTTGATGCTGCCCCCTTTTTACAAGGGCAGCGTAAATAAGAGGCAGCGCCAAAATCAAGACCAGGGAAAACCTCGTCTTAACTTGGCGAAACGTGGAGAAATGCTTTATTTCTCCTAGTTTTTGCTTTTTCCATGTGTGCTGCCTTGTGCAGCACACATGGAAAAAGCAAAACGCCTTGAATTGTTTATGTGTAGGAAGGCGACCCTTCCTGCACATAAACAATCATTAAAAAAAAATTACATTTTGTAACTTCCATGTGTGCTGCATTAAGCAGCACACATAGAAGTGACAAAATAGCATTTCAGGATTGTTTATGTGCAGGAAGGGACACCTTTGCACTATGGTGCAAGGGTGCCTGCGTTGGCGCTACACTGCTAAGTGTAGCTCCTGAGCAAGGGGAAATGCAAGGCTGCACCATATCCTTGTAAATATGGTGCAGCCTTGCGTTTCTGAAGTGGCGGACTGAGGCGATAAGCCATGACGGCTAACGCCGCGCTCCGCCACTTCTTTGTACATATGGCCCCCAGTCTTGAACGGTACTTAGTCTTTAATACCGCAAGTGCTGAGAAACCAATCTCACATAAATATGATGAGCTGAAAGGCAAGAGAGGTTTGATAGCAGTTTCTATCAAAGCTGAATGTTCTGCAGACATTTGCAGCCCAAACTCCCCCAATGAGACTTTGCTGAATTGCATCTGCAGAGTGCGGTCACTTTGGAAATCAGTCAGTTCTTCCTGCATGCAAATCGGGAGATGGCTCCCCACCTCTGTCAGAAGTGGTTGAAAGACCCAGTCATTGAAGTGATCATTGTCCTCAGGAAAATAATTTTGTAAACTGTCCCTGAGGGACGTCAGGGGATTTTTTATTATCTCAGCAACACTTGGAAGTTCATATTCATTCTCCTCAAGAGCATCTACTAAACATGGAAATGACTCAAACAGGCCATCTTCAACTATTCTTCTCATAATTCCAGCTTCTTCTTGAATGCAGTTATTCTTTTATTCCTGGTAATAGAAGTGATTTCAGCTCCTTGCAGAGACAGATTCAGGGAACTTAATTTCTCAGAATTTCAGCAAGGTATGCTAAAAGCACAAGCCAGCGGGGATTGCATAGTTGTTCTGCTTTGCAGCGGACCAAACACAGATGAAAGTGCCGTACTTCATTCCTTAATTCGAAGATGTGAGTCTGCACTTTCCCCCAGGATAACCACAGCACTTATGTATGAAACAGAAAGCCATCATGCTCAGCTCCCATTTCTGCACATAAAATTGCAAATAGATGAGCTCTTGTGGGATGGGTCTTTATACAATTTACTATTTTTGTAGCAGAATTCAGCACATCCTCAAGTTCACTGCCCACGTTTCGAACAGCAAGTACTTCCCGGTGTATCATAAAGTGGGTACACAGAACATGTGGAGCCACTCTCAACACTTTAGCTTTTAGGCCAGCCCTAGCACCACACATTGAAGGAGCACCATCCGTGCAAATTCCAACACAGTTTTCCTATTTTAAGGCATTGGAGCACTGGAAGTCATTGATAATGTCAAACAAATCGGATCCTGTTGCTCGCCCCTTGATTGGCTTGCAAAATAAAAAATCTTCCAATAATAGTGTTTCATAACAGGATCGAACATAAGCAATTGAAGGGGCATCCTTTAACACATCAGTTGCTTCATCCAACTGCAAAGCAAACAAACTTGATTTCAACCGGGCTTTATGAGCTTTCCCTAGATATCTTCTGACATGTCAGAGATGCGGCGGCAAACTGGCGGCAAACTGTTATGTCTGAGATGGGTATACTTTTGAAATTCTCTGCTGCTTATTCACGAAGCATTGTCCTAGCCACGTCAAGCAATGCTGGGAGAATCACTTTTTCTCCATCTACAAAGGGCCTTTTATTTTTGGCAATGTGGCATGCTGCTTGGTATGATGCTTTTAATGCATTTGCTGGAGTATTTGCCACATCTTTCACCGGTTCGTTCTGCTGAGTTATCTCTTGCAACTTCCTGGCAAAAAAATCTCTGCTTTTTCCTGCTAGAGACCTATGTTTCGTTTCAAAGTGACACCTTAGGGCCGGCCCGGCGGTGGCGATCGTTACGCCATCCTACAGTGAAATACCCCCCGCCATATTATGATGGCGGGGGGTATTGCGGCGGACGCAAAGTGCGTCCGCCGCTTTTCTGAGGTCGGCAATCGTTACAATTGCCGGCCGGGCGGACTTGGGCCACTAATATGGTGTCGGTGCCTAGCAGGCACCACCAGCGATATTAGGATGCGTGTCCTGAAAGGCCTTTCCATGGTGGCGATGTCGCCATGGAAAGGCTGGCGGGGATTTGCTTTGGGGGGCCGTTGCGAGCCCCCAGGGGAGTGGGGGGGTGCACCTACATTTCCATGCACAAGGTGGCAGGCACCGTGCGGTGCCTGCCACGTTGTGCATGGAAATGCACAACATGGCCATTGGACATTGCGGCGGGTGCTGCATCCAGCAGCACCCGCCGCAATGTTGAATTGCCAGATGCGACCGCATCATTATCAGGGGTGCGGGACTGCCGCACGCCCACCATCCTAATGACCCCCTTAGTTTGGTTGGCTTCAAGCTGTCATTAGCTAAGATCACGCCACAAACCACACACTATGGTCTACTTTCTCCACTAACAATGCAGGTGAAGCCAAAGTCCAAATAGGAGGCATCATATTTCCTTGTTTTTGCAGCTTTTCTCTCTCCATCTGTTTCAGCCTTTCGCTTGAGCACACTACCATCTTTTGGGAGCAGGAAATGATCCATGTCAAATGTTTGCTTAACCTAAGAAACAAAATCCGAAGCTGCATGCTAATGAATAGTACATGGCTGCAATTTTACAGCTGCATGAGGTATAGCAGGTTTTTAACTTTGTAATTTCAATAAAATCTTCAAAAAATATCTTATATTATAAATAAAATAAATTTGGGGATGCCCGTTTGTGCTGCTGCTGCTGCCTCATTGTCTGAGGCAACAAGGGAAACCAGGACTGCGAGTCCCAGCCTCCCAAGCGGCTGTTGCCGCCAACGTCATCTGCTTGCACCTGGAGGTGCTTTAAATTCCTCTGTGGGCTCCCGCAGCGTGGGCCGCGCGCGGGCGTGCGTCGGGCCCGTCAGCGCCCGGAGGTGGCTGGGCTGGGCCACCCCCCTGAAATCTGCAGCTTGAGGTCTTGGACTGTCCCTCCCCTAAGGTACTGTTTACTATTGACTGTCTGACCCGCACATTGCCCCCTATTGTTAAATTACACTCACCTTACACTGCTGCACTGATCTGCTGATTTGCTGACTTCTGCATGGGGAAAAGGAAAGTGACTGAGGGCGGGTTGGGAGGTGCAATGAAGAAGAAAACAAAGAAATGGACCCAAAATGCAAGTCCTGAACTAGGGAGGGATAGAGATGGGGTGCATTGGGCGAGTGTGTTAGATCGCATTGATAATATCATTGCAGACTGTGAGGGACTGCTTACGTTGCCTGTATCTGTATCATCCACTGACACTCCTGCCCCCACCCACACGGCCTCTCAAGCTCACACTTCTGTTGGGCTTAATAACATAGGGTACGGGAATATACCCAGCCTATTTAAAAAAGCGGCCAGTAAGACACACATAACGACAACTTCGGATGCCACAAAAGAGCCTGTTTGCAGGCCCTTGAGTGAAGCCTGCACGTCCGAATGCGTCATGACAGACGATCTCCTTCCGAGTAATCGCTTTGCACCTCTTGCAGATTAATCCTCCACAAACGATGCACACACATGCACAATAGAATCGGAACCTACGAGCACAGTAGATAATAGGCTTAATAAGTGCTCCTTGCAGGGTGGAAGGCCAGCAGCTAGTGAATTCTCACCCTCTAACTTGGATCTACAGAGGGAAATAGTAGCCCTAAAAGGCAAAATTGAGACCCTGACAGCCTTAATGACAAGGCTGTACCACAAACTAGAAGAATGCAGCAGATCCGAGTCCCTTCCACCTGTTCCCATTTTAAACATCAACATAAATCCATTGTCGAGCACAGCCTCCCTCCACCGCACACATACCCATTATACAGCTTAGAACACTAATCCGGCATTTCTGTCTGGCGCTTCTGGCCGCAACTGCCTGGCTCCTAACACTATACCAACCACACATGGCAGGCACCAAGAGGGACCAGGGTGGGAACATAGGGGTTCCCCACGGGGCCTAGTGGGGTCAGGGATGGTGGCAGAGCAAGCACCACTGCGATTAAACACAGGTAGTGGAAGGGCGCCTTCACTTCATCATCGGCTACAGTCCACCCATACTGCTCCCCTAACCACAACTATCTACATGACCAATGTTCCTAAGGTTGACAGTAATGGTACTAAACACGAGAATGGTGAAGCTCTAAAAAATGAAGTCATACATTGGATGAGGCACACCAGTGGATGCAGATCTATAATTAGGGAGGATATTGTGCGGGCAAAAAGATGCATCTTAAACCATAGCACTGTCGACGCAATAGAGCTTACTTTAGCCAGTGAACATCTAGTGCATAACCTAGTATCCCTAGAAGCTAGAACCTGCCCACCACCTGCTACAAACATCCAACTGAAGTTGTACATTCCTAGCTTGGCCGAACCCGCAAAAGCTGTTCTAATGCCCCTTAGGGACTCTCCTCTTTCGACTTTGTCCCAGAACGACTGACTACCCCTAGAACCCACCCAGCAATCTGTGTTTTCTTCCAATGTAGATCATGATTCTACCTCTTCTACTCTCCACAAACAACAGGAGGGCTCTTCCCAAGGCAATGAGTTAATGATATTTAAATCATTGCTGGCACCAGCTACAGTCACAAATTCATTTTTGGGAGATCGCTTGCAGGCCAGAGACAGAGACAGTTACCCATTTACGAACCCACGTGACCGAACTAACTTCCCTACACCCTTTCCAGTCTCCTTCCTCGAGGATAGACATTAGGATGTTGAAAATAGTGTCATAGAAAGTGGCGGGCATAAGTGGGAAGCTTGATCTCCCCTCTTGGCTTGAGCTCATCAAACAACATGAGATCTGCATACTACAGTAAACTTGGAGCCTGACCCCTACATACATTCCGGGGTTTATGACATTCCATAGAACGGCAATTCCTTTCGAAACATGGCCGGCCGTCTGGTGGGCTGTTCATCTTGATCAATATATCACTAAACTGTGATGACAAGGAGCTGTCCACCAACAGCCCTGACATCCTTGGGACTAGATTAACAAGCGGTAAGGGCAAGAGCATCGACATTTATAATGTCTACGCCAGGAGCCCTAGAGGAGGTAGCTCTCCAGGCTCTGAACGAGATACTGGATGCTAAGCACGACAGCCACCCTCTAATAGTTGGAGGGGATTTTAATGTTACTTACGAGCCACTAGACTGGGTAGACTCTCACGAGGTGAATGAGGAGGATAAAATGTGGTTGGTACCACCATTGGAGCTCTCTCCTATAAAAAAAGTGGTCGCAAGCAGCCCTGCAATTGAACGCCATAACCTTGGAACACATGCTAAGGGGCGCTAATGGCAGAACCAGCTCCGACAAAGGAGGGGGGGATGACCTTTGTCAGGCCAAATGGATCGAGCCGGATAGATCACATACTTGTGGATCTTACTTTATGGCCCCTAGTCCAAGACATGGCTATCATCCCGTCTTGTGATAGTGACCACAACCTCCTCAGCCTGACTGTTGAGCATCCATGGGGCGAAAAGGGGAGGGCTGCCTTCACTGCACTAAGCACCAAGGAGGTAATCCCTTTAAACGACAAACAACGGCTTAAATGGCCCACAATCATGGCAGATGATCAAAAGCTAAAATCGTTAAAAAATGATATAGAAATACACTTGGGGACACTGCTATCCATGCAAGATGAACAGACTCCACAGACTGTGTGTAGTGCCCTACACACGGAATTTTTTGAACATCTGGCCAGAAACTTTTATGTTCAATCCCAAAGGCCTAGGCCAAAACAGGGGAGACCATTGGGAACAAACCTGTGGTTTAACAAGGAGTGCAGGGTATTAAGAAAGAGCTTGTCTGCAGCCATCAGAAATAGGAATACTTTTCTGATTCGTGAAACAAGGAGGCATTACAAACAGGCACAAATTAAGGCTAAGAGAGAGTGGGACGAAAGGAGATGGGAAGAACTTGGTGCGGCCACCTTGCACCCAGATAGCAGGACGTTTTGGTCACTTCTGGCTAAGGGTAATTTTGAAAGAGCCCCCCCTTTGGTCAATAACATTCCTGCTAAGGTGTGGCATAAACACTTCAGTGGTCTGTACTCCATTATCTGCACTCAAGACAGAGCTCCCATACCACTTGACATAGGCTAGCCAGTATGTAGCCTCTCGTTTACCAGAGAGGAAATCTTGACCTCCTTGGAGGCAAGCCTACCAGCAAAAGCTCCGGGTCCTGACGGCATCCCTGGTGACCTCTTTCGCTTAGATAGAAACAACTGGGCTACTTACCTCATGACACTGTACAATGATATTGCTGGCGGGGGAATGATTCCAGAATCATGGAAAGGGGCCGAAGTTATCCCCATTTTTAAGAAAGGCAATAGGTCAATGCCCGCTAACTACCGCCCGATCAGCTTGATCGACTGTGCCCAAAAGGTCTTCTGCCGTTCTCTTCTAGTCAAGATCCAAGATTGGATGGATGAGAATCACATCCTCTCTCCGCTCCAAGCGTGTTTCCGACGGAAGACCGGCACTACCAATCAAGTTTTTCGTCTTGTCATGCTATATTGGAAGGTGGTTTTGCTGGGCAAGGGTAGTCTATATCTAGCTTTTATAGACTTAAAAACAGCCTTTGACCTTGTCCCCAGGGATTTATTGTGGTGAGTGCTCAGGGACATGGGAATACCCTTGGGAATTCTGGAACTCCTAATCAGGTTGCATGAAGATAACTCTGCCCGCGTAAGATGGGGCAACCAGGGTCAAACTTCCGAGCCCTTAAAGATACAGCGGGGGGTCCGCCAGGGCTGTGTCTTAGCCCCAACCATCTTCTCTTTGTATATTAATCAAGTAGCTGAGCTTCTACCTTCTATTCCAGTCGATGCCCCCTCGTTGGCAAACCATAAAATCTCCACCTTATTATTTGCCGACGATACCCTTCTCGTTTCTAGAACTCCCATGGGCCTGCAAAAACTATTGAATTCAAGACTTTTTGTGATGGGAGGGGCTTGGAAATTTACACCTCCAAAACCAAGCTAATGCTGCTTAACCCCCACAAGTCCTTCAAGGGAAATTTGTTCCTGGACAACGCCCTGCTTGAGAGAGTTAGCTCCTTTGATTTCCTGGGAATTAAACTATCGGAGGGATTGGCTTGGAAGTTCCATCTTAAGAAGGCCTTTCTCAAATTTTCCCAGGTAACCGGGACTCTCAGGCAGGAGCATTGTTTTTCATACACCAAGCCAGTAGCCCCTGCTCTCAAACTATATTTCTGTAAGGCCGTGAGCAGTGCCCTATACGAGGCCGAGTTGTGGGGTACGGTAAATGTAAGCGACCTCTTAGCAGTGGAGAACAAGTTTCTCAGAAATTTGGTATCTCTTCCACAAAGCACCCCTCTCTTCCCACTTAAACTTGATTTGGGCATTAAGCCTATTAATGATCTTGCAAGGCTACGCCCATTGTTGTTTTGGCACAGAATGGTCACCTTATGCTGCTTCCTTCTGTGAGGTTTGTGCTCTGGATAACACTAATAGATTGGCTGGATCAAACACGTAAACAGCCTTCGGTCCAGCACTGGCTTGCCAAATCATGACAATGGCTGCCCACCAGCCTACACTGGATGCCAGGTCAAATTATTGTATTGGGCATGGGGTGAGCAGAACACACTCTCCAAAATTAAACAGGGTAGTCTAGCAGAAGCCTTTGGAGATCTGAAAACCAACCGCGCTTTGGAGAGCTATTTTGATATTATCAAGGTTCCAGCCGATAGGAAACTCTATATCCAATTCAGGCATGGTAGCCTACCAATTAATGCCTTTACAAACTCTTGGCTGAGCAACAAATCTCAACCCAAGGGTTGTCCCTGTTGTTCTTGCTCACACGAATCGATAGGTCATGTTCTCTTTGCTTGTACAGAAACCAAGGAACAAATGGCTAGCTCCAGTGTGTAGACAACTTGGGACTCTAAATTTGAAAGTGGTCTTACGCATACTGAAGACAGATGCTAAACCTTTATTCGCTTGCGCAACTGCGAAATTTCCAGGCCAGTTTTGGGCGATCAGAAGGAGGGCGTTGCAAACCCCCTTACCTAGCTCCGAGAGCCAAAAAAGTGTTGCTCCACTTACACAAGGTCAATTGCTATAGATGCCAGCTTATGCTTTTTTTTTTACGTTGTTCTAGGCTTGGATTGTAAACTCGGGGTTTGTTCCATACAAAATCTCTTGAATGCATTTGCACTTTAGTCATGGGTTTTTATTGCTTGTTACAAATCGCTGGAGGCATTTTTAATCATGAATTATTTGACAATCGTTTTACTTACTTCGTTTTGTATACTGCTATTACTATGCCAATCCCAGCTATTTTTAATTGTAACTTGTTTTAATATTCACCTGAATGTTGTTTTGCAAGCCAGTATGCAACAAACACAACTTGTATGGCTGTATCTTTTATGGTTTTTAACCGAAATAAAGAGAGTTGATTGAAAATAAATTTGGATAAAAAAATAATGTTGTGGTAAGTGGATAAAAAGAAATTCCAACTCATCCAGGCTTTAAGTAGGTGCTCCCAAAATTGCTGCAGTATGTATATGCCGTATACCACCGATGAGGCTCTGCTGCAAGTTACTTGCTCAAAGGTAAGTGAGGGCAAACTTCAGCACTGCCCCTTCACCCATCACTCAAAAAACAAATGCTTACCTTGTTATTCACTTACTCGGATGTTCCTGCTGCTTGAATAGGAGTCGTCTGCCTAGCAATCAAGTAGCGTTTTCCCTTGCAATGAAGAGAAAATGTTTAAGAAATATTACTTGTATGTTCTCAGTATGTTTCGCATGAGACATCATGAAAGCTCCCCTGAGATCAGAATCATAGTAATGGGCAAGGGAGTGAATGACATGCCTAGAAGTTACCTGCTGCCTTAGCTTAAGGGCAAATAAAATATGACAGGATCTAGAAGTTATTAGTTTGAAGTCCTGATGGCTGGTAAGATAGCCATGATCTACAAGTTAAAAATTGGATTTCTGGCAGGGCAACATTAGCTTTCCATTCTTTCAAGTTTGTTAAATTGTTCTTGCATGTACTTCCTTGTAGCTCCTTCACTTCAATTTCCCCCATACATAACACACCCACTCTCCAGTAAGCACAGAGTTTCTTTTACTTGTGCCATGTTAATATTTCAACACCTGTGCAGTTCCTTTTTGCACTTTTGCACAGAATCACAACTGGCACATGTGACTAATGTAATGTGCACTCTGCAGAAAGGCGCAGGATTGAATGAGCATGTATTTGAAACAACTTGTACTGCTTTGATTCTCAACTTCAGAGGTCTTAATGTGGGTTTTGAACTGTTTAAGTATGGACGCATAATTTTCATGGGGCCCTGGGAAAAAGAACTAATTCTACAGCATCAAAAAGGGTTCATAAAATGTGTGCTGCTGAATGGCATCTGGAAAGGGACAAGGAAGGCTCCTGGGATACTCCGTACTGCCACACTGTACCTTTTAAAAAAATGTGTATTCAAAATATAAATCTTTCCTATGCCAATGCTAAGACCTTATTGGTGAAGACACCACCTTGATATATTGGGAAAAATGAGTGCCAATAATTACTTTAAAAATATTATTTTTTCACAGTTTTACATTGTGCAAGCTCAGCTCCTTGGCACAGGAACACTTTAAATGAGCATCAGTTACATTACACAGGGTCAGATTTATTACATTACGCATGGATAAATTAAATTATTTTGTCCAGGATCACAAGATGTTGCGCCAAGGCCAGGATTCACACCCGACTCCAAAATTACAAAGTCAGCAGCTCTGGCTATAAAACGTCATCCTCTCCCCTTCGATTTTACAGACATCCAACATTCTACACACCCAGGTAGCTATGAAGAGTTAGCATTCTTATGTAAACAAAGCCTAAAAACGTCAGAAATTTGAATTTTAAGTATGCTTTTTCAGCCCAAATCAATCTTCAAAGTGGAATCATGCTAAGTGCAATAATGTGTGTATGACGCTTTAAATCTATGTAACTTCTGTAGCGTTTTTAAGGCTGCTAGTGATAGCTGTGTGTGCGCACACATGCACTAGTATGTGTTTATGTGTGGCAGAATGCGTACCCATGTAAAAGTTTGAGTGTCTGTAAGGGAGACAAGTTTGTCAGATTTTTAGCGCACTCTAGCCCAGAGCCAACCAAAAAGTAGCCCAAATGTAGTCCAATATTGCTCCTCTCAGAAGAAGTTGCAGGGACAGCGTCAAGCAGGCAGTAAATGGAGATTTGTTGCTGGACTGTCTTACAGAGGTGATCTGTGCAGAATGTCTGCTCCTGCTGCTTACTTTCTCTCCGAGTCCTCAAAGGGAGGGGCAGTACCCTGAAGAATAGCTGGTGAAAGCAAGGGAAATGGCCACTTTGGCCGCTATTCGGGTAGTGCAAAAGAGCAATTATGAAGGATCAATTGGGCCCTCAGGGTTTTGGCCCCTGGTGCCACTGCACCTGCTGCACCAATAGCTGTACCCCCTCCCCTTTCTTCTCCGTGTGGTGCTTAATCACAATCAGGTTGGCAATAGCCTGTCTCTCCTTCCAGCAAACTGAACTTCACCTTCAGTTTTAAGGTTTGCAAAAAAGTGTGCAGTAACAGTAACATTTGGTGCTGTCTGAGGCACTGTTATAGCTCATGGATTGATGTTTAAAGAAATGGCTGCCTCTCAACATTTTCAGGTAGCTTGGAGAGATACTCCCTATACTTTTTTTCATGTATTCTATTCTTTTTGCAGTTTTGCGCAAACATGACCCAGAAATATTGGAGCACTAGTTATTTACATTACACAAGGACACATTTCTTTCTTTATTTTATGCACAGGGAAATTAAGTGATTTGCTCAGAATGACAGGATGTTGAGCCAACACCGAGACTGGAACCAGGTTCCCCAGTTATAGGTCGGCAGCGCTGGTGTTTTTTAAGCAAACTTAGCAAATACAATTGGAAATGTAACGACCTGGTATTTATGTACATGGGCTCTATTACCCTTCTCCCACCTGTGAAACTGCTTAACAAACTCGTGGTAAATGTGATGGGGCGGAAAGTATCACTCCAAGTACAGCATGTGAACGACCACAGTGGACGAGCGCAAACTAAAAGAGGGTGAGGTTTGATAAGTATGATTGGTTTATGAAAAACATTTGTTCAACAATGCATTGTACAGCATAAATTTCGAGAAAACTGAATACATAATCAAAGATAATGGTTTTAAATGGTGCATTTTACTGCCAAAGTATTCCTGCAGGTGTAATCCCCAATTTGTCTTTTTCCAAAAAAGCCTACAACCCCAAAGTCAATCCCACAGATACTTTAACCCATGTGCTACCTAGAAGACCTCCTCATTGATAACAGGAACCCCAAAATATGGGGACCAGGGGAGCACAGAGCGTAGGGAAGTACAGCTGCAAAAGCACATGATGCAGTTGCCTATGCGGCACCAGTAGTCACAAAAACTGAAAAAAAGTTCTTTATAGCTTTTGGCACTTACAAACTTACATAAAGATTTGAAAACATTATGTGTCAGGCTTGATTAATCTTAACAAACAAACATAAAAGTTTCTTGGGGTTTTGCCATCAACACCAGAGGCTCAGGTTTGAAAGGAAAAACACTTTACTCAATTTTATATGTAATTGCTTATGATGCAGCAACTGTTCAGTTGAGATTAATATTCAACTCTCAAAAGGGTTGTTTTCCTTGGGGTTATTTAAGGATCTGCAGAGTCACGTTGAAGTCAAGGTGCTCAGAATCTGGTACATGAGGAACAATTCTTCTCTAGAAATCATTAACATTCGTTCTAGGCAGCATTATAATGGGATAATTGCCCACCAACCATTTATGGATCTGAAAACAAAGGTGAAAGTCCACAGAGAAGGGCGCTGAACGAACACCTCATTGAGAATTCCTTAGTGGTATGATAAGTTGCTTGCCTGAAGCAGTGAGGGGTTAGGACACAAGTCAGGCTTATGTTTAAAAAAATAGAACTAACAAAAAATGAATGATGTTGCCTATTTTACTTCAGAGCAATGTTGTCTGACAGACTTTGTGATGACAGGGACATCTTAAGGATTTTGGAGGCCCTGGGCCAAATCTATTTTGGGGGCCCCTGTTCAGAACAGCTTTGAGTTTATGATTCACTTTCAGCTCTAGCCAGGTTACTAACTTCGCACAGGCAATATGGTTAAGATTCTAAATGTGTTTACATCTAATATTCAGAGATAGTGATGTGTGTTTTCACTGTTGTAACACAGCAGCAGCCCACTAATTTTACAGCGAATAATATCTGTAACATCCTTCAGTTCTTCATATGTGAGGACCTGTTTTGATCTAAAAGTAACTTTTTTATGGTTGTTGCATAAAACAAACACATTTCTCTGCAAATAGTAATAGACTCCCACACATCAATCACATTAAAAAGAAATTAAAGAAAAACAGTATTTACAAAAATCTGTTTAGGATTTATTCAAGACCATCAGGGCAAAAAAAGAGCTGTCTCTATCAGGGGGCCCCCTGAAAGGTTGCATTGCAGTACATTTAAATGTGTACTTTTGTAATTTAGGACGAATACCTTGATGGGGCACAACATGCCCTTACTTGTGCAATTTAAAGAGAAACTTTCCCTCCTTTCTGTGAACAGCTAACCGTCCCGGGACGGGGTTAATTCCTAGAGCTGAAAAGCTTCCGCTGCAGTGGAGTCTAAAAACGAACAGACACCCCACAGTGGACTATCTGTTCGGTCACTTTCGGTTTCATAGCAGAGGAGACTCCCTGCCTCCCACTGCAGCTGAAGCATTTCAGATCTAGGAATTAAACCTGTCCCAGGACAGTTAGCTGTTCACAGAAAGGAGGCTAAAGTTCTTGAAATTACAAAAGCATGGGCACATCGATTTCCCCTCCCTCCCCCATTCAACTCGCCATGACTGCCGAACCCCCCCACACCCCTCCCCCAGGACTTCGAAAACTGGGAAGCACTGAAAGGCCCAGCAATGTGCTCACGAGGCTGTATATATATGTATATATTAGGGTGAAATTCTATTACTCAAGCCCTTTTCACTTACCTGTTGGTGATTTAGAATCTTCCACGGTGTCAAGAGACCAGCAACATCCTTCACAGCGAGGCAGTAAAATGCAGGAAAACCTTGACAGGCAAAGGACAGCAAACAAAGAAGAAACAAGGAAGAAAAGGCAGCAAGCACGAAGCAAACGCCAGGAGTGAAGAAGCGCCACACGATCAAAAAAGTAGTAGTATGCAGGAGTTTTTTGCAACCAAATTTCGCAGCACTTTCTGCCATCTATGATGCTGTCCCCCTCATTGGTGGAACGTCAGTGGTGACGCTCCTATGTGCTGATTGGCTGCTGTTCCCGAGTTCTCCAATCTAAAATCCCCATTTGACATGGGTGAAGAAATACAGGAAGCAAACGTACTTTTGACGTGGGACAGTGGGAAACAATGAAAGGTGAGATTTTAGGGCGGAGGGCGCACCCCCATGGGCGCGCCCCACAGATTTAAGAACTCTGCATTATGGACTAATTTCTAGAAATAAGTCTGCGAAATTATATTTGGCACCATTAGACTGGCAAAAATAACAAGTTACATCTTATTTCATCATTACATAGCACATACAGTTTAATAAAGGCTGCACTCTGAAGGACAGGTTCTAGTGTAAGTTGGGATTAGGTACCTATAGGAATATAGTCTCGGGGGCTGTGGAGGCTGGAGCCCTAGACATTCTAGGCCCTAGTGTGGTAAAAAAAATATCATACTAGGGTACCTAGTTGTCCTATTTGGATGACTGAATGTTGTGTGTCTCAGTGCAGCCAATAATGAAATTCAGAGTCTTTATTAAGTCCTTTCCGGACTGTGTCCATCTTCACAATCCACTTAGATTCCTTTTTGTGCAAACTAAATTCTTTGGTTGCCTTCCCTTGGGTTTTTTAAGATTTGCTCCAAGTCAAAAACACTGAAGGGGGCGTGGCCAAACGCCAAGCAAGATGGCCGCACCTTAAGGCGGCTCCAACCGAACGCACCCGTTCATACAAAAATCCGTACACTAATCCAGAGACACTGCTTGCAAAATTGCTGTTATATATACCGGAGCCCAGCTTGAATATCCTGAGTGAGAGACCGGGCGAATTGAGCACTTTGAGGCGGAGAACGGCTCGATCGCGCAGACGACTGACCTGCAGCTCGCGTGGTGGAGGAGGGGCGCCAGGACTCCAGCAACTGCCAAGAACATTGGTGCATGGAGATAGGGCGAGCGGTGCACTCAGCGAAATGAGCAGTTTTGAGGAGCCCGATCGCGGTCCGCGCCGGTAAGCGCTCGGACTCCAGCAACCGCCACTAACATCAGCGAATGGAGGAATGGTGAGTGATGCACTCGGAGCAGTGGGCAGCCTTTGAAGAGCCCAGTCGGAGTCCGTGCCGTGAGGCGCTGAGCGGCCGCGGGCTGCCCCTGTTTCTGGCATCCATGCGGGGTGTTGACGGAGCAAATGGCGACCTAAACGCAAGCATGAACTGCCCGGAGGCTGTGGAGGGGCGGCTGCGGAGGACTGATGACACCCTGCAAGCACTCGCACGGCCCTACAGACGGCACCCAGTATCAGAGCTCCCGATCGGATGTCCCATCCCTTCCGCAAGGTATCCTGAAGCGATATACAGCAGCAGTGAAACGGCCAGTCTTCACGGACACCGTATACTACAGTGAGTGTGGGGTTGGCAATACGGAGATCGAAGTGCCAAACTCCGCTGTGTTTGTTTATGCACTACCCAGTAAACACGCTCGCAAGACCCCGAGTGACTACCCTAAATTACCGCTCCCTACAGCCTAGACTTTTGCTCTGAACTGTCGGTGTTGTGGGCTTTAGGGCTTGCCCGGCAGTCCGGTCGCATAGCTGCCATTCTGCCAGCAACTTGGTCGGGGCGCGGTGGTGGTACGGACCTGGAGGCCTTCACACCCTGGAGTGGGTTACCATCATTAGTGAATCCGTGTAATATTCCGTTGCTCACAGCACAGACACTGAGTGGTTAAAGAGGGCTTTGTGTCATTCCAGTAGCCCAGTGGCTGCGTAAATGGCGTAACTGACATCAAAGAGAGATCACCCATAAAGGGAGAGACGAAACGTCGGGAGTGAGCAGCGGAAGACGAAGTAGCCAGAAGAACCATCCGCACCACCCCGGTAATTGGACAAGATCTTAATATTCAGACCTCGCGACGGACGGTGGCTGTCCGGTCATCACTGACCACCTAACTCTAGTGTCCACAAGGACCCAACATGGCTGGAGGACGGAGTACCAAATCCTCCATGCAGGCCAAACTGGACAAGTACGCCTGAAACAAAGGAGCGGGCCTAAAAGACAAAGAAGCTTATGACCTCTGAGGAAAAGTGTTCTTCTGATCGGTATCATTTGTACCAGGACTCCATTGTTTTTTCATTGCCATTTCGTGTCAAACACTTCCACACGACCCACCTGGTCGTTTCTGCTGATGCCTGAGGAAATTCTAACTAACACGACAAAAACCATCTTGCAGCCTGCATTTCTGCCCAGAAACTGTCGCACACCCAACCCCCTGTTCTTTGCAGTTCGACAGAAAACCATGAGACACTCACGCCCTGTGTAAATGATTTGTTTCCCATCTCCTGCTCCCTGCCTGGTAAACATCCTTGACACCGTGATCAGGTTATCTGGACAATGGTCTGACTGCTGGGCCTTGATCAGGGTGATTGGACAATGGTTTGAATGACCGAGCTTTGATCAAGCTGATCGAACAATGACCTGAATGACCGTGCTTTGATCAAGCTGAGTGAACAATAATTTGAGTACCAAGCCTTGATCAGGTCACCAACTACAAACACCGTCTGGATCTGGTTATCAACTGCAAACACTGCCCTGATTGAACAATGGACTAACAGCCAAAAGACTGGAATGAAAAAGTATAAAAGGCTTGTAAGCTGCGGAGTAAAGCAGCAGCCTCCTCTGTCTTGTTTCTAACGAGCTTGGGACTCTGTTCCATAGCCCGGGCTATTTGAATAAATCTGGGTTCCTCCTGCAGACGAAGGCTCCTGTGTCTCCTTTTACTACGTATGAAGGGTATGGAAGACTTGGGCACTTCCCCCGCCGCCGAGACCCAGTGAGTGGGTTATTCCGGTTCTTCAAATGGCGCCTGAACAGGGACTCCACGAGTACGAAGGTCAGGCCCGGTGGATGTGAGGAGGTGCACGGAGAGACTCCGACGGAGGCGCCCTACCCGAGGGATTCTTGCAATCCGGTAAGCCGAACGACTCGCCCGCTGTTCCTCCCCACCCGGTCTGGGCCACATGACCGCGTCCTCGCTGGAGTCCCCTAGCAAATAATTTCTGGAGCAGGACACAGCCCTACGTCTGCAGAAGAGAACTACCCCTGTAAGGTAAGGGTGGACTGATCACCCACCAAGTCTGTATGATTCTGCTGTTATTGACCTTTGCAAAAGCCAAGCAGGCGAGGTGAATTTTAAAACCCGCCGGTGTCTGTTACCTATTTACAAGCATGCCAGTCAGTAGTAAGTTCAAGAAATTATGTTGTTGTATGTGTACGCAGGACTCCCAGCTGGAGGCGGCTTGTCCGCTTTCTCCAGAAGGGACCCCTGGCCATACGATGTATGTTAAACATGGCCCTTCTGCCATAATGTTTTCCTCATTCTGGGTAAAATATACGAAACAAAGTAACGCGGAATTACAGTGGCCACTTTATGGCTCCTTTAATTCCCAAGTTCTCGCCAACTTAGAGGAACAATTAATGAAAAGAAAAACGCGCCTGTCTATGTTTGAATCTGTCCGATTTTGGAGGAAAGAGATAGAGCAGAGAGCTAGAAAGCAGAAGGCTCAAGAAAGAAAACAGGAACGCATGTCAATGGCCGACCACGCCAGAGTAAATTTACAAAATCAAATGACAAAATCGGTAAAAATAGCCAACAGGGAGCATGGGGCCCGGGTACAAAAATGCTATCCAGCTCGTGAGGAGAAAAGAAAGGGCCATATGGATGGGGAGAAGAAGGTGATTCCTTGCTTGATACCATGCTAGAAAGCCCTCCTGCATATGCCCCAATGTACCCTGCCCTGACGCCTCACACCCCACATGTCCCCCCGCCACCGCCCACTCCTGCCCCCACTGCCCCTCCTACTGTTCTTCCTGTCACACAACCCTCCCGATTTTTCCTATGACACCGACCACGCCCGCTAACCCTGTCCTCACTGCGGGAATGACAACAAGTCTCCATCCGCCCAACCCCTGCGGCTTTACCCCTACCCGCCCTTTTCCTCCTTCCCCGTGGTCTACAGTTAAGCAGGATTTATATAAAATGTTCAATTCCCCCCGACTGGCCTCCTTGCGCTCTGCAGTCAGCTTTTCGTCCCTTCGAGAAAATGACCTACAGAAGCAACAGTGTGAATGTTGGATAAAGAACGGGAATATTTATGCCTTTAAAGACATATGGTCCACCTTTTCCCAGTGGACGATTATGGAACAGACCACCTGGGCTGAATACATGTGTACGCTGGTCATGCAAAAATTTGAGAATGCGCTTATGCAGATACCCACTGGATTAATGGACCTTAGGTCACAAATAAGAAGAGGCGATGTTCAGGGAGAGGGGATGTTTGGTGCTGTGTCTGCTTTAATGGCTTACCGTGATACGACCGCTTTTTCCAACACCCCTCTAGAAACAGCTATGCCAATGAGAGAGGCGGCCCCTGACTTTGTTAACGCACTTACCGATGCCCAAAATAATGGCCGAGGGGCTGTTGAGGCACACTGGCGCAGGCTTTGGGTTCATGTTCCTTGGAAAAGGTCAGAAGTAATGCAGTTAAAAGAACAATTACTAGATCCCCGGAAGAATCCGGCTGCCTTTTACAGAGAATTAGGTCAGATTATATCTGCAGGTACTCTCGTTCTTGAGGATATAGATTTACTTTTTGAGTACGGTTGTCCCCACTGAAATTTGGGACAAGATTCGACATACTGATCATGAAGTGGTGTTGGGAGGTAAATGGGCTGACCTAGAGGCTATGGAAGAAGCAAGGGTAGGAGGGACTAAACCAGAAGCTGCCATCCTGACTTTGCCCGGTAAAATAATAACGTTTATGAAAACACTTTTGCCGGAAACTGTCATTAACTGGGATAAAATAAACGCCTGTAGGCAGCGAAAAGATGAGAATGTGGCTGATTTCTTTACCCGTTTTGAGACAGAATACAAGGGACATAGTGGTTTGGATCCCCGGACCCCAGGTTCTGGCCCAGTGTTTGTCGATAAGTTTGTCAGCAACTTGCTTCCTGAGATTTCCACCAGGCTTAAGAAAGTTGAAAGTACGTGGTCTGCCCAAACTATGACTGGTATCTTGGCTATGGCACAATATCATGAGAATAGGGAGAATGAAGATAGAGACAAGGAAAGTAAGAAGGTTAGGGATCTTAAGACTAAGGCACTTCTGCAGCAGGCTTACCCTCCCCGAGGTCTACCCCCTCCAGCCCTCAACATACGGGAGCCCTCCAAACAGATCAGTGTGCTTATTGTAAGGGGTACGGCTATTGGATAGACGAGTGTCCCGTGTTAGCTGAAAACATCCGAACAGGGGAAGACTCGGCCTCGCGCTCCCAGGGAGGGAAGGCCGACTAGGGACCATGGCCCGCCCCATCCACAGGATAAAGAACGTAGGCCCAGGGATCACGTTCCCGTCCGGCCGCGCCCGGCCAATAGGTTTGATGGGTACGAAGCAACACGCACTTATTACAATGATGATTATGACGAAGTTGATGAGATAGGGTCCTACCAAGCATAGGACAGCCAGGAAAGGGGTATTACCAGAGTGCAAATTCCAGTGGATCAAAGGGGCCCGTATGTTCAAATGTCAGTTGTGGGGAACGATCAGAATTTTCTTTTGGATACTGGGGCCACCAGGTCTTCTATTGCACGTCTGTCAGTCCCGGAGGCACCCCTTTCTGGCAAAATAAATGTCTCCGTGGGTTTTGCAGGAACACCTGTGACGAGCCCTGTCTCTGAACCCCTCCCTCTCGATATTGGCCCTGCACATGTTGACGCTCCCTTGGTCCTTACTACAGGTTGCGGTGAAAACTTGTTAGGCATGGATTTACTGAAAGCTCTGTATGCGACCATATCATGTAGTCCCCAAGGTGTATCCCTAACAATTTCTCCCACCGCAGCTTCCTATATGTATCTGTCTGGTCCCCTCCCACCAGAATTGCAGTTTTTACCTTCCTCCTCTGGGCATCATCAGACACTGATGTAGGGTGTCTCAACATATCCCCTCATGTGGTACGCATCCAGCCAGGTGCACTTCTCCCCGCCTCCGGCAGTATCGACTACCCGCGGAAGGAGAAATGGCCCTTTTAACAATAATATCTGAATTAATGGACAAGGGCGTAGTGGAGGAAACACGTGGCAATATCTGTAACAGTCCCATTATTCCCTTTCTTAAAAAGACCAATGGAGATGCTCTCTCCCCTAAAATATACAGATTCGTGATTGACCTGAGAGCCCTTAACAAAATAACAATCTCCCAATATCCTGTTGTCCCCGACATTACAGCCCTCTTAACGATGGTCCCTTCTGACGCAACGCACTTTTCTGTCATAGACCTGAAGAATGCTTTTTCAGCATTCCTATACATCCTGACAGCAGACATTTTTTTGGTTTCTCCCTTGGTGGGCGAAGCTTTAGATTCTGCCGCGCCCCTCAAGGTTTCACCGAGAGCCCCAGTATCTATAGTCAAGCCCTCAAAAGTCAACTAGATTCCTTGGAACTCCCTGATAAATCCACACTATTACAATATGTAGATGACCTCCTCATTGCTGCAAATTCTGCCCCATCATGTAAAGAAGCTACTCTCTGTTTGTTACGCCACCTTGCCCTCCATAATCACAAAGTCTCTTTAAAAAGCTTCAGTTTTGTCAAGAGAAGGTGACCTATTTAGGTCATCTCCTCTCGAAGGAGGGAAGGCAGCTCACCGCTGATCGTGTAGCCATTATCAATGCTATGACGGCCCCACGAACACAAAAGCAGGTGCGAGCCTTCATAGGCCTAACCTCATACTGTAGACAGTGGATTTCCAACTTTTCGGCCATGGTCAAACCTCTTCTTGCCCTCACCACTAAAGACATATCAGACAGTTCCTTTCCATGGACTAGAGAGCATGCGCAGGCCTTCCAAGATTTAAAGAGGGCTCTGTGTACTGCTCCAGTCCTCGGTACTCCTGATTATAGCAAGCAATTTTTTCTTTTTGTACATGAGACAGACGGCTGTGCATGCGCTGTCTTGACCCAGATGTTCGGAGGTCACCATCGGCCATGTGCCTATTTTTCAGCCACCTTAGATCCTGTTGCAAGGGCTCTCCCAGGATGCCTACGGGCGACCGCTGCGGCCGCCCTCATGGTCCGTCAGAGTGCGGGGATCGTCATGAACTCCCCCCTGACTCTGATGGTCCCCCATTCTGTAGATACCCTCCTTAATAACACCAAGACACAGTATCTCACTAGCGCACGACTCACAGGATATGAACTGACACTCTTTTCCAGCCACATTAACATCAAGAGATGCACTGTACTGAACCCCGCAACATTACTCCCACTGGATACTCAGGATGCCCGCTTAGACCCACATGACTGCATATTAAGGACAGAGGAGGAGACGAAGGGACGGGTTGACTTACAGGATACCCCGATAGCAGAACCAGAAGGTACACTATATGTGGACGGATCATGTCTCAGAGGGCCAGATGGTAACACCTCAGCCGCCTATGCCCTCACGACATTAGGACAAGTAGTAGAAACAGCTCAGATTCCGCAGTGCTCTGCTCAAGCAGCAGAATTAGTGGCCCTCACTAGAGCCTGTGAGTTAAGCAAAGGGATGACGGTAAATATTTATACTGACAGCCAATATTCCTTCGGGGTGGCCCACAACTTCGGGAGGTTATGGAAAGAAAGGAATTTCCTTACTTCCCATGGGACCAAGATTCAACATGGCCCCCTAATTCACCGATTGTTAGACTCCCTGACACTCCCCAGAAAGGTGGCCATTATAAAATGTAAGGCCCATAAGAAAGTGACAGATGATGTTGGGAAAGGCAATGCCCTGGCTGACCAGACGGCCAGACAAACAGCTCTTAGAAAAAGGGAAGGAATGTATGTAGGAGGTCCCGCTAGGTGGGTGGCAGACGAGGGCATGGTTGAAAACACAGTACAGAGTGTGATCGATATTCAGTCCCATACTACTCCTGAGGAACTACGGGTGTGGAAGGAGCAATTAGCAAAGGAGGGAATTGATGGTTGCTGGGTCCGCACGACTATGGAAAGACAATGGATATTACCTGACAGTCATGTGCTACCAGTAGTTACGATGGCCCATGGTCCTGCTCACATTAGTGCAAAAGGGATATGTAAACTGTTGGAACCTACATGGTACAACTCTAAGATACCAACATATGCTGAAAAGCTGGATAAAACATGCATGATTTGCCTAATGTATAACCCAGGAAAAGGCACAGTTACTCCTAAGGGAGGATTCTCTCCTCCTACCTTCCCTTTTGAAGTCCTCCAAATAGATTACATCCAGATGGACCGATGTAACAATTTAAAATATGTCCTAGTGGTGGTCTGTACCTTCAGCCGATGGGTGGAGGCCTACCCCGTCAAAGACTGCATCGCTATCACTACCGCCAAAATGCTATTAAAAGAGTACCTCCCACGATTCGGTTTGCCCCGCTTGGTCTGGAGTGACAACGGGACACACTTTACGGCTCAAATTATGGAATATATCTGTACAGCATTGGGTATAAAACAAAAATTTCATGCAGCTAACCACCCCCAGTCAGCAGGTCTAGTGGAGGTGTACAATGGCATCCTAAAAACTAAAATGGCCAAAATAGTAGCCGAGACAGGTGTCACTTGGGTTGATGCTCTGCCCTTGGCCCTATTGTCTACAAGAACAACAGCCCACACCAGGATAGGGCTATCCCCCATGAGATTGTGTTCGGGAGGCCTGCCAATGTATGGGGTGTCCCGCGGCCTAAGAAACTGTCTGATGTTGAATACCCTGTATTAACTGATTATCTGTACAGTCTAACTAATACCTTTCGTACTCTTTATCACCAGGTGCATGAGGCCATACCTGACAAAAGCGAGGGCCCAGGACACGTTATCCAACCTGGTGATTGGGTCTTAGTAAGAAATTTTCAACGGACTAAGAGCCTCGAACCCCGCTGGACACAGCCCCGTCAGGTGTTGCTGGCCACCCGCACCGCCGTGAAAGTAGAAGGTCGGAAGAATTGGGTGCATTCGTCCCACTGTAGGCGTGTGCTTCTGCCCCTCCCCTATGATCAGTGGGTGAGGGAAGGACAAGGAGACTCAGAAACAGAAACAGTCCCGACGTTTGTCCCATTCAGCGATGCCAGACTGCATTTTACATCTACGGAAGCAGAGAGTGACAGCATACTGAAAGGAAGGGTGGAACCCTCCCTTAACTCTGCTCAACGTCCAGAACAATTGTTTCCCGACCATACTGACCCTACTTCCGACCGATATAACTTGCGCCCCCGAGGGAAGGCTTGCCTTTGACTTCGCCAAGTGCCTATAGGCTGTAGGGCTGTGATCTCCCCGGCCGAGAGTAGTGCTGGTGTGTCAGACTAAGGTACGCCATAGGGCTCTTGGCACCTGCGCCCAGTGAAGCAACCACCAATCACAGACAGCCACTAGAGGTCCCTGGCTTAGCACAATGGCTGCCGTCCAAAACACTCGAATCCAGAAACAATATGTCAGTCTCCGACATAGTAAATGCTTCATGGCCACCGTGGTGACGCTGTTTGTCTCCCTCATCCTGTCTATTCTTGGTTGGCTGTTACTAATCTACCATCCTGTTACCTCACCAACCCCTACCCCAACTCCTGCAGAGCACCAGTATTACACGCTACCAGCCCACGAGTTACCCCGCCGTGCAGAATTCTTCAATAACACCTTCATCCAAATGTTGCATCATCATCAGCTGATCATGAACACTTCCAACTGCTGGGTTTGCGGACTGATGCCGCATTCCATGATACACCCTGTCCCATTCTTTCCCTACCCCTTTTCCATCTCTGGGTCTTGTCTTGCATGGTGGATGTTGATACAGGAGGCCTACACTGTCAATGGTACTGCCAATTCTGCCCTTGGAACATTTCAGGATGACTTCTGGCGGAACAGATCTGGCCATGCCAATGCTCCTTTTGCCCGACCAGCTCATCCACATCGCTACTATCACCAGATGAACTCGGTGAGATGGTAGTATTCAACTCAACCACTCGACGAACATTTTCCAGATTCCGCACAAGAAGGATCCTGCCCGATGAACGAGACACTGTGAATGTCATAAATGTGCAAGGCTGTGTCTGCATCCATGGCCTAGGGACTAAGAAAGTTGGTACCAGTACTTGTAATATCACAAAATCTTTAAACTCTACATCTCCTCCGAAGCTGGTGGCATCCCCCAACACCTATTTTATCTGTGGCACTGCCGCCTACACTTGGCTCCCCCGTAACTGGTCTGGTACCTGCTATCTGGCCTTCCTCCTTCCGCCAACGTATTCTACCCATGGGAGTTACCACCTGTTGATGAAGGGCGCTCTGCGTCGCTCACGTAGGGGCGTCATATCAGCCGAGGATACAGCAGGCCAGGAAACCTGGGACTTCCTTAAAGGTTTCCTTCCATTCTGGGGCCACATGGCAAACAGTCGGGCTGTACGAGGACTGACCAGGGTCCTTGAAGCCACCATCACAGTAACAGCTGGTGCCCTCTCCAACATCACTGCAGAACTACAGGCGGACCGCCTTATAACACTGCAGAACCGCATGGTCCTAGACGTCCTCCTTGCTGATCGTGGTGGTGTGTGTAAATTGATCGGCTCCAGCTGCTGCGTGTACATCCCAGACAACGCACATTCAGTGTACTATGCCATCCAACATCTGCATCGCCTTTCTTCCGAAATTCATCTGGATAAAGGCAACTGGTCCCTCACAGGCTGGATCTGGGGCCTCCTTTCCCAGTGGGGGTGGAGGGTCCTCATCTTCCTTGCCTTGGGAATAACTGTCCTGGTCTCCTGCTGTTTGTGCTTTCAGTGCCTGCCAGTGCTCTGTACAATGTGTGTCCAGACCATCCAGCCTCCACCCTCCAACATTCACAACACCAATATGATGATGATGCTCCAACAAGAAACCGATGGCCTTATGAACATTGACATTTCTTAAAGTATTTGCCACTCAATGGCAAAAGGAGGGTCTGAGGAAAAGTGTTCTTCTGATCGGAATCATTTGTACCAGGACTCCATTGTTTTTTCATTGCCATTTCGTGTCAAACACTTCCACACGACCCACCTGGTCGTTTCTGCTGATGCCTGAGGAAATTCTAACTAACACGACAAAAACCATCTTGCAGCCTGCATTTCTGCCCAGGAACTGTCGCACACCCAACCCCCTGTTCTTTGCAGTTCGACAGAAAACCATGAGACACTCACGCCCTGTGTAAATGATTTGTTTCCCATCTCCTGCTCCCTGCCTGGTAAACATCCTTGACACCGTGATCAAGTTATCTGGACAATGGTCTGACTGCTGGGCCTTGATCAGGGTGATTGGACAATGGTTTGAATGACCGAGCTTTGATCAAGCTGATCGAACAATGACCTGAATGACCGTGCTTTGATCAAGCTGAGTGAACAATAATTTGAGTACCAAGCCTTGATCAGGTCACCAACTACAAACACCGTCTGGATCTGGTTATCAACTGCAAACACTGCCCTGATTGAACAATGGACTAACAGCCAAAAGACTGGAATGAAAAAGTATAAAAGGCTTGTAAGCTGCGGAGTAAAGCAGCAGCCTCCTCTGTCTTGTTTCTAACGAGCTTGGGACTCTGTTCCATAGCCCGGGCTATTTGAATAAATCTGGGTTCCTCCTGCAGACGAAGGCTCCTGTGTCTCCTTTTACTACGTATGAAGGGTATGGAAGACTTGGGCAATTCCCCCGCCGCCGAGACCCAGTGAGTGGGTTATTCCGGTTCTTCACCTGCCAGAGAAGCAGCAAGATGTGGACGACTTGCCAGAACTGACCCTCCAAGATATAATGACGGCCATTACAACGGTAAGAACATCTCTGGAGACCAGGATCGATTCTGTCTCTACAGAGGTTTCCTTAATACGAGCAGATATGCGTAATATGAATACTAGAATTAAAGAAGTCGAATCAACCACCAGTTCCCTAGTCAAAGACACATCCACCCTTCATTAAAGAATGACTGACCTACAGACCCGCAGTGAAAGGATGGAGGCCCAGCTGGATGAATACGAAGGGCGCTCAAGGCGCAACAATGTGCGAATTCTCGGAGTTCCGGACGCGCTGAGGGGCAAGCAACGGACTTGTTTGTCGAGGAACTGGTCACGACCTACCTACAGCCCACAAGACTGTCAAAATTCTTCATGATCGAACGGGCACATAGAGTGCCCGGAGGTAGACCTAAACCTGGAGCACCCCCAAGGCCCATAGTGGCAAGAGTTTTCAGGGACAGGGATATCATTTTACAAACGGCTCGAACAACACCACCAATTGAACTCGAAAATAGCAAAGTGACCTTCTTTCCGGACTTCATGCTTAAGGTCCAACGTCAACGTCGCAGTTTCCTTGAAATTAAAAGAGCCCTGCGGGAAAAGGACATCAAGTATGCAGTACTCTTCCCTGCCAAGCTGCGAGTGGAATCAGAGGGTAAGGTGTGGTTCTTCACTACCCCTGAGGAGGCATGGGATTGGCTCGATGGATGGCGTATAGCAGGGAAGAAAAACAACCAAAGTCAACGAGACAGACAAGGGAAATCTCGGGTGGAGCAGAACGCGGGGTCCACACACGGCGAAAGTCCAACGACCGACGGCGTCAAATAATGACTGGTCTGTATCCTTTACTGTCATAGTAAATAGTTTATTGCAACCCTTCCTTTGGGCCCCAGATAGATTCAACTCCCCAGATGGACAAACCAGTGCATGATGTGAGGGACGTGAGACTGAGCAAGGGAAAGTAAGACTGGGCTGCCCGGGGAATCGGAACATTGGCTCAGTATTTCATTCATGTTATGGTTGAACGGGTGTGGGGTTGGCACACGTACCACAAGTTTAAGGGGTGGGCGATAGCCACTCTGCAAAGTTGGGGTGGCGGGAGGTTCCGAAACCGCCATGCAGGGAGGCAGGGAGGGGGATGAAGTTACCGTTTGATGGGGGTGTGTGATTCCTATCACCTAGAAACTTCGACACATTCTACATTAAACACACTAAGGCGCAGTTAGTACCAAATGGTGACAGGAAGGGGGGTAAGGGATGTTCAGTTAAGTTTGTGAACAGTTTAGACAGGGTTGACAGGAGACGACAAGACGGTGCCATCGCAATTCGTACACTCGACACAGTGAAACTGGTGCAAGGCAAGGCTGGCCGGGCGAAAGTTGCTAAACAGGACTATGGGACGCGCGAGGGGACTCCCTTGACGGTGCACATTATCGCGTTACGCTAATATAGGGCCACCATCGAAACAAGGACTTAAATTGTTGCCCTGGAACGTAAATGGGTTGGGTGACAAGTCAAAAAGGGGCGTAGTGCTTCAATATATAAAACGACACTCACCCGATGTGATTTTACTCCAAGAGACACACTTACTGGGTAACACATGCAATGCATTGATAAGATGGGGATTTAAACTCGTGGCACACTCTGCGTTCGGCTCCGGATCTCGGGGAGTGGGTATAATGACTCGGAAAAGTTTTCAGATGACGACTGATCGTATATGGACAGATAATTTAGGTAGATTCGTGGCAACCTCGGGGAAATGGGAAGGGCGTACACTAAATCTAGTCTACATACCACCTGGCCTTCAGGCCCCTGCCTTCAAAGATCTTGGCGATCTCCTGCTTGCCCTACCAAAGGGGAGACTCATGATTGGGGGCGACTTTAACTCAATCGTTTCAGATAGGCTAGAACGTTGGCCCCCAAGAGACCTACCGCCTGCTCGTACACAAATCCATAATTTTCTGGGAGCAATGGGTCTAGTGGACACTTGGAGGGCGCTCCACCCCATGGAACAACAATATACATTCTGCTCGGGGGCCCACCGCAGCATGTCTAGGATAGATTATATTGTAACACCGGTGGACTAATTAGAACAGATTAGAGAGGTAAACCACCTTGCAAGGGGTATATCAGATCACTCGCCCATCTGGGTCCGGATAGAGGTGGTAGAGCCCAAAATAGGAAGGACGGCCCCAATTAGCCCATGGTATCTTAAGATCCCCCAGATAAAAGAAAAAATTGTACGCAACGCTGAGCTTTACTTTCAAGAAAATTAGCATTCGGTTGATTCTGCACAGATATTTTGGGAGGCCTACTAGGTCGTGATACAAGGAGCCGCTATCTCTCAGATTTCTGGACTCAAGAAAGAAAAACAGGCAGCGTTAGTGCGATTAGAAACTGATATACTGGAATTAGAAGGGAAACTCGGAGATATGAACTCAGATGAGGTGAGGCACGCCTTAAGACTGAAAACAAAAGAGTATGCAGCCTTGGCCACTGATGCGGCCAAGGCACAACATAGGGCAACGCTCAGTAGAAACTATGAGGTTGTGGACAAGGCCAGGAAATTGATGGCCTGGCTGGACCGCAGGGAGCAGGCCAATAGAGTGGTGGTGGTGGAACTCGTGGTGGAGTCTGGTAAGAGAATCACTGAGATCGCGAATACATTTGGGGATTACTATTGTAGTATTTATACATTCCAGACGTCGTACACAGAAGCAGACGCACACTGCACTCTCTATTGAGAGATATCTCTTTACCCACGCTCTCAGACGAAGAACGATCGGACCTGGAGCAAGAACTAAAAAGCATAGAGGTAGAGAGTGCCATACAAGAATTACGAGTGGGCAAGGCGACGGGCCCAAATGGCTTGCCCATTGAACTATAAAAACTTGCCCCGAGTAAAATAGCACCATATCTGACTAGAATGTTTCAAGAGAGTCTCAAAGCAGGCTCGCTCCCAATTGACCAGAGGTTGGCAACTATAGTGGTCATTCACAAGAGTGGGAAACCCAAGAATTTATGTTCCTCTTATAGACCAATATCACTGATTAATGCAGAAGACAAGATCCTGGAAAAAATGCTGGCTACTCGTTTACTACGTGTTATAACAAAGCTAGTGCATCCGGACCAGTCTGGCTTGATGCCAGCCAGAAATACCTCTCTTAATTTGCGGAGACTGAAGAGAGTGCTGGACCGAGCCAACACGATACGGGAGAACACGGTGGTGGTGTCTCTCGATGCGGCCCTGGCGTTCAACATAATTGAATGGTCCTATATGTTCTCAGTATTAAGGAAGTTGGGATTTGGCCCGGGCTTCTTGGGGTGGGTTCACCTCCTATACAAAGGACCATTGGCCCAAATAGTCAATAACAGAAGGTCCCTCATATTTACACTTGGAAGGGGTACCAGACAGGGTTGCCCCCTCTCCCCATTGCTCTTCGCCCTTGTGCTGGACCCATTGGCAATGTGGATACGGAAAGACCCTATTATTAGAGGGCTCAGGTGGGCTGAAGATTGGGAAGACCGTATTTCATTGTATGCCGACGATATTTTGTTGTATATGGCATCGCCGGCAGCCTCCCTGAATAGAGTGATGCACATTTTTATAGCATTTGGAAGATTTTCCGGATATAGGATTAATTGGACCAAGTCAGTCATCTATGTTCTCAGTGGTAAATTGCCTTCCTTGCCATGTGGATTCACTATTACTGAAGCAGAAACAGGGTTCAAATACCTGGGGATCCAGGTCTCTAAGGACCCGGCTCATTTTTACAAACACAACCTTCTGCCCCCGCTGCAAAGACTTAGAAGTGATGTCTTACATTGGAAATCACTCCCACTGTCCCTACTGGGACGCGCAGCCCTATTCAAAATGATGTCCCTTCCACGCTTTTTGTATGTTTTGCAAAATACGCCGCGTCCAGTGGGAGCAGAATACTTCACATCTATAGAGGGCGCCCTAAGAGAGCTGTTGTGGGAGGGAAAACCACCCAGAATATCTATTCAGAAGCTTACACGAGGGTGGTATGATGGGGGAATCGGCCTCCCAGACATCAAGAGATATTACTGGGCGGCGCAACTCACTGCGATAAATCAGTGTACGTATAGGCCACAGGGAGATCCTGGATTTCACATGGATAGATGGCTACTCCCAGGGGGAGGCTTTGCCGGGGCGCTTTATGCCAACCCCACTAAATTGAAACTGTCGGGGCCCACTGGGCATGCGGACTGCCACGAGGAGCCTGGGCTGGGAGTATAAGATCACACTGGCCACCCCACTCTGGGACACTGAGCTACTTGGTAACTTAAGACACACCAGGGGTTTCGACCGGCGGGATTTAATAGGCATTTCCAAGGTTGGAGATCTATGGACGGCAGGAGGGGTAGTCTCCTTTGCCCAATTACAGGTGGAACATGACCTTGCTAACACAGAGCACTTTAGGTACCTACAGATCCGACACGCACTGCAAGCGGCGATAACAAAGGGAGAGACGCCACCAGAATCCTCGACGTTAGAAGAAAGGGTCTTAGACGGAAACCTCCCGGAGAAATACATTTCGTTGATATACAAAAAAATTATCAATAACTTGTCTGGCCCTCTCCTCCGACTCAGAGCTAAGTGGGAATATGATGTTGCGGGACTGGAGGATGAGGAATGGCTTGAGGCCTTAGCTTCTCCCAGAGAAACAGCCATCTCCTCCAGGCTTATACTCATACAGCTGAAGATACTCCACAGAATATACCTTGCGGGACCGACGTTGGTAAGGATGGGCTATAGCACTGACGCAGGATGCATGAGGAGATGCGGGCAGGAGGGCACCTTTGTGCATGTACTCTGGGAATGTACGATTATCCAGAGGTACTGGTCTGAATTGACGGAGTGTATGGAGGAAGTAATGGGCAATAAGATTGATTGTAACATCAAGCTGTGTCTCCTGAATATATGGGGCCCTACAGATTTAAACACTAAAGAGAGAATATGGGTGACACTTGGAATGATGATTGCTAATAGGAATATTGCGAGATTGTGGAGGGCGCAGGACACACCATCACTGATAGCGTGGGAAAAAGACATGGACTGGTGCATGATGACGGAGAAGACAGTGTACGAATCCAGAGGATGTCCCAATAAATGGACACACATTTGGGAAAAATGGAATGGGTATAGAGGAGGAATTTGTGATCCCCTGCAGCCTAGACGGAGGTATGATCCGGGGTAGAATAGCCATAATCTGATCCAATGTAAATTGTTTGTAACAGGCTATGGACTCTGGTTTGTGGTTAACTCTGTGCCAGCGAACCACCCTTGGGCACCTATGTTTGTACAATGTCTATTTTGTATAACCTTGTCTTTAATAAAAACTTTAAAAAAAAAAAAAAAAAAAAAAACACTGAAGGTGTGCAGGTGTTCGTGGTACTTTAAAAAGTGGTCTATTAGAGGCAATGTGGTGTCATTTTTGTAGTTGGTCCTATAGTGTTCCTGAAGCCGAGCATTTAAAGGTCGGGTAGTGCTTCCAATATCGTTGAATTTACACAGACATTCAATTTTGTACATAACATACGTGCTGTTGCAGTTCATCCATGTTTCCAAGAAGTATTGTGAAAGTTTGGGAGCATAATTCCCATTGTTTTGGTATATCCAAATTTACACATTGAGCAATTATGACATGTAAAAAACTACAGGTTTGTCCAGGAAAGTGAGACAAATACGTCTTTTGTCTTAAAAAAACAGATTGACAAAAGGGTGGTTTTGGTTTCTTACCTTCCAAACCCCCAGTTCGGGTGATGGTCCTGAGTTGTTTTTAAGAGCTGGATGACGTTTGCGGTGATACCAGTGTCTCTGCAGTGTCTTTCTAATAAGATGACGACCACTGTGGAACTGAATAACAAACTATACGCATTGTTTCTCTTTTTGGATGCCTTCTTTTTGTTGGAGTAGACTTGTTCGGGACATTCTTGTTTTTCCTGTTATTGCAGCTGTTTATGTTTGCATCTCCTTGTAGATAGTCTTTCTATGAGTTCCTGACTCTTTTCCCTGAATGTTTCATTGTTGCCGCAGTAAAGTCGAATCCTTAGGACTTCTCCTTTTGGAATATTACATTTAATGTGTGTTGGATGATAGCTATCAGCACTTACGATTGAGCTAGCAGCAGAATCTTTCCGATGTAGTTTGATATGTATTTTCCCGTTGTCAACATAAATTGTTAGATCCAAACAATCCATCTCTTTCTTAGAAATGCGAGAAGTAATGGAGATATTACATATGTTGATATTCATGTCCGTGATGTACTTCTGCAAAGTCTGTTTGGAGCCCTGCCATATTAGCAAGATGCTATGTAGCGACCCCAAAATATTACATGCTGGTTTCGATTTAGCACTGGTGCTTTTCAAGTTTGCCCATCATGATGCAAGTGTATGTAGAAGCACATTGTGCTCCCATTGCAGTCCCTTGTTTCTGTAAGAAGAAGCTGTTATTGTAGGAGGATACATTGTTGGTCAAACAGATCATAACATTCCCAAAATCCTGTTATTAGCTTTGAAGAAATAAGCAGATCGAGTTGAAAAGGCATTCCTGACTGCCTCAAAGCCGTCTTCATATTGCACAAATGTATAAAGACTGGTTACTTCAACTGTAGCTACCCAGTAGTCTTCCTGCCATGTGATGTCCTCTAGTTATGAAACAATATCTTTTGAATCTCATACACACAACAATAGACTTTTTATGTATTGTTGTAGTTGGTGATCAATAAATTCCCATAAACAGGTATAGATAGAATCTATACCTGCAATTATTGGCCTTGCCAGGGGCGGCTCCACCGCTAAGGCGAAGGAATGTCGCCCCACTGCTTTCAAAGCAGTGAGTGAAAAAAAGAAAAAAAATATATAACTTTATTATTATCATTTAATTTTTGATAGCTGCAGGCCTGGGTTAGGGCGGGCTGGAGTAACAGGGGGAGGAGTGGTGGACACACTCTGAGTGTGCATGACTGTTTAGCCGGCCATCTTGGGCCGGCCAAACAGTCATGCACACTTTGCATGATCCCCACCAGGCTGCATTACACAGCCTGGTGAGGAACATGCCCAGGCTCCCATCACCCGTCTGAGCGCCAAACCACGGTGCTCAGACCAATCACAGCGCTGTGAATGGCTTAGGGAAGGGAGCCTGTGTGTGCTTCAAGTTCCTGCTTCCGTTCTAGGACATCAGCAGGGAAGCGGAGGAGAGACGCAGCCGGCTGAAGAGGTAAGTGGTTTTTTTGTTTGTCTTTTTCACAGCCCTCTACCGCCCCGCCACCCCCGTTCCCTGCCAGCCGCCAATGGGTTTTCCAGGATGCGGGTATCTCTTTTTATAGATTTTAAGTGGTAAATAGAAGGTTGCCATGACTGGGTAGTCATTATATATGTACTTACATTCTTCTTCAGTGAGTAAGCCCTGACCATGCCATTTATCACGTTTGGTTTTAAGATTCCTAAGCATGGTTTTGGTTTTCTAAAAGTAGTTTGTAGCAGTTTGTATCCATGAGTTGACTATTACTTCGAAGATATGATCTCGAAATGTAGTATTACAATGTTTCCCCTTTGTCTGTGTCTTTTATCATTATGTTGGGGTTGTTTCTGAGGTCTTAGATCGACATTTGGTGGGACATGTTGATATTGGACTGTAGAAATCTTTGTTTCTTTGTATATTTCGTGTATTTGCTGTCAAGTCCCTGGTGACCACAGAATGGAATAGGTCAGTAGAATTCCCAGGTGGGAGCTGTGGAGTGAGGCAGATCTTAGTTTGCATTTCGTAGGCTTGTTTTAGGAGGTGCCTGTGCCCAATTCCAAGGCTGTCTGTTGTATTAGTGCTATCTTCAGCCAGCTTTGGTTGGCTTGCAGTAAGGGTTGTTATCAGATAAATATCTTCTAGTTCTGCTCAGGACTGTTTGTCCTGGGGTCACAGTTAGTCTTTGTTGTATGTCATGGAAAAATGCTTGTAATTTAGGTTTCACAGTAAATTTATATAAGTCAATCTTCATAGCTGTCAACATCGATTGTGCTATAGGGCAAAAGGATAAGCCTTTGTTGGGACTTTCCATTTCTTCTTTGTTTAAAGTGGTTGTAGATACGTTAATCACTAGTTGGTCTTTCGAAATGGTCCTTTCTCTTCCTCTCTGCGACGTGATCTCGTCTGGACCCCTGTGTCCGGTTTCTGTGGGGGCAGGTTTATAGAGGTTTGTTATTTTATTATGATGTCTGGTCCACCTTTGTTTCCTAGTCTGTCTGTGCCATATGACTTTTTCTAAAAAATGTACCCCCAGTTTATGTGTGCTTGCTTTGATTTTGGTTCTTGGAGGTTTTCCTCTGTCCTAGACTCCTCCTTTCGCCGCCACAATCCTGTGACCCAATTCGATATTTTTTGCTTATGGAATGCCTGTTCTGTAGGATCGTAAAGACAGTGCACTGGTACTTTTTTGGCTCCAGCTCCTCTTTTTTCTCAAATGTTCTCCTTTTTCTTCTTTCTTCTCTCTTTTTGCACAATTAGCCAATGATTATGATAATTTTACAGCTCCGCGATCACTTCTTCAAATGTGCCACATAATGTTTTCTTGGTCTGATTCTTCCATTAGACATATCACATTTGCTGTGTCCCTAGAGGTGGGGTCTACAACCTTCTCAGTAGTAAGAGCTACTTGTCTTTTGGGAAAATCATTCCGATTTACTATTATTGTTAGTGCCATAAACACCAGAAAAGATTTTATTAGTGGCCACCCTATGCAAGATTCCTAGCCGTGATGACCTCAGAGCAGGATTACCAGCAATAATATAAAAATGCCTTTGTCTGTTTTGAATGCCTCCAGAAGGGTAATGCATAACATCCACATCTGCAACGCCCCTGGCACCAGGGTAATAATACAAAGGTAATAATATTAGTAATAAATCTCCCAATGCTGCATTATCATCATTTATCAGTTTTAAATATTTTTGGGAAATTATTGGCTTTGAAAATACAAAAAGAAAAATTGATGGACAAAATGCAGAACAATGTCATACATTCACTCCAGTACAGAGATCTGGGCCTAAATCCATCGTTTTTTTGCTCACCATGCCATTCCAGTTTGGACCCAGCCATATGCAAATCAGTCTTTACCCTGCGCCCAATGGGAACAGTCCAGCCCGAACTGCCAGGCCAGGTCCTCCCTGGACTGGAAACAAGCTTCCTAGGACCGGTTTCGGGCTTTCAGCCCTCATCAGCCAGGATAGCTTGACTCCAGTGGCATGGAGAGCACAGGACCCACGTCTGGGCAAACCCGTCCCACTCGGGGTGACAAATGCAAAAAGAAAAATTGATGGACAGAATGCAGAACAATGTCATACATTCACCCCAGTACAGAGATTTGGGCCTAAATCCATCGTTTTTTTGCTCACCATGCCATTCCAGTTTGGACCCAGCCATATGCAAATCAGTCTTGACCCTGCGCCCAATGGGAAAAGTCCAGCCCGAACACATTTTCATCTTGAATACTCACACTTCATATTTTGGTATATGTAGATTAATTCAATCAAGCAAAAACTTCTAATTTAGTAGGCTGGGCTGCACGCAGGAGAGCTACTCACAGATAGCTGGAGAGTTACCAGTAGCTCAAGCTACTCATTGGAGAAACCTGCCCTAGAGTGATCACTTACACAAATATATTCTTAATTAAGAACAACACCGTGTTACTAAAGGTACTGTTTATTTTCAGCCCTGAAAAAGCCCCAGGCCTTTGAGCCCTAAAGGGACGAAACACGTGCTGGCTGAGCTTTTAATCAACCCACCATGAAGCATAATGGAGGGTCTTAATAGAAGATGTACAAGTCACCATAATTCGCAATCATACTAAAGGATGGAATTTGTTTAATCTTGTGTTTGTCTATAATTGTGATTTTGTATGTACAAATATCTATTGAAATAATTATGAAGTAACTTGGATCAATACATATTTGTTGTTAAAACCCAACATCTGCTCTTTTGTGTACGATGTTGACTACTATCCATGACTCCGAACAACATTAATTAATCAGTATTATTCAATTTAATTCCAAGTGTCGGGACCTCCAACTAACAACTGCACGTACACCTTCATATAACTGAGTAATGATTTTTGGATTAAACTGGCATTTGTCACTAGTGAGTGAGCTGCAATGTTCACACCGATGTCACAACCTAAGCAATGATCAGTTCCAGACGGAAGCCTGCAAAAAGCATGTTCACCACTTACATCTGGAGCAACAACTCCAACATGAGCTTAAACACAACCATGTGACAACACAGGCTACACCACTGAATTCAAAAGAACAAACAAAGATATTTGTTGTTTAAAAAAACTAAATTGGGACATAGATGTAAATATGAATTATAAACTTATAAGCAGCTACCTAACCAAACAAACGTGACTTCCAGGATGTACTTATCGCAATCACTTTTTTCATCATAACTTTTGTTACATATAAAGCTACGGACCAGTCTGTTGCAACATTTTTGAAGATCTAGTTCCAGAATATTGAAAGATTTTATAATATTGTTTTTCTTTCTGTTTCTGTAAAGGACAAGGGTCATACCTACTATTCTTACGGTGAATGTATAGAACCTAATGCGTGAAAAATAGTACACGCAGACTGCTAATAATTTGTTTTAACATAGCACTTCGTGCTGCACGTCTTACCTTTCTAAGCAAGTGCTTGCCTGTTCAAATGATTCAACTGTAAGTAAGGTCAACTGCAAAATAAGTCAATTGTGAGGAAATGCAAGTGCATTTACCTTAATGCTTTACTTAATGACTGCCACTGTATGTGAGAGTGTGAACCACACCTGTAAAACGTTAAGAACCGCTCCTTGTGAGGAAAGTGAAGACAGTTTGTTTTACTGAGCCAGTGGGGCACCAAGCAAAACTTTTTTTTTTCACTGCGGAATGCATAAATAAAATGTCAGCAGCCCTCAATGGAAGAAGTAGCCCTCTCTGATAATTATCAAAAACTAAAAAAAACATGTGTCAGAAAACTCTTAGTAGTGGCTAAGCACTTAGGGCCTCATTTATGAGGCCCTTACACCGCTGTTGCATCACTTTTCGTGACAATGCTGTGGCGTAAAAAATGCACCATGCTGCGCCATATTTACAAAGTAACGCATCTAGGCAGATGCGTCACTTTGTAAACCTCTGGTCTACATTATACCTGCAACAGGTGTATTGTATGCAGAGTGGGCGTTTCGACGCAGAAAAGCCACGTAGAAGTGATGCAGTGAAATATATGAGATTTCACTGCAACACTTCTATGGCGTCAGTGCTTGAAGCAGGCATAAGGGGTGACGCAGTGCCTTTCACATGGGGCTTGCCCCTTGTGAAATGACACATTGCTCGATTTGCGTCTTTTTTCAGACACACTCCAGCAATGCGCCATTTTTGCGCCTACAGATACGTCAGGATTACTGACATATCTGTAAATCCTTGTGACACGGAGCGCCGTACAGTAAATACGGCGCATCGATGGTGTCGCAAGGATGGCGCTGAAATTATAAATATGTGAAATGCAATACAATTGTAATCATGAATATCAAAGCAACTGTAATTATGTTACGTCATTATGAAATCCGTACATGATGTACATCGCCTTGCATCAGCCAAAAACCCGTTATTATGCTGTGCCTGTTGCTAGCCAGTCAAGTTTGTGCATCCCATTTAATTTTACACACTATGACTAATGTCCTTTTAGGTCTGGCTTCCCAGGGCAGCTGTCTCTAGAACTTATTGTTACCAACTTTTTACAACAGTCAGCGAGGGAGCCTTGGCTCCCCCTCGTGGAGTATTTCTCTCTTACCTCTTACTATTGGCATTTTGGTGTATCAGTCCATCTCCTATGGAGTGTTTGCATTGTAAAGCACACTGACATTAAATTCACTATCTCATAGATGCACTGTATACAGGAAACCACTGCTTTCAGTTTGTTCTCACACTGTGACAGGCTTTTTAATGCTTTACTCTGGACTCAAAATGTGAGCCAGATACATTGGCTTTGCCGACACTTGTGCTAATAATGTTTGCATGGTGCAAGATTAAACTGTGGAATGATGACATTTTACAAATATTATAAATGTTTTGTAAATTAGAATAATTAACCTTAAAAAGTAAAGCATATGCCGTTGCTTCATCCGTCTCTGGCCTTCATTCAAAGGCAGCGCCTGCACGCCCTGGGGGACCTCAGTTTATAGTCAGTCAACTGCAGACTCACCCAGAGCTGGTGGGTCATCTGCAGAGCGGATTTACTTCGAGAAAACTTGTGAGAGAGAAATGATCAGATGCATACTTGGAGCCCCTTCAAAGTTATGGCGGCGTGTTACCCACTCACTTCACCGCAAGCAGAGGGAAGGGCTGAGTGTGGCTTCTGTTTCAGGTCAGCCTTGTTTCCCTTGGATGACGCCGTGGAATAGTTATCTTCCCATTGTGCGAACTTGTTTTTTCTCTGATGTAAAAATAAAAAAATGTGTAAATATTTGTACATTAAGAAAATTTTAAAAAAACATGAAAGGTTACAATGCATAATTTCAAAATAAACATTGGTCTTAAAATATATTAACGCGTCCTTATTAAGTTACTATGTGCTTTTGGAAACAAGTTGGCGAGCAGTTTCTGTTATAGATGATATGTAAGGTTACTAAACACTGTAAACTTTAAAGTCTAACTTCCTGGATAGCGATAGAAGGATGATCTAGGTTTAAACTACGCATCTGGGTGGATTCTAGCTTTTAGGTTGATTCAGGGTAATGATTTTAATTCCTGTTACAGCGCACCGAAGTGCCCTTGGTGACGTGAACCGCTTTATTTATAAATCAATTAAAGTATTGGCTAGCCTGAATGAAAACTACCTTTTTGCATGCAACCCCTCACTCGCCCAAAAGAGGGAGATCATTCCGCATTAATCCAACATTTATTTTGCCCTGAGAGTCCTTTCCTTTACATAGAAAGAAATAGAATGATCTTCTGAAAACTATGAACTGTTCAAGGCGAGCATGTGGTCGAGGACCTTCAAAGAAAAGGATACTAACTACAGAATTATAGCTAAGGCACCACCCTTGCAACAAGCATTTGCAATGCAATCGTTCTCGCCTTTGGGACCTATTTAGCTAAGCAGCACATTAGCCTGGGTGCTGAAACATCTACTGTTTTTTAACATGGAAGGAAAGTAAGCACCAAACTGCGTGACACGCCAGGTATGGGAACACATGGAGAGGAATATTGCCTTTCAGCGGGAAATGGTTAGTCCAAAGCTCTGTTTTTAATATAAAATCAGGGCCTTCGGTGGTCATATCACTGAAAATACAAGATTTGAAAAAAAGGTTATTGTCTACGGGTGCTCATGGAAGACAATTTCTATGGACTGGAATCTAGAGAATGCTAAAGTGATTCTGGTGTTTTACTGACCTCTGCTGGTCGTTTTCTATCAAAAAAGTTAAATAGAGGCAGTTGCCAGAAAAATTAAAAAAAGAAAGTCCCTCAGCAGAAAGCAATTCTGGTATTTTAATGACCTCTGCTGGTCGTTTTCTATCAAGACAGTTAAATAAAGGCAGTTGAACAAGCAGAAAGCAATTCTGGTATTTTCCTGACCTCCACTGGTCGTTTCTCTATCAAGACTGTTAAAAAGAGGCAGTTGAACAAGCAGAAAGCAATTCTGGTATTTTACTGACCTCTACTGGTCGTTTTCTATCAAGACAGTTAAATAGAGGCAGTTGAACAGAAATAAAAGTCCCTTAGCAGAAGCAGACAAGTCCTAGGGCTGATCTCCAGAGCCCACAAAGTACATACACATATAAGTATATACTAAAGTATATACAAGAGGTCTCGAATGCTCGACATAAAAACACCATTAAACTGTGTAATGGTAGTAATGCCTGTTGTTACAGCACTTAGATACAGCACAAATGTGGTATCAAGCGGTACAATAAAAAAAAGTCCTAAGGCACTTTAACATACTGACTTCCCCTCCAACACCTAAAAAACGCAAAGCTTTTGCTGTGCCTGGGCCCTTTAGGGCCTTTTAGCTGCCTATATTTGTAATCTGGTTGATGATCCCAGTCATTCGCTTTAATGTTGGAGGCCTCAACGCACCAACAAAACGCCAGGCGCTCCTTTCTGTGTTGAGGGAATCTAAATGTGACGTATGTCTACTCCAAAGAGACACACCATCTTGAGACAGCTAGGAGGCGCTTGCGTTCTAGGTGCTTTGAGTGCCAATTTGTTTCTTCAGACTCAGGGAAACAAGCGAGGGTGGGGGCAATTTTCCTGGCCTCCCAGCGTTTTTCAACCATAGGCTGAAATCCCAGGTCAACTTCTAGCCTTTTGCATTACTATACAGACCTACACGTTTACACTTGCCACCTTAAACCAAATCAACATCAGGAGGCCTTTATTCTCAATGCGTTGGGCCAGACACTGACTACTTCTGACACAGATGTCCTCATTGGGGGGGGTGATTCAATCTCATTCTTGAAGCTAATCTAGGCCGGTCCATTCAACGAGTGGGAAACTCTGGTACCCTGTCTACCCAGGGCCTAGGCCAATTGACCTCCCATGGACTTACAGATGCCTGGCGCAAACATCATCCATTTAGAGAGGTACTACGCCTTCTTTTCAGCTGCCCTTCAGACGTATACCAGGATTGACCTCTTCTTCACAACCCTGCACCTTAAGGCATCTACCATCGCAGTACATATCAGTACAATAGCGCTCTCCGATCATGCTCCACTTACCATTGCCATTCCTCATCATGCAACATCGTACCTGGCGCCTCAATCACAAACCCCTGGCATCTGAAGCACACGTTACAGAGACAAAGGTGGCGATCCATGATTTCCTAGATACTAAAGATAATACAGACACTCCCCCTGCACTCATCTGGGATACACTGAAGGCAGTATTACACTGCCGACTGCTTGCGTTAGCTGCACACCTTAATCGAGACAGAAGGGATAAGAGACCTACATTTGAGGGTTAGTTGTAGGAATTCGAAGAGGTACATAAACAATCGGGCTCACATAGAATTCGTCGCCAGCTCACATTTGCATGCAAACAGCTTGCAGCAATAGACTTGGATAGGGCTGAATATGCCCGCCTAGGTACAAAAAGAAGTACTTTGTAGGGGGTAATAAAGTGGGGCGCTCCTTAGCACACTGCCTACGAGGCCAATCAGTTAGCCATCGGATAACTAAAGTAGAGAGGTTGCAAGATCAACGCCTCCTTCAAGATGAGCAAATGACCAATTCCTTTGAACATTGTTACACAGCTCTCTATTCTGCCGAGGACTTGACGAAGGTGATTCTGCCCTGTATTTAACGCAGGCCAATATGGAACATTTATCCCCACAGGACTCCTCTCAACTAGATCAGGACATTAAACTGCATGAGGTGCTGGCGGCGATTTGTTATTTCCAGTCAGACAAAGCCCCAGGGCAGGACGGCTATACCCCTGACTTCTATAAGCAGTTTTCTACCTCCCTTGCTCCCATACTTACTTGACTATACAACTGATTCAGCACTACAAGCTCACTAACGGACACTATGAAGTTAGCTACCATAACGTTCCTCCCTAAACCAGGCAAAGACCCAGTATATTGCTCATCGTACAGGCCAATATCTGTATTAAATGTCGATGCCATCATTTTTACCACCATACTGGTGAGCAGATTGGCACCATGTATGCAAGATCTTATAGACCCAGACCAGGCGTGATTTATCCCTGAGCGTAATTGCAGTGACAATACTAAGCTCTTGTGTCACCTTTTGGACAAAACTCAACGTTCTAAAGTCCCTGCAGTGCTTGTATCAGTGGATGCCGAAAAGGCTTTTGACCGGGTCCATTGGCCCTATTTATTTTCGGTACTCCGGAGTGGATCTGTACGCTGATGACGTCATGATAGCCTTGACGCATCCACTCCAGTCCCTGCCTCCTTTGATGGAACAATTGGAGGCCTTTGGAAAGGCATCAGGATTCAAAGTATATTTTCAGAAATCGCAGATTCTTAATTTGACAGTGCAAAAGACCGACCATCCTCTCCTTAAACGCCTCTTCTAATTTTCCTGGGCCCAACAGGGAGTAATGTATTTAAGCCTCCAAATTCATTCCACGCCGACTCAGACCACAGAGCACAATTATAGCCATCTTTTGTCTAAAGCACGTTCTGATATTCAGATCTGTAAGGGCTATGTACTCTATTGGCTTGGGCACCTGGCAGCTATTAAGATGACTCTGCTGGCAAAAGTTTTATGTGTTATGCATAAATAACCCTGGGCGTAGTTCGCGTAGTAGCGCTACGCGTAGCTACGCGAAGTGCACTTCGCACTACGCACGCTACGCGTAGCTACGCGAACTGCGTAGTGCGGTAGGGAAATGCTGTTCGCACTGATTGCATAGTGCCGGATGCTTATCCGCACTGTGCAATCAGTGCAAACGGCATCTTGCACAGTGCAAGCGGTCGTTTTCTGCCGCTCGAGTAGATTTGTACTCGAGCGGCAGCTTTCTCAACGCGGACTGGTAGTTTCTCATCGCGAGCGGTCTCGAGCATACGCGACCACTCGCAATGAGAAACCTGACCTCCCCGCGTTGAGAATCTCGCCGGGAGGTTTATTTTCCACGCTTGCGATCGGCAACTTGATGTTGCTGATCGCGAACGAGGAAAAAGTCTCGCCGGGATGTTGATTTTGCTCGCTCGCGGTCGCCAACTTGACGTTGAGGACCGCGAGCAAGCAAAAAATGACCGCTACACTACGCGTTTTTGCACTGTGCTACGTGCAATTCGCGTAGTGTGTAGTAGCGCAAACTACGCACGCTCCGCGAGCGTAGCGTAGTACTACGCCCAGGGTTATGCATAAGTTGCCGTTGCAACCTCCTCCACATGCTCTGAATAAATTACAACACCTTATAGATGATTTCAATTGCAAAACGCACATATTGTCAAAAAACAGGCTTATTTACCCCAATGGAAGGCGGCTTGGAGGTTCCCCATCTTACGCATTATTACCAGGCCGCTCAGCTGCAGTATATAGTGGAATGGACCAGGCCTAGCTCGGAGAAGCATTGGTGCTTCATTGACCAGGCAGTGGCTGGTATCCACATTTGGAAGATACCTTGGCTGCATAAATGTCATAGGCCACCTGGGGTTTACATTTCACTGATTCTTAGAGCGACCATTGGGACCTGGGATAAGGTACAGATACCGAAAAAACTATCCGCTCACATATCCCCTCAAACACCATTTATTGGCAATTCAGACTTTCCACCAGCATGTCTAGAATCTAACTATGTACAGTGGCAACAGGCCAACTGCAAACGAATAGGCGACTTTTTCGACCATACGGGACTATTGGACATCCCCCAAATACAGCACCACTATGGGATCCCATCTGCTGCCAAGACCTGGAACACCCTGCCCCTCCACCTCAGGCAATCTGCGTTGTTGAGACAGTTCAGGATGGGCCTCAAGACCTGGCTCTTCGACTGAACCTCCACACACAGACAGATCAGCAGTCCCTTCCCCTCAGCGACTTGAGACCCTCACAGGTGAATAGCAGCGCTTTATAAACCACTGATTGATTGATCTGCTGCTAACTGGCAGTATTTAGCTATCCGTCATTGGGTTACCCAACCCGCCACCCCCCAGTATGCAAGGCGGCTGCTACTTCCATTTGAGAAATGGCTCCTCACTAGAAATACTGACAAACCTCTTCTTTCTGATATTTATGCCTTTCTCAATGATCCTCAGACACCCACTAATTCCGCCGCTCATTTGTATTGGGAAAAAGAATGCGAACGTCCCTTTACATGTAAATAATGGTCAGACACTCATAAGTGAGCTCACTCCTCTGCACATTGGAAGCGAGATGGGGACGCACTGAGTTGGAGAGGTTGTGGGCAGGAGGGAACGTTGACACACCTTGAAGTTCAGGATAGTACTGACCAGATGTATGAAACTCAGCTCCCCAGATTCCCAGGCTACATACTACTTGGCCTCCTGAATGCATTGACATACCCTTTGAAATCAACTCGGGGACGAGCTATTACTCTTGCCTTATGCGCTGCTAAACAAGCTTTGCTGTCCCGATGGGATACTACCAATAAACCCACATATTTAAACTGGCCCTGGAAACTCTGGGATCTCCTTGGCATGAAGAAGTTGACAGCATCTGTGGAGCATAAAATGCCTTTATTTGATAAAACGTGGGGAACATGCCTACGATTCCTGTCGCAATAGTTTTTGGAACTGACCTGTCGGACATACTTACACGTCCTGCACCTCACGTCTGCCACCCAAACAACTGATTGACTGCCCTGAGCACTGGCACCCTCTCCTGCGACACTTTATATATTGGTGATAGCGTGTGTGTACATTTTGGAGCCAATGCCATACCCAGATAGACTATGCACGTTTTCCTCCCTTCATATCCCTTTTACTCTTCTCTGTCTTTTTCTTTATTTTTCTTCTATATACAGTTCCTCACCTTCCGGTGGATGTAGGTGAGTGAGTTGTGTATCATCTATTTAATTAGTAAAATCAATAAAAAGATTTAAACCTAAAAACGCAAAGCTTCAGAGGCTGCAGACGACCTCTAAGCTAGGACTGGGCGGTGAACTTCGCTCCGTTCGTGGAGTTTTCTGCACTCCGCACAGGTCGCGGAGTGCAGAAAACTCCGCTTCGCGATGTGCAGCGGAGTTTTTCCCCCGATCGCGAACGGTAAGTTCGCGATCTCGAACGGTAAGTACGCGAGCGCGAGCTGCCGCTAGGGTAGAATTTCAACCCGAGTGGCAGGAATACCAGCACAAACTGCAGTTCGCACTACACTCCGCTACTTGCGGAACTTCGCGGAACTTCGCAGAGGTTTTTTGTAACTTTGCGGAGTTCCATGTAGCAAAACTCCGTGAACTACGCCCAGGGTCTAAGCAGGGTTTCACAGATGTTATGGACATAGGCTGCACAGAGCCTCAGAAGAATTAGCTGGAACCTGCTCCCTGCAGGGGTTCCTAGTTAATTGTGTGCACACCATGTGATATCAGCTTCTCACCCGGAGACCATATGAAGAGAGCCGATACTGTGTGATTCACTGTGCAGTGGCGTAATGAAACGTGAGGGCCCCCCTCCCTGCAAAGTACATGGAGGGGGGGGGCCCACGCTCTAGACCCAGTCAGGAGCTCCTAGTGCAGGGGCCCGGTGCCCGTGCACAATGTTGGAGGGGAGACCCTGGAGGTCGGGGTCCACAACACCGCGGGGGCTGCGGGGCTAATGTTATGCTACTGCCACTGTGGTGCCATGGAATGTCTGCATTGTCAGTGGCATAGCTATCATTAGTGGAACATATGTAGTAGCACAGGAACCCTGGGGTGCGAGGGTCACACTACAGTCCAAGTCTGGGTGTCTTTTCCTTCCCAATCTGAGCCCTGGGGCCCAGTTTCGTTGCTGCATCAGGACCAACTGCAGCCCTCCTACATAGGGTGACTAGATTGTGAGAAGCAAAAACTGGAACAGGCCTGACATAGACGTAGGACTAAAGATTGACAAATATGTATATATGTATATATATATATATTCACTGAAAAAACCATAGGTTTCAGACACGTTATAGTTAGAAATTAGCATTTAAAAAACCTTTGAAATTCACTGAAAAAACCATAGGTTTTAGGGACAGTTATAGTTAGTTGGACATTTCACTCGTACAAAACCCGTGAAATTCCCTGTTATAGTTAGTTCAGCTAACTATAACTCGCGCCCCGCAATGCACTGCTGATGACGTCACATATTACATCACTCATGACATGGTCAGTGACATCACTGATGACATCTCAAATGACATCACTGATGACATCATCCAGTGACTGTGTGTTTCTGTAAAGTTTAAATATTTTTAATATATATAGGAAAAGACGTATTGAAGAATGAGTGGGTGTGTAAGTGTCTGTATGGATGATTTAGTAGGTGCGTGACTGACTCTATAAGTGAGTGATTTAACGTATCTTACTGAATGCATGGGTTAGTGACTAAACTGGGTGAATGTCTGTATCCGTCTGTCTGTTGCTGTGTAAGTGGCTGCATGTGTTTGTGAATAGCTACATGAGTGTCTATATGAGTTATTGAATGGTTGTCTGAGTATCTGTATGGGTGCCTGAGTGTTTGTGTGGGAGGGGTGTGTGCGTCTCTGTGCATAGATGTGTGAGTGGGTGATTCACTGGGTGGATGGTTTCAAGAGTGCATCTGTGATAGACTGTATGGGTGGGTAAGTGTGTGTAAGAGTGTGTTAGTGAGTGAATGTATGTCCCAGTGGTACATGTGTGAGTAACTACATATGTGAAAGGCAGTATATATGTGTGTTGGAGTATATAAATAGCTATAAGCGAGAGTGAGTGATTGTGATAGTGGCTGTATGGATGAGTGTGTGCTTGTATCAGTGATTGTATAAGAGCGTAACAATGTGGTAGTATTTGTATGATTAAGTGAGCTGGTGTGTGTATAACTGTATAGGTGAGTAAATGGCAGTGTGTTTAATTATTTGCATGACTGACTAGGTGTGTAAGTACCTCTATGGATGAGTGGCGGTGTTTGAGTGTCTATATAGGAGTAAGAGTGCATATGATAGTCCTGTACTGAGTGACCATAAGTATGAGTGACTGTACGGGTGAGTGAGTGGATGTGTGTGTGTGTAGACCTAAGAATCAGTGAGTGGGTATGTAGTTATTGGTGTTGGAGTGTCTATGGTTTTGCGAATGGCAGTCTGTAATTTAGATTGGGTGTATCAAAGGTTATATTAGGGTGTGAGGAGGTGCATCAGATTATCACGTGGATGATGTCATCAGTGATGTCATTTGAGATGTCATCAGTGATGTCATCAGTGATGTCACTGACCATGTCATGAGTGATGTAATATGTGACGTCATCAGCAGTGCATTTCGGGCGCGAGTTATAGTTAGCTGAACTAACTATAACAGGGGAATTTCACGGGTTTTGTACGAGTGAAATGTCCAACTAACTATAACTGTCCCTAAAACCTATGGTTTTTCAGTGAATTTCAAAGGTTTTTTAAATGCTAATTTCTAACTATAATGTGTCTGAAACCTATGGTTTTTTCAGTGAATTTCAAAGGTTTTTTAAATGCTAATTTCTAACTATAACGTACCTGAAACCTATGGTTTTTCAGTGAATTTCAAAGGTTTTGTAAATGACAATTTTTAAATGTATTAATTGTTATATTTATTTTTTTGATACTGATTTACTACATTTTTTAAAACTATTTATTTTTATATATTTTATTTATTAAATTACATTGTAATTACATTATACATTACATTACAAAATATACTTTCTCAGAATGAATTACTTTAGTTTAAATAGTTTGCAAATAGGCAATAGAGTTTTAAGTACAGTAGTTACAGTTGTTGCAATGGGCAACACAATTTCAAACACAATGCAACATTGAGCTCAATGTGAATTTCTAGTTAAATGCAATTAGTTACTTTATGGATTACTTTTCTAACCACAGGACTGGATCCTAGATTCAGTCCTGGGACATCTCCTGTAAACAATTGAGTAAAAGCGTTTTGGTTACAGTAGTGATTTTTAAGGAATATTATTGTATTTTAAAAGTTGACACTTAGAAACTTTTTCACACAGAATCACCAATGTTATCCTATGGGAGGAAATTCAGTTAGCAGGTAAGTAGTGTTATCGTTACTTTTTCTTACTCAGTGTTGGATCCTGGATCCAGCACTGGTGCATCTCCTGTAAACAGTTGAAAGAATGCGTTTAAGTCATACAGGCGATTTTTAAGGAATATTTGTAATTTGTGAAAATCGACACTTTGAAACTTTTCTGCTGAAAACCAGACAATGGATTCCTATGGAAGGAAATATAAGTTACTGGTAAGTACGGTTAGAATTACTTTTCAGGGTCAGTGCTGGACTAAAAGATGCAGCACTGGGTTCTCTCCTGATAACAGGTGAGTAAATCGGAATTCGTAGTTCGATTGATTTTAGAGGAATATTATAAAGTTCCAAAACTCCACACTTTGAAGAATTTCCAAGTGAAACCAGTCAATGTTAGCCTATGGAAGGAAATACAAGTTACTGGTAAGTACGGTTAAAATTACTTTTCAGGACCAGTACTGGGCTGAAAGATGCAGCACTGAGGTCTCTCCTGATAACAGGTGAGTAAATCGGAATTCGTAGTTCGGCTGATTTTAGAGGAATATTATAAAGTTCCAAAACTCCACACTTAGAAGAATTTCCAAGTGAAACCAGTCAATGATATCCTATGGAAGGAAATTCAAGTTACTGGTAAGTACGGTTAAAATTACTTTTCAGGATCAGTACTGGGATGAAAGATGCAGCACTGGGTTCTCTCCTGATAACAGGTGAGTAAATCGGAATTCGTACTTCGGTTGATTTTAGAGGAATATTATAAAGTTCCAAAACTCCACACTTCGAAGAATTTCCAAGTGAAACCAGTCAATGTTAGCCTATGGAAGGAAATTCAAGTTGCTGGTAAGTACGGTTAAAATTACTTTTCAGGATCAGTACTGGGCTGAAAGATGCAGAACTGAGGTCTCTCCTGATAACAGGTGAGTAAATCGGAATTCGTATTTCGGCTGATTGTAGATGAATATTTGTATGTTTCAAAAATCGACACTTCGAAACTTTTTCAGCAAAAAGCAGGCAATGATATCCTATGGAAGGAAATTCAAGTTACTGGTAAGTACGGTTAAAATTACTTTTCAGGATCAGTACTGGGCTGAAAGATGCAGCACTGAGGTCTCTCCTGATAACAGGTGAGTAAATCGGAATTCGTATTTCGGCTGATTTTAGAGGAATATTTGCACAATGGTGAAGGGAGGGGCGGGGCCTGAGGTGACATCTGTGCAAACGCGCCCGTGGCGCGTTTTAAGTTGGGGGATTAAGTTCCCTTGAATCATGAGGGTCCCTAGGGGCCAACTAGCCCACCAGGAACCTCCAGTATGCGCCAGGGGCTGCGTTGCAGAGACGTGTACAGAGGCCACGCCCCTTTTACACCTCTCTGCAACGCAGCTCTGTGGCGCTTTTTAGAAGTACATGGTGGGCTAGTTGTCCCCCAGGGACTCTCAGGATTGAAGGGGATTTAATTCCCCATCTTAAAACGCGCCACGGGGCCTGTTTGCGCACATGTCACCTGAAGCCCCGCCCCCTCCCTTCACCACTGTGCAAAAGCGCCCCGTGGCGCGTTTTAAGTTGGGGGATTAAGTCCCCTTGAATTCTTTTTTTTTTAATGGGAGGGGGGCTGCGTGGCCCTTCTCCTCAGGCCATTTAAGGCCCCGGGGACCCCATCCCCCGGGGCCTGGCCTCTCGTTGGGGACTGTGGGGGGGTCCCCAAACCCCCCACAGTCCCGCCGGCTCCCCGCCTCCTGCGGGAGCCGGCATTGCTTTCCACATGGGGAGCAGCTAACATGCTGCTCCCCATGTGGAAAGCTAGTTTGCTTTGGATATTGGAAGCGAGAGCAGGTTTCCTGCTCTCGCTCCAATATCCAAAGCAAGTTTGCAATGACAGGACGGGGCCGCGAGGCTCCCGTCCTGTCATTACAACAGCAGTGTCCCGGGGTAGGCACCCCGGGACACTGCAGGAGCCGGCCCTGGGGGTGGCGGTCCCCAGGGCCATCAATGGCTCCAGGAGGGGGCCGCGCGGCCCCCTCCCAACTATTTCACAGCCCCGGGGAGGTGGTGGTCCCCGGGGCTTTGAGGTCCGTAACGGACCCCCATATTCAAATGTTTAGTGCCCGGGGAGGTGGCGGTCCTCGGGGCTGCGGGAGGGCAAAGAGCCCTCCCGCACCATTATTTTCTTAAGCCCCGGGGGTGGCGGTCCCCGGGGCTTGGGGGCCTTAGAGGCCCCCACATTAAATTTAAACCCCCCACCATGCCCCCGGGACTTGGCCCACCCGGGGGCAAATTAACATCGAGCGCGGGAGACCGCGCTTCGATTTTCTTTTCGGCAGGATCCGCGCTCCCTGAGCGCATCCTGCCGATTTTTTTTTAAATGCTTTTTTCTACCCAGGGGATCCTTGTGGGACCCCCTGAGCAGACCTAGGGGGTCAGGGTGTTTCTACCCTGCCCCCTTTGTGCGTTTGCGCACTTTTTTACTGCTTTCTTGTTCCTCGGTTCTACCGAGGAACAAGATGGCTGCCAACACTTCCTGGTTTGGAGTGTTGACAGCCAATTAGCAGAGAGCTCGTGATCGGGAGGGTGCGCGAATCCGACGCGGCCATAGATATATATGTGATTTTCCTTTTGATTTTCTCAGGAACTACTGAACGGATTTACACCATTTAACAAAAGGGTTCTTTCTGAACCAAGAACTACCTCTTTGCCAAATTTGGTGTAATTCCGTTCAGCAGTTCGGGCTGTAGCCGTGTCTAAAGTTTCCTATGGGAAAATGAATGGGAAAAACACGTTTTGGGACCCCCTTTTTCTCGGCCCCCGCTTGACGAATCACCCGAGACTTTCAGGGTAGGAGCGGACCGGAGCGGAGTGTGTGGGGGGGCCGATAAGTCCCCCCAAAGCCCCCGGGGACCGCCACCCCCCCCGGGGCTTTTATTAATTATAATTGCGGGGGGCACACGGCCCCCCACTGCCCCGAGGACCGCCACCTCCCCAGGGCAATAATATGCAAATTAGGGGGTGCGGAACGGACCCCCGAGCCCCGGGGACCACCATCTCCCCAGGGCTGTGCATTGGATGGGAGGGGGCCTGCGCGGCCCCCCTCCTGGAGCCAGTGATGGCCCTGGGGACCGCCACCCCCCAGGGCCGGATCCTGCAGTGTCCCGGGGTGCCCATCCCAGGGACACTGCTGTTCGCAATGACAGGACGGGAGCCTCGTGGCTCCCGCCCTGTCATTGCAAACTGCTTTGCTTCATTGAAGCGAGAGCAGGGAAACCTGCTCTCGCTTCAATGAAGCAAAGCTGATTGCTTTTCCACACTGGGAGCTGCATGTCAGCAGCTCCCAGTGTAGAAAAGCAATGTCGGCTCCCGCAGGAGGCGGGTAGCCGGCGGGACCGTGGGGGAATTGGGGACCCCCCCACGGTCCCCAACGGAGAGGGCCAGCCCCGGGGGATGGGGTCCCCGGGGCTAGAAGTGGCCCGGGAGGGGAGCCACGCGGCCTCCCTCCCCCAAAAATTAAAATAAATAAATAAAGGCCGGGCCCCGGGGGATGTGGTCCCTGGGGCCAATAGAGGCCTCAGGAGGGGGGCCACGCAGCCCCCCTCCATAATTAAACATTAATATGTATGTGGCCATGCCCCGGGGGATGGGGTCCCCGCGGCTGGAATTGGCCACGGGAGGGGGGCCCACGTGGCCCCCTTCCCGTTCAATTTTTTATTTTTTATTTAAATGGGGGTAAGGCCCTGGGGGATGGGGTCCCCAGGGCCTAAAAAAAGTAAAATGAAGGGGGGCCACGCAGCCCCCCTTCTAAATAAACTTTAAAAAAAAAAAAACACGGAGATCGTGCCGAGGCCCGCCCCCTCCTAGCAACACAGTGCAAACGCGCCCTGTGGTGCGTTTTACAATGGGGAATTATTTCCCTTTCAATACTGGGGGTCCCTGGGGGCCAACTAGCGCACCAGGGACCTCCAGTAAGCTCCACAGGGCTGTGTTGCAGAGAGGTGGTCCAGGCCACGCCCCTTTTTACACCTCTCTGCAAAGCAGCTCCGTGGCACTTACTGGAGGTACCTGGTTGGCTAGTTGGACCCCAGGGACCCTCAGGATTCAAGGGGACTTAATCCCCCAACTTAAAACGTGCCACAGGGCGCGTTTGCACAGTGGTGAAGGGAGGGGGCGGGGCCTGAGGTGACATGTGTGCAAACGCGCCCTGTGGCGCGTTTTAAGTTGGGGAATTAATTCCTCTTCAATCCTGAGGGTCCCTGGGGGCCAACTAGCCCACCAGGTACCTCCAGTAAGCGCCACAGAGCTGCGTTGCAGAGGTGTAAAAAGGGGCGTGGCCTCTGAACACCTCTCTGCAACGCAGCTCCCTGGCACATAATGGAGGTACCTGGTGGGCTAGTTGGCCCCCAAGGACCCTTAGTATTCAAGGGGAATTAATCCCTCAACTTAAAATGCGCCACGGGGCTTATTTGCACACATGTCACCTCAGGCCCCCCCCCTCCCTTCACCACTGTGCAAACGCGCCCCGGGGTGCGTTTTAAGAGGAAGTTTTAATCCCCCTGCCCTATTATGTACAAGGGCCTTACAGAGGAGGTCATGCTAATCACAGGGGTACCCCAACGCATAGTGTTCCCTAATGTATGTAGGTGTTTTCACTGTATTCTAAGTGTCTTATAGCATAGCACTGGCTCTAGGCCTGGTTAGTCCGAGTCAGTTACCACCAGTACCCGTCTGAAAAAGTTGTGGGCACAGGATGATTTTGCAACAAGGCCTCTTTCTGCTCCTCTGTTGGTTCTTTCTGCACATGTCTTGCTTCTTCCTGCTCTTTTCTTCGTCTTTGTGGACTTCTGTTGCTTCTTTCTGCATTTCTTTTGCTTCTTTCTGTGTGTTTTTTCTTCTTTCTTCACATGTCCTACCTCTGTAGGCATAGTTAGAAACTAGCATTTAAAAAACCTTTGAAATTCACTTAAAAACCATAGGTTTCAGGCACGTTATAGTTAGAAATTAGCATTTAAAAAACCTTTGAAATTCACTGAAAAAACCATAGGTTTCAGACACGTTATAGTTAGAAATTAGCATTTAAAAAACCTTTGAAATTCACTGAAAAAACCTTTCAGACACGTTATAATTAGAAATTAGCATTTAAAAAACCTTTGAAATTCACTGAAAAAACCATAGGTTTCAGGCACGTTATAATTAGAAATTAGCATTTAAAAAACCTTAGAAATTCACTGAAAAAACCATAGGTTTTAGGGACAGTTATAGTTAGTTGGACTTTTCACTCGTACAAAACCCGTGAAATTCCCCCGTTATAGTTAGTTCAGCTAACTATAACTCGTGCCCCCGCAATGCACTGCTGATGACGTCACATATTACATCACTCATGACATGGTCAGTGACATCACTGATGACATCTTAGATGACATCACTGATGACATCACTGATAACATCATCCATGTGATAATTTCATGCATCTTCTCACACCCTAATATAACTTTTGATACACTCACTCTAAATTACAGACTGCCATTCTCAAAACCATAGACACTCCAACACCAATAACTACATACACACTCACTGATTCTTAGGTCTACACACACATCCACTCACTCACCCGTACAGTCACTCATACTTTCGGTCACTCAGTATAGGACTATCATATGTACTCATACACCTATATAGACACTAACACACCGCCACTCAACCATAGAGGTACTCACACACCTAGTCAGTCATGCAAATAATTAATCACACTGCCACTTACTCACCTATACAGTTATACACACACCAGCTCACTTACTCATACAAATACTAGCACATTCTTACGCTCTTATACAATCACTGATACAAGTACACACAAATCCATACAGCCACTCTCACAATCACACACTCTCACTTATAGCCATTTATATACTCCAACACACATATATACTGCCTTTCACATATGTAGTTACTCACACATGTACCACTGAGATATACATTCACTCACTCACCCACCCATACACAAACTCACCCACCCATACAGTCCATCACAGATGCACTCTTGAAACCATGCACCCAGTGAATCACCCACTCACACATCTATGCACAGAGTCACACACACCCCACCCACACAAACACTCAGGCACCCATACAGATACTCAGACAACCAATCAATAACCCATGTAGACACTCATGTAGCTATTCGCAAACCCATGCAGCCGCTTACACACCAATAGACAAACGGATACAGACATTCACACAGTTTAGTCACTAACCCATGCATTCAGTAAGATACGTTTAATCACTCACTTATAGAGTCAGTCATGCACCTACTAAATCATCCATTCAGACACTTATACACCCACTCATTCTTCAATACGCCTTTCCCTATATATATTAAACATATTTAAACTTTATAGAAACACACAGTCACTGGATGATGTCATCAGTGATGTCATCAGTGATGGCACTGACCATGTCATGAGTGATGTAATATGTGACGTCATCAGCAGTGCATTGCGGGCGCGAGTTATAGTTAGCTGAACTAACTATAACGGGGAATTTCACGGGTTTTGTACGAGTGAAATGTCCAACTAACTATAACTGTCCCTAAAACCTATGGTTTTTTCAGTGAATATATATATAAATATATATATTACCTACTGGCGATCGCCAGTAGGTAGTTATAGTTAGGACCTCGTTTCTATTCAAAAAGCGTTTTTTGTTTTGCAAATAACTTTGGCGCCGGTTGACGAAACTTCGCCAAATTTTCAAAACTAATGGGGGGCTTTGGTCAGCTCCTGTCTTGAAAGTTTCGGGGTGATTCGTCAAGCGGGGGCCGAGAAAAAAGGCGGGACCCAAAATGCGGTTTCCCCATGTTAATTTCCATAGGAAATTTTAGACATGGCTACAGCCCGAACTGCTAAACGGAATTACACCAAATTTGGCAAAAAGGTAGCTCTTGGTTCAGAAAGCGACCTTTTTTTAAATGGTGTAAATCCGTTCAGTAGTTGCTGAGAAATTCAAAAATAAACAAATATCAATATCTGGGCGGAGCCTAACCACACATCTCATTGTGAGATCTGATTGGCTGTCAGCACTTCATCCGGAATTGCTGGCAGCCATCTTGGGACCAATATACATGATAGCACCCCATTGAAATGCATTGTAGTGAATAGAAGGTTTTGAGGGTCACCAAAAGGAGACTGACTGACAGAGACTGACTGACGGAGAGACTGACTGAGAGACTGACTGAGAGACTGACTGAGAGACTGACTGAGAGACTGACTGAGAGACTGACTGAGCGAGACACTGACTGAGCGAGACACTGACTGAGCGAGAGAGTGACTGACTGAGAGACTGACTGAGAGAGACTGACTGAGAGAGAGAGAATGACTGACTGAGAGACTGACTGACTGAGAGAGAGACTGACTGACTGACAGAGAGAGTTAGACTGACTGACTGAGAGACTGACTGACTGAGAGGCTGACTGACAGAGAGAGACTGAATGACTGAGAGAGAGAGACTGACTGAGAGAGAGACTGACTGAGAGAGAGACTGACTGAGAGAGAGACTGACTGACTGACAGAGAGAGAGACAGACTGACAGAGAGAGACTGAGAGGGAGAGACTGACTGACTGAGAGAGAGACTGACTGACTGAATGAGAGAGAGAGACTGGCTGACTGACAGAGAGAGAGACTGACTGAGAGACTGACTGAGAGACTGACAGAGAGACTGACTGACAGAGAGAGAGAGACTGACTGAGGGAGAGAGAGAGAGACTGACTGAGGGAGAGAGAGACTGACTGACAGAGAGAGAGACTGACTGAGAGAGAGAGAGAGAGACTGACTGAGAGAGAGACTGACTGAGAGAGAGAGAGACTGACTGAGAGAGAGAGAGACTGACAGAGAGAGGGAGACTGACTGAGAGAGAGGGAGACTGACTGAGAGAGAGGGAGACTGTCAGAGAGAGAGAGAGAGAGGCTGACAGAGAGAGTGAGAGACTAACTGACAGAGAGAGACTGACTGAGAGAGAGAGAATGGCTGACTGAGAGAGAGAGAGACTAACTGACAGAGAGAGACTGACTGAGAGACTGACTGACTGACTGACAGAGAGAGACTGACTGACAGAGAGAGAGAGAGACTGACTGACTGACTGAGGGAGAGAGAGAATGACTGACAGAGAGAGAGACTGACAGAGAGAGACTGAGAGAGAGAGACTGACAGAGAGACTGACAGAGAGAGAGAGACTGACAGAGAGAGATATAGAGACTGACAGAGAGAGATATAGAGACTGACAGAGACTGACTGACAGAGAGAGAGACTGACTGACAGAGAGAGGGAGACTGACTGACAGAGAGAGGGAGACTGACTGACTGACAGAGAGAGAGAGAGAGACATACTGAGAGAGAGAGAGAGAGACTGGCAGAGAGAGAGACTGACTGACAGAGAGAGACTGACTGAGGGAGACAGAGAGACATACTGAGAGAGAGAGGGAGACTGACAGAGAGAGAGAGAGGCTGACAGAGAGAGTGAAAGACTGACTGACAGAAGAGAGAGACTGACAGAGAGAGACTGGCTGACAGAGAGAGAGACTGACTGAGAGAGAGACTGACTGACTGACAGAGAGAGAGAGACTGACTGACTGACTGACAGAGAGAGACTGACTGACAGAGAGAGAGAGAGAGAGAGAGACTGACTGACTGAGGGAGAGAGAGACTGACTGACAGAGAGAGAGACTGACAGAGAGAGACTGAGAGAGAGAGACTGACAGAGAGAGAGAGAGACTGACAGAGAGAGATATAGAGACTGACTGAGAGAGAGACTGACTGAGACAGAGACTGACTGACAGAGACAGAGACTGACTGACAGAGAGAGAGACTGACTGACAGAGAGAGGGAGACTGACTGACAGAGAGAGGGAGACTGACTGACAGAGAGAGGGAGACTGACTGACAGAGAGAGGGAGACTGACTGACAGAGAGAGGGAGACTGACTGACAGAGAGAGGGAGACTGACTGACAGAGAGAGAGAGACTGACTGACAGAGAGAGAGAGACTGACTGAGGGAGAGAGAGAGACATACTGAGAGAGAGAGAGAGACTGGCAGAGAGAGAGACTGACTGACAGAGAGAGACTGAGGGAGACAGAGAGACATACTGAGAGAGAGAGAGAGACTGACAGAGAGAGAGGGAGACTGGCAGAGAGAGAGAGAGAGACTGACAGAGAGAGAGGGAGACTGACAGAGAGAGAGAGAGAGGCTGACAGAGAGAGTGAAAGACTGACTGACAGAAGAGACTGACTGAGAGAGAGACTGGCTGACAGAGAGAGAGAGACTGACTGAGAGAGACACTGACTGACTGAGAGACTGACTGACTGAGAGACTGACAGAGAGAGACTGACTGACAGAGAGAGACTGACTGACAGAGAGAGACTGACAGAGAGAGACTGACTGACAGAGAGAGACTGACAGAGAGAGGCTGACAGAGAGAGACTGACAAAGAGAGAGAGAGACTGACTGACAGAGAGAGAGAGACTGACTGACAGAGAGAGAGAGACTGACTGACAGAGAGAGAGAGACTGACTGAGAGAGAGAGAGACTGACTGAGAGAGAGACTGGCTGACTGAGAGAGAGACTGGCTGACTGAGATAGAGACTGACAGAGAGAGACAGACTGACAGAGAGAGACTGACAGAGAGAGAGAGACTGACAGAGAGAGAGACTGACAGAGAGAGACAGACTGACAGAGAGAGACTGACTGACAGAGAGAGACTGACAGAGAGAGAGAGACTGACAGAGAGAGAGAGACTGACTGACTGAGAGACTGACTGACTGAGAGACTGACAGAGAGAGACTGACTGACAGAGAGAGACTGACTGACAGAGAGAGACTGACAGAGAGAGAGAGACTGACAGAGAGAGAGAGACTGACAGAGAGAGAGAGACTGACTGACAGAGAGAGAGAGACTGACTGAGAGAGAGAGAGACTGACAGAGAGAGACTGACTGACAGAGAGAGACTGACTGACAGAGAGAGACTGACAGAGAGAGAGACCGACTGACTGGTTGAGGGGGAGAGAGACTGACTGACTGACAGAGAGAGAGAGAGAGACTGACTGACAGAGACTGAGAGAGAGAGACTGACAGAGAGAGATAGCGACTGACAGAGAGAGAGACTGACAGAGAGAGATAGCGACTGACAGAGAGAGAGACTGACTGACTGACTGACAGAGAGAGAGAGACTGACTGACTGAGAGAGAGACTGACAGAGAGAGAATGACTGACTGACAGAGAGAGACTGACTGACTGACAGAGAGAGACTGACTGAATGAGAGAGAGAGACTGGCTGACTGACTGAGAGAGAGAGACTGACTGACTGACTGAGAGAGAGACTGACTGACTGAATGAGAGAGAGAGACTGGCTGACTGACTGGGAGAGAGAGACTGGCTGACTGACTGGGAGAGAGAGACTGGCTGACTGACAGAGACTGACTGACTGAGAGACTGACTGACAGAGAGAGAGAGACTGACTGACGGATAGAGAGACTGACTGACGGAGAGAGAGACTGACTGACTGAGAGAGAGACTGACTGAGAGAGAGAGACTGGCTGAGAGAGAGACTGACAGAGAGAGAGGGAGACTGTCAGAGAGAGAGAGAGGCTGACAGAGAGAGTGAGACTAACTGACAGAGAGAGACTGACTGACTGAGAGAGAGACTGACTGACTGACTAAGAGAGAGAGACTGACTGACTGACAGAGAGAGACTGACTGACTGACAGAGAGAGACTGACTGACTGAGAGACTGACTGACAGAGAGACTGACTGACAGAGAGACTGACTGACAGAGAGACTGACTGACAGAGAGACTGAGAGAGAGACTGACTGACAGAGAGAGAGAGAGAGAGACTGACTGACTGAGGGAGAGAGAGACTGACTGACTGACAGAGAGAGAGAGACTGACTGACAGAGAGAGAGAGACAGAGAGAGAGACTGACAGAGAGAGAGACTGACAGAGAGAGAGAGAGAGACTGACAGAGAGAGAGATAGAGACTGACTGAGAGAGAGATAGAGACTGACTGAGAGAGAGACTGACAGAGAGAGAGAGAGACTGACTGACAGAGAGAGAGAGACTGACTGAGAGAGAGAGAGACTGACAGAGAGAGACTGACTGACAGAGAGAGACTGACTGACAGAGAGAGACTGACAGAGAGAGAGACCGACTGACTGGTTGAGGGGGAGAGAGACTGACTGACTGACAGAGAGAGAGAGAGACTGACTGACAGAGACTGAGAGAGAGAGACTGACAGAGAGAGAGAGAGACTGACTGAGAGAGAGAGACTGACTGACTGACTGAGAGACTTACTGACTGACTGAGAGACTGGCAGAGAGAGAGACTGACTGACAGAGAGAGACTGACTGAGGGAGAGAGAGACTGACTGAGGGAGAGAGACATACTGAGAGAGAGAGAGAGAGAGAGAGAGACTGACAGAGAGAGACTGACAGAGAGAGAGGGAGACTGACAGAGAGAGAGAGAGAGGCTGACAGAGAGAGTGAAAGACTGACTGACAGAAGAGAGAGACTGACAGAGAGAGAGACTGGCTGACAGAGAGAGACTGACTGACAGAGACTGACTGACTGACAGAGAGAGACTGACTGACTGTGAGAGAGACTGACTGACTGAGAGAGAGACTGACTGACTGAGAGAGAGACTGACTGACTGACTGTGAGAGACTGACTGACTGAGAGAGAGACTGACTGACTGAGAGAGAGACTGACTGACTGAGAGAGAGACTGACTGAGAGACTGACTGACAGAGAGAGACTGACTGACAGAGAGAGACTGACTGACAGAGAGAGAGTGACTGACAGAGAGAGACAGACTGACAGAGAGAGACTGACTGACAGAGAGAGAGACCGACTGACTGACTGAGGGGGAGAGAGACTGACTGACAGAGAGAGACTGACTGACAGAGACTGAGAGAGAGAGACTGACAGAGAGAGAGAGAGACTGACAGAGAGAGATATAGAGAGAGACTGACTGAGAGAGAGACTGACTGATTGAGAGAGAGAGAGACTGACTGACAGAGAGAGACTGACAGAGAGAGAATGACTGACAGAGAGAGACTGACAGACTGAAAGAGAGAGACTGACTGACTGAATGAGAGAGACTGGCTGACTGCCTGAGAGAGAGAGACTGACTGACTGAGAGACTGACTGACTGACTGAGAGACTGGCAGAGAGAGAGACTGACAGAGAGAGAGACTGACTGAGGGAGAGTGAGACTGACTGACAGAGAGAGAGAGAGACATACTAAGAGAGAGAGAGACATACTGACAGAGAGAGAGAGAGAGACTGACAGAGAGAGATAGAGAGAGACTGACTGACTGAGAGAGAGAGAGACTGACTGACAGAGAGAGAGTGACTGACAGAGAGAGAGAGACTGACAGAGAGAGACAGAGAGAGACTGACTGACTGACAGAGAGACTGACTGACAGAGATAGACTGACTGACAGAGATAGACTGACTGAGAGACTGACAGAGAGAGACTGACTGAGAGAGACTGGCTGACTGCCTAAGAGAGACTGACAGAGAGACTGACTGACAGAGAGAGAAAGGCTGACTGAGGGAGAGAGAGACTGACTGAGGGAGAGAGAGACTGACTGACAGAGAGAGAGAGAGAGAGACTGACAGAGAGAGAGGGAGACTGACAGAGAGAGAGAGAGGCTGACAAAGAGAGTGAGAGACTGACTGACAGAGAGAGAGACTGACTGAGAGAGAGAGAGACTGGCTGACAGAGAGAGAGAGAGACTGACTGAGAGAGAGGCTGACTGACTGACTGACAGAGAGAGAGAGACTGACTGACTGACTGATAGAGAGAGACTGACTGACAGAGAGACTGACTAACTGACTGCGAGAGAGACTGACAGAGAGAGACTGACAGACCGAGAGAGAGACGAACTGACTGAGAGAGAGAGAGACTGACTGAGAGACTGACTGACAGAGAGAGAGAGACTGACTGACTGAGAGAGAGAGACTGACTGAGAGAGAGAGAGACTGACTAACTGACTGCGAGAGAGACTGACAGACCGAGAGAGAGACGAACTGACTGAGAGAGAGAGACAAACTGACTGACAGAGAGAGAGACTGACTGAGAGAGAGAGAGACTGACTAACTGACTGCGAGAGAGACTGACAGAGAGAGAGAGACTGACAGACCGAGAGAGAGACGAACTGACTGAGAGAGAGAGACTGACTGAGAGAGAGGCTGACTGACTGACTGACAGAGAGAGAGAGACTGACTGACTGAGAGAGAGACTGACTAAGAGAGACTGACTGACTAAGAGAGACTGACAGAGAGAGAGAGACTGACTGACTGAGGGAGAGACTGACTGACAGAGAGAGAGAGAGACTGACTATGAGAGAGAGAGAGAGAGACTGACAGAGAGAGAGACTGACTGAGAGAGAGAGAGAGAGAGAGAGAGAGACTGACAGAGAGAGTGAGAGACTGACTGACTGAGGGAGAGACTGACTGACAGAGAGAGACTGACTGACTGAGAGACAGAGACTGACTGACTGAGAGAGAGAGACTGACTGACTGACTTAGAGAGAGACTGACTGACACAGAGAGAGAGAGAGAGAGAGACTGACTGACTGAGAGAGAGAGAGACGTCAGTACTTTGTGAAGTCAGTACTTTGTGCCAGAGGGAGGAAACAACAAAAGATTACTGTAGGGGAGAAGCAAGGGAAAGAGCATGAGCTACAAAAGGGATAAGCTAAATAAAGAGAAATAAAGATTTTTTTTACTCTAGCCCCACCCCTACCGGTGCGGCCCTCGGCCACAAACCACACTGTAATTTTGGCCCCCGACAGAAAGTTTGTGAGTACCCATGTTCTAAGGTGATTTTACCCTGTGATAAACCTTCTGCTGGGATATCATTAATCATGTTTGAGAGAAAACTATTTTCTCATGCTTGTCCCATAGAGGTTTGGAAGTTGTTCCAGAAGCTAAAATGAGAGCATATTTTCTGTAAATTCACATTATCTTTCTCAGTCATGTGAGAATGAAGTCTGACATTCTCAGTAAAACATGTACATCCAACAAGGGCAGAGACTGTCAGTTGATTCCTTTGTGTTCTACTGCAGCTTCCCAGAGTGTTCTAAAGAACAACTAGAGCGCTAACAGTTTTACTTATGACACAATTAAGGCACACCTGAAGTCATCTTGATTGGAATAAACTGGTAACACTTAAAACATTTAATTTAAAAAGGAACAAAATGAAGGGGTTCATTTTGCCATAGCAATTATGGTTAGTGCTGCAGAGAGAAAAATTAGGGCACATTTTGAGTGACTTCTCAAATCCTCTTCTATTTCATAAAAAAATTCTGACATTCAGACTGAAACATGCACTTTCAATACCAGCAGCAGACTTCCAGTTAACTCCCTGGTGAGCAGTAGCTTTACTACAGTGATCTAATGAGCAACTAGAGTGCTAACATTCTGAATTCATGGCAAATGTGTGACACATCTGAATGTCTTCTTAATGGATTCAAAGTAAAAAACTGAAAGCATTTCCTACTGACGAGACTGTAGTAAATGAGGAAATTAGGAAACTTCATAACAAATAAGTCTCCGAAGATGGCCACCGGAGAAAAAAGAGCCCAAATGTAGCACAAATATCACCCAGATGTAGCCCACATATAGCCCAATGACAGTAGTGTACAAAACACTACCCATGCAATGCTCCAATCACTTATGCACTACCCATGCACTCCTCTAATTACCCAGACACTACTTATTCACTCCTTCGATTACCCAGCCAGTAGCCATGCACTCCTCCAATCACCCAGTCACTACCCATGCACTTATAAAATCACCATGCACTATCCTTGCACTCCTCCAATCACGCAGGCAGTACCCATGCACTCATGCAATCATCCAGGCACTACCCTTGCACTCATGCAATCATCCAGGCATTACCCATAAACTCAAGCAATCACTCAGGCAAAACCTATGCACTTAAAAAACCATCCAAACAATACCTATCCACTTACAAAATCACCCAGGCACTACTGATGCACTCCTGCAATCACCCAGGCACTCCTCATCCACTCATGCAATAACCCAGGCACTACTCATGCACTGCTCCAATCACCCATGCACTACCCATGCACTCCTCCAATCACCCAGCCAGTACCTATGCACTTATCCAATCACTCCACCAATACCCATGCACTTATAAAATTACCATGCACTATCCTTGCACTCTTACAATCGCCCAGGTACTACTGATGCACTCATGCAATCATCCAGGCATTACCCATAAACTAATGTAATCAGTCAAGCATTACCCATGCACTCTTCAATCACCCATACATTACCTGTGCACTCATGCAATCACCCAGGCAGTAACCAAGCACTTACAAAATCAGCCAGGCACTACCCATGCACTCCTCCAATCACCCAGACACTACCATTGCAGTTATACAATCACTCAGCCATTATGCATGCACTCCTTCAATTAGTCACGCACCATAGGTTTCAGGGACGTTATACTTAGAAATTAGCATTTAAAAACCTTAGAAATGCACTGAAAAAAACCACAGGTTTCAGGGACGTTATAGTTAGAAATTAGCATTTAAAAAACCTTAAAAATTCACTGAAAAAACCACAGGTTTCAGGGACTTTATAGTTAGTTGGACATTTTACTCGCCCGTTATAGTTGGTTGAGCTAACTATAACTTGCGCCCCCGCAATGCACTGCTGATGGCGTCACATATTACATCATTCATGACATGGTCAGTGTGGTAAGTTGGCCTGGCATATGCTGTCCACTAATTATAGTGGGCACCTTGCACCAGTCCAAATTGACTCTTATGGTAGGTAGGTTAAAGACAACCTTATTGAAAGCTATCCTAGTGGTAGCTGTGGAGAGCAGCCTTCAGGCTAAGTCTTGAAGGAATGTAAAGCAGCTTGTTTTACCAGTCTATAATCTCTTGAGTGACCAAATGAAAGAGCACCACACCAGGTATATATTCAAAATATATGTATTTATTACTAAACACACCCCTCTAGTCTCTTTATGAGGCTAGAGTTCGAAGTACATAGGTTATAAGATCTTAAATCACAGTAATAGCACAAATACACGTTTGGGCCCTAGGGGCGTACCAAACCATATACCAATAAAGTGGTATGCGAACCACGACTGAACTAGACACTAGGCCTAGAGCCTCTAGAAGTGCTTGGACCACAAGGAACCACCCAAGGTAGTGACACAGGGGACCCACGGGAGACGCGTGCAGTGTAAATACACAACCGCGATACGCCGTTAACTTCTATGGAGAAAGTCGGGATCGGGAAAATAGAGGAAAGGGACACTTTAAAGAGGACTAGGACAAAACCCTTTGAGATCTAGGACTTTGAAGAGTCTCTACCCACGGGAGCACCGGAGTACTCGTGTTACCTCACCCAGGGAAGCCGGGTGCATAGGTGCCTTTCGGGGTCGGGTTTCGTCGTCGGTTCTTATGGCGATCTGCTGCAAAGTGCTGCTGGCGACCAGGAGAAAAGTGTCCGGGTGGATGCAAGAGTGGATCGGAGTTCTGAAGAACCTGAAAGCAGAGGGGACAGAGTCTGGGTCACTAGCCAGTGACCAGGGAGGCGATGGACAGATGCCCACCGATGTCGAGTGCTTCAGGTGCGTTGACGGTCGTCTCGTTTCTGCAGCCACGAGGTCCAGGAGGCGTTGTCGGCGACCAGGAGCAGGATTCGGGCTGGTACACGATGTCTGTCGAGTGCTGCGGTGTCGGCGACCAGATTGGACCCAACAAGCCTTGGCAACGGCAAGTCTCGATGTAGCTGAAGATCGTCGATGGTGCAGACCAGCAAGGTCTGGGGAACTCACCCAGCAAGGGTAAGTGAGGGCAGGCCTGGAGCAACCAGACTGCCAAGTAAAGAAAAGATTGGCCTTCGGTAAGGGCTACTAGCCAACGGGCTAGCGACCGCGAAGGAGCCTCGTGACGCCGCACGTGGAGCTGGCTTACAGGACACTCGTGGAGTGGGGGCCAGTGATCTTCGGTGCAGGTGGTGCTGGAGGCTAGGGCTACTCGGAGCCCAAAGCACGACTTCTTGGGAGACCCAGAAGATGGTGCACTTGCAAGTGTGCTCGGTGTCCAGGGGTCACGGTCTCACGTTACCCACGATAGCCACGGGCCTCAGCTTTGCTGGGGACTCAGGGTAGCCTCGGGGAAGTCTGAGAATCCACCTCTGGTGATGCGATGACTTCGGCGTCCGACGGGAGCTTCAGTGATGCGAACCGGACAGATGCTTCTTTGGTGCCTGCCAAGCAGGGGAGTCACTCCTTGACCCCAAGGGAGATTCTTCAGTCCTCTAATCGTGAGTAGAGCGTCGAAGGTCCAGGATTCTGTTTCAGAGTTTCGTCCAGGTATAATCTAAAGTCCTAAGGACTGGGTTCCTACCTTTATTCTAAAAATAGGGGATGGACTACTCTGTGGCCCCACCTATGGGTGGGTCAGGGCAGAGGGGTGGCTACACCCCTTTCCCTTTGTCCAGTTCGCGCCAAAGCAGGGGCTGCAAGCCCCTGATCCGGTTTGAACTGGGGTATGCACAGGGACACCAAATGTGCCCCCAGTGCAGGACTTCAAAGCACCCGAAAGTGCTCCCGCCCAGCCCCAATACACATTGTCCTGTCTGGGGAGGTGGTCACACCTCCCTGGGACAGGAAACCTATTGTCCAGGCCTCCCCTGCCGGAGTTTCGTCCAGCAGCAGGAGGCCAGACTCGTGTCTGTGGCAGCAGCATCCATTTTGTGATGCCAGGGCTCTGGAAAGAAGTTACCGGACTCGTCAGAGTTAACATGCCTTTCCCTCTAGAAGGGTGGAATGCTACCCCCGCCGCCAGAATTGGCGGGGGGTAGTATTCCAAGATGTTTGACACCAAACACGACATGTTTCGGTGCAGCCATTCCATAGTTAGCATTTTACCGCGAGGATATAATGCGTTTAAGAGTATATGGTCAGGCTGCACTACAAACAGCATCAGAGATGGTCTCCGAACGCTGCAGAGGGGCCCTGCTCATGCAGGGGCACCCTCTCACATAGGAACCATGCACTCTGCCTTTAGGATTGATAAGGCCTGCCTTAGGAGTGACTTATAGGTTTATATGTGTGTATGCATTTAGTGATATAGGTAACCTATACCACAGCAAGGGGTGCATGCACCACCTTACCCAGGCTGCTGTAGCAGACCTGTGGTGTCAGTTTGGATGGCCTACCAGGGGTGGCATAATATATGCTGCAGCCCCTGGCAGGCCTCTGAGGTACCTATGCCCTTGGTACATAGTATACCATATACTAGGGACTTACAAGGGCACTCCAGATCCCAATCAGAGATGTGCCTAAGGCACATGGAGACCCTTTTAAAGAGGAAACAGCTAGGCTGGGGTTCTGAATAGCAGGGCCCCAGCCAGACTAATGTCGAAAACCAGTGAAGTATCAGCAAAAAGTGGGGGTACCCCTGTGAAGCAGATCCTACTCTCCTACACAACCCCCCCAAACGTAGGGACATTAAACTAACCTTGCCCAGTTAAGTCTTCATGTTCTAAGTGGAAATACCTAGAGAGTCCATCTGCATTCGCATGGTTACTCCCAGGCCTATGTTCCACTGTAAAGTCCATCCCCTGTAGGGAAATGGACCACCTAAGCAGTTTGGGGTTTTCACCCTTCATTTGTTTTAGCCATAAGAGGGGCTTATGGTCTGTCTGAACCAGGAAGTGTGTACCAAACAAGTATGGCCTCAACTTCTTCAGAGCCCAGACCACAGCAAAGGCCTCCCTCTCTATGGCTGACCAACGTTTCTCTCTAGGGGTCAGCCTTCTGCTAATAAAAGCTACTGGCTGATCCTGACCTTCTTCATTCAATTGTGACAGTACAGCCCCTACCCCCAATTCAGATGCATCAGTTTGAACAATGAACTTCTTGGAGTAATCAGGACTCTGCAGAATTGGAGCAGTGCACATGGCCTGCTTGAGGTCATCAAATGCCTTTTGACAGCTAACTGTCCACTGAACCTTTTTGGGCATTTTCTTAGAAGTTAAGTCATTCAAGGGTGTCACTATTGATCCATACCCCTTGACAAATCTCCTATAGTACCCAGTCAGGCCTAAGAAGGCTCTCACCTGAGTCTGGGTAGTTGGAGCAGTCCAGTCCATGATGGTCTGGATCTTGCTCTGCAAAGGTTGAACCTGGCCTCCACCCACAAGGTGGCCCAGGTACACAACCTGACTCTGCCCTATCTGGCACTTAGTGGCCTTGATAGTCAGGCCTGCCTTTTGCAGGGCCTGTAAAACATTCCTGAGGTGGACCAGGTGATCCTCCCAGGTGGAGCTAAAGACAGCAATATCATCTAGATAAGCTGCACTATAGGCCTCCAGTCCTGTGAGAACTGTGTTCACCAACCTCTGGAAAGTGGCAGGTGCATTTTTCAGACCAAAGGGCATCACCACAAATTGATAATGCCCACTAGGGGTTGAAAATGCTGTTTTGGGCTTTGCAGCATCAGCTAGTCTGATCTGCCAGTAGCCAGCTGTTAGGTCAAATGTGCTGAGATATTTGGCAGAGGCCAAAGTATCTATGAGCTCATCTGCCCTGGGTATTGGATGGGCATCAGTCCTAGTGACTGCATTGAGGCCCCTGTAGTCTACACAAAACCTCATCTCTCTTTTCCCACCACTGGTGTGAGGTTTAGGTACTAGGACTACTGGACTAGCCCAAGGGCTATCTGAGGGCTCAATCACTCCCAATTCCAACATCTTCTGGACTTCAGTCCTGATACAGTCCCTGACATGGTCAGGTTGCCTATAAATCTTGTTTTTAATAGGCAGACTGTCCCCAGTGTCCACTTCATGAGTGCACCAGGTGGTCTGACTGGGTGTCAGAGAAAACATATGTCTAAACTGATTGAGGACTTGCCTGCAATCAGTTTGTTGCTGGGTAGTGAGGCTGCCTGCCAAGGCTACACCATCAACTGACCCATCGTCAGGGTTCTGTGAGAGCAGGTCAGGGAGTGGGTCACTCTCTTCCTCCTGCCCTTCATCAGTAGCCATGAGCAAGCCCATGTCTGCCCTGTCCACATATGGCTTAAGTCTGTTGACATGGAGAACCCTGTGGGGACTCCTGGGTGTTCCCAGGTCTACTAAGTAAGTGACCTCACCCTTCTGCTCAACAATAGTGTGGGGTCCACTCCATTTGTCTTGGAGAGCTGCTGGGGCCACTGGCTCCAACACCCACACCTTCTGTCCTGGCTGGTAAACAGTTAGGACAGCCTTTTGGTCATGCCAGGCCTTTTGAAGTTCCTGGCTAGCCTCAAGGTTTTTGGTTGCCTTTTTCATGTACTCAGCCATCCTGGAGCGGAGACCAAGTACATAGTCCACTATATCTTGCTTTGGGGGCTTGAGAGGTAACTCCCATCCTTCCTTCACCAAGCACAGTGGACCCCTCACAGGGTGGCCAAACAGAAGTTCAAAAGGGCTGTAACCAACCCCCTTCTGAGGCACCTCCCTATATGCGAATAAAAGGCAGGGCAAGAGTATGTCCCATCTACGCCTAAGCTTTTCTGGGAGCCCTTTAATCATGCCCTTTAAGGTTTTGTTGAATCTCTCAACTAAACCATTGCATTGTGGGTGATAGGGTGTGGTGAACTTATAAGTAACTCCACACTCCTTCCACATTGCCTTTAAGTACCCAGACATGAAGTTTGCACCCCTGTCTGATACCACCTCCTTAGGAAAGCCCACTCTTGAGAAAATTCCCAGGAGGGCCCTTGCCACCACAGGTGCTGTAGTGGTCCTAAGGGGTATAGCCTCTGGATACCTGGTGGCATGATCCACTACCACCAGTATAAATCTGTGCCCAGATGCTGTTTGGGGATCCATGGGACCAACAATGTCAATCCCTACCCTCTCAAAGGGCACCCCCACCACAGGTAGTGGTATCAGGGGGCCTTTGTAGTGCCACCTGCTTTGCCACTGGCTTGGCAGGTTACACAGGAGCGACAAAACTCCTTACTGTCTTCAGACATGTGGGGCCAGTGAAAGTGAGGGACAATTCTGTCCCAAGTCTTGTTCTGGCCCAGGTGTCCTGCTAAGGGAATATCATGGGCTAGGGTCAATAGGAAGCCCCTGAACTTCAAAGGTATTACCAACCTCCTGGTAGCACCAGGCTTGGGGTCTCTACTCTCTGAGTACAGGAGTCCATCATCCCAATACACTGTATGGGGACCACTAGCTTTCCCAGCAGCCTCAGCAGCAGCTTGCTGTCTGAGGGGTTCAAGGGAGGGGCAGCTCTGCTGCTCCTGGCTCAGATCTGCCCTAGAAGGTCCCCCTGTCCCCAAGAACTCAACCTGGTCAGGCTCAAGTTCCTCTGGGACAGTTCCTTCTTCAGGGCTGAGATCATCCCCCTCAAGGGACTGATCTTCCTCCTGAGCCAAGGGGGAAGGCACTGCCTTAACCCTACTACTCCTCCTCTTGGAAGGCACTTGGTCCATTCTTTCAGAATCCAAGGCCTGTTCAGTTTTAGACAGTTTAGCTTGTGACCTGGTCACAGCAAACACATCTGCAGGGATCCCCAGCATTTCTGCATGGGTCCTGAGCTCCACTTCTGCCCAAGCAGAAGTCTCTAAGTCATTGCCAAGCAAGCATTCGACTGGTAGGTTTGCACTCACCACAACCTTCTTAAGGCCAGTTACCCCTCCCCAGGAGAAGTTAACAACTGCCAGAGTATGGTCTGTTCTGACATTGCTAGCATTGGTCACTTGGTACATTTCACCAAGTATAACTTGCCCAGGTAGCACAAGGTCTTGTGTCACCATTGTGACACTTGCCCCTGTGTCCCTAAATGCCAAAGCCTCTCGTCCATTGATTAAAGGCTGTTGTCTGTACTTGCCCAGATTACTGGGACTCACAGTGGAGGTCACATCCATGCCTCCATCACAGACTAACACAGCCTGAGTCAGCTCCCTGACTAAGTCAGAGCCCAACTCAGTTCCCAGGGTGAACCCTACTAAACCCTTGGCTGGAGCACTTCCACCAACTGTACTAGGGGGAACAGGTGCCTTAGGGGCATTGGTGGAGGCTGGACTGGAGTCTTTGGACTTGGTGCAATCACTGGTCCAGTGGGTCTTTTGCTTACAGACCTTGCACCATGGTTTTCTTTGGCCTTTACCCTTGGTAGACTGGGAATCCCCACCAGAAGAAGATTTTTGGGGGCCTGATGAAGACTTTTGATCTTTACCCTTCTCCCCACCCTTGTCAGAGTTCTTAGCATCTTGCTTCTTGGTTTCCCCACCTTGGTTCTGTACCTTCTGCTTCACCCTGGTTCTGACCCATTTGTCTGCCTTCTTTCCCAATTCTTGGGGAGAGGTCAGATCAGAGTCAACCAGGTACTGATGCAACAGCTGGTTTTGACAGTTATTAAGAATCTGCTCCCTCATTATCAGATTATACAATCCTGAGAAGTCACACACCTTACTGCCCATCAACCAGCCTTCCAGAGCCTTGGCAGAACAATCCACATAGTCTACCCAGTCTTGAGTCTGTGCTTTTTGGGTGTCTCTGAACTTCAACCTGTACTGTTCAGTGGTTAGGCCAAACCCATCAATAAGAGCACTCTTCAAGACCTTGTAATTGTCAGCATCCTCCTCTCTAACAGTGAGGAGCTTGTCTCTACCTTTGTCAGCAAAGGAGAGCCACAAGATTGCTGCCCACTGCTCCTGAGGGACCTTCTGTACTTTACAGGCCCTCTCTAAAGCAGTTATCCATTTGTGGATATCATCCCCACTCTGGTAGGGAGGGACAATCTTGCTCAGGTTCCTATGGTCATAGGACCTTTCCCTATCTCTAGGGATATGGCTGCCACCATGGGACTCTAGTCCCAACTTTCTTCTCTCTTTAAGGAGATCTAGGGATTCTCTATCTAAAGCCAATTGCTTCTTCCTGATCTCCAGTTGAGTTTCCTCATACTGGACCAGTCTCTTTCTTCTCTCATGAGAGGATTCCCTCCTGTGAGAAGAAACAGAGCTCCCTATTGAGGTGCCAGAGTGGTTAGACTCCTGAGAAGGAGACCTAGACTTTCTGAGCACACTCATAATCCTTCCTGGGGGGACAAAGGTGTGGTTCTCCAGATCCTCATCTTCATCTTCCCCAGAAGGGATTGGGTTTTCCAGGTCAGGGTCATTGTCACCCTCCTGGTCAGTTTCAGAGGGGGGCTGGGGGTAGTAGTACCCCTGGCCCCTTCCTCATCTGCTGGCCCACCCTCTGCTCCTACCCCTTCAGTCTCTGAGGACTTACTAAGATCATAAGCCACCAACATCTCCTGGAGGTGTTGGGTGGTGGGACTTTGGCCTGTCCTTAATTTCCTCACGTTACACAAAGCTCTCAGTTCCAAGAATGGGAGTGTGTCATACTTGGAGGGGAAGCTCCATGGCTTCCTGCAGGGTATCTCTAGATCCTGCTTTTAAAGACATTACTAGTGTGGTGTGGTGTATGCACTACCTACTCTAGTGTGGCCTACTAAACTCTCTTGAGTTGTAGAAAGGGTTGTGCTATCCCTTAACACACAACTCTAAGTTCAGTAGAACTTACTGATATTCTAAGCTTAAATTATATGTACCTTAGGTACCTTTAGTGGTTTTCAGTTGATCAATTCAATTGAGATTATCTGGTAAAACAATAGCAAGCTGGAATCCCACACGCTGCACACCAATGTGAGTAAGTTGGCCTGGCATATGCTGTCCACTAATTATAGTGGGCACCTTGCACCAGTCCAAATCGACTCTTATGGTAGGTAGGTTAAAGACAACCTTATTGAAAGCTATCCTAGTGGTAGCTGTGGAGAGCAGCCTTCAGGCTAAGTCTTGAAGGAATGTAAAGCAGCTTGTTTTACCAGTCTATAATCTCTTGAGTGACCAAATGAAAGAGCACCACACCAGGTATATATTCAAAATATATGTATTTATTACTAAACACACCCCTCTAGTCTCTTTATGAGGCTAGAGTTCGAAATACATAGGTTATAAGATCTTAAATCACAGTAATAGCACAAATACACGTTTGGGCCCTAGGGGCGTACCAAACCATATACCAATAAAGTGGTATGCGAACCACGACTGAACTAGACACTAGGCCTAGAGCCTCTAGAAGTGCTTGGACCACAAGGAACCACCCAAGGTAGTGACACAGGGGACCCACGGGAGACGCGTGCAGTGTAAATACACAACCGCGATACGCCGTTAACTTCTATGGAGAAAGTCGGGATCGGGAAAATAGAGGAAAGGGACACTTTAAAGAGGACTAGGACAAAACCCTTTGAGATCTAGGACTTTGAAGAGTCTCTACCCACGGGAGCACCGGAGTACTCGTGTTACCTCACCCAGGGAAGCCGGGTGCATAGGTGCCTTTCGGGGTCGGGTTTCGTCGTCGGTTCTTATGGCGATCTGCTGCAAAGTGCTGCTGGCGACCAGGAGAAAAGTGTCCGGGTGGATCCAAGAGTGGATCGGAGTTCTGAAGAACCTGAAAGCAGAGGGGACAGAGTCTGGGTCACTAGCCAGTGACCAGGGAGGCGATGGACAGATGCCCACCGATGTCGAGTGCTTCAGGTGCGTTGACGGTCGTCTCGTTTCTGCAGCCACGAGGTCCAGGAGGCGTTGTCGGCGACCAGGAGCAGGATTCGGGCTGGTACACGATGTCTGTCGAGTGCTGCGGTGTCGGCGACCAGATTGGACCCAACAAGCCTTGGCAACGGCAAGTCTCGATGTAGCTGAAGATCGTCGATGGTGCAGACCAGCAAGGTCTGGGGAACTCACCCAGCAAGGGTAAGTGAGGGCAGGCCTGGAGCAACCAGACTGCCAAGTAAAGAAAAGATTGGCCTTCGGTAAGGGCTACTAGCCAACGGGCTAGCGACCGCGAAGGAGCCTCGTGACGCCGCACGTGGAGCTGGCTTACAGGACACTCGTGGAGTGGGGGCCAGTGATCTTCGGTGCAGGTGGTGCTGGAGGCTAGGGCTACTCGGAGCCCAAAGCACGACTTCTTGGGAGACCCAGAAGATGGTGCACTTGCAAGTGTGCTCGGTGTCCAGGGGTCACGGTCTCACGTTACCCACGATAGCCACGGGCCTCAGCTTTGCTGGGGACTCAGGGTAGCCTCGGGGAAGTCTGAGAATCCACCTCTGGTGATGCGATGACTTCGGCGTCCGACGGGAGCTTCAGTGATGCGAACCGGACAGATGCTTCTTTGGTGCCTGCCAAGCAGGGGAGTCACTCCTTGACCCCAAGGGAGATTCTTCAGTCCTCTAATCGTGAGTAGAGCGTCGAAGGTCCAGGATTCTGTTTCAGAGTTTCGTCCAGGTATAATCTAAAGTCCTAAGGACTGGGTTCCTACCTTTATTCTAAAAATAGGGGATGGACTACTCTGTGGCCCCACCTATGGGTGGGTCAGGGCAGAGGGGTGGCTACACCCCTTTCCCTTTGTCCAGTTCGCGCCAAAGCAGGGGCTGCAAGCCCCTGATCCGGTTTGAACTGGGGTATGCACAGGGACACCAAATGTGCCCCCAGTGCAGGACTTCAAAGCACCCGAAAGTGCTCCCGCCCAGCCCCAATACACATTGTCCTGTCTGGGGAGGTGGTCACACCTCCCTGGGACAGGAAACCTATTGTCCAGGCCTCCCCTGCCGGAGTTTCGTCCAGCAGCAGGAGGCCAGACTCGTGTCTGTGGCAGCAGCATCCATTTTGTGATGCCAGGGCTCTGGAAAGAAGTTACCGGACTCGTCAGAGTTAACATGCCTTTCCCTCTAGAAGGGTGGAATGCTACCCCCGCCGCCAGAATTGGCGGGGGGTAGTATTCCAAGATGTTTGACACCAAACACGACATGTTTCGGTGCAGCCATTCCATAGTTAGCATTTTACCGCGAGGATATAATGCGTTTAAGAGTATATGGTCAGGCTGCACTACAAACAGCATCAGAGATGGTCTCCGAACGCTGCAGAGGGGCCCTGCTCATGCAGGGGCACCCTCTCACATAGGAACCATGCACTCTGCCTTTAGGATTGATAAGGCCTGCCTTAGGAGTGACTTATAGGTTTATATGTGTGTATGCATTTAGTGATATAGGTAACCTATACCACAGCAAGGGGTGCATGCACCACCTTACCCAGGCTGCTGTAGCAGACCTGTGGTGTCAGTTTGGATGGCCTACCAGGGGTGGCATAATATATGCTGCAGCCCCTGGCAGGCCTCTGAGGTACCTATGCCCTTGGTACATAGTATACCATATACTAGGGACTTACAAGGGCACTCCAGATCCCAATCAGAGATGTGCCTAAGGCACATGGAGACCCTTTTAAAGAGGAAACAGCTAGGCTGGGGTTCTGAATAGCAGGGCCCCAGCCAGACTAATGTCGAAAACCAGTGAAGTATCAGCAAAAAGTGGGGGTACCCCTGTGAAGCAGATCCTACTCTCCTACAGTCAGTGACATCACTGATGACATCACTGATGACATCTCAAATGACATCACTGATGACATCACTGATGACATCATCCAGTGACTATGTGTTTCTGTAAAGTTTAAATATGTTATATATATATATATACATATATATATATATGCCAAGGTGTATTGAAGAATGAGTGGGTGTATAAGTGTCTGAATGGATGATTTAGCAGGTGCGTAACTGACTGTATAAGTGAGTGATTAAACGTCTTAGTGAATGCAAGGGTTAGTGACTAATCTGTGTGAATGTCTGTATCAGTCTTTCAGTTGGTGTGTAAGTGGCTGCATGGGTTGGTGAGTAACTACATGACTGTCTATATGGGTTAATGATTGGTTGTCCGAGTACCTGTATGGGTGCCTGAGTCTCTGTGTAGGTGGGTGTGGGGTGTGTGACTCCCTACATGGATGTGCGTGTGGGTGATTCACTGGGTTTATGGTATCATGAGTGCATCTGTGAGGGGCTGTTTGGGTGGGTGAATGTGTGTATGGCTGTGTTGGTGAGTGAATGGATTTCTCAGTGGTACATGTGTGAGTATTACCTACATATGTGAAAGGCAGTATATGTGAGTGTTGGAGTATATAAGTGACTATATGTGAGTGAGTGATTGTGAGAGTGGCTGTATGGACGAGTGTGTGCTTGTGTCAGTGATTGTAGAAGAGAGTAAGTATGTGTTAGTATCTGTATGAATAAGTGAGGTGATGTGTGTATAACTGAATAATGAGTAAATCACAGTGTGATTGATTCTATGGGTAACTGACTAGGCGTGTGAGTAACTATGGGTGAGTGGCGGTGTGTGAGTATTTGTATAGGTGTATGAGTGCATATATCGGTGGCTGTATTGATGAGTGACTGCGTGTATGAGTGACTGTATGAGTGGGTGAATGTGTGTGTAGACCTATGAATCAGTGAGAGGGTATGTACTAACTGGTATTGATGTGTCTATGGTTTCGCGAATGGTAGTCTGTATTTTAGAGTAGGTGTATGAAAAGTTATATTAGGGTGTGAGGAGGTGCATCACACAGTAGCTGGATGATGTCATCAGTGATGTCATCAGTGATGTCTTTTGAGATGTCATCAGTGATGTTATGAGTGATGTCACTGACCATGTCATGAGTGATGTAATATGTGACGTCATTAGCAGTGCATTGCGGGGGCGCGAGTTATAGTTAGCTCAACTAACTATAACGGTTGAATTTCTCTGGTTTTGTACGAGTGAAATGTCCAACTATAACGTCCCTGAAACCTGTGGTTTTTTCAGTGAATTTCCAATGTTTTTTAAATGCTAATTTCTAACTATAACGTCCCTGAAACCTGTGGTTTTTTCTGTGAATTTCTAAGGTTTTTTAAATGCTAATTTCTCACTATACGTCCCTGAAACTTACGTTTTTTCAGTGAATTTCTAAGGTTTTTTAAATGCTAATTTCTAACTATAACGTCCCTGAAACATATGGATTTTTCAGTGAATTTCTAAGATTTTTTTAAATGCTAATTTCTAACTATAACGAAGTAGTCGCGTTTGCAGAGTGGTGCAGAAAGGGGCCTGGGACTCCAACCAGCGCTCAGGAATTCCGCTGCGTAGGACTTACAGGAGGTACCAGGAGGGCTACTTGGCAGCCAAAGTCCCTCAGGAGTAAAGTGGACTTCATCCCCCAACCAGCACTGTGCCAGGAGGCGCGTTTGCAGAGTGGTGGAGAAAGGTGAGCATGGCCGTCCGAAGACCTCTTAGCAATCCCACTGTGTGGGACTTACTGGAGGTAACAGGAGGGGTAGTTGGCCCCCAAGGTTAACCTTGGGCCCCCAGTTCTCATAGCAGGCCACGCCCTCTTTCCCCACCACTCTGCAAACGCACTTCCTGGCACGCTCTTGGATGGGGATTAAAGTCCCCTTCGCTGCTGGGAGTCCTTAGGGGCCAACTAGCCTACCTGATACTGCCAGTATGCCCCAGATAGTGGGATTGCTGACAGGTGGACACAGGCCACGCCCCCTTTCTTCTCCATACTGCAAACGCGCCTCCTCGCGCTTTCTGGATTGGGGGATGAAGTCCCCTTGAATCCTGAGGGTCCCTGGGGGCCAACTAACCCACCAGGTACCTCCAGTAAGCCCCACACAGCTGGATTGCTGAGAGTGGTCCGAGGCCACGTCCCCTTTTTACACCACTCTGCAAATGCGCCATCTGGTGCACTGCTGCTCGGGGGATGAAGTCCACTTTACTCCTGAGGTCCTCAGGACACAGGACACAAGAGGACCTCATCGCCCCACCAGCAATGTGCCAAGAGGTGCGTTTGCAGAGTGGTGTAAAAAGGGGCGTGGCCTCGGACCACCTTGCAGCAATCCCACTGTGTGGGGCTTACTGGAGGTACCCTCAGGATTCAAGGGGACTTAATCCCCCAACTTAGAACGCGCCAGGAGGCGTGTTTGCAGAGTGGTGCAGGGAGGGGGCGGGCCTCAGACGAGATGCCGGATTTTCTTTCTTTATTTTTTTTGTTAGAAGGGGGGCTGTGTGGCACCCCTTCTCTTAATATTTTGATGTCCTTCACACCAGAACCTGGGCTTCTATTGGAATTCTATAGGGCATATTATCAAGCCCCTTATCGCCGCTTTAGCAGCAGTTTCCTGCCGCTAAAGCGGCGATAATGTTATCACCCGTTCTTGATAATATGGCCCTTAATTTATAAGTTACGGGATTCAGAACCTGTTCTACGGGGGAGGGGCCTACAAAACGTGGCTGGAATTTTCTATTTCCCTTGAGCCGTAGATGTTTTGTATTCAACCAAACTCTATCTCCAACCTGCAGAACTAAATCCTGTCTTCTCTTTTTATCAGCATGCTTCTTATAGCGTTCTTTAGCTAACGCTAAATTCTTGGATGCCTCCCGTATTTCAAGTAAAAAGGGGAATATCCTGTAGAGGCATTCTTCGCATTATTATGTGCGAACTCTGCGGTTCAAAGAAGATCGAGCCACTCTCCTTCTTGATCCAAAAGAAACAGTCTAAGGCACTTTTCTAGTTCCTGATTGGTCCTCTCTGTCTGGCCATCTGTCCTGTCTGAGGATGAAAGCTAGTAGAATATCGTGTCTCTATTCCTAATTTCTTGGTATAGGCCCTCCAATAATGGGATAGAAATTGAGACCCTCGGTCAGAAATCAAGACTTTTGGGATTCCATGTATCCTAATCAAACTCTGATTGAGCTGTGTGGCAATTTGTTTTGCTGATGGGTTTCCCTTCAAGGCGACGAAATGCGCCATTTTTGAGAAGGTATCCACCATCACCAAAATTGAGTTAAATCCCTGACTAGAAGGCAATTCCACAATTAGATCCATCGTGACTGTGTCCAGAGGTATGGGGGAGTTGGTAAAGGTCTCAACAACCCTTGAGGAGCCCGCCTATCTGTCTTTCCCATTGCACAAATCCCACAGCCTTCTACGTGAACTCGAACATCCTTGGATAGCCCTGGCCACCAGAACTGTCTCTTCAGAAACTCCTCGGTACAATGGATTCCAGGATGACCGGCCAAAGGACTGGTATGGCAATCTGCCAATGCTTGTTGTTGGAGTTCTTGGGTTGGTAGGAACAAGGTTTTGGCATGGAACGGCAACTTATTGTGAATTTGTCGAGCCGAATCTTCCTGAGCCCAGTTCTGCATTTCCTCTAGAGTCATAACTTCCTTGATTTTGTCTTCTAGAGTATTCTCTACTGTTGCTCCTATGATCTTCGTCTCCGGAATTATTTTTTGCTCACTAATGAGATTCTTTTTTCCATCTGTGTCAATTCGTGACAATGCATCCGCCTTTCCGTTATTTTTCCCTGGCCGATAAGTAATTACAAAGTCGTAATCGGCGCAGTACAGGGACCACCTTAGTTGACGTGGCGTGAGCGTTCTGGCTGATTTTAAGAATTGAAGATTTCTGTGATCGTTGAATACCGTGACCACATGCCTAGTTCTGAGAAGATAGTGTTGCCACTCTTTGAATGCATCTCTAATGGCGAGGAGTTCCCTATCGGAAATGGTATAGTTTATCTCTGCCGGTTGCAGCTTCCTGGAATGGTACGCGACAGGGTGCAACTGTCCAGTTTCTTTGGGCCAGATGTATCAAAGAATAGTTTTGCGATTTTTTAGAGAATCGCTATTTGAGAATCACAAAACTATTCTTCACAGGTGCAGGGGAAGCCTCCCCGGGCCCGTGGGACCCGGGCACCCTGCCACACAGCAGGACCGAGGACGGAGCCTGGGGTGGGGAGGCCGCCCTCCGCAGGGGCCCCGTTCGGAGCTCCTGAACCCAGCCAAGCAGGGGGAGGCTCCCCGGACACGACGGAACCCCGTCTCGGGCCTTTGGCACACCGGCAGGCCCCTGGGACGGGGCCCAGGGCTGGAGCACCCGACCTGGGGCCCAGCAGGGCCACTGGACCCTCCACGGGCCTGCGGGATCCCGTCCTGGGCACCATGCCACGCGGCAGGCCAGAGGACGGAGCCCGGGGTGGGGAGGGCGCCCTGCCCGGGGACCTTAGGAGGGGGAGTCTCCCCGGGCCTGGCGGAACCCCGTCTCATGCCCCCTGGTGGAGCGGCAGGCTGGACCCCGTCGGGGCTCCCAGGCACAGGGGATGCCTCCTAATGTCCGCGGGCCCCAACCCGGGTGCCACGCCACACGTTTGCCCAAGGGACAGAGCCCCGGCCTGGGGACATCCTGGTCCATCTAGATGCCGGCTGAGGATCGCCTGTCCGAGAGGGTTTCCGGAGTACCCTGTCCCTAGTAATCCGGAGGAAGGGTACCCCCCCCTTTCTGGTAACCCGTGCGCACCGCGAGACTGAGGGGACCCAAGGCACGGACGTGCCCGACTTCCTGGAGCCCTGGATGGGATCGGGGAGGCAAATGAGCCCTCATAGGGACTTACAGGGCAGCCCGGCCATCTGGTCGCCCCATTGGAAAGCATTGCGTGCGACCAGATGGCCCAGGGGATAGGTTCGACCAGATGGTCGGGACCGAAAGGACGCCCATCTGCCCGCCCCGAGCCTTCATGGGAGAGCTCCCGCCTGCCCTTTGGAGAGCTCGGCGGCTCCGCTTCCTGGGGGCTCGGAGACCCCGGCTGGGCCTCAGGCACGGGGAGGCCCGCAGGAGCTCTTGGGGCCCGGACGCCCGGGGGAGGACTGCCCAGGACCGATGGAGCCTGTCCCAGGCACTTTGCCATGCCGCGGGCCGGAGGAGGGAGCCCCGGACTGTGGGGAGGTGTTGTCCAGGCATAGCCCATCTGGTCCCCGGCTGAGAACCGCCAGCCCGGGAGGGGTGTCCCGGCATACCCCGCCCCTAGTAATCCGGAGGAGAGCTAACCCTCTTTCTGGTAACCCGTGCGCACCGCGGGACTTAGGGGACCCTAGGCGCGGACGCGCATGACCTCCTGGAGCCCTGGCTGGGATCGGGGAGGCAAATGAGCCCTCATCGGGACTTCCAGGGCAGCCCGGCCATCTGGTCGCCCCATTGGTAAGCATTGCGTGCGACCAGATGGCCCAGGGGATAGGTGCGACCAGATGGCCGGGACCGAAAGGACGCCCATCTGCCCGCCCCGAGCCTTCGTGGTAGGGCTCCCGCCTGCCCCTGCAGGGCTCGGGGGCTCCGCTTCCAGGGGGCTCGTGGACCCCTTGTGGGCCTTAGGCACGGGTAGGACCACCGGAGCTCTCGGGCCCGGACGCCCGGGGGAGGACTGCCCAGGACCCATGGAGCCCGTCCCGGGCACTTTGCCATGCCGCGGGCTGGAGGAGGGAGCCCCCGGACGGAGGGGAGATGTTGTCCGGGCATAGCCCATCTGGTCCCCGGCTGAGAACCGCCAGCCCGGGAGGGGTGTTCCGGCATACCCTGACTAGGGGCGGGCAGAGAACTCCACTCCACCAGCGGAGCGGACTTAGCCAGCCACCCCCGCATCCCCGGCCAGGTCCCTGCTTCTGAAAGCAGCCAGGCCGGAGAGAGCCTCCCTGGGCCCTGATGGACCCCCGTCCCCAGCGCCCGGACCCTCCGATGGCTTGCAGGACCGGAAGGCTCAAGCACTCCAGGGCCCGCCAGACGGAGCTCGAGCCCCGGGCCCAGCTTCCGAACCCTAGCCAGGCCAGGGAGAGCCTCCCCGGGCCCTGCTGGACCCCCATCCCCAGCGCCCGGGCCCTCGGCTGGCTTGCAGGACAGGGGGCTCCCACACCCCGGGGCCCGCCGGACGGAGCTCAAGCCCCGGGCCCGGTCCCAGCTTCCGAACCCTAGCCGCCAGTGGACCCCCATCCCCAGCGCCCGGACCCTCGGCTGGCTTGCAGGACAGGGGGGCTCCCGCACCCAGGGACTCGCCGGACGGAGCTCAAGCCCCGGGCCCGGTCCCAGCTTCCGAGCCCTAGCCAGGTTGGGGAGAGCCTCTCCAGGCCCTGGTGGACCCCAGTCCCCAGTACCCGGATCTTCAGCTGGTTTGCAGGACGGGGGGCTCCCGCACCCTGGGACCCGCCGGACGGAGCTCAAGCCCCGGGCCCGGTTCCAGCTTCCGAGCCCTAGCCAGGCCGGGGAGAGCCTCCCCGGGCACCGGTGGACCCCCGTCCCCAGCGCCTGGACCCTCGGCTGGCTCTCAGGACGGGGGGCTCCCGCACCCCGGGGCCTGCCGGACGGAGCTCAAGCCCCGGGCCCGGTCCCAGCTTCCGAGCCCTAGCCAGGCTGGGGAGAGCCTCTCCGGGCCCCGGTGGACCCCAGTCCCCAGCGACCGGATCTTCAGCTGGTTTGCAGGACGGGGGGCTCCCGCACCCTGGGACCTGCCGGACGGAGCTCAAGCCCCGGGCCCGGTCCCAGCTTCCGAGCCCTAGCCAGGCCGGGGAGAGCCTCCCCGGGCACCGGTAGACCCCCGTCCCCAGCGCCTGGACCCTCGGCTGGCTTGCAGGACGGGGGGCTCCCACACCCTGGGGCCTGCCAGACGGAGTTCAAGCCCCGGGCCCGGTCCCAGCTTCCGAACCCCAGCCAGGCCGGGGAGAGCCTCTTCAGGCCCCGGTGGACCCCCGTCCCCAGCATCCGGACCCTAGGCTGGCTTGCAGGATGGGGGGCTCCCGCACCCCGGGGCCCGCCGGACGGAGCTCAAGCCTTGGGACTGGTACCAGCTACCGAGCCCTAGCCAGGCCGGGGAGAGCTTCCCCGGGCCCCGGTGGACCCCCGTCACCAGAGCCCAGACCCTCGGCTGTCTTGCAGGACGGGGACTCCCGCACCCCGGGCCCGGTCCCAGCCCTAGCCTGGCTGGGGAGAGCCTCCTCGGGCCCCGATGGACACCCCCCGTCCCCAGCGCCCAGACCCTCGGCTGGCTTGCAGGACAAGGGGCTCCCGCACCCCGGGGCCCGCCAGATGGAGCTAAAGTCCCGGGCCCGGTCCCAGCTTCCGAACCCTAGCCAGGTCGGAGAGTGCCTCCCCGGGCCCCGGTGGACCCCCGTCCACAGCGCCCGGACCCTCAGCTGGCTTGCAGGGTGGGGGACTCCCGCACCCCAGGGCCCGGCAGACGGAGCTCAAGCCCCGGGCCCGGTCCCAGCTTCCAAACTCTAGCCAGGCCGGGGAGAGCCTCTCCAGGCCCCGGTGGACCCCGGTCCCCAGTGCCCGGACCCCCGGCTAGAACCAAGGAGGGTTAAGCCCAGGCCACGTCCTCTCCCCGCTGGCCTGCCCGGGGAGCCCATTTTCCTCGACTATTAAGCCCCCGCGTAGTGGGGGCTTACAGAACCCTGGGGAAGGACAAAAGTTGGAGATAGCCCGGCCGGCCGGCCGGCAGGCCAGCCATCTGGTCACCCAGCCCGCACGGCCATCTGGTCACCCGGCCCGCAGGGCCATCTGGTCAGCCGGCCCGCAGGGCCATCTGGTCAGCCGGCCCGCAGGGCCATCTGGTCGTGCAGCCAGGCGACCAGATGGCCCGGGAAAACCCAGCACCCAGATGGCCTGAGACAGCCGGACCCAGTCACCCTTGCCGTCCGACGAAGGCGAGGATGGCCAGGCGCTCCGAGGCCGCTGCTGGGGAGGCTCCTTCCCTGGGACTGCTCACCTCCCTGTTCGACTTGTTTGGGAGCAGGGAGAAGGGCCATCTGGTCACCCTGCTGACCCGCAAGGGATGGTGGCCCCCATCCCCGCACCCCGGTGGGGCAGGGACCGGAGGGGGAGGGGCCCCCGTGCCAGACAGCAGGTGGTGGAGGCAGCCTCCCACAGGCCCGCGTCGCCCCCTCTGCATCCCTCCCACCGTCCTGGTGGTAGAGGGACCCACCCCTGGGTGTGGTGGAGGAGGGCGCCCGCGGGCGCCCACGCACAGAGAGACAAAAGCTTGGCTCAGAAGATGACTTTCAGTAGATCGCAGCGAGGTAGCTGCTCTGCTACTTACGAAACCCTGACCCAGACTCAGGTCGTCTACGAATGATTTAGCACCGGGTGCCCCACAAACATGCGGTGCACTAAGGGCGATGGAGGCGGCCCCCTTCCGTCCGCGCTCCGGTCCCCAAGCGAGCGGCTCTACGCACCGGCTCCCCGAGAGAGGCCTGCTATCCCAGGCCAACCGAGGCTCCACGGCACTGCGGTATCGTTGCGGTTAAGGGGGGATTCTGACTTAGAGGTGTTCAGTCATAATCCCATAGATGGTAGCTTCACCCCATTGGCTCCTCAGCCAAGCACATACACCAAATGTCTGAACCTGCGGTTCCTCTCGTACTGAGCAGGATTACTATTGCAACAACACATCAGTAGGGTAAAACTAACCTGTCTCACGATGGTCTAAACCCATCTCACGTTCCCTATTAGTGGGTGAACAATTCAACGCTTGGTGAATTCTGCTTCACGATGATAGGAAGAGCCGACATCGAAGGATCAAAAAGCGACGTCGCTATGAACGCTTGGCCGCCCCAAGCCAGTTATCCCTGTGGTGCCTTTTCTGACACCTCCTGCTTGAAACCCAAAAAGTCAGAAGGATCGTGAGGCCCCACTTTCACAGTCTGTATTCATACTGAAAATCGAGATCAAGCGAGCTTTTGCCCTTCTGCTCCGCGGGAGGTTTCTGTCCTCCCTGAGCTCGCCTTAGGACACCTGCGTTATCGTTTGACAGGTGTACCGCCCCAGTCAAACTCCCCAGCTGCCACTGTCCCCGGAGCGGGTCGAGCCCGGCGGGCACCGGGCGCTTGCAGCCAGAAGCGAGAGCCCCATGGGGCTCGCCCCCCGCCTCACCGGGTAAGTGAAAAAACGACAAGAGTAGTGGTATTTCACCGGCGGCCCGAGGGCCTCCCACTTATCCTACACCTCTCATGTCTCTTCACAGTGCCAGACTAGAGTCAAGCTCAACAGTGACTTCTTTCCCCGCTGATTCTGCCAAGCCCGTTCCCTTGGCTGTGGTTTCGCTAGATAGTAGGTAGGGACAGTGGGAATCTCGTTCATCCATTCAGGCCCGGGCGGACCGGTCACCAGCCCCCTCCCTGCCGCAGCAGGGAGGAGAGGTAGGCGCACCAGCGGCGTACCTCCACGACAGGACCGGGTGAGGAACTCTGCCGCGGGCGATCGGGGGGTCTGAACTTGTGGGGGGACAAAGGGAAGCGGAGCTAACCCTGCGACGGCCCCAGCCGCGTCCCGGGGAAGCCCCGGGGCGATTGACGATCGAGCGACCCTCAGACAGGCGTAGCCCTGGGAGGAATCCGGGGCCGCAAGGTGCGTTCGAAGTGTCGATGATCAATGTGTCCTGCAATTCACACTAATTCTCGCACCTAGCTGCGTTTTTCATCGACGCGCGAGCCGAGTGATCCACCGCCAAGAGTCACAGGCAACTTTTAGAAAACGTTCACCCACCTGCGGGCACAGGAGAGGCGGGAGGAAGGCAACGCCGTCCATCCACCGCCCGCGCGGCAAGACGGCCCGGGCGCCCCGTTCAAGGCTTCCCCTCTGGGAGTCAGACTGCACTGCTGGGAGGAAAAAAACGTTACCAGGCGCTCGGCCCAGGAGTCCCCCCCCACCCGCCCACACACAGGCAAGGAAGGGGACTCCCGGAGCAATGGGAGCAGGCAGCAGCCCCACCGCCACCAGTCCTTCCCGGGGTAACCGGGAGGGACCAAACGAGTCTTCAAACCCCTCCGCCCAGCCGCACAGGACCGGGTCAAACCGGGTACCTGGCAACGAGGGAGGGTTGCCCCACCTGCAAATCAGCCGTCTGTCGCCAGGCAGCCCCAAACAGTGCCAGCGGGTTGGTGGGAAGCCCACCCCACCCTTGCCCGGGTCGGAGGCGCTGGAAGGGGAGAGCCAGGCAGCTCCCCATCCCGCACGCCTCCCACCGAGTGCAGCCGGGGGTCC